>CM072548.1:7500-1207500 GCA_036898215.1 Platycarya strobilacea
TGAATAAGTCAAGAAAAACATCCATCACTTTTGAAAATATTCAAATAAAACATGCACATGTGAAAGATGGCAATCAATCATCTTAATATTTTCAAAGTTCAAACCTTTAATCATGTCATGCACATGTGAAAAATGACAATCAAGCATCTTAATATTTTTAAAATTCAAACCTTTAATCATGTCATGCACATGTAAAATATGACAATCAATCATCTTTCAAAATTTTTAAAATTCAAACATTTAATCATGTCATGCACATGTGAAAGATGACAATCAATCATCTTTCAAAATTTTCAAATTTAATTTTCAAATATTCATGCACATGTGGAAAATGTATTTTAATACTTTATGATAAAATATTAATTTTGAGCCTTAATCCTAATTTCGAATTTTTAAGAGATTTACAAAATTACTCTATGATTTTAATGTGAACTTGTTCCCTTCTTGCTCATGCTTGCTTCCTTGATGTGCTTGATTCTATTATATGGACAAATTGAGTTTGAGACTCCTTTATTCTTTGAATTCATTTGTTATCATCAAAATCCATGTGTAGATTTACACGAAACTTGAAACCTTGAGTTCAACAATCTCCCCATTTTTGATGTGACAAATACTTGATAGAACTTGAAACCTGTATGAATACTTAAACTCCCCCTAAGAATGTGCGTTAGTTTTTCAAGAAAAAATATAAATATAATTCCAAGCATATATAACAAGTTTAGCAATTTAAACAATGTTAATGTTCTAGTCTAAAACTTCTCCCCCTTTTGGCATCATTAAAAAGGAATCATAATTAGCTCAATAAGATATATTCCTACAATAACTAATAGACAAATAAAACGCTACGTTAGTAGAGACTGTAGAGAATTCGGTGCGTAGCCACACGTGTTCGACAAAACCTGCAAAGGCTGGAGGCCTAGTTTCGGTAATTCGGTGCGGAAGGAAATTTTGTAAAGAGCTAAATAATTGAAACCACCCGTGCCCGACAAAACCTGCAAGGGCTGGAGACGTAGCTTTGGCAATTCGGTGAAGAGATTTGATCCGTTTGATGTTGCTGAAAAATGAGATATTATCATGATTTGTAAGCTTGTCTTGTTCTTATTTCCGTTTCTATAAAAGCAATCCTTAGTTTTATCTATTTCGTATCAAGTTTTCTTCTTATCTTTACAATTTGCTTGCATTCTCATTCTACAATTTTTTAAAGGCTCGTCGATTTTCCTTCACTGCTTCTCTTGATCAAGATTTGAGGTATCTTTCACCTCAGTCTCAATCTATTTCTGCATCTGTCGTGAGTGCTATGAAGCAACAAGAGACTGATTTAGCTAATAAATCAAATCATGATGCCATTTACGAGCTTGTGGGTCTCGGAACTCGATACTCATCATCTATCGTCGCGTTTTCTGCTTGGTTGCAGTCCAAAACTCACGAAATTGAGAAGTTTAGCGAGACTGTTTCTGTACTTCAACGACTTGTTTATGAGTCAAATAAAAAAATAGTAGAGTTAAATTAACATAATAAGGATTTGAAATCCTTGCTTACCTCCTCATTTCGATTGCCTAATCCTTTAAACAAGGATGGCATGATGATTTATGAGGAGCAAATGCATTTGAATGATGAGACTAAACGTCTCAAGTTTCTGTAGGTCATTTAAGATAATGAAATAAAAGTATCTAGCAGATATCCATGGCATGCATCATTCCTATTTCTCTTCTAATCATGCATAGTCTATCTTCTGGTAGGGGTTTTGTGAAAATTTCTGCCAATTGATCATGTGTACTAGTGAATTCTAATACAATATCGCCCTTCTGCACATGATTTCTAAGAAAATGATATCTAATTTCAATATGTTTGGTCCGAGAATGTTGTATTGGATTCTTTGAAATATTTATAGCACTTGTATTATCACATTTGATTGGTATGTGATTATACATAAGTTTAAAATCCTCAAGTTGTTGCTTCATGTAAAGAACTTGAGCACAACAACTACCCGCAGCAACATATTCTGTCTCAGCAGTAGATAGTGCAACAGAATTTTGTTTTTACTAAACCAGGAAACTAGTGCACGACCTAAGAAGTGACATGCTCCACTAGTGCTTTTTCGATCTATTTTACAGCCAGCATAATCTGCATCTGTGTAGCTGATTAGATCGAAAGATGTGTGCTTAGGGTACCATAACCCTAAGTTAATTGTACCACTAAGATATCTAAGAATGCGCTTAACTGTAATTAAATGTGATTCTTTTGGAGATGATTGAAAGCGTGCACATAAGCACACACTAAACATAATATCTGGTCTACTGGCTGTCAAATATAATAAGCTATCAATCATACCTCGATATACCTTCGAGTCAACTGGTTTACCGGTTTCATCTTTATCAAGTTTAGTGGATGAGCTCATTGGTGTTCCAGTTTCCTTAGCACCTTCCATCCCAAACTTCTTCAGCAATTCCTTAATATATTTCGATTGATTGATGAATGTCCCACTTTTTGCTTGCTTAAGCTCTCCCATCATGCTCATTTCAAATTCTTCCTGCATAGTCTTAGCAAAAACTTGGCACATATTTTCAATAGTAGCACTGAATATTATATCATCAACATAAATCTGAATCAAAAGAATATCATTATTTTCGTATTTAATGAAAAGAGTTGTATCAATTTTTCCTCTTGAAAAGCCTTTTTCAATCAAGAAACCACTACGTCTCTCGTACCACGCTCTAGGAGCTTGTTTGAGTCCATATAGTGCTTTTGTGAGTTTGAAAACATGATTTGGAGAAATATGATTTTCAAAACCTGGAGGTTGCTCAATATATACCTCTTCATTTATAAAACCGTTTAAGAAAGCACTTTTAACATCCATTTGAAAAAGTTTGAAATCTGTATAACAAGCATATGCAAGCAGCATTCGAATAGCTTCTAATCTTGCGACTGGTGCATATGTCTCATCATAATCGATTCATTCTTCTTGATTGAAACATTGGGCTACAAGTCGAGCCTTATTTCTAGTAATGACTCCGGACTCATCTTTCTTGTTTCTAAAAACCCATTTTGTTCCAATAATAGTATGATTTTTGGGTTTAGGAACAAGTGTCCAAATATCATTTCTTTCAAATTGATTAAGCTCTTCTTGCATAACTAGAATCCAAGATTCATCAAGAAGTGCATCATCAATATTTTTAGGTTCAATCTAAGATAGAAAAGCAGTTTGATTGCAAATATTTCTAAGAGATGATCGAGTGCTTACACCTCGTGAAGGTTCCCCCAGAATTTGTTCCACTGGATGATCTTTCACAAATTTCTACTGTTTGGTTGCATCTTGTATTAAATTTTGATGATCTTTCCTGATATCTCCATGTTGGACTTCCTCTATTGTGTTCTCTTTGTTGAGATTGAGACTTTCCGTATTATTTATACCTCCTGTTTCTTCATCAATAGATTTCTTGGAGAGTAGAGAATTAAATTCATTAAATACTACATGCATAGATTCTTGTACAGTCAAAGTTTTTTTATTGAATACTCTATAAGTTTTACTATTAGTAGAATACCCGAGAAAGATACATTCATTAGATTTTGCATCAAACTTGCCTAAATTATCCCTGTCATTTAAAATAAAACATTTGCATCCAAATACATGAAAGTAACCAATGTTGGGCTTTTTCTCATTCCAAAACTCATAGGGGGTTTTATCTAATTTAGACCTTAGCATAACTCTATTTATAACATAACATGCAGTACTTACCGCTTCGGCCCAAAAATAACTAGGCAAGTTGTTCTCATTGAGCATTGTTCTTGCCATCTCTTGAAGAGATCTATTTTTCCTTTCTCCTACCCCATTTTGTTGAGGAGTTCAAGGAGTAGAAAAATTATGCACAAAATCATTTTCATCACAAAATGTTTCAATATTTTTATTAACAAACTCTTTTCCCCTATCACTTCGGATACTTGAAATAGTACAACTCTTTTCATTTTGAATTCTCTTGCATAACTTGGTAAAAGCATTATGTGCCTCATCTTTATGAGCAAGAAAAATGACCCAAGTATATCTAGAGAAATCATCAACAATAACAAATGCATAATATTTTCCTCCTAAACTTGCAACTCTATTTGGTCCAAAAAGATCCATGTGTATCAGTTGCAGTGGTCTAGTAGTGGAAATATGTTTTTTGGTTTTAAAAAAAGTTTTTGTTTGTTTACCAAATTGGCATGCATCACAAATTTTGTCTTTAAGAAAATTTGCCTTTGGTAAACCTCTCACAAGATCATTTTTTGAAAGTTTGGAAATAAATTCCATGTTGGCATGACCTAGTCTTCTATGCCATAACCAATTAGTTTCATTTTGAGCTGAAAAACAAATCGCATCTTGTGAGGTAATTTCTTCAAAATCAATTGTATAAGCATTGTTACTTCTAAAAGTAATAAAACAAATATTACAATCATAATCATTCAAAATAATGCACTTATCCATTTTGAAAGTAACTGTAAATCCTTTATCACATAATTGACATATACTCAAAAGATTATATTTTAGACCTTCAACAAGTAAAATATCTTCAATTATGAGAGAAGACTTATTAATAATTTTACCTATTCCCATGATCTTCCCTTTCGAGTTGTCTCCAAATGTCACGTGTCCTTCTTCTTTAGATCTAAGATCAAAGAACTTAGTCTTGTCTCCCGTCATGTGTCTTAAACATCCACTATCTAAAAACTATTTATTTTTGTTCGTGGAAGACTTCATGCACACTGATAAAAACAATTAAAATGATTTTTCTTGGTACCCAAGTTCTTTGGGTCCTTTATTTATTAGTATTAGAATAAACAAGATTTTTAGGTACCCATATGGCCCTAATAGTCATTGTATGTTTTCTTCTAATAGGACAAACAAAATAATTATGACCATTTCTATTACAAAAATTGCAAATAGCATGTGACATATATGAAGAACTTGAGTGATTATAATAGTATTTTTTTTAACAAAATTATTTTTATGAAAAGAATTTTGAATATTGGACTTTGATGTAGAAGGATTATCAAGAAGTTTTTATAAGGTTTGTATTTTTGTTTTGGTATATATCCCAAGTCTGCCTTGTCAAAAACACATCTTTAACTACCAAGAAGTTTTTCAAAATTTCTTTTTCCATTCGTAAAGTTTTCAATAATATTTTCTAAATCAGTTTTCTTCTTCTTCAACTCAAAATTTTAATATTTCAAAACAATACTTTCTTTTCTTAAAATATCAATTTTGTTTATTAAAGAAGAATTTTTCTTTTTCAAAACAGTATACTTGATACCCAATTTTTCAAATTCCTCATATACCTCTTCTAAAACATTTTGCAATTCTTCATATGAAAGATCTTCAATATTATCAAGATTTGTTATCTCAGTGTCATCTTTAGCCATAAGACAAAAATTTGCTGATTCTCCATTGCTTGCTTCACTATCTGAGCTACTTGAATCATCATCCCATGTAGCTTTCATTGCTTTTTTGCCTTTGTTTCGATCTTTCTTTAGTAGAGGACAATCTGACTTGATATGACCAGATTTATTTCATTTATAATAAATTAAAGTGTCATTTTTACCTGAATCTTTCTTGGAAAACTTTTTGAAGGATTTCCTTGGAGGAGTTTTATTTTTCTTTAAGAACTTCTGAATTCTTTTTGTTATCATCGCAACTTCTTCATCTTTGTCGTCATTTTCCTCATCTTCATCACTTTCACTTTCATGTGGAACAGCTTTAAGTGTCAAGCTCTTATTTGACTTTCCTTCTTCTTCTCCTCTTTCAATGTGTACTGATGGGTGATAAGTGACCCGATGAGTTCATTCACTTCGAGCTTCTTGAGGTCTCTAGTTTCAAGAATCGCTGTCACTTTTGATTCCCAACGTTTTGGTAGGGAGTTGAGAATTTTTCTTACTATCTCCACTTTAGAATAAACTTTGCCAAGAGTGGTCAAGCTATTTATGATGTTAGTAAAATGAGTGTACATACTAGAAATAGATTCATCATCATTCATCTTAAACATTTCATATTCATGAGTAAGAATATAAATTTTTGATTCCTTGACTTGAGAAGTTCATTCATAAGTAACTTTCAAGTTATCCCAAATTTCCTTTGCTGTAGTACAAGTCATTACTCTATTAAATTCATTACCATTGAGAGCATTATATAATAAATTCATAACAGTTAAATTCAAAGTATAAAATCTATCGTCTTCACGATCAAACTCTTCTTCTTCCTTTTTGACCTTTACAACATCAACTACTTTTGTTGGAATATAAGGTCCATTTACAATGCATTTCCAGATTTCTCGACCTTAAGCCTGAAGGAATATTCTCATTCTAACTTTCCAGAATGAGTAATTGTCTCCACAAAATAATGGAGGTCGATTGCTGGAGTGACCTTCACCAAATGAAGCTGCAATGTTAGCCATAAGATCTTAACTCAAAAGATAGTTAATCTTATAATAGAGCTCTAGCTCTGATACCAATTGTTACTGATCATAGGCCGCACCTATATCACCTAACAACTGTACCTACCAGACTAGCCGGCCACCGTCTCTACCGGTGCACCGTCACCCATGATCGGAGAGTCTTGCTTCGGTGACACAATCACAAGTGAGAGTTCCCACGAGTGATCTGCCTGTATGAACAGTACAGGTCAACTAGGTGATATAGGTGCGGCCTATGATCAGTAACAATTGGTATCAGAGCTAGAGCTCTATTATAAGATTAACTATCTTTTGAGTTAAGATCTTATGGCTAACATTGCAGTTTCATTTGGTGAAGATCAATCCAGCAATCGGCCTCCATTATTTTGTGGAGACAATTACTCATTCTGGAAAGTTAGAATGAGAATATTCCTTCAGGCTCAAGGTCGAGAAATCTGGAATTGCATTGTAAATAGACCTTATATTCCAACAAACGTAGTTGATGGAGTAAAGGTCAAAAAGGAAGAAAAAGAGTTTGATCGTGAAGAGGATAGACTTTATACTTTGAATTCATTTGTTATCATCAAAATCCATGTGTAGATTTACACGAAACTTGAAACCTTGAGTTCAACACTTTTGTTATGATATAAATGTTCTTACTGAGATTTCTCCCGAAATCTCACCCCTGTTTATCTCTACACTATCATCTTTTTGGGATGATAGAAGTAGTTGCAGGTAATGACAACCATAAAGAGTAAGACCCTAGGGATGGTACCTCGGACCCCCATGGGCCCGACTGAGTCCGTTACCTCGGAGCTAGTGACTATTGACTACTTGAGCCATTGGGCGGCGGAGTCATTACCCCTAACTGCGTATGTTTGGGGTATACGCCCTACTGGGTGTTGTATAGCTCTTGGTATAGACGATTCCCTCCACATGGGTCGCCTTTAGAGTCATCCTCTGAGATGAGTTGTGAGGTGGAACCGGCCTTGGAGTTGGACCGCCTCCGTTATGACCCAAACTTCAAGAAGATTAAGAAGGAACCGTTGGATTAGGAACTGATAGCTGGGGAGTCCTCTATGCAGCTTTTGTATTTATTTACATGTATTTTGATCTTCCATTGTTTTGGAAGAAAGAACACTTATGTGGGATCCTTATGTTTATATTAATGGTAATGTAATGTTTTGGGATATTATTGTATTCAGTCATGTGATACACGCATAGAAAATGTTTGACCTTTATCTGCTGCAATAAACTTTTTAAACAAAAAAAAAATCCAGTACACGATAAGACGATGGGTGAACTTCCCTATGACGCTCATCCCCAACGTCACGGTTTGCATACGATCCTAAACTCAAGCTGGGGCGCCGACAGCGATAGTATCAGAGCAGTTAAGTCTCTGGGTAAGAAACCACAAGTCCTAGGAAGAAGAATCACATGGCATAGGTTATGATCTTTTAAGAGCCGTAGGTTTGCACACTTAAAATAGTCGGTTGGAAAATGATATCCGTTCATATGTATGACACTGAAAGTTATAAGAAGTGAAAGTGCAAGAGTTAGGGTAACTCATAAAGGAATTCTGTGCTTTTTAGGAGGTTATGGCTGGAGGTAAGTGTCGTACTTTGCTTCGAGACCTGAAGCCTCACCACAAGAAGTTTCGAATGTTCCATTAGATGGTGGACAGGCGATAGCCGAGACTATTCACCAAATGACCAAATTAGTGAAAAACCAGATGGAACAGAGTCAATGTCATCCAAGTTCGGGAGGAGGAGCGTCAGGATGTTCTTATGAGAAATTCCTGGTCTATTGGTATCTGAATTTTATGAGGACCGAGGGAGCCATGAAAGTGGACCGTTGGATTATGGACTTAGAGTGTACCTTCGAAATTAGCGGGTGCACTGAAACGCAGAAGGTACAATACGTTGGTCACCTATTGCAAGGGGAAGCTGGTTTATGGTGGGATACAAAAAGGAAACTACTAAGACAAGAGCTTGGGGAGAACATAACACCTAACTGGGAGTGTTTTAAAATTGAGTTTGACGATCGTTTCTTCCCTGAGTCAATTAAGCAGAAGAAGGCTATAGAGTTTGCCGCATTGACGCAAGGGACCATGACAATGGACCAGTACGCTGCAAACTTTATGGAACTAACACAATTCACCCCGCACCTAGTAGTAATAGAGAAGATAAGGGCGAAGAAGTTCCAAGATGGTTTGCAACCAAGGATTCGCAACCAAGTAGCCTGTTTGAGAATAGAGAAATTTCAAGAACTAGTAAACGTGGCAGCAATTGCTGAAACGAAGCAAAGAAGCCTGATTAATCAAGCTCAGATGCATAAGAAGAGGAATTTTCCCTACTCTTCGGGAAGAGATGTGGGGAAGAGAATGAATGTTTTTCCTGCAGATAAGGGAAAATGGAAAATGAGCAGGCCTGGAATGCCGACATCACCGCCACCCTGCAGAACGTGTGGACGACCGCACAAAGGCGAGTGTCGAGTGGCATCGGGAGCTTGCTTCTAGTGTGGTCAAATGGGCCACATGATGCATGTCTGCCCCCAGATGGCTTCTAGCAGAGCTGCAATGCCTGGAGGAAAAGCCAACACCCCCACAAAAGCCAAAGTATATGTCATTGCCCAAGGAGAGGTAGACGTGGATGAGGAGGAGGCTATCAATGCTGGTATTATTACTGGTAATACTCCGAACTTGCTTTAATTTCTAAGTATAAGGTGATTTCTTTTAAGATGACCATAGGGAAATTTTTATAAGTGAAATTATTATGATGCGTAATGTGGTACATGCTTTGTTTGATTCCGGTGAGACGAAATCCTTCATTTCCTATGACTGTGTATGGAGGTGTAAGTTAGATGTCGAACCATTAACCCAAAAAGTATTGGTAACACTCCCTGACGGGAAGGTGATTGGATGTCAACGGATAGTGAAGAACTGCCCTTTGAAAATTGCTGGCGTAAGGCTAGACGCTAATTTAATAGTTTTTCATTTGTTGGGGTTTGACATTGTTGCCCAGATGACTAACACAAGAGGGGGGTGAATTGGGTTATATTATAAAAATTAACACTTATTAATCAAATACACAATATAAAATATAAACAGAATGTAAAGAGTAGGGTAAAAGAAAGCAAACTCAGTATTTTTATGAGGTTCAGCCCCACTGCCTACGTCCTCGCCTCAAGCTACCCCTTGAAGATTCCGAATTTACTAGTCAATCTCCTTTAGGTGGAGATAGAAACCTATTACACTTTTGAGGAGCACCGCTCCAAAGAATCCGTGTAGAACACCCTCTACACTTTCAATCACCACACACTTGGTGATTTAACTATTCCCTATGTAGAACACCTTCTACACACACAAGGGTTATACACACTCTCTTAAAAATACAAGAGTTGATAATGGATAGATTATCAAAGTACACTCCTCAATGAGTGAGATAGAAACAATACAGCACAAACTATATCTCTCAAAATGAATAAGGGTTAAGGCTCAATACTTAGAGAAGAGAGAATAAAAGTTTTGAATGAATGTTGTATGATCTTGGTATTGTAAATGTAAAGCTCTCAAATGATCTATTTATAGGCATATGAGACTTCATATTCAAATTTAAAAAGATTCATATGTCAAAAACATCATCATTCACTTTTCAAAAATTTCAAACCTAATCTTTTTACTTTTTGCATGTGACAAAAGGAGCACACTTTACTTTTCAAAAATTTCAAATCTAATCTTTTACTTTTTGCATATGACAAAAAGAGCACACTTTACTTTTCAAAATTTTCAAACAAAGACATCTACCTTTTACATAAGTCAAGAAAAACATCCATCACTTTTGAAAATATTCAAATAAAACATACACATGTGAAAGATGACAATCAATCATCTTAATATTTTCAAAGTTCAAACTTTTAATCATGTCATGCACATGTGAAAGATGACAATCAATCATCTTTCAAAATTTTCAAATTTAATTTTCAAAATATTCATGCATACGTGGAAAATATATTTTAATACTTTATGATAAAATATTAATTTTGAGTCTTAATCCTAATTTCGAATTTTTAAGAGATTTACAACATTACTCTATGATTTTAATGTGAACTTGTTCCCTTCTTGCTCATGCTTGGTTTCTTGATGTGCTTGATTCTATTGTGTAAACAACTTGAGCTTGAGACTCCTTTATTCTTTGAATTCATTTGTTATCATCAAAATTTATGTGTAGATTTATAATTACACGAAACTTGAAACCTTGGGTTCAACAATCTCCCCCTTTTTGATGATGACAAATACTTGATAGAACCTGAAACCTGTATTAATACTTAAGCCCCCACTGAGAATGTGCGTTAGTTTTTCAAGCAAAAATATAAATATAATCCCAAGCATAGATAACAAGTTTAGCAATTTAAACAATGTTAATGTTCTAGTCTAAAACTTCTCCCCCTTTTGGCATCATTAAAAAGGAATCATAATTAGCTCAATAAGATATATTCCTACAATAACCAATATAAAAATAAAATGCTACATTAGTAGAGACTGTAGAGAATTCGGTGCGTAGCCACACGTGTTCGACAAAACTTGCAAAGGCTGAAGGCCTAGTTCTGGAAATTAGGTGCGGAAGGAGATTTTGTAAAGAGCTAAATAATTGAAACCACCCGTGCCGACAAAACCTGCAAGGGTTCGAGGCGTAGCTCTGGCAATTCGGTGCAGAAATTTGATCCACTTGATGTTGCTGAAAAAATGAGATATTATCAGGATTTGTAAGCTTGTCTTGTTCTTATTTCCGTTTCTATAAGAGCAATCCTTAGTTTTATCTATTTCGCATCAAGCTTTCTTCTCATTTTTTCAATTTGCTTGCATTCTTATTTTACAAATTTTCAATGGCTAGTCGATTTCCCTTCAGTGCTTCTCTTGATCAAGATTTGAGGTATCCTTCACCTCAGTCTCAATCTATTTCTGCATCTGTCGTGAGTACCATGAAACAACAAGAGACTGATTTAGCTAATAAATCAGATCATGACGCCATTTAAGAGCTTGTGGGTCTCAGAACTCGATACTCATCATCTATCGTCGCATTTTCTGCTTGGTTGCAGTCCCAAACTCGCGAAATTGAGAAGCTTAGCGAGACTGTTTCTGTACTTCAATGACTTGTTTATGAGTCAAATAAAAAAATAGTAGAGTTAAAGCAACAGAATAAGGATTTGAAATCCTTGCTTGCCTCTTCATTTCGATTGCCTAATCCTTTAGACAAGGATGGCATGATGATTTATGAGGAGTAAATGCATTTGAATGATGATGCTAAACGTCTCAAGTTTCTGTAGGTCATTTAAGATAATGAAATAAAAGTATCTAGCAGATATTCATAACATGTATCATTCCTATTTCTCTTCTAATCATGCATAGTCTATCTTCTGGTAGGGGTTTTATGAAAATGTCTGCCAATTGATCATGTGTACTAGTAAATTCTAATACAATATCGCCCTTCTGCACATGATCTCTAAGAAAATGATATCTAATTTCAATATATTTAGTCCGAGAATGTTGTATTGGATTTTTTGAAAGATTTATAGCACTTGTATTATCACATTTGATTGGAATGTGATTGTACATAAGTTTAAAATTCTTAAGTTATTGCTTCATGTAAAGAACTTGAGCACAACAACTACCCGTGTCGACGCCCCAACCCACGCTTGGGATCGCACGTGAATAGAAGTGTCGGGGACGAACAACACAAGGAAGTTCACCCCCGTCGTAGCATGCATTTAGTTTTTTTTTTTCTAACATCAGGTAAATATTTTCGCAGCGGAATAAAAAGGCTAAGCCGTCAATAACATACATCACATGGTTAGACTACGGATCCCAAACATAATATTAAATATAGCCAGGATTTAATATTTACATAACTTGTCCAAGAAACCAAAGTAGTGCTTCCCACAGGCGGGAAGACTTTTTCCAAAAGCAATAATACAGCGCATCAAAATACAATACGGGTCTTAACACTGCCCATATGTTCATCCGACGGGTTCCTTCTTCACTTTCTTAAGGTTCGGGCCCCAGCGAAACCAGTCCAAATCCAGGCTTGGCCCTACCTCACATATCGCCCTAGAAGGCGTTCCAAAAATGCGCCCCAAGTGAAGGGACTCGTCCATCCCTAATACTAAACAACACCCTGAAGGGCGTAGCCCAACATAACTGTACATAGTCACCTTCAGTGACTCCATCTCCCACTGACCTGGGCGGTCTAGTGGTACTGGCCCCTTAAGGGCGGCCTCAATCGGACCCTTGAGGGTCCGACGTGTCATCTCCGGGGTCGTACCCTTCTGATCCATCCTCACCTGCAAGTACTTCTATCGTTCCCGAGAGGGCACGATAGTGGGAATACAAGAAGTGGGGTGAGATTTCGGGAGAAATCTCAGTAAGTACATCTATACTCTATCAGAAGCAATTTTAGGCATATAGTAAGGTGAATAACAAACAAATCTTCTTACGTATGCATTAACATGGGACTTATGCCTAGGCTGATGCACATGCTCGTGACGAAAATTCATATTTCTTTTCTTATTCTCAATCTCCAAAATCATACTTGTTCAAAACGCATAGCAAAACTTCTTTGATGCATATTCTTTCGAAAACAACAAAAAAACTCTTGTTCGAAAACTTTTCGTCTTTTACTTATCTTAGACGCCACTTATCATATCACATCATATATGGCCCGAAGACCCTTTTCTTTTCGTCATAACTTCTTATTTTGGACACCTCACGGTTCTCCTAAGCACCGTGTGCTCCCCGCTAGTTACGGTCACACCCGGCGACCAAGTCGACCAAAGTGAATACGTTTCACGTCCTTTCACGCTATTCGTCGCTCGGGGATTTCTCTCCAAGCGACTACAAACTTATCAGATGGCGAGGCCGAGGCCAACACCGCTTATAGGGCACCCACTAGCATTGGGTGTGACCACGCTCCGGACACCTATGTGGAGCCATACATGGTCTGCTGACGGTTCTTTGTCGACCCAGGGGCTTTCACTCGACTTTAATCACTCCTGAGTGAACAGGGAGTTCCACTGGGGCACTACCCCGTCCCAGCCTTTGGAGTTCTTATAAAACTTTACTTCTTTTCTTTTCTTTCAAAAATTTAATCTTTTCTTTTCTTTTTCTTAAAAACATGCTTGACTCAAAACATGCTTTTCGTGCTCATGCATGGGACATGCAACATTTGACCTTGTAGATGCAAGAACTCGAGACGAACCCGAGTACACACGTGTAGTCGTATTTCTTTCAAAACCCTATACCATAGACTCGTACTTATGGAAAAATATCTAAACAAAAGCATTAGGGGGAGGTGGGGTGCTCGGCATTCACCCCTAGGGTTTGGGCCGAGACCCTACTTTGTTTCCTATTGATGTTTTCTTCTTCCTTTGATCTCCCTAACACCATTTCGCCTAAATTCGAAATTTTTAAAATAATTTCCTAGCCTTAATAGGGTCAAACCCGAAACCTATAAGGTCCTCAAGCCTTAAGTTTTCTTCTCTCAGTCTTTCCACTAAGGCACTACTTGAACGATCTAGGTGAATCCGAACCCATACATGTCATTCTCCCAACGCACATACTTCTTTTCTCCAAAATATCCAAACATGAATATAAAGTAAATAAGAGATTAAAACTTCATAATTTTTCTCTTCTAGAATTTCTCCAAAAATATAACTCCACAAGCATGCATTATCATACTCATTAAGCAATAATAACACCAACATCTTCCAAAAATTATTACAACTATTTTTCCACCAATGCTTCATAAACTTTTCATCCTAGCATGGCATTTCTATATGCACAATATTTACAAAGATGCTTCCCCAATATCATAGTATGCATATATCCTATATTCACCAACATTGAACTAACTCGATATCTTCATGCATACATACTTTTTCTCATCGAACCATCAAAATCATAATCATCTCAAAATCTTTTACCCAATAAGATTATAGGTTTTACACATGAATCCTCATCAAGATAACATTCGTACTCTTAAATATTCATCATGGCATTTCTGAGCAAGCAACCAAACAATAAAACATATTCAAACATATTCTCACACATTCAAGCACATTCACTTTAAAATATACGGAAATTGCTAAAGGTATAGTAAGAAGGTACTTACTTGTCTTCCTAGCTAGCTTATAAAACTTCTGAAAACAAAAGAAATGCTTAGTTAGATTGTGCTAAAAGTTTATTATTTCTAAAAGAAAGGCCCCCTTTTTGAAAGGTATAAACTTAAGGCTCTCTTTAATGCTTCTAGGTTTTTGCTTTGAAATGGCTAAGTTACTTACCTCTTCTAGGCTTCTTCTTCTTCCACCAACACTACCTCCTTCTCCTTCTTAGTTTGGTGTGTTTAGGTGTTTAGGTGGTGAGAAGAAGTGAAACCAAGTGGAGAGAAATGGGAGAGTGCCGTGAGATGCCAAGAAGGGAGAGGTGTGTGTGTGTCCGAAAAGTGCAAGCCCAAAAGGTGAAGGAACTAGGCCATTCGGCCAAGGCATTTGGCTAGCTTCTAGGCCACTCATTTCCCTATGTTTGAGTGACTTGTGATGGGCTTGAAAGACTCTTGAGTGACTCCCATCACTTGATCACATCAACCCTAATCCATCCTATCCTAGGTTTTGGAGATTATGCTCTCTCTTCTCCTTCTCATGGCCGGCCACATACCCTAGGGTTCCAACCCCTTTCTATCATTTCACATCCCCTCTTGTCTCCCCTACTATCCCCTCACAAGTCATTCAAATGGATTTAAGAATCCATTTTTGGGAAAACCCCCAAAGGAGGTTTCGGATCCCTCCATCCCTCATCTCATCCGAATCCTTCCCTCATCTCACTCTCCTTCTACTTTTGTCACATGCTTCCTCCATCAACCAATCACCTCACACAAACTTGTCATAACCAATTAGTTTCATTTTGAGCTGAAAAATAAATAGCATCTTGTGAGGTAATTTCTTCAAAATCAATTGTATAAACATTGTTACTTCTAAAAGCAATAAAACAAATATTACAATCATAATCATTCAAAATAATACACTTGTCCATTTTGAAAGTAACTGTAAATCATTTATCACATAATTGACTTATGCTCAAAAGATTATGTTTTAGACCTTCAACAAGTAGAACATCTTCAATTAAGAGAAGACTCCTTACCAATTTCATCTATTCCCACGATCTTCTCTTTCGAGTTGTCTCCAAATGTCACGTGTCATTCTTCTTTAGATCTAAGATCAAAGAACTTAGTCTTGTCTCCCGTCATGTATCTTGAACATCCACTATCTAAAAATCATTTCTTTTTGTTTGTGGAGGACTTCATGCACACCTATAAAAACAATTAAAAGGATTTTTCTTGGTACCCTAGTTCTTTGGATCATTTATTTATTAGTATTAGAAGAAACAAGATTTTTAGGTACCCATATGGCCCTAATAGTCATTGTATGTTTTCTTCTAATAGGACAATCAAAATAATTATGACCATTTCTATTACAAAAATTGTAAATAGCATGTGACATATATGAAGAAGTTGAGTGATTATAATAGTATCCTTTTTTAACAAAATTATTTTTATGAAAAGAATTTTGAATATTGGACTTTGATGTAGAAGGGTTATCAAAAAAGTTTTTATAAGATTTGTATTTTTTTTTTGGCATATATCTCAAGCCTGCCTTGTCAAAAACACATCTTTGACTACCAAGAAGTTTTTCAAAATTTCTTTTTCCATTCGTAAAGTTTTCAATAATATTTTCTAAATCAGTTTTCTTTTTCTTCAACTCAAGATTTTCATCTTTCAAAACAATACTTTCTTTTTTTAAATTATCAATTTCGTTTGTTAAAAAAGAATTTTTCTTTTTCAAAGCAGTATATTTGATACCAAATTTTTCAAATTCCTCATATACCTCTTCTAAAACATTTTGCAATTCTTCATATGAAGGATCTTCAATATTATCAAGATTTGTTACCTCAATGTCATCTTTAGCCATAAGACAAAGATTTGCTGATTCTCCATTGCTTGCTTCACTATCTGAGCTACTTGAATCATCATCTCATGTAGCTTTCATTGCTTTTTTGCCTTTGTTTCGATCTTTCTTTAGCAGAGGACAATCTGACTTGATATGACCTGGCTTATTGCATTTATAACAAATTAAAGTTTCATTTTTACCTGAATCTTTCTTGGAAAACTTTTTAAAGGATTTCCTTGGAGGAGTTTTATTTTTCTTTAAGAACCTCTGAATTCTTCTTGTTATCATCACAAGTTCTTCATCTTTGTCGTCATTTTCCTCATTTTCCTCATTTTCATCACTTTCACTTTCATATAGAACAGCTTTAAGTGCCAAACTCTTCTTTGGCTTTCCTTCTTCTTCTCCTCTTTTCAATGTGTACCCATGGGTGATAAGTGACCCGATGAGTTCATTCACTTAGAGCTTCTTGAGGTCTCTAGCTTCAAGAATTGCTGTCACTTTTGATTCCCAACGTTTTGGTAGAGAGTTGAGAATTTTTCTTACTATCTCCACTTTAGAATAAACTTTGCCAAGAGCTGTCAAGCTGTCTATGATGTTAGTAAAATGAGTGTGCATACTAGAAATAGATTCTTCATCATTCATCTTAAACATTTCATATTCTTGAGTAAGAATATAAATTTTTGATTCCTTGACTTGAGAAGTTCCTTCATAAGTAACATCCAAGTTATCCCAAATTTCCTTAGCTGTAGCGCAAGTCATTACTCTATTAAACTCATTACCATTGAGAGCATTATATAATAAATTCATAGCAGTTAAATTCAAAGTTTAAATCTATCGTCTTCACGATCAAACTCTGAATTCTTCCTTTTTGACCTTTACTCCATCAACCACTTTTGTTGGAATATAAGGTCTATTTACAATACATTTCCAGATTTCTCGACCTTGAGTTTGAAGGAATATTCTCATTCCTACTTTCCAGAATGAGTAATTGTCTCCACAAAAGAGTGGAGGCCGACTGCTAGATTGACCTTCACCAAATGAATCTGCAATGTTAGTCATAAGATCTTAACTCAAAAGAAATTTAATCTTATAACAGGGCTCTAGCTCTGATACCACTTGTGGCCCAGATGACTAATATAAGAGAGGGGTGAATTGATTTATATTATAAAAATTATCACTTATTAATCAAATACACAATATAAAATATAAACAGAATCTAAAGTAGTAATAAATGTAAAGAGTAGGGTAAGAGAAAGCAAACTCAGTATTTTTACGAAGTTAGCCACACTGCCTACGTCTTCGCCTCAAGCTACCCCTTGAAAATCCCGAATTCACTAGTCAATCTCCTTTAGGTGGAGATAGAAACCTATTATACTTTTGAGCAACACCGCCCTAAAGAATCCGTGTAGAACACCCTCTATACTTCCAATCATCTCACACTTGGTGATTTAACTATTCCCCATGTAGAACACCTTCTACACACACAAGGGTTATACACACCCTCTTAAAAATACAAGAGTTGATAGTGGGTAGACTATCAAAGTACACTCCTCAATGAGTGAGATAGAAACAATACAACGCAAACTATATCTCTCAAAATAAACAAGGGTTAAGGCTCAATGCTTAGAGAAGAGAGAATAAAAGCTTTGAATGAATGTTGTATGCTCTTGGTGTTGTAAATGTGAAATTCTCAAATGATCTATTTATAGGCATATGAGACTTCATATTCAAATTTAAAAGGATTCACATGTCAAAAACATCATCATTCACTTTTCAAAAATTTCAAACCTAATCTTTTTACTTTTTGCATGTGACAAAAGGAGCACACTTTATTTTTCAAAAATTTCAAATCTAATCTTTTACTTTTTGCATATGACAAAAAGAGCACACTTTACTTTTCAAAATTTTCAAACAAAGGCATCTACCTTTTACATAAGTCAAGAAAAACATCCATCACTTTTGAAAATATTCAAATAAAATATGCACATGTGAAAGATGACAATCAATCATCTTAATATTTTTAAAATTCAAAC
The DNA here is from genome assembly GCA_036898215.1 of Platycarya strobilacea. NCBI lineage: Eukaryota > Viridiplantae > Streptophyta > Magnoliopsida > Fagales > Juglandaceae > Platycarya > Platycarya strobilacea. Next base: position 25,952 of record CM072548.1, read on the forward strand.
CTTTAATCATGTCATGCACATGTAAAAGATGACAATCAATCATCTTTCAAAATTTTCAAATTTAATTTTTAAAATATTCATGCACATGTGGAAAATGTATTTTAATGCTTTATGATAAAATATTAATTTTGAGCCTTAATCCTAATTTCGAATTTTTAAGAGATTTACAGCATTACTCTATGATTTTAATGTGAACTTGTTCCCTTCTTGCTCATGCTTGGTTCCTTGATGTACTTGATTCTATTGTGTGGACAACTTGAGTTTGAGACTCCTTTATTCTTTAAATTCATTTGTTATCATCAAAATCTATGTTTAGATTTATAATTACATGAAACTTGAAACCTTGGGTTCAACAGACATAATATTTGGTATGGATTGGTTGTCCGAACACTATGCCAAAATCGATTGTCGAAAAAAGGAGATTATTTTTTAATTGCCTGGCAAAGAGAAGCTATGTTATGGAGGGGAGACGGTTAGTTTTGTTTCCTTTATTGTAATAGCAAAGAGGGTAACAAAAGGTCTGAAAGGGGAAGCAGAAGTGTTTCTATTAATGTCCTTAAATGCATTGGAGGGTGTCAAAAGTATTGAAGATATCCTGATCGTGAAATATTTTCCTCGGGTATTTTCTGATGAATTGCTTGGATTGCTCCCAGACCGTGAAACTGAGTTTGCCATTAAATTGAAACCTGCTACGACTCCAGTTCACAAAGCCCCCTACCAAATGGAGCCAACAGAGCTAAAGGAACTAAAGGCGCAAATTGAGGAGCTATTGGAAGAGGGGTTCATAAGGCCGAGTTCATCGCCATGGGGAGCCCCAGTCCTGTTCGTGAAAAAGAAGGATGGAACGATGTGGATGTGTATCGATTACAGAGAACTTAACAAGGTTACTATCAAGAACAAATACCCACTACCGCAGATAGACGACTTGTTGGATCAACTGCAAGGAGTAACAGTATTCTCCAAGATTGATCTCAGATCAAGATACCATCAGCTAAAGATTAAAAAGCAGGATGTGCCCAAGACGGCTTTTCAAACCGTTATGGACATTTTGAATTCCTAGTTATGCCCTTCGGATTAACGAATGCCCCAACAGCATTCATGGACTTAATGAATCGAATTTTTTGACAATATTTAGATAGTTTCGTCGTGGTATTCATTGATGACATTCTAATATATTTCTGAAATGACGAAGAGGACAAATATCATTTAAAGATTGTACTGAGTATTTTACAAGAGCACCAGTTATACGCCAAACTTAGCAAGCACGAGTTTTGGTTTAGAGAGGTTAAATTTTTGGGCCACGTAATTTCAAGCCAAGGTGTAGGTGTGGATCTAGCCAAAATTGTGGCGATAACAAAATGGCAAATGCTCATGAGATACGAAGTTTTCTTGGATTGGCAGGGTACTACAGGAGGTTTGTAGAAGGATTTTCTAAGCTATCTGGCCCTCTGACAGCCTTGACTAAGAAAAATGATGTGTCTGGAGTGAACAGTGTGAGCAAAGTTTTCAAGAACTTAAGAAGATATTAACTTCGGCACCAGTGCTAGCAGTGCCAGAACCTCACAAACCTTACATAGTATATAGTGATGCATCAAAGATGGGCTTAGGGTGCGTGTTGATGTAGGGAGGATGAGTAGTTGCATACGCATCTCAACAGCTCAAAGAACGAAATTACCCCAATCACGACTTAGAATTAGTAGCTGTAGTGTTTGCGTTAAAGATTTGGAGACACTACTTGTATGGCGAGGAATGCAAGATATATACGGATCATAAGAGTCTGAAGCACCTGTTTAGTCAAATGAACCTAAATATGAGACAGAGAAGATGGATTGAAACCATAATTGATTTTCAGTGCGAAATCAAATATCACCCTGGAAAGGCTAACGTGGTGGCAGACACTTTGAGTCGAAAAACTCGAGCAGAAGAGCCATCACTATTAACAGTTATGCAAAGCATGCTGTTTAAGAATCTGCCTGGAGAAGTAACCTTGGCAGCAACATAAGAAATTGTCTCACTGACTGAAGGAGAAATTCGAGAAGAACAACGAAAGGATATTAAGCTGGAAAAGATCCGACAGAAACCGTTAGAAGGATAAGGATCACCCTACTTTACAATATCGGACGACGGAACACTATGTTTTGAGAAGAGGATAGTAATACCAGACAACCCAGAATTAAAGGAAAAGCTTATGAGGGAGGTGCACTGTACCCCTTATACAGCTCACCCTAGGAGCACCAAAATGTATCAAGACCTAAAAGGAAGATTTTGGTGGGAAGGTATTAAAAAGGACATGGCTACGTTTGTAGCAAAATGTTCAGTGTGCCAATTGGTTAAGGCAGAGTGTCAACACCCAGCAGGAATGTTGCAGCCTTTGCCGATCCCATAATGGAAGTGAGAAGACATATCTATTGATTTCGTAGTCGGATTCTCGAGAATGTCAATAGGAAAGAACACCATTTGGGTAGCAGTGGATAGGCTGACCAAAAGTGCCCATTTCCTACCCATAGCGAACATCGATTCAATGGAAAAGCTAGAAAGAATTTATGTAAAGGAAATAGTCCGTTTGCACGGTATACCCAGAATAATTGTTTCGGATCGAGACCCCAGATTTACATCTTGCTTTTGGCAAAGTTTATAGAAAATGATGGGATCTGACTTGAAGTTTAGCAGTGCCTATCACCCACAGACGAATGGTCAGACAGAACGGACCATTTAGACCTTGGAAGACATGTTGTGAGCATGCGTATTAGACTCAAACGGTGGTTGGGAAAGTCTTTTACCTCTAATCGAATTTGCCTACAACAATAGCTTTCAAGCTACTATTCAAATGGCACCATACGAAGCACTGTATGGTAGGAAATATAGGTCGCCCTTGTATTGGGTTGAAGTCGGTGAAAGTAGGGTGTTAGGGCCCAAATACCTACAAGAGGTCAAAGCTCAAGTGAAGATGATACGGGATAGAATGAAAACTGCCCAAAATAGACAAAAGAGCTACTCGGATCGACAAAGAAGACCGTTGGATTTTTCAGTTGGTGATTGGGTGTATATCAAGATTTCACCAATGAAAGGAGTAGCACGGTTCGATAGAAAAAGGAAATTGAGTCCCTGTTACGTTGGACCTTATAAGATTGTTGAGAAAGTTGGAGCAGTAGCTTATCGATTGGACTTGCCAGTGAGTTTACAAGGAGTCCACAATGTATTTCATGTATCGTCTTTAAGGAAAAGTTTTGGTGAAAGACTCGTGATGATAATGGACCCGAGTAACATCGAGTTACGCCCCAACCTGACTTATGAGGAATGGCCAACCCGAATTGACGATCGAAAAGAAAAGGAATTGAGGAATCGAAGAATCTCCTTAGAAAGATGTTGTGGAACAACCCCACTTTTCAAGAAGCAACGTGGGAACGTGAGGATGATATGAGAGCCAAATACCCCCATCTGTTTGTAGATTAGAAATGTGCATGTTGTTTTCTTGCTTGAGCTTGGTTATGATGTATGAACATATGAATCCAAATATTATTATATATGGGTGTTTTTAATTATTTATTGTTTGCTATTGTTTGACTATCATAGTAATTTGTGGAACTTTAACAGGACATGGCATGAAATAGAAGTAACCCACGCATGTCGGTAGCCACAGTAACTCAATTAAGAGAGAGAAGAGAAAACTGGCAAAGGATATTACGTAAAAAGTGTAAAAGGATGAGGGTACAAAGACTAAAAATTTTAGATCATATTGAGAGGCACCATACCCACCTTATGGATGTAGATCGTGAGGGAGCGCCTATCGTTCGTCACCCTAGACCCCATGAAGAGCGACAACCACCTAGAAAATGGATTAAAGTTAAAAGAAAATAGTTAAAGAAATTGATCCGAGGTGAGATAAGCGAGCGTAATGGAGAGCCACTGGATTTTTTTCGACACCTCAAATGACCGTATAAGACAGCGAGAAGAAGGAATACCCTGGGTAGATACCGAGGAGGAGATAATGCATAAGTTAAACAAAATGAGGACAAACATGTACTATGACCCTGATGTAGAGGCCATATTTTATTTCTCTCAAGATTCGGTGACAGAAGAGGAAGAGGTACCATCGTATTCGTCGTCAGAGGAGTCCATCGCCACGAGTATTAGAGGTATATTAATTTTATTAACATCTGTATCATAAACTGATTTCGAGGACGAAATCTTCTTTTTAGTGGGGGAGGATGTGACGACCCGAGACTTTCAATTCGTATTATTTATTGAATATTTATTTTGATTGATTGGTTAATTAATTAATTAGATAAATTATATTGAAAGGTGAAGAAAAAGGGCATGGGCTTAAGATTAGGGTTTTGAAAGTTAGAATAAATTATTGGACCTAGGAAGGAATAGCAAGCCCACAAGCTCATGAGTTTAACCCATGACCCACCAAGCCCACATATGGGACACTTGTCACTCATAGAGAAACCCTAGTGAGTCAACTAAAATTAGTAGGTGAAAATGGAATATTACTGTTAGGTAGGAGTTGACTAGTGGGTGAATAGTAAGGTTGAGTATAAAATCTTGTGATAGGATTTTCCCATCATTTGATTATTTTTAGAAAAATACTAAGGTATGGCCTATTTTATTTTATCTAGTACATGTCATGCCTAATGGAGTGACACTTGTGCATTGGAGTGAAAAGTGGAAGAGAAGAGATGAGGAGGGCATTCGATTAGGCTAGTTGCCGAAACCCTTTAGGGGTTTTTCCCATGCCATTCTCTCCAATCTAAGCTAATGATCACCATAGGATCATGTAAGAGGGAAGTGAGAAGGTGATCGATAAGTGAAGAGAGGTGTCATGAGGAAGAGAAAAGGAAAAGGAAGGAGGGATCCGGGTGAGGTTACCATGTGCATCCTTTGGAGTTTTCCTAGGAGTACTTGCAAATCTAGTGAAAAGAATATTTTAGACTTATGTAAGACGATGACGTACATGATGTAAGGCATGTAAGAGGTATGGTGGTGTAAGGAAATGAGTGAAGATTGTTTGAAATGGAAGCAAACTAGGAATGGAGGGGGGGAAAGTTTCGGATGACCCCTAGCTTCAAGGCATGGCCGGACCATGCAAACTCTCTTTCTCAAAAGTATGGCCATGGAATCTTGTGGACTGACTTGAGAGTGGTTAGATGAGTGTGTCATAGGATTGAAATGACAAAAGAATGAGGCAAGAGAGGGGAGGAGGTTTTGGTGGAGACTTTGGGAGGCAAAGGGATCCGGTTCCTCATTTCTCTCATTTCTCATCATTTGTTTTCTTTTCCCATGCAACCACCCTTGCCAAGTCTTATGTCTTTCAAATCAAGGTATGGTGAAGTGTCCTTGACCCCTAGAGAAAATATCTTGGCCGAATACCGTTGAGGAGACCACCCTCACTTATCTAGCTCACAAACACACACAAGCTCCCTTTCTCTCTACCTCTCAGCCAACCCCACTTCTCCCACAACTCTCATTTGTTTTACTTTCTTCTAACTTCTAAACCTCACCATATCCTTAGAAGAAAAGAGCTAGAACAAATATTTTGAGGAAGAGTTGCTCTTGAAAAGGTATGTGCATTCTTATCCTACCTTTAGCAATATTAGTATACCTATGAATGAATTTGGTTGTTTTGTTTGATTCTTTTTGTATGTATGTAGAAAATGAAACCTTTAGAGGGAAAACTTGCCATGTTAAGTTTAGTAAGAATTCATGTTTAAGTTATGATATTTTTCCTAAGTTGAGTAGTTGAAATGATATGTGGTTTAGTTAGTTACTTAACATGAGGTGGAATGAAGGAAATGCATGCATAATTGAAGGTTTACTAGAATAATATTAGATGATGCCTTTAGTGTTATTTATTTGGTGGTAAAAAAATCCATGTCTAAGTTTAAGTATCTTGTTAAGATTAAAGATTATTTCATGTGGAGAATTTGAATATTTGATGTGAAAGAAAAATATGGTATGATCAACAAGTTGGGTAAAGGTGAAAATATGTTTGCTAGATTTGACTTGGAGATGAAAATGTTGGATTATGCACGCATATATTTCGGATTTAAGGACTTCTTTGGGTGGAAATTATTGATTTGATTATTGTGCTATGTTATGGTGATATGCTTAAATATTTGGAGACATTAGATACTTATGAATAAAATGGTTGCATTAGCATGATTAGTGGTTTTCACTTAAATCATTGGGTGAGTTATCTTGGAAGAAAAAGTGAATAAAATAAGAAATTAAAAGACATAGAGTTTTAGCCAAGCCTTGTTTTTAGGATTAGGAAAAATATATTTAAGTGGTTGGAGTTGAAATGGAGTGCTTGGAAAAAATTAGAAGACAAAAAGTTAGGAAAAACACAAAGGGATGGTCTCGGCCCAACCCTAGTGGGAAGGGGCCGAGTACCCCTAAGTGTAGTAAAGGCCCATTGAATAATTTTGTGAAGGAAATGAGTGAAGTTATGAGGTGCGAGAAATTTTTAAAGAGCTTAACGTAGAATAAACGTGATGTTCGTCACCTATTGTATATGCTCCATAACATGAGTCTCACATCTCATGCATACCGCACGAAAATCATGTTTTAAACATGTTTTTAGAAGAAAAAAAAATTAATTAAAGTTTTATAAGAACCTCAAAGGCTGGGACGGGGTAGTGTCCCAGTGGAACTCCTTGTTTACTCAGGAGTAATTAAAGTCGAGTGAAAGCCCCTAGGTCGACAAAGAACCATCGGCAAACCATGTATGGCTCCAAAGGGATGTCTAGATCGTGGTCGTACCTAAAGCTAGTGGGTGCATAAAGGATGGTGTTGACTACGGCCTCACCGATACAGAAAAGTTTGTAGTCACTCGATGAGTGATCAATTGCAGAGTGATGAAGAGCGCGAAAGGGCACGAAACATAGCTACTTAGATTTGATACGGTCACTGGTGCTATAGTAACTAGCAGGAACACACGGTGTGTAGGAGAGCCGTGAAGTGTCCAATAGAGGTCATGACAAAAAATAGGTTTTCGAGCCATATATGATATGATAAGTGGCGCCTAAGATAAGAAAAATGAAAAATAATTGCGAAAAGTGGAATTTTAAAAGAAAACTCAAGTGTTTTGTTTTCTGAGATTATAAATAAGCATTTGAAAAGAATACAAAAAGAAAAGAGGAATTTCAAGACATGGCATGAGCATGAGTATGAGCATGTGCATACCATAAAGTTATGAGTCTCATAATGCATAAAATATGACTAATTGTTTGTTATTCATTTATCAGTATGCTTAAATTGCTTTTGTTATGATATTAATGTGTTTACTGAGATTTCTCCTGAAATCTCAACCCTGTTAATCTCTCCATTATCACCTTTTTGGAATGATAGAAGTAGTTGCAGGTAATGACGACCATGAAAAGTACGATCCTAGGGACGGTACCTCGGACCCCCACGGGCCTGACTGAGTTCATCACCTCCAAGCTAGTGACCCTTGACTACTTGAGCCGTTGGGCGGCGGAGTCACTACCCCTAGCTACGTATGTTTAGGGTATATGCCCTACCGGGTGTTGTATAGTTCTTGGTATAGACGATTCCCTTCACATGGGTCGCCTTTACGAGTCATCCTCTGGGATGAGTTGCGAGGTGGGACAGGCCCTAGAGTTGGACCACCTCTGTTACGGCCCAAACTTCAAGAAGATTAAGAAGGAACCGTTGGATTAGGAAATGATAGCTGGGGAGTCATCTATGCAGCTTTTGTATTTATTTACATGTATTTTGGTATTCTATTATTTTGGAAGAAAGAACACTTATGTAGGATCCTTATGTTTATATTAATGGTAATGTAATGTTTTGGGATATTATTGTATTCAGCCATGTGATACACGCATAGAAAAGATTCTATTGTTTTGACATTTGTTATGATATAAATGTGTTTACTGAGATTTCTCCCGAAATCTCACCCCTATTAATCTCTCCATTATCCCCTTTTTGGGATGATAGAAGTAGTTGCAGGTAATGACGACCATGAAAAGTACGATCCTAGGGACGGTACCTCGGACCCCTATGGGCCTAACTGAGTCCATCACCTCCGAGCTAGTGACCCTTGACTACTTGAGCCGTTGGGCGGCGGAGTCACTACTCCTAGCTACGTATGTTTGGGGTATACGCCCTACCGGGTGTTGTATAGTTCTTGGTATAGACGATTCCCTTCACATGGGTCGCCTTTACGAGTCATCCTCTGGGATGAGTTGCGAGGTGGGATCGGCCCTGGAGTTGGACCACTTCCGTTATGGCCCAAACTTCAAGAAGATTAAGAAGGAACCATTGGATTAGGAAATGATAGCTGGGGAGTCATCTATGCAGCTTTTGTATTTATTTACATGTATTTTGGTATTCTATTGTTTTGGAAGAAAGAACACTTATGTAGGATCCTTATGTTTATATTAATGGTAATGTAATGTTTTGGGATATTATTGTATTCAGCCATGTGATACACGCATAGAAAAGATTCTATTGTTTTGACATTTGTTATGATATAAATGTGTTTACTGAGATTTCTCCCGAAATCTCACCCCTATTAATCTCTCCACTATCACCTTTTTGGAATGATAGAAGTAATCGCAGGTAATGACGACCATGAAAAGTACGATCCTAGGGATGGTACCTCGGACCCCCACGGGCCTGACTGAGTCCATCACCTCCGAGCTAGTGACCCTTGACTACTTGAGTCGTTGGGCGGCAGAGTCACTACCCCTAGCTACGTATGTTTGGGGTATACGCCCTACCGGGTGTTGTATAGTTCTTGGTATAGACGATTCCCTTTACATGGGTCGCCTTTACGAGTCATCCTCTGGGATGAGTTACGAGGTGGGACCGGCCCTGGAGTTGGACCACCTCCATTACGGCCCAAACTTCAAGAAGATTAAGAAGGAACCGTTGGATTAGGAAATGATAGCTGGGGAGTCATCTATGCAGCTTTTGTATTTATTTACATGTATTTTGGTATTCTATTGTTTTGGAAGAAAGAACACTTATGTAGGATCCTTATGTTTATATTAATGGTAATGTAATGTTTTGGGATATTATTGTATTCAGCCATGTGATACATGCATAGAAAAGGTTTGACATTTATCCGCTGCGATAACCTTTTTAAAAAGAAAAAGAAAAAAAATACAGTACACGATAAGACGAGGGGTGAATTTCCCTGTGACGCTCATCCCCGACGTCACAGTTTGCATACGATCCCAAGCGCAAGCCGGGGCGCCAACAAGGATCCATCCGGGCACAACACCAAACAACACCCTCGAGGTCACTGGTCCTCTAGCGATATAGGTGCGCTCTCCTCAAGTCCTCTAGCAGTTTGTCATACCAAAATGGGGCCACCTCATCAAGGCTCCTCGGGATCTCCTAGAAAGTTTGTCTCATGTGCGGATTTATTTAATCCTGCAATCACTTCTATCATCCCGGAAAGGAATGATAGTTAAAAATTAAATGAGTAAGATTTCAAAAAAATCTCAATAAGTATACAAATAACATAACAAGAGCATCACAGGCATATATAGGTAAACACAAAAACAAATGCACGTATAATGAACATAAGACTTATGACGTGACTTATGCACCATGCATTTTCATAAAAAGACTGTCATGCTTCCTTGACTTTCTTTGACACATATTCATGACTTTTTATATATTTTCTTAGTATTCATAACATTACGTGTCATTCTTCTTGTTCATATCGTTCTTAGGCTTATAGTCTTTTTTTCATGACTTTCTATATAACTTGTTAGATGCCTCACGGTTCTCTTATGCACTGTGTATTTCTCGCTAGTTACCACATCACTCTATGAATACTTTAGTCGATGTGACTATGTCTTAAACATCTTCTTAATAGTAGTTTGCATATTTTGCCTTTACCGTCCTTGACATCCACTGAGACATCGGGAATGAGCATTATAGGAAAATTCACCCCTTGTTCTTACTTACATTCGAGAATGCATTTAAAACTAAATGCAGTGCATAGAAAATTTTCGTAGCGAAAAGGTCAAGCCATTCTATAATTAGGCAAGAACTTAAAATTTTGTCTTACGTCACATGGTATAACAAATTTAAAATCCCAAAATAAACTTCATATTACTAAATATCATCTAGTGTATCGGTCTCCAAAAATATATACTCTCCCAAAATATAAAATCTGGATAAAATGGAAGTAAACTCTAAAATCGGAGTCCGGAACTTTGAACTTCGATCGGAGTTTGGTCGAAGTTCCGATCGGAAGTTGGAACTCCGATTTCTGAACCGACTCCGACTGAAATGGGCAAATTTTTTGGCCCATTTCTAATTCTACTTGGTTCAAAGGAGCCAATTTTTTGATGTATTTTATCTGTTTTACATATAAATAATAAATTAGTCAATTAGTGTTAAATAATCTACCATTTAATAGTTGATATTTGATAAACAAATAATAAAAATTATATTATTATAATTTACAATACTAAGGCTAATACAAAAAATAGAACAAGCTGAATAATACAGATAATAGTACAAACTACAAAGCCACTCGATGTAAAGTAGATAAAAAAATATATGCAACCGCTCCATTATAATGTAGTTCATCGAATCATCAGTCATCGGCAAGTATGTCAGGATTGATATATAGATCTATGAAATTATAGACAATATAAGTTAGATAGATTTATAAAATCATAAAAAATAGTTATTGAAATAATTATATACACTTTGTTACTTTAATCATAAAAAAATAAGTAAATTAATTAATTTAATTTTACCTGACTCAAGTCTATAACTAATAGCATCAATGCCAATGCTCTCTAGTCCACAAGGAATATCATTAATCCAATTCTGCGTGCAAATGAGGGCCTCCACAGTTGACGGTGCCAATGAACTCCGATAAGCATCCAACACTCGACCTCCGGTGCTAAATGCCGACTTAGATACAACTGTACTGATAGGAATGGCTAGTACATCTCGAGCAATATGAGAGAGGATTGGGTACTTGGAAGAATTAGCCCTTCACCATATCAAGATTTGAAATTCATCTGTAGGCTCCTCAACCTCTGCCAATAAATACCGATCAACCTCATTCGTACACTATAGTGGATTTCTCGCCGACCTTGCGTGAACGTCATAACATTGAAGCCTCGGGGTCGACTGACACTGTTTGCACTGGCCTGACGGGTACGGGCATCTGAAGGAGGTCCTGACCTCGAGCTCAGATGTGAGCTACCTACGGTTGCTGAGGATGAAGGCTGGCTATTAATGCTGTAGTGGCTGTGTAAGTCGTTCAGATCAACCTTAAGTACTACGATAAATGTAGCTGCCTTCACTGTCCCAAGAACTTCATTTGCTCACCATTTTATCACCGCCAACTTCAATCGGGGGTCGAGGATCGATGCTATGAACAACAATCGATTTATTTTCTCAACTCACCCCCAATATTTATCATATTTCGACTGCATTTGTAATGCCATACCAGATAACAGTCCGCTCAGGTCAGCACAACCTTCTTTCAAATGGTGGTGTACCATTGAGATCTTGCTGAACCACATGTTTGCTGTCGCATATGCGGATCCAGATACTTGCTTAGTAATATCATAGAAAATCTGTAAAAATTTGACAAACTCGGATATAGCTTGCCAATCCGTACTGTCTGGCGGACCGAGTCCCGTTCCATTAGGCTCCAGCAGGGCATACCTCAGACCCCCATCCTCAATCTCCAACCGCTCAAATGCCTTCTGGTACTTTAGTACCACATCCAACATCAGATATGTGGAGTTCCATCGAGTGGGAACATCCAAACACAACATTTTTGAAAACTCAACCCCACCCTGTTCTGCTATTGCCTTGAACTTTCGTAGCCTTTGGGGAGAAGCCCTCACATACCGCACAATATTACAGACTTTCTTAATGGAGTCGTCCACATTTTACATCCCCTTAACTGTTTCATCATTGAAAAATGATACCATTTTCAAAATTATTAATCATAAAAATATTAAAATATAAAATACAAAATCAAAACCAGAGAGGCTCACTAACAATAAGGTTGAGTATGTGAGCAGTGAATCGAATGTGGATATACTGATGATTTTTAATCACATCGTATCTTGCCCTCGTATTCCGCAAAAACCACTCGATGGCAGTCTCATTAGCACTGGCATTATCAACTGTAATGCATAGCATCTTTTGGATGCCCCAATCCACCAAACAATCATCCATCTCTACCCCTATTGATGCACCCTTATGGTAAACTATTTCTTTAAATCCAATAATTCTCTTTTTAAGATTCCACTCACTGTCAATATAGTGTGCTGTGATACACATGTACGACGTATTCTGTATAGACGTCCATGTGTCAGTCGTAAATGACACTCTCTGGCTAGTGGTGATGAACATCTTCTTCATCTCTGCCTACTCCCTCATATGCCTCTTCATGCAATCACGCATTGCTGTATAACGGGATGGCAGTGGAAATCTTGGCTCAAGCAGCTTCACAAACTTGCGGAACCCTTTCTTCTCAACAATGTTAAATGGCATCCCATCCTCTATAACCATCTCTGCAAGTGCCTCACGGTACACCTTCTCACTGTATTGAGGGACCACTAGATTTCTCATTTGGTTTCCTATCCCATTAGTTGTTGTAGAGGTCTCGTAACTAAGATTAGTTTGAGACCCACATGCGACTGCATATAATAATTTATGGCCTAATATTAGTTTTAAACTTTAAAGTTAAATGAATAAATCAATTAGCATACATAATACATATGGCCCTATGAGATTAATAAAACACTAACCTCTTGACGCCAGCCCCTTCGCTATTTAGTATCGCTGGCAACCATTGAGATGTGATGATAGACAAGCGGTGCCTTGTCTTTTTGAATAACACCCAACTTGAGCGCCACAATGGTTGCATTTAGCCCGTGGCTTCTCAAGATCCCCACCATCAACTTTCGTGAAATGTTCCCATGTCTACGATCTTTTTTTATTTGATCGTGAACGGGGTGGCCTCATAGCTGTAGGGTGTACTGGTATATCCGGATCTTGAACCGGATCGTCCCCAAGACCCATATCCTCCTCCTCCATAAATTGATCGAAATCTCCCGCTTCTAATTCTATGTTGACTAGAAGTGAAATCCACTACTAGCACACGAGGTCTATGCTCGAGTGGAGCTAGGTAATCGACTCCGAGTCTGACTCGGTATTGCTGTTTGAGATGCCGACGGAGTCCTGGCATCCGGAGTCTCATATGGAGTTGGAGTCCCACTGGCATTATGTGAGCGTGAGGGATCCATTTGTTAAGTAGACCTGAAATTCAAATATAACAATATAAAAAATGTTATATATGTTTGACTTATATATAAGTTTATATATATGCTTATAAAACATCACTCAACTCACGCCGCTAACTATATATGTTTGATTAAAGAACCTAATATAGAAATCATGTAAAGGAGTCAAAGATCATACTAGTTTATCAATTTTTTATATTATTATAATTTATATATTATAATTTATATATAGGTCCTGTGTCGATCATTATCCACCACAAAATAATACCTTAACAGAGGAACAGAGACGAGCTACATGCCCATTACAACAATAGCACAAAACCTTCTAGAATAGCAGAGTAGAGAAAGTGGTTAGAATTTCCCTCAAGTTATTGTAACCAACACATATTCTTTTTTTCTTTTATATTGTGTATAAATACAATCCACAATACTCAATGAAAAATAGAGAAGTTTTAGTATATTTCCTTTGTGTTAACAAAAGGATGAGATGAATAAAAAAATATCATATTGTTTCTAAGACCTTACTATATAATTACTTCGCTATCTTCACCTAGAGTTTGACCAGTACTTGATCCATAATAGTTCCACTTGGGAACTAAGAAGCTCAGATGGATGCTTAACAGGCTTGGACATTGTCCCAAAATTTGAAAAGAAAGCAGCAAGAATACCAATGTTCAGGCATGTTGAACTGTATATAAATAAGTAAAAAACTAAACAAATGAAATTAAAAAGAAAAAAACACATTCCCAACAAATGCACACTTGCATTCTAACTTATCATATAAAAAAGCACATTCCCAACAAATGCACACCGTTACAATTAAATAAAGACTGTCCTCAAGGGCCAAGGCCAGAATCACTTTGTTCCATTTCAACTCCGAGAAAGAAAAAGACGTAGTTATTTCTCTTGGAAGATGTAGTTATTGAGTAAAAATTTCGTTCTCTAGTCTATGGCAGATGATCATGAGAGCCCAAGTTTTGTTTTAGGCCTTAGGGTAAAAAGGAACCAAATAATTACTCTATAATTCATATAATTAGAATGATTGAATATAAGACATAATATGACTCTTTTTTCTTCCCATGAAGAGATCTGCATCTTTTTTTTAATTGCAATAGTGACAGAACTTAAGAATTTCAAACAAAAAAATAACCTTGCATGCATGGAGAAAAATTAAGTTAGTTGTTTATTTAGTTGTTTATGTATTCTATTTGGTTAGTGAGAAAAATTAAGTAAATGGAAAGGAAATAATAAAAAGTTAAGGAATATCATTTTTTTTTTCCAGCCATAGTTTGAATAAGGAATTTCATAACAAAAAAATGTACTCAACTTTCATGAAATAATAGAGGACCCCCTATGAATGCCCCTTAAATTTACAGTGGGACTTCATAATACATAAGAATGATGATATCCAAAACTGTAGTCAATAATGTGCTCTTCTGTAGTGATAAACTAAGCACATCAAGCAGCCTCCGAGTATAACACAATAGTAGCTACTATTTTTAATTATATATATTTCTCCTCCACATAAAGTAATAGCAAAAACCCATATTTCCACGACTAAAATGCACCTCAAGATTCATAAGATCAGGTCATGTATAATTACTTGTACTCAATGGCACTATTGGCCGGTCTTCATATTTATTTTTTTTTTGAATAATATGTTGAAATGTCTTAAGAAGCAGCCATATTAATTAATGCACCTGGAATCAACAGAAAAGTAAAATATAAATATGAACAAGCTGAAAAGGGGCTAGCTAGCTAGAAATTTCAGTTCAACAGTATCAATTTAGAATACAAACATTAAAAAAAAAACTCAATTACATGTACCAGCAAATACGACCATCAACAACGTCCCCATTCAACTTCTAATTATATAACTCAATATGGCATGATTTAAGCTTTTGATAAATCATCTAGGAATTAAAACACAATTATATGATCTAAAAACAGAAAGAAAGTGCTTCTAGCTAGCAGTAGTACTAGATCATAAGGGCCAGCTCTAGAAACAATATCTTCTATAGATCATGCTAGCATGATATATAGCTAGCTAGAGATATTAATGCCACTACACATGTACACCATGGATGAGGTTAAGAGGTAAATGCCATGAAGAAAAATCCTTAACCATAGGAGAGCCCCAGTTACTTTTCTAGTGATAATAACAAATTGCATTATATATCTTGAAGCCAAAATTATGATCAACTTATAATCTATTTCTTAGACTACTTATATATATAATTCTCAAATATCTGCATAAAGTAGTACTAGCACTCCACATTTGCAAGTGTCAATCTGGCAATGAAAGATGTGCTAATTCAATCGTTTGTTACCAAAGGTTACATTTCTTGATCCAATAACGGTTGTCAAATTAATGAGGGTAAAGTGGTTTAGAGAGATTGGATTTAATTATGTTAAAAGATAGCATCATGAGTAACAATATCAATTGAGACTGATATTTAAAAAGTTGTGAAATGATATTTGCATTCATGTATAGTAGTGCACATGCACATGCACAAGCACCTTGTACTCAAAAAAAAAAGATTCATATGAAAAAGAAAAACTAATATTTTAATAGTGGACCTGATTAGTTTTTATACAAATTATAGGACGTTTATACATTCTAGCCTACTAATTTCATTAAAATTAGAGGTTTTGAAATATAATAAGAACATATATACTTGTAACTTTAAAGAAATTAGTAATTATTGTCAATTAATACTTTGAGGGTTGGTCCAGATTGCTTTGGAAAGAAAAGATCAATTCGAATTTCGGACCCAAATCAGGGAGAAAACTGATGCAAGAAGTACAGACCAAACTCAAACGACTACAAATTAGAGGCTTGAAAAAACAAAGAAATTAAACTCTATAATTTCGAATCTTCAATAGTTCAATTACCTTATAAGTAACAAAATTGATACAATAGAAAATAATTAACACAATCCTCAATTAAAATTAAAAATAAAATTCTATTTTGAAACCCTAAATAATACCAGGAGTACAGACTTGGAGGCTCTCCTCGGCAGTGGCGGTCCGGCGCAGCAAAACTAGACGACGGCGTCGCGGCTGGAGAAGCGGTTGCTCGAGCCTCGAAGATGGGAGAAGAATCGAAGATGAAGCTGGGCTGCTGGAGAAACCGAATGCGATGCAGAAGAAAGAAGAAAGAAGAAAGAAGAAAGAAGAGGAGAGAAAGAGAAGAGGGGATCCCGGGGGGGGGGGGGGGGGGGAGATAAAATAATTTGAAAACTGCATTGTTCCTCATTAGTTGGAACGACGTCGTTTAATCTTTTTAATAAAATATCCCAGATGCAAAACGATGTCGTTTTGCATCTGGATTATTTTAAAAATATCGGAGTTCGGAGCATTTGTTTTCTCCGACTCCGACTCCGAATTTCGATTTCAGAGTTGGTAGTCTTCCGACTCCGAATCCGACTTCTAAATTCCGATTCCGATCGGAGTCGGAATCGGAGTGGAAGTCATTTGGAAGTCAGAAGTCAGAATTTTTGCCCACCCCTAAAGTAAACGATATCATCCTAGCGCTATTCTCACGACCACGTCAAAAAGTGGCGAGATCACCAGACCATTAGTGGTATGGAGAGTCTCTCCGAGTCTCAAAGTCATCGACGTCATCTTTTCCTACAATAACTTCTATCATCCCCACAGGGAACAATAGTGGAAATATAAAGGGGTAGGATTTCGAGAAATTTCAGTAAGTACACAAACATCTCAACAAAATCATTTGAAGCATACATATCAATGAATAACAAACAGAACATTTGTCATGCATATATGACAAATGACTTAGCAAATGCATATGCTTATGAAGACTTTCATAAAAACTTAACTTTCTTTCAATCTTGGTGGTATGGAGAGTCTCTCCGAGTCTCAAAGTCATCGATGTCATCTTTTCTTGCAATAACTTCTATCGTCCCCACAGGGAACGATAGTGGAAATATAAAGGGGTGAGATTTCGAGAAATCTCAATAAGTACACAAACATCTCAACAAAATCATTTCAAGCATACATATCAGTGAATAACAAACAGAACATGGGTCATGCATATATGACTAATGACTTAGCAAATGCATATGCTCATGAAGACTTTCATAAAAACTTAACTTTCTTTCAATCTTGGTTCATATACTTGCTTTTCATAAAAATGGTTCATCATATACGAAATTCTTTTGACTCATACTTTAAAACATTTTTTCGTAAAAACTTTTCATTTATTTCATCATTTCCTATCTTAGGCGCCACTTATTATATTCATATCATTCTTTAACCTCGACGATAGTTACGTATCGCCTTCACCGTCGTCACATCATTCATACGGGAGTTACTTTTCGCCTTCCCCGTAATGTCATGCAAGTCCTTATCAGTGATACGGGAATTACGTATCGCCTTCCCAGTCACTGTTCATTTTGGACACCTCACGATTTTCCTATACACCGCGTGTTCCTTGCTAGTTACCGTAGCACCCGGCGATCGTATCAAACCTAAATGGCTACATTCGTGCTCTTCATCACTCGATGATTAATCACTCACCGAGCGACTACAAACTTTTTCATCTATCGGTAAGACAAAAGCCAACACCGCTTTTTGGGCATCCACTATTTTTAGGTGCAATCACGCTCCGGATACCTTTTGGATTCATAAATGGTCTGCCGATCGTTCTTTGTCGACCCAGGGGCTTTCACTCAACTTTAATCACTCCTTAGTGAACAAGGAGTTTCACTAGGGTACTACCCCGTCCCAACCTTTGGGGTTCTTATAAAACTTTAATTCTTTTCATTTCCTTTAAAAACATGTTAGACTTAAAAACATGATTTTCATACTTCATGCATGTAACATGCAACCCTTAGTGCTTATCATGCGAACCATGATAATAGTTCGAGCACACGTATACTTTATCATGCTTATGGACAAATCAATCAATCACATGAATCCATCTATACTTCATGTAAAAGCACACAAAGGGACTCAATACACAAAGAGGGGCACTTGGCCTTCACCACTAAGGTTGGGTCGAGACCCTCTAAGATAACTTTTTAGGGTTTTCTTCTTCTATCCTCCTCCATGCACTCATCAAGCCTTAACAACATTAATTAAACATTTTTAGCACCACTAATAGGGGTTGACTGAACCCTATGATCCTTTGAATTAACATTTTAATCACTCTTCTTTTTTCCAACATAGCATACTTAATCATATATGTTAAAACCAAAATATCTTGTTATTGATTCCTCCTAGCTTTCATGCTTCTAAACCTTCCAAGTATTCAAAACTTAATCATCATATAACAGAATAGTTGATCATTGAAAAACTTAACCCTAAATCTTCAAATCTGAAACCCATATATGCTCCAACTTAAATTATTATCAACTCCAAACATCATTTTATATCATTTTACATACATGCAAGCCTAAAATCATATATACCTTGCTAAGCATGGATTTACCACTAAACATACAAGACATTTCTTCAAGCATTCATCCTAGCATCGCAATCATCCAACAAATATCATCTTAATCACGCATGCATTTTCTTATTACTATATACCATATCAATATGCTTCTTTTTCCTTTACATCAAATTAACTAAATCCATCAACATAATATAGATTCAAGCCTACAATAACATATGGACTAAGCATAGATTTTTAACTAAATAAACAAAACATTTATTTCAAGAGAACCTAGCCTAGCATCTCCAAGCACTCATCAAACTTAATCTTCTTCATGCATACATTTCTACCATCATCATATATCATATCATGATACTTTATTTCTTTTGCAACAACTTAGCTAAAGTCACTAACATATTTAGATTTCAAGCCTAAAGAATCATATCGATCAAGCATGGGTTTTCTACTATCACAACAAAGTCTTTCCTTTAGGAAAACCTAATATAGCATTTTCATACATTCATCAACCAATACAAACACATTCACTCAATATATATACAAGGAATGCTAAAGTTAAGATAAAGGTGCACTTACAATACTCCAAGTAGCAAAGATTAGCTCTAAAATATATAAAAATAATCCATTAAAATAGTTCATAAACATTTAGTTAAAGAGAAAATCTTAAGGATATAAACCTTGGTGTGTGCATGTGATCTAACCTAGGTTTCTATTCTTGAAATAATTTAGGTTTTTGCATTACCTCTTCAAGTAGTCTTCCACTCAAGAATGCTTTGCTTGATTGTACTAAATTTAGGGTATTTTGGTGTTTAGAAGAAAGAAGGATAAGAGGCAAAGTGAGAGCGATATGGGAGAGCTATTGCCGACAGGTGGGTGTGAGGCAAGCAAAATGGAAATGGAGCAAGGCCTAAGGCCATTCGGCCAAGTGAGTTCTAGGTCCCTTAGGCACTCATTTCCCTAGGCTTAGGAGTGACTTTTGATGGGTTGAAAGATCCATTTGATTGACTTCCATCACTAGACCAAATCATGCCTAATCTAGCTTACACTTAAGTTGAGTTCTTCCTCACTTTTTCATCCATGTTCGGCGCCTCACATGGGCTTAGCCCCTCAATTTCTTTCACATCATCTCTTCCACACTCATCCATCATCTCACATGTCCCTTACCAAGATCTCAAGATCAATTTTGGGGAAATGGACTTGCACCAATTCGGCTACACCATTTTCCTTGTGTCATCTGAATCTTCTCATCTCATCCATGGTCTTATTTTCTTCTCATGAGTTTCATCAATCATTCCCTCTTACACATATGCCTTACACACTCTTACATAATCTCAAGTGTCAAAATCATCTAGATTTGGGAAAGACTTAGGAAAACTAAAATAGCATGGGTGGCTACACTCCCTACCCAAAACCATTTTCTTCCACAAGTCTTTCTTTCTTCTCTCCAATGATGCTTCCTTTTGACACATCACTCAATCAATCATTCACACACTCTTTCAAGTCCCTTCAAGATCTTCCTTCTAGATTTGGTCACCTGGGGAAACCCAATGGGATTCGGCACTCCCATTTCCAAATCACCTAAAACCTTTCTTCCTCGCATTTTCCTCTCAACTACTTTCCTCTTCCACCAAATCTAGCATATGTCACTCAACTAGATTTGATATCCACCTAGGGAAATTCAATTGGAAGACTCTTCCTTGCCTTACACGCCTACCAAGATACTCAATAATGAGAAAATCTTATCTTGGATTTCACACTTCTCCTTCTAAGAAACAACTAGTCAACCCTCTAACCACTAGTCTTTTCCTTCTTACCTACTAGTTCTTGAAGACTCACTAGAGTTCTTCTAAATATGACATGTGTCTCCATGCATGGGC
This sequence comes from Platycarya strobilacea, assembly GCA_036898215.1. Taxonomy (NCBI): domain Eukaryota; kingdom Viridiplantae; phylum Streptophyta; class Magnoliopsida; order Fagales; family Juglandaceae; genus Platycarya; species Platycarya strobilacea. The sequence continues at coordinate 46,519 of CM072548.1, forward strand.
TTGGTTGACTCATGGATCATCCTCATAGGCTTATGGACTTTGATACACTAATTTGGGCCAATATCCTAAAACATGCTCCCAAGGCTAAATTTTAAGCCCAACTTCAAGTACTTAAATAAATAAAATACCTTCATCACCCTTATAATAGTTAATTAATTTAAATAAAATAAGGCACAAAATTCTGGGTCATCACACCCACTGGCTTTAGGTGCAACCCACTCCTGAATATTTTAATAGGAACCATTCGAGGCCCGTTGACTGTTTTTCGTCAACCTAGGGGCTTCACTCAACTTTAATCACTCCTGACCAAACAGGAAGTTCCACTAGGGCAATAACTCGTCCTAGCATTTGGGTTTCTTATAAAAAGGTTCTTGACTTATTTCTTTTGACAAATATGATGACCCAAAGATATTAAACTCGTGACTTCGATAAAAATGCATGCAACTTGTGACTTCTCATGCAAAACATGTAGTTTATAGGACATATGAAGCATGAATTTCCAAACCATAATTTGAACATGCTTTAACATGCAAACATAACTATACCTAAGAAAGCCATGTTCATTCCATTAAAAGAAAAACAACCAAATCAAGCCTAACCCAAAAGGGGTAAGGTTGAGACATTTATGGATTCAAAGCCCTAGTTTTTCCTTCTCTTTTCTTTTTCCAACTCATGCATACCCTTAGAGAAATAGAAAAACTCATTAACAAACCATCATGGGACCCTTAGAGAAATAGAAAAATTCATTAACAAACCATAATGGGGCCTTAGCCAAAACCCTAGATCTCACTTTACTTTCTTATTCTTTGTCAACTCCCCGAAACAAGGTCTAAACCTCAATTTTTGTGCATATACCTGAAACCATATACCAAGGTAAAACAATAGTTTTGAGTCCATAAACCACTCAAGGAATTAGGTCAAGATCATATCCTCAATCAAAGGTTGAAAGCCTAAAGTTTCCCCTCAAAACTCACCATAGCCAAAACATGTAAACATTCCTAAAATAAATTTTCATCATCCAAAACATGTCATGCCTTGATTCAACACCTTATCCAAGAGTCACTAAGTTACACACCTTATAATCTTTTATCAAGTATTCACTATATTCCATCAAATACGCTTAGATTAAATCCTAAGGTATAATCTTAACAAAGCATAGAGAAAATATAAAAAGATCATCCATCAAGCAAGCAAAATAATAAGGTAAATCAACCAACAATGAGTTCACTCAATATATACAAGTAATGCTAAAGTTAGGTTAGGAGTGTACTTACAAAACTTTCAAAAATAAAGTAAGAAAATCTGAAAAGAATATAAGGGAACCAAGATTAAATCTAGGAAACTTATTACTCAAGAAAACCGAATGCTCTTTGTAAAAAAAAAAAAAAACGATTTGATTTCCAAGAAAGTGCCATTTTCTTAGAGACAATCTTAGGGCTAAATTCTTTGAAAGAATAAACTCTAGTTTTCACTTTTGTTTTCTCAAAAATATTCTCTTGACTAAAGACACTATTCTTTCTTTATTTAAAAATATCAAAAGCTTAGGATTTTTATTTTACAAAGAACCAAAAATTCTAGTTTTCCATGAAAACTCATGAATGTGAAAGAAAACATAGGGTTCGAAAACTTTGAAAGAAAACACTCTTCAAATCTTTGCATGACGAATCAAAAAAAGGTTCAAACGATGCTCACCTTGTAATGTAGATGAATCTAATAAAAGTTTTTGAAGAAAAACGCACAAGTATGCAAGAAAAATGGTTTTTTGGATGGTGAGAAAGTGGGAAGAAAGTGAGTTGAGTAGAGGAACTAACTTGGTCAAAATTCTTGTAGGAAGAAAGACAATAGAGTAGGGCAAAAGCTCCATTACCCATGCTTCCAAATGATGGGATTTGCATACGGAAGCCAAAAAACTATGCTAGATTCGGCTCCCCCTCCCTTTTTCTCTCTCCAATCCGATGCTCTCCCATGCATATAAATTCTCATTTTAACCTTCTGCCATTTCCTAGACAAAAACCCTAGAAGAACTTTCTTGGAAATTCACCCTTTCTTGTTTTCTTAGCATGTCACTTGTCAAAGTGTGTGTCATTTCCAAGAAATCTTCTTTCACTTCTCACTCAATCTTACACGCCTACCAACCTTCATTTTCTCCAAAATCCTTCTTTTAAAAGACTAGAAGTCTTGGTATGCCACTTGTCTAAATGAGCTCAAAAGAACCCTAGGCGCCCCATGCTACCCTATGGGCTTTGATGAGAATATAAAATGCCATATTTTTCTCTCTTAATATTTAATATTTTATTCTTATTTGGTTCTTAAATATAGTCATTATTCTTATATTTTGATTTAGGACAAAAATAAAGGCATTAGGAGCAAATGAAGATAATTGCAGAAATTTAGACAGTTTTGATGTCTCTTCGTAATATGGGCATAACTCTCTCATCCAATCTTCGATTGAGCTGATTTAAGATGATATAGAACCCCAGGAGAAAGATATATAACTTTTATGTTTTATGTTTTGAAATATATCGGCTCAATCCAAGACGCAATCGACCAGGAAGTGGACGCACCTGCACTTGACGTTCCTAAATATTCTTCAGTCACAATTCCAACCATTTGCATCAAATCCACATGTCATCACAATATTTTCCAGCAAACACCCCTGCACCAACTTGGAAATTTAACGATCAACTTACATGCAAAATTAAGTGCACTCAAGTTTCTTCAAGACAAATTGTTTGAACACAAGATACAAAGTCATACAAGGCAACTAATGAAGAAGAAACAAAATTGAACACTCAACATACAAGCAACTTTCAGCTAAGAATGGTGGAAAAACAAATGATCAACTGCTAACTTACAAACCACTTGGATTAAAAAATGACACATGGGAAAGCAACTTAAAATGGTGATGATTTTGTCATGACAACTTGCATGAAGGATGCTTATAAATAGAAGGGAGGGATGTGTGTTCTAAATACAATATTTTGGGTGCTTAGTGAGCCATTGTATTAGCTTGAGAGGAAAACTAAATACTTTCATTCTCTTCCTTTCTTTAATTGATATTTTTGTTATGGCTCTGAGTGGCTAAACTTTTGTAATTGGTCAAAGGAAACGAAAGTCTCAAAATTTATATAGCTGTGAGATCTAATTTGTTTTTATCATTTAATTTGTGTTTTGAGTATCAAATGTTCTTGTGTGCCTATTTTCACAATTATTTCGTTTAATTACTAGAAGGTCTGTTAGTTTATTATTCGTTGTAATCTATTATTAGGTTAGATATTAAATCCGTAATTGTTTGATCGCTCTAATCTGTGAAGCAATTAAGTTTTAATGATTTGCTGCATCAGAAATTATTAGAACTTAAGAAGAATGCTCGACTAAATTAAATGCAACTGCTTGTATTTGTATTGTTTAATTTCATTGATCTCTCTAATTCTTAAAACTGCTACTAGATTAAATCCTTAGTGCTTGTCTTGGGTTGTTTAGTAGTTAGAATTAATTAGATCGCTTGTTTTATAATTAATTACAACTAAGGAGAGATAAGAAAATGGTTCTAATGGTGAATATTCAAAGTATTAATTGATTTATATTGCATCAATGATAAGTTATAAAATTTTGATGGTGAACGTTGACTTCATCAATGTTTGTTCATTTGATTGATATTTTGAAATTAAATTACTCTGTAGTTATTTTTATTTCCTTTGAAAATATTGTCATTACAATAAAAAAAAAACCCCTCTTTCTTATTTAACAGCATAAAAATAAGCTCATCATTCTCTGTGGGATCGACCCTTACTCACACTACCACATATATTTTTTTGAGTATAGGATTCTATTTTTGGGTGCTTGCGACAGCACGCCAGGCTTCATTTAGGCCTTTTCTTAACTCTTGGGCCTAACTCTTATACCTCATACAAGAAAAAATCTAGGTTTTTATAGGTTTCTATCCTAACACTTAGGGCTTACCCGAAACGTTTCTCTCCCCCCCCCCCTTTTTTGACTCCAAACATCTCAAAAGAATGAATGAAATAATGGATATTCGTTCCAAACATGAACAAGGTCCTATATGAAAAATCCGGGCTGTCACAATCTTTTCCTTGTAAATCCTTCCACTCTCATAGGCATCATTGTGAATTTTCTCTAACTCTTGTAGTTGCAACTTCTTGTGTTCTCCACTTTCATCCATCTTCATGTTAAATGTGATAGCCCGGAATCTCCATTCTATTTTATTTATTTATTATAAGGATAATTTTGGTATTTTAATTAAAAAGAGAACTTGAGGTTTGGGCTTGGACTTGAGGTTTGTAGGCATGACTTATGTATTGGCCCAAAGTGTAGTGGCAAGGCCTATAGGCCCATGGGAATGATGCATAGTCAACTAAGCCCAATGTAGTGGGACACTTGTCATACTTAGAAGAGCCCTAATTAGTTTTCAAAGACTAGTAGGTTTATGGGAGAAAGAACTAATGGATCGAAGGTTAACTAGTGCGTTTCTTAGAAAAGAGTATGAAAGAATCAAGAAGAGAATTTTTCATCATTTGGAAGGCATGAGAAATGTGGGAGGCAAAATGGGAAGAACCAAACTCTTCCAATTGAGTTTTTCTAGGTGTATACCATATCTAGGTGATTGACATATGATGGATTTTGTGAAGAGTGGTAGTTGTGTGTGAGGGAGTGCTTCAATGGAGTTATAGCCGAATCCTTCCTTTGTGTTTTCCCATGTGTTGCTTCCAAATCTAAATGTAGGGCTAGTGATGGATCTTGTAAGAAGGAGTGACTATGATGTGATGAGTGATTGGTCAAGAGGAATCATCATTGGAGAGAAGAAAATGCTTGAAGAAGAGAAAGGGTTTTGGGTGAGGCTTGAGCAAGGGTAGCCAACTACTCCCATTTGTAGTCTTCCAACGTATTCCAAATCTAGATGATCTTGACATGTGAGATTATGTAAGAGAGTGTGAGATGTGTGTGTAAGAGTGAGTGATTGTGAGTTGATTGATGGATCAATTAAGATGAAAGAAAAACCCTTGGAAAAGGGATGAGTATTCGGTGGGAGTAAGGCAAGGCCTTGGCGAGCATGGCATATCCCATTTTCCCAAGTTGAATCCTAAAATCCTAGTGAGTGACAATTGAAGTGATAAGTGAGAGAGTGAGGTGTGATGCGTGATGTGATAAAAGCAAGAGTGAAAATCCAACCTTGTAGGCGCCAGCCATAGTGGAAATTGGGGGGGAGGGGGGAGAGGGGGAGGAGAAATTCAACCTAGTACATGACTAAAATTAGGCATTATTTTGCTCCAGTAATGGTGGGTCAATCAAGAAGTCTTTCAATCCATCAAATGTCATTCCTAGCACTAGGGGAATGGGATGCTTAGGAGCCTCCTTTGGCCGAATGGCCTTATTCTTTCCTTCCATTTCTTTTGCTCCCATTTCCCACACATACACCACATGGCAACACCCCTCTCATTTCTACTTTCTACTTTCTCCTGTGTTCTTCCATCTCCTAAGTACCAAAATTTCCTAAGTCAAGTTGAGTTTGTGCAAGATATCTTTGAGTGAACGAAATCTTTAAAGAGGTAAGAAAATCCCTAAACCATTTCATGCAAAGGATCTGAGGTTTGATCACACACACATACCAAAGCCTATGTTCTAGTTATTTTCTTTTTGACTATATGCTTATAGTTTTATTATAATCCTATTATTTTCATACTTTTTCATAAATATTCTTATCTACACTTGGAGTATAGTAAGTGCATCTTTATCTTACCCCTAGCATTCCATTTATATATGTATAGTGAATGTGGTTGTATTGCTTGTTGAATGCTTAGTGATGCTAAGCTAGTGTATTTGAAGAAATGACTTGAATATTTGGTTTCAAAATCCATGTTAGTAATTATATTATTTTTAGGCTTGAAGTTATATTATGTTGAAGAATATAGCTATTTTGTTGCAAAGGGAAAATATAGAATGTTTATATGGTAAATGGTGACAAAATGCATGCATGATCAAGATAAGGTTTTAGGGTTGAAAAGATTTGGCTTGGTGCACATGTAGGCTTCGACTTTGAAAGTTTTAGTGTTAAGATTTTTCAATGCTCAAATATTCACTCATGGGATGACTTTGTATTAGATTTTTGGAAAATTTGGAAGCATGAAACTAGGAGGATCTAATAGCTTAAATTTTGGTTTTCCTATGTAGGATCAATTGTGTTACTATTTTGGGAAAGAATGATAAAAAAATATTTAATCTAAGGGCCTTAGGGTTTCGGTCAAGATCTCTTTATGGTGCTAAAAATATTTATTTATTTTTTCAAGGCATACTCAAGTACATGGATGAGATTATATGAAGGAAACCCTAGGTTGGTAACTTGGAGGGTCTTAGCCTAACCCTAGGGGTGAAGGCCGAGTACCCCTTTTTCCTTGTTAAGATCAATTTGCATGCTTTTATAAAAATTATTGATGAATTCATGAGGTGTTTTGGTTGTGAATGAACATGACAATGTGTATGCTTGTACTAGCCCCGTGATCCGCATGTGTAGCATTAAGGGTTGCATGTCACATGCATGAAACATAAAGTCATGTTTTTGAATCATCACGTGTTTTCCAAAAAAAATAAAAGAATTAAGTTTTTATAAGAACCCTAAAGACTGGGATGGGGTAGTGTCCTAGTAAAACTCCATGTTCACTCGGGAGTGGATAAAGTCAAGTGAAAATCCCTAGGTCAACGAAAAACAGTCAGTAGACCATATATGACTCTAAAAGGTGTCTGAAACGTGGTCGTACCTAAAACTAGTGGATGTCCAAGGGTGGTGTAGGCATTTCACCTCGCCGTTATAAGAACAAGTATGTAGTCACTTAGTTTGAGTGGTCACCTAGTGATGAAGAGTGGATAACGTAATCACTTTGGACTTGAGTGGTCACCGGATAATACGGTAACTAGCAGAGAATACACGGTGCGTAGGAGAACCGTGAGGTGTCCACAAAGAAGTCATGACAATAACAGCTTTTGAGTCCCAAGAATGATATGAATATGTTAAATGGTGCCTAAGATAAGAAATGATGAAAGAAATAAAAAGTTTACAAAAAAGGGTTTTAAACACGTGTCAAAAGAATTACGTCATATGAAAAACTTTTTTATATGAAAAACTTTATGCATGTACCTTTTATGAAAAGTACATTCATAAATCAAGTCTGAAAGAAAGTCAAGATTTATGAAAATTATCATGTGCATATGCATCAGTTAAGTCACTAATCTCGTATGCATGACATATGTTCTGTATTGTTATTCGCTTATATATATGCTTGCAATGCGATCATTGAGATAACTGTGTACTTATTGAAATTTCTCGAAATCTCATCCCTTTAATTTTAACTATCGTTCTTTGTTGGGGGCGATAGAAGTGGTTGTAGGTGAAGATGACTTCGATGAGTCTGACACTCAGACAAACTCCTCAGATCACTCACTGAGGGTTTGGTAATTTCCCATCGTTTTAATGTGGTGACCCTCATTTTGTATGACCAATTTATCTCAGACATGCGTCGAAGTGTACTCATTGAGGCTGCCGATCATCATTGCATCAAATGCTGCCTTACCCTGGAGATTGATAGGTCCTTGTTTATGGACCGCATTTACACCTCGGTGATGGGGATAGGTATCCTGCGTGGCGGTAGGATGGGCCTAGGGCACTTCCTGTTTAGTCCCAAGATTAAGGAGGTCAAGGATGAACCCCCTTTCTAGTGGCAGGTTGTGGGGTCGGCATATGGATGTTGTCGCATTTGTTTATATTTTAGTTCATTTTGATAGTTCCCGTTGTTTTGGAAGAGTTTATATTTTGATAAACCGATACAATTGGTGATAATTATTAATATAAAGTTTCTTTTGGGAATTAAATTTTGTTATACCATGTGACGTAAGGAAAATTTTAAGTTCTTGTCTATATTTTACTCAGCTTGACCCTTTTTTCACTGCAAAACTTTTATACACTACCTTTAAGTTAGATGCATGCCTATTTTTATGATATGAACGAGGGGTGAGTTTCCTTGTGTTACTTATTTCTAACATTTCAGTTTACGTTCGATCCCAAACGTAAGCAGGGGCGGACGTGCTGTCGCAAACATCCAAAAATAAAATCATGTACTCAAAAAAATATATGTAGTAGTGTAAGTAAGGGTCGGTCCCACAGAGAGTAATTAGCTTATTTTTATGCTCTTAAGCAAGGAAGAGGCGATTTTTGATTGTAATGAGAATATCTTCAAAGGAAATAAAAACAACTAAATAGCAATTTAATTTCAAAATATTAATTAAAGGAAAAAGCATTAGTCGAAATCAACGTCCACCATCAAAATTTTATAACTGATCATTGATACAATATAAATCAATTAATACTTTGAATATTCACCGTTAAAATCATTTTTTTTTTATCTCTCCTTAATTTTAATTAATTAGAAAACAAACAATCTAATTAATCCTAACTACTAAACAACCCAAAATAAGCGATAAGGATTTAATCTAGTAGCAGTTTTAAGAATTAGAGAGATCGATCAAACTAAACAATACAAACACAAGCGATTGTATTTAATTTAGTCAAGTGTTTTTCTTAAGTTTTAATAATTTCTGACGCAGCAAATCACTAAAACTTAATTGTTTCACAGATTAGAGAGATCAAATAATTATAGATTTGATATCTAATCTAGCAATAGATTATAAAGAATAATAAACTCGCAGGCCTTCTAGTAATTAAATGAATTAACGATGAAAATAAGCACAGAAAAACATTTGATACTCAAAACATAAATTGAATGATAAGAACAACTTAGATCTTATAGCTATATAAATTCTGAGACTTTCGTTTCCTTTGACAAACTAAAAAATTTTAGCCACTCAAAATCATAACAAAAGTATTAATCAAAAGAAAAAGAAGAGAAATGAGGTATTTGATTTTTCTTTCAAGATAACAATAATTCAACCAAACATCAAAAGCATAGTCTTAGAACAAACACCCCTTCCTTCTATTTATAAGCATTCTTCATGCAAGTTGTCATGACAAAATTATCATAATTTTAAGTTGTTTTGCCATGTGTCATTTTTGAATCGAAGTGGTTTGTAAGTTGGCATTTGATCATTTGTTTTTCCACCATTCTTAGCTGAAAGTTGCTTGTAGCTTGAGTATTCAATTTTGTTTCTTCTTCATTAGTTGCCTTGTATGACTTTGTATCTTGTGTTCAAACAATTTGTCTTCAAGAAACTTGAGAACACCTAACAAGGTTTCAAATACCGTACCATACCGGCTGGTACGGTCGAAATTTTTCGTCCGAATTTCGACCTTCCAGGTTTTTGTTTTTTTATTTTTTAAAATGTTTTAGTATGTTTTAATCTCAATTTAGACTAAATTAATTACATGTATATATTTATCTATATAATTTATTTATATATTGACTATTATTTTGAAATATAATTTATAATTGTATTTATATATATAATTGTATTTATGTATAAATTATTCCGAAACGGTAAACGAAACAGTACTGGTACCGAAATATTTCGTTTCAGTGATTTGACCGATACCGGTACTAGTACGGTTATTCAAAATATTGACACCTAATCTTGCATATAAGTTGATCATTGAATTTGCAAGTTGGTGCAGGAGTGCTTGCTGGAAAATATTATCATAACATGTAGATTTGATGCAATTGGTTGGAATTGTGACTAAAGAATATTCAAGAACGTCAAGTGCAGGTGTATCCACTTCATGGTCAATTTTGTCTTAGATTGAGCCAATATATCTCAAAATATAAAACATAAAAGTTATAGATATTTCTCTTGGGGTTCTATTATCTTGAATCAGCTCAATCAGAGATTGGAAGACAAAGTTATGCCCATATTATGAAGAGACGTCAAAACTGTCTAAAATTCCACAATTATATTCATTTTCTCCTAATGCCTCTATTTGTATCTTAAATGAAAATATAAGAATAATAAGTATATTTAGCATCACATAAGAATAAAATATTAAACATTAAGAGAGAAAAATATGGCATTTTATATTCTCATCAAATTCTCCCACACTTAACTTTTGCTCGTCTTCGGGCAAAACTCTAATCTACTTTTCCAAAAAACACCAAGATTGCAATGTTATTAATAAAAGTCAATCAAATTTTTTCAGAACTCATAACATATTATGAACAAACAACTTTAGTCAGCATTTTCACTTAAAGATAAAATAAACTAAAAACGCAGACCTTCACGAAATTTATCGCTCAATTCTCATGTGTTTGAAAGGTATGTGTTTCGCTTAAATTCATCTCAATGAAAATGATCTACCAAAAGCTTGCATATCTTCTCATTCTCCACCACTGGGATTACATGCATAACATGAATCATAAGGACTTTCCAAGGGATGTAATGGGGTTAGGGTTAAGATAGGAAATATTTGGGAGTGTAGCTCAAAAGTCATAGAAGCTAGTGGAATACAAATTAATCAACTCAAGTTTGAGTATATAAGACATGTAAAACTAATCTCCTCATTCCGCAGCTTCTTCATTTTTTCTTTAATGCATTTAAACCAAATAAAACTCCTGTGTTGAAAAAGAGATCGTTTAAAATGAACATTTTTTTATTTGTAGCATGGAACGATCATTTGCAACAACTTTCACCTTGCATATAACATAAGTAAACAGAAACCTTTCTTTTATATATATATATATATATATATATATAATGAAGATAGAATTCACGAATTGAGAGTGAGAACATATTCCATTTCACCATTCATAGCCATATCACAAATCCAGACACTCTTACACTTATTTCTTGCACATCCATAAACAATTTTCCACTAGCTCTATAGCTTGGGTAAAGATATTTTTTTTCAAGTTTAAAGCTTGTAATGTGGGTTTACAATAAATGAAAATGATTAATAAGGCTCAAAGGGGTTTTAATAAAGAAAATTTAATTATCAGGTAGGCTATTTAGCTTATGTAGCTGATAACAAAGAGGGACTTAATCATATTCATGCATGCATGTATCAATGTGATTTCAAAGAGAATCAAGGCAAGTTCTGGAGAAATAAATCCATAAAAGAAGATCTCACATGAAAGAAAATGGTGAGACTGATATGGCTATATCAGTCTACAAGTTCAAAATCTCACTGGTTTTTGTCTACCAAATTTAGTCACTATCATTTTTCAAGGAAAATAACTAGACTAATTAATTTGGAAGATTACTTATTCAATCATATTATGAATTTTTTTTTTTAACAAAAATATATTTAAAACACAACCTAAATTCCCTCCCCCATACTTAAAACATCATTGTCCTCAATGTAAGGTTAAATGCAAAGAAAAGACAATATATATATATAAATGCGAGAATAAGAAATAAACTCCCTTTGGGTTGTCTCCAAAACAGTGCCTTTATTTATTGTCGTTGGCTCAACTCAAGGTTTTTCTTCTTTATTCAGAATAAATTGGATCCTCAATATCCAATTTTGCCACATTCTCTACTTGGAATCCTTCTTGGAAAGTCTTAAATCTATGGCCATTTACCTTAAATATTTTGGAAGTTGCTAAACTTTGAATTTCAACTGCACCATGAGGAAAAATATTAGTAACGACAAAAGGTCCAATCCAACAAGAATGCAACTTACCCAGAAACAAACGTAGCCATAAATAGTATAGAATGACTTTTTGACCAACTTTAAATTCCTTCCTAAAGATCATCTTGTCATGAAAAGCCTTCATCTTTTCCTTGTAGATCCTTGCATTCTCATAGGCATCATTGTGAATTTCCTTTAACTCTTGTAATTGCAACTTTCTATGTTCTCCATTTTCATGTTGAAACTCCTGATGGCCCAATAAGCCTTGTGTTCTAACTCAACTGGAAGGTGGCACGGTCTTTCAAAGACCAATCAATAAGGTGACATACCAATGAGTGTCTTATACGCAATTCTATATGCCCACAAGGTATCATCCAAACGCAAACTCCAATCTTTTCTACTTGGATTGACTATCTTTTCAAGAATGGACTTGATTTCTCGATTTAACACTTCTACTTGTCCACTAGTTTGCGGATGACAGGCACTTGACACCTTGTGGGTTACATGGTACTTTCTCATCAAAGTCTCCACAATTCGATTGCAAAAGTGAGTACCTCGATCACTTATTAAAACTCTTGGAATTCCAAACCTGGAGAATATGTTAGACTTGATAAAATCTGTAACAACTTTAGAATCATCAGTCCTAGTGGCTTTAGCTTCCACCCATTTTGAGACATAATCAACAGCAAGCAAAATATAAACATAACCGAAAGATACAGGAAACGGTCCCATAAAATCGATGCCCCAAATATCAAAAATTTCACAAAATAGTATGGGGGTTTGTGGCATCTCATTCATTCAGAATATATTACCTGTCTTTTGACAATGATCGCATGACTTACAAAAAGGATATGAATCTCGGAATAAAGATGGCCAAAAGAAACCACTTTCTATTACTTTTCTTGCCGTTCTCTTAACTCCAAAATGACCTCCACAAGCATAAGAATGACAAAATGTGAGAATGAAAAAATTTTCATTTTCAGGAATGCATCTTCTTATCACTTAATATGCACAATGCTTCCATAAGTATGGATCATCCCACACATAGTATTTGGCATCAATTTTGATCTTGTCTCTTAAAGCCTTGGGCAAACCAGGAGGTAAAATGTTAGTAACCAAATAATTCACAATATTCGCATACCAAAGTAATGTCACACTAGCGAAGAACAATTCCTCGTCAACAAACATTTCCTGTAGACTAAGTTCATTTTTCACATGAACTAAACGACTCAAATGATCTAAGACAAGATTCTATGTCCCTCTTTTGTCTTTGATTTCCAAATCAAATTTACTCAAGAGAAGTATCCATCTTATTAATTTTTGTTTTGCTTCTTTTTTCGTCATCAAATAACGAAGAGCTACATGATTAGAATAAACAATGACTTTAGTACCAAGCAAATAAGATCTAAACTTTTCTATAGCAAACACAACAACTAAAAGTTCTTTTTCTGCAGTAGAATAATTTATATGGGCATCATTCAAAGTTCTTGAGGCATAATAAATGACATGAGATGTTTTCCAATTATTTGTCCCAAAACAGTGCCTACTGCATAATTACTTGTATCGCACATTATTTCGAAAGGAACATTCCAGTCAGGGGGTTGGATAACTGGGGTAGAAGTCAGTAGTTCTTTCAGCTTATCAAACGCCTTTTAACATATCTCACCAAGTTCAAAAACTACATCTTTTTGTAGCAACTTGCAAAGGGGTAATGTTATTTTGGAGAAGTCCTTGATGAATCTGTGGTAAAAACCTACATGTCTAAGAAAAGAACGAACTTCCCGCACACTAGTGGGATAAGGTAAAGATTGAATAATATCAACTTTGACTACCTCAATTCCCTTAAATGAAACAACATGTCCCAAAACTAAACCTTGTTCAACCATAAAATGACATTTTTCAGAATTTAACACAAGGTTAGTGTCTATGCATCTTTGAAGAATAAGTGTAAAGTTATGCAAATAATTACCAAACGAGTCTCCATAAACTGTGAAATCGTCCATAAAGACTTCTATGATATGCTCAATATAATCTGAAAATATGCTACCCATACACCTTTGAAAAGTGGCTAGGGTGTTGCAAAGGCCAAAGGACATGCGACAATATGCAAAAGTCTCAAATGGGCATGTAAAAGTCATCTTTTCTTGATCTTCTAGAGCAATTGCAATCTGAAAATAACCTGAATAACCATCAAGAAAATATTAGTAAGGATGACCAACTAATCTTTCAAGCATTTGATGAATAAAAAGTAAAGGAAAATGGTCCTTGCATGTTACAGCATTTAATTTTCTATAATCTATACAAACCCACCACCCATTCTGAACATGGGTGGGTACCAACTCATTATTATGATTCTTCACAACAGTTATTCCAGTTTTTTTGGAACCACTTGAATCGGACTAACCCAATTGCTATCCGAAATAGGATAAATCACTCCAACTTCAAAAAGTTTGAGGATCTCATTTTTTACTGCATCCATCATGGGCGGGTTCAATCTTCTTTGTGGTTGATGAGCAGATTTTGCTCCCTCTTAAAGTAAGATATGATGCATACATGTAGATGGGCTAATTCATTTAATATCCGCAATCGTCCAACCAATAGCTCTCTTATGCACCTTAAGGACCTGCATAAGCTTTTCTTCTTGCAATGCACTAAGTTTATTGGAGATAATCACTGGTAATGCTCCTCCTTCTCCAAGGAACATGTACTTGAGGTAACTGGGGAGAGGCTTCAAATTTGGAATAAAGGTCTACAAAATAGAGAGTAAAGGCCTTTTGTCAAAAACTGGCAAGGTAATATAAGGAAAGTTACCTGACTGTTATAACTTTGGAGAATCATTCAATGCTGCAACAGTTTCTTGCAATTCAGTACTAAAGGTTAACTCCTCATTCTCTTTCTCAAGATTTTTACTAATGACAACTTCCAAACCATCTTTTCTATTAAGCTCAAAAACTTCTTGTGTTAAAGAATCAATCACATCAATAGAATAAACAAGATTATCATCATCGGGATATTTCATGGCATCATAAATATTAAACTTAACAATTTCATCATCAAATTCCATGGTAAGTGTGCCACTATGAATATTTATCTTAGTCTTGGATGTCTTTAAAAAGGGTCTTCCTAACAAAATAGGAGCATTTTGATCACCATTTTTCATATCAAGCACATAGAAATCAGTAGGGAAAAATAAACCATTAACTTGTACAATTACATCCTCAACTACACCCTTAGGATATGCATTAGATCTATCAGCCAATTGAATTACAACATCAGTTTTATTCAAAGGTCCAAGTTTCAAAGAAGCATTTATAGAATATGGCATGACATTGATAGAAACTCCTAAATCTAGCATGGCCTTTTCAAATTTAGTGTTATCTACCATACAAGGGATAGTAAACATACCTGGATCTTTGCATTTTGTAGGCAAATTTATTTGAATAACTGCAGAAACATTCTACCTGATTACGCCCAAAGAATAACGCGGTCGTTTGCAGTATAGCATTGGGGTGTCGATTCCACAGGGAGATGGATTGAGAAACTGAAAAATAGTAACGAAATTAACAAAAAGATTTAGAAGAGTGTGAAAAGTGATTTTTTGAAGTATGACATAAATTAAAACTAAATGAGTAATTTGAAAAGTATAAAAATGAGACGAAAAGTAGAGCATTGGGAATCCTTTGTATATAATCAGTATTTTAATTATTTTCGATTCATTAATAACTCAATTGAAAATTTTATGTCCAAATTTTCAATTGGAAGATAAAACATTCATAACCAGATTTAAATCAAATGTAATCTTTCAAAAGATCATTCGTCGTAATATAAGAACGAGAATTGTTATCGATATTAAGGAAATTCAACGTCGACAATATACTCGTAGAGTAATATTATAACAGAGAATTAAATTAATATAGATAATCAATTGAACCAAATATAATCAAAGGATTATTCCATTCAATAGAAAAAGCATGACTGAATCTATAAATGAAATAAATTCTAAGATTATTTGGTGACGAAAACATTTATAATAAATTTCGAATGACTAAACAAAAGAGTTTAATATTTAAAACTCACATATATGAATCAAAAAAAATTACAAATACCATCATATATATAAATTCATCCCTAACTCTACTAGAGAATTTAGTTACACATTGAAAATATGTAATAAAAATTCTCCGAAGGAAACTATGATAGAGCCTACCATGGATTCTCTCTTCTTTGGTTTTTCTTTTATTTTCTCAAGCTCTCTAAAATGGTTCTTCAAACCTCTAAGCACACCTTCATTCAAGCCTTTAAGCATCTATTTATAGATGTTGCCATGTGAGTGATTTAAATCCAAAAGGTACCGTGTATGTTTTTGTAACAAATACGGTGGCTGCTTTATTTTATCAAGTTTAGAAATGGTCAATAATTTCGGCTTTGTCTTGTAAGATCTCTAAGCTTGTTTTGTTTTTGAATTAATTAGGCATGTGAATGGTGCAAGTGGCGCCAGTCTCTTCTTTTGTAGATGTGTTCGAAACTTGCATGCAATTTCTTGCAATATTCGTGGCTGAAATGAGGCTATGTGAAGCTAGTTCCTTTATTGCCATGTATTCCTCCAATTGGTTGTCTTGATTGCTATCTTCCATTGGTCAAATGTTACGGCTTGGAGTTATATACAGCCATCGGTCCCTTGAGTTTAACTTCAAGTCAAATGTCATCATGTGAATGTGATGAAGTCGGTGCTAGTTGTTTTTACTGAAGTTGCCGCCTACCATATGTGGCTACTTGTGTCTTTATTTGTTTCCATCTGTTTCCAACTATCATTTAATTAGTTTGTTAGTTTGCTCTTCAATTGAAATGATCATGTCGGATGGGAGAGAATAGAGAGCACCGAATGGATTTGTGTTTGAAGTGCCGTATATGTCTTTGCTTCCTTTCTTGTGTTGCCATGTGTTGATTTCAAGTGATTGCAATTAGAGTGTGTTTTTATTTGTTTTCAAGTGAGTCAACCGAATATGCATGTATCAAATTTGGATAGAGCTCTCCTTGATTTCAAATGAATATCTTGTGGCTGGTTGCTTTGCTTCAATCCTTCATGTGGCTTGTAATTCTCTTGATAAATTGACTTCGTTCTCTACTTGCTTTTTCTTCCCAAGTCTTGATGTGCACTAAGTTCAATTAAGAAGTGTAAGAATGATTTTCTTTCTTCTTTTGCCACTAGTGTCTTCACAATTTGATGAACTCTTTCATGAATAATTTGATGGATATGTCTAGCACTATGCCATTTTCATTTGTCATGGTCTTTTTGTTTTTTTTTTTTTACAATGATAATTTCACACCTAGTACGCACTTGAAAGTAAAATGGTAGGAAAAATTAGTGTATAAGCTATTCTCCAATGTGGAGAGATATGGATGATGTAGGTATGAAAAGAAAAGGCCATATGTGTATATTGGCTCAAAATTGACTGCTAGAGGTCTTTGATGAAAAGGGTTAGCTTGAAAGACTCAAACGTTAATCCTAAGTTGACTTTCGCATATCCCAAGTCTATCCACCATCTTACCACAAACCATGTGATGATATTCTCAAAAAAAGTGTCCAATTCAACAGATCAATGGATACTTATCACAATTTCTATATTTGTAAGCTCTCAATTCTCACCAAAATTCACATGAATACTTAAATAAAATAATTCTCTAGTTACATGTGTCAAATCACCATATTACCACCAAGTTTGGATAAGTGCATAAATGGTTCTGTGGATGCCTTAGCAAAATGATTTAAGATAGGTTTGTTGAATTCACCAAGATGGTTATGAATGAGCATGAGTATCATGTATGAAAAGATGCCTGTGTGAATTTTTTTTTTTTTTTTAAAAAATTGTCAATTTTTTATATTTTGATTAAAATATGCCACAGAGTTTAAATAACAGATTTTGTATTCCCACCCCCCAACTTAAATGAAACATTGTCCTCAATGTTTAAGAATCAGAATTGAATAACTAAACGGGGTAGAATACACCTGATGTGGGATGTGGGTGGCTTACTTGGTATCAAAGATGATATTTGTCAAAATAAAATTAACCTATAACAAAATAAAGTAAACAATAAACAAAAAGAAAATGAATGAAAAAAAATGAAAGAAAAACATACTTGGAGATGGTCAAGATTGATATACTGGGTCCATAAGTGGAATATCTTCCACTTCCGGAATTTGTCTATCAATTAAGATTTTGAGGCACTGACCATTTACTTTGAAGATACATCCATCTTCTGGATTTTCTATTTCTACCGCCCCATTTGTGAAAATGTTGTTTACTATAAAAGGTCCGGTCCATCTAGATCGAAGTTTTCCTGGATGCTTATGGAGTCTTGAATCATATAAAAATACTCGATCATTAGGCTTAAATGTTTTTCTCAAAATATTTTTATCATGAAATGTTTTCATTTTAGCCTTATAGATCTTGGAGTTTTCATAAGCATCATTTCTCAATTCTTCTAATTCCGTCAATTAGAATTTTCTAAGTTTTCCTGCTTTTTCCAAGTCAAAATTAAAATGTTTAATAGCCCAATATGCTCGATGCTCGAGTTCCACGGGCAAGTGACAAGGTTTTCTAAAAATAAGTCTATAAGGTGACATGCCTAAGGGAGATTTAAAAGTTGTACGGTAAGCCCAAAGCGCATCAGTCAGTCTTAAAGACCAATCTTTCCAATCCGGGATGACCCTTTTTTCTAAAATTTGTTTAATTTTCCTATTCGCAAGTTCAACCTGTCCACTTGTCTGAGGGTGGTATGCAGTAGAAAGCTTATGTATCACCGTATATCTTTTCATTAAAACTTCAAAAGAACTGTTGCAAAAATGCGTACTTCAGTCACTAATGATAGCACATGGGGTACCAAATCGAGATAATACATTTTCTTTGAGAAACTTAATTACCGTCCTGTTATCATTGGTCCTACAAGGTGCTGCCTCTACCCATTTTGACACATAATCTACTACCACAATAATATATAAATATCCAAAAGAATGAGAAAATGATTCCATAAAATCAATAACCCAACAGTCAAAAATTTCAATTATCAAAATTGGGCCACCACAAGCTTGGGAATGACAAAATTCTAAAACGCTTGCAATCTCTTCATCAGGGATGCAACACCTTAAAATTTGGTCAGGGCAGTATTTGAAAAAGTAGGGGTCATCCCAGTAACATTTTCGTAGCTCAATCATGAATTTCCTTTTGTCTTGGGTGCTAAAATCATTTGGTATTTCACCTGCAGCTAAATAGTTCATAATATGAGCAAACTATGATAGAGAAGTAATAGAAAGTAAATGCTCACCTGCAGCTAAAATCATTTGATTGGCATATGGTCATAAGTATCCTCAAATGTGAGTCTAGACAGATGGTCTGCCACTACGTTCTCCACTCCTTTTTTGCCCTTGATGGGATGTCAAATTCCTACAAAAGTAAAATCCATCGTATTAATCGTGCCTTAGCATCCTTCTTTGTAAGAAGGCACTTAAGGGCTGCATGATTTGTAAAGACAATAATACGAGAACCAATCAAATAAGTGCAGAATTTATCCAAAGCAAATACTATAGCTAGCAACTCTTTTTCAGTGGTGGAATAATTCATTTGAGCACTATTCAGAGTTCTACTAGCATAATAAATGACAAAAGGTTTCCCTTATCTTCATTGTCCAAGAACAGCACCTACAACAAAATCACTAGCATCACACATAATTTCAAAAGGTAAATTCCAATCAGGTGGTTGCATTATGGGTGTTGAAGTAATCTTGCCAATTAATGTTTTGAAAGCCTCTTGACAGGTTTGTGTCCATTCAAATGGGGTATCCTTAGCTAGGAGGTTACATAATGGTCTAGATATTGCAAAAAAATTCTAAATGAATCTCCTATAAAAACCCGCATGACCAAGAAATGATTTTATATCTTTAACTATCCTAGGTGTAGGCAATTTAGAGATTAATTCAACTTTTGATTGATCAACTTCCATTCCGTTGGAAGAAATAATATGCCCTAAAACAATACCAGAAGGTACCATAAATGGGCATTTTTTCCAATTTAAAACCAATTCTTTTTCTTCACAACGAGTTAGTATTCTTTCTAAACTCATTAAGCATGCATCAAAAGAAAATCCAAAAACAATCAAGTCATCCATAAAAACTTCCATGCACTTTTCAATCATATCACTAAAAATACTCATCATGCAACGTTGAAAAGTAGCTGGAGCATTACACAGTCCAAATGGCATTTTGCGAAAAGCATAAGTACCGAAAGGACAAGTAAAAGTGGTTTTATCCTGGTCTTTTAATGCAATTTCAATTTGATAATAACCAGAATAACCATCCAGAAAGCAATAAAAAGGATGACCAGCCACCCGCTCAAGAATTTGATCAATAAAAGGAAGTGAAAAATGGTATTTTGGTGTGGCAGCATTTAATTTTCTGTAATCAATGTACATCCGCCAACCAGTCACCAGTTTTGTAGAGACTAACTCTCCAAGGTCATTTTTTATCACAGTTACACCTGACTTTTTAGGAACAACCTGTGTAGGACTAACCTGTGTAGGACTTACTCATTTACTATTAGCAATAGGATATATCATTCATGTGTCTAATAGTTTCAATACTTTATTTTTACAACTTTTTTCATAGTGGGATTAAGTCTACGTTGGGGGTCTCTTCGAGGATTAGTTCCTTCCACTAAATTTATTTTATGAGTACAGACCAGGGGGCTAATGCCTTTTATATCAGCAATACTCCATCCTAAGGCTGATTTATACTTGCATAAAATTTGAATTAATTTCTCACCTTGGGACTCAGATAATTCATATGAAATAATAACAGGAAAAGTATCACCTGAACTAAGGAAAACATGCTTTAAACTCTTAGGTAGGGATTTTAATTCAACTTTAGGGGCTTCCCTACTTGAAGGAATCTGTCTTTCTCTTGTTTCAGGCAACTTTTCAAACTTTGGTTGCCATGCTTTTATGCTATAATCATGAGTTCTGTCAAAAATAGCACAAATATCAACTACATCAGATGAATCACTTATAGGATTAAATTCATAATTAACAATAAAGTATTCAAGGAAATCTGAATCATAAGTTGTAAGAACTTCCCTTTTTATGAGTGAGTCAATCATGTATGTCTAATGACACTCGACATCCTCTTCTGGCTGTTTTGCAATATGAAAAATATTTACCTCAAGAGTCATATTGTCAAAAAAGAGTTTCATCAATCCATTTTTGCAATTGATAAGCGCATTAGAAGTAGCAAGAAAATGTCTATCTAAAATTAATGGAATTTTAGAGGTGGTTTCTATGGCAGAACTAGTGTCTAGAATTAAGAAATCAACAGGATAACAAAATTTATCAACTTGAATCAAAACATCCTCTGCCACACCCCGTGGTGCTCTGACTGAACGATCAGCCAATTGCAATACCACAGAAGTTGGTTTGATTTCTCCTAATCCCAATTGTAAATAAATAGAATATGGCATAAAATTTACACCAGCCCTTAAATCTAGCAAGGCCTGTCCAAGCTCATGATTGCCAATGTTGAATGTGATGGTTGGATATCTAGGATCCTTATACTTAGGGGGAATCCACTGTTCAATTAGAGTACTAACTTGATCTGTCAAGAATGCAGTCTTCTTCACATAATGCTTCCTCTTAAATGTACACAAATCTTTGAGAATTTTTGCGTAAGTAGGAACTTGTTTAATTACATGCAAAAGAGGAAGATTAATTTTTACCTGTCTAAGATTTTCCAAAATATCATTGTTATGATCCAGAGTTTGTTTGTTTGACTTTGATGCTTGAGGAAAATGTACCTTAACAGGATTTTTTGTTACCTCAGGTTCCTCGGGTTTTGTTACCTCAAGTTCTTTGGGTAGCTCAGGACTGCTGTTATCTTGATCTTTCTCTTCATTCTTTGATTTGTCTATTATTGGATCACGTAGAGACTTACCACTTCGTGTCACAATGGCTTTTACGTCCTTCAGATCTCTTTGTGACATATGTTGACCTTGAGGTACAGACTGAGTTTGAGAAGGAAACTTACATTTCTCATTCACAGTCAAAGAACTCATTATTTTAGACATAGCTCTTTATTTTCTTATTTTCTTCAACAACCTGCATAATCAAAATTTCTAATTTCTAATTAGTCTTACCCTGTATTTCAATAAAAGTATGCAAAGTATCTTCTAAAGAATTTCTAGAAGATTGAGGTGCATGGTATGGTGCAGGATATGATCTAGATGGTTGTGAAGGCTGCTGGTTTTTAGACTTCCAGCTGAAATTGGGATGATTACGCCATCCTGGGTTGTAGGTTTCAGAGTAAAGTGTGAAGGACTTTTTATACATACCCAGAGCATTACTTTGTTCCTCATACATACCATTTATGTTAGCATGTATAGGACACTCTTGGGCATGATGATCCATCCCACTACAGACAACACATGGCCTAAAAGATTCTATATGATTAGCTATGTGTGTTGGTTTTGAGTTTTTGGTTTTCAATAACTCTAATTTTCTAGTGAGCATTTCAACCTTAACCTTAAGGTTATCCTCTTCCCTTAGATGGTAAATACCACCACTCGGGTTTCTTGTAGGTCGTGACCTATTTGTGCTATCAGTAGCACTAGATCCAGTCCAAGTATGAGCTTTTTTAGCAAGCTCATTGAGGTGCTTTATGGCCTCATCAGGATTTTTCTGTAAAAATTCTCCATTGCACATCATTTCCACGAATTGACGTTCCTTGGGCGTAAGCCCTTCATAGAAATAACTCACTAAACGCCAATTTTCATATCCATGGTGAGGACACATACTCAACAATTTTTTAAATCTTTCCCAAGACTGATATAAAGTCTCACTATCCTTTTGTGCAAAAGTGGAGAATTGTCTTTTTAAAGCATTGGTCTTATGTTGGGGAAAGTATTTATTGAAAAACACTTGAGTCATCTCACTCCATGTTCCAATTGACTGCGGTCTAAGTGAGTACAACCAACTCTTAGCTTGATCTTTCAAAGAAAAATGAAAGAACTTTAGCCTTACCGTGTCGTCAGTAGTATTTTGACTGTGGAATGTTGCAACTACTTCCTCAAATTTCCTAATATGAATATAGGGGTTTTCATTTTCTAAACCATGGAAAGTCGGAAATAATTGTATCATTCCTATTTTGAAATCTACATGACGAGCATTAGATGAGAACATAATACAGGATGATATGGCTGTTCGTGCGGGATGAAAATAATCTTGGAGGGTTCTAATACGTTGGTCCGCATGTTCACTCATTGCGTCAGAATTGGAAGAATTATCAAGATAAATAACTATTAAATTAAATAAAATGAGTTATATCATTATTTTCTCTTTTCTTTTAGCATTTAAATAGGGTATTTAGAGTGCATTTTTGTGCACTCATCACTCCCCTACTCTCACCTTCTCACATCCTTTAAATTTCTGTTTCCTCTTAGTTGTACACAATTCTTTCAAAAAGTTAGCATAATGAGGTACTTGTTTAATAACATCAAATAGTGGAATATTTACCTCGCATCTCGAAAAGTTTCATATAAATCTTTATTTTGCTCATCTTTTCTAGATTCAGCTAAAGCCTAGGAAAATGGGGTATTGGTTTATAATCAGATAGAGGCAAAAACTTACATTTAGGTCCGTCATCTTCATTGAAAATGTTCTTGTCTGCTACGACGTTTTTCTCTTTTTCTTGTTCCGATGATACAAGAGTTGCTTTTACTGGAATTTCAACTTCTTTACCACTTCTCAAGACGATTGCACTTGCATTCTCTCTTGGATTGACTATCGTTTGAGAGGGTAATTTTCCTGAACTCTGCACCTCTAGTTGACTAATTGCAGTTGCCATCTGACCCATCTGATTGTCTAAATTTTGAATACTGGCCCTCGCCTCTTGTTGAAATTGTTTTGCCTCCTGTTGAACTTGCAAAGTATTAGTAGCAAAAGACTTAACAATATCTTCTAAAGACATACCAGAATTAGAAGTTTGGCCCTGTTGTCTAGGGGGATATGACTGCTTATATTACTGAAAATTTGAGCGGTCTTGAGTAACAGACTGATTTATTTGTTGATTCTCATAGCTAAGATGGGGTGATCCCTCCATCTTGGGTTATATGTGCTCGAGTAGGAATCATACTTCCTTTGCAATTGTCCAAAAAAACCACCTACCGTATTCACTTGCTCAATGGGTTCCTCTTGAAGAGTTGGGCACATATCGGTTGGATATCCTGTTACTGAATAAATCCCACAAATTTTCACAGTTTGCATATTACCAACAGCCATTTGATGAACAAGAGAAGTTAAACTCGCAATTTGTTTTTCAATGGAGGAAATATTTACCTCATTAGCTTGCTTAGATGGAAAGTCAAGCCTAGTGCCAAACTGTTGACAATTGGTTGTCATATTTGCAATCAAGTTTCTTGCAGCCTCAGGAGTTTCATCTACTAGAGCTCCTCCACTAGCAGCATCAATCATACCTCTATTAGTGGGTAGAAGACTCTCATAGAGATATTGGATTAGTAGGTGCTATCTAATTTGATGATAGGGATAGCTTGCACATAATTTTTTAAAACGTTCACAGTATTCATGTAGGGACTCTCCGTTGTGTTGCCTTACACCACAAATTTCTTTTCTAATGCTGGCTGCCCTTGAAGCTGGGAAGTATTTTTTCAAAAATAACATTTTCATTTCATTCCATGTGGTAATACTCTCGGAGGGTAAATAATAGAGCCAATTCTTAGCGCCGAATCTTTCAAAGAAAATAGAAAAGCTCTTAATTTAATTTGATCTTCAGTCACCCCTGTGGGTTTCATACTTGTGCATACCACATGAAGTTCCTTTAAATGCTTGTGAGGATTTTCACCTGCAAGGCCATGAAAAGTGGGCAAAAGGTGCATTAGTCCAGATTTTAATTCAAAAGTAGTAGTAGCATCTAAAGTAGGAAACATTATGCATAAAGGTTGTTGGTTCAAATTAGGAGTGACAAGCTCTTTCAAAGTCCGATTTACACCCATGACTTCTTCTTCTAAATTAGAATCTCTAGCAAACAGGGAGTCAGAAGCCAAGTTGTCATCCTCAGAATTTCTTCGCTTTTCCCTCCTTAATTTGTGCAAAGTCATTTCTATTTTTTAATCATATGACAAATCACCTTGATTAGAAGATCGACTTGTAGTCATAAACAATTAAGGAAAATCTAATAAACCATAAAAAATAAATAAAAACTACCAAATACTATTTTTTTTTTTTACAAAATAAAAATCACAATAAGCAAAAAAATTAACTAGAACCAGTCCCCAGCAACAGTGCCAAAATTTGGTGTGCTGTCGCAAGCACCCAAAAATAAAATCATGTAATCAAAAAAATATATGTAGTAATGTGAGTAAGGGTCGATCCCACAGAGAGTAATTAGCTTATTTTTATGCTATTAAGCAAGGAAGATGGGGTTTTTGATTGTAATGAGAATATCTTCAAAGGAAATAAAAACAACTAAATAGCAATTTAATTTCAAAATATTAATCAAAGGAAAAAGTATTGGTTGAAGTCAACGTCCACTATCGAAATTTTATATTTGATCATTGATACAATATAAATCAATTAATACTTTGAATATTCACCATTAAAATCATTTTCTTATCACTCCTTAATTTTAATTAATTAGAAAACAAGCGATCTAATCAATCCTAACTACTAAATAACCCAAGACAAGCGCTAAGGATTTAATCTAGTAGCAGTTTTAAGAATTAGAGAGATCAATGAAACTAAACAATACAAACACAAGCGGTTGTATTTAATTTAGTCGAGTGTTCTTCTTAAGTACTAATAATTTCTGACGTAGTAAATCACTAAAATTTAATTGCTTCACAGATTAGAGAGATCAAACAATTACGGATTTGATATATAATCTAGCAATAGATTATAACAAATAATAAACTAGCAGGTATTCTAGTAATTAAACGAAATAACCATGAAAATAAGCACAGAAGAACATTTGATACTCAAAACATAAATTGAATGATAAGAACAACTTAGATCTCATAGCTTTATAAATTTTGAGACTTTCGTTTCCTTTGACGAACTACAAAAGTTTAGCCACTCAAAATCATAACAAAAATATCAACCAAAAGAAAAGGAAGAGAAATGAGGTATTTGGTTTTTCTTTCAAGATAATACAATAACTTAATTAAACATGAAAAGCATAGTCTTAGAACATACACCCCTCCCTTCTATTTATAAACATCCTTCATGCAAGTTGTCATGACAAAATCGTCACAATTTCAAGTTATTTTGCCATGTGTCATTTCTTAATCCAAGTGATTTGTAAGTTGGCATTTGATCATATTTTTTTTCCACCATCCTTAGCTAAAAGTTGCTTGTAGCTTGAGTGTTCAATTTTGTTTCTTCTTCATTAGTTGCCTTGTATAACTTTGTATCTTGTGTTCAAATAATTTGTTTTCAAGAAACTTGAGTACACCTAATCTTGCATGTAAGTTGATCATTGAATTTGCAAGTTGGTGCATGAGTACTTGCTGGAAAATGTTATCATAACATGTGGATTTGATGCAATTGGTTGGAATTGTGGCTGAAGAATATTCAGGAACGTCAAGTGCAAGTGCATCCACTTCATGGTTGATTTTGTTTTGGATTGAGCCTATATCTCTCAAAATATAAAACATAAAAGTTATAGATATTTCTTTTGGATTGATCTTAAATTAGCTCAATCAAAAGATTGGATGAGAGAGTTATGCCCATATTATGAAGAGACATCAAAATTTTTTAAAATTCCGTAATTATCTTCATTTGCTCCTAATGCCTCTATTTGTATCCTAAATCAAAATATAAGAATAATGAGTATATTTATACATCAAATAAGAAAAAAATATTAAATATTAAGAGAGAAAAATATGACATTTTATATTCTCATCATGCGTCGACATTAAAACTCTTGATAGCCCAATAAGCCTTGTGTTCTAACTCAACTGAAAGGTGGCATGGTTTCACAAACACCAACTGATAAGTTGACATACCAAGGACCTACACAAGGGTTTTTTTTCTTGCATTACATTAAGTTTACTTGAGATAATCATTGGTAACGTTCCTTCACCTCCAAGAAACACGTACTTGAGGTAATTGGGGAGAGGCTTCAAATTTGGAATAGGGGCCTGCAAAATAGAAGGTAAAGTCCTCTCGTTAGAAATTGGTAATGCAATATAAGGAACGTTACCTACTACTATAACTTTGGAAAAGCATTCAACGCTGCAACAACTTCCTACAAATCAGTATTCAAGGCTTAACTCCTCATTCTCATTTTCAAGATGCTTACTAATGGCAACTTTCAATCCATCTTTCCATCAAGTTCAAAAATTCCTACGCTAAAGAATCAATCACATCAATAGAATAAATAAGATTATCATCACCAGGATATTTCATGGCATCATAAATATTAAACTTAACAATTTCATCATCAAATTTCATGATAAGCGTGCCACTATAAACATCTATCTTAGTCATAGATGTCTTTAAGAAAGGGTCTTCCTAATAAAATAAGAGCATTTTGATCACTATTCTCCATATCAAGCACATAGAAATCAGTAGAAAAAAAAAAATCATTAACGTGACAAGAACATCCTTAACTACACCCTTAGGATAGGTATTAGATCTATCAGCCAATTGAATCACAATACTAGTTTTATTCAAAGGTCTAAGTTTCAAATAAGCATATATAGAATATGGCATGACATTAATAGAAACTCTTAAATCTATCATGGCCTTCTCAAATCTAGTGTTACCTATTGTACAAATGATAGTAAATATATCTTGATCTTTGCACTTCATAAGGAGTTTTCTTTAAATAACTACAGAAACATTCTCCCCTACTCTCACCTTCTCACATCCTTTAAATTTATGTTTTCTCTTAATTATACATAGTTTTTTCAAAAATTTAGCATAACAAAGTACTTGACTAATAACAAGGTACTTGGACGGAACTGAAATGCAATTCACTGATTAATTTTCATATTGTCCAAGCTCAACACAACCCATAAGTGTACAAGCAATCACAACTACATTCAATTGAGAATGAAGACTTTAAACCCGTGAAGGCTGTGATCACACTTAGGAGTGGTAAGCAAATCAAGCGACCGGACATTCTTGAACAAGCTAAACCAGGATTGCCAACGAAAGATGAGTGCGAATCTGAGTAATGCCCCAAAGTTTGGGAAGGTGCATCCAAATCACCTAAGGCACACGTCATCCCCATTTGTTCCTTTCCAAGACAATCCAAAGATGAGATTTCTGGAAGATATTCGGCCATAGAGAAGGAAGTAGGTGTAAGGTTTGAGCCAAGTGTCACACATGCATAAAAGTTGGGGGAAAGTGGAGGATATGAAGAAAGTTAGTATAAAAGGCATGAGGAACAAGCCCAATCTCTCTTGCCCATTTTCGAAATTTTATGAGTCCTCCCACTCACCAAACACTTCTCTCTAGTTTTCTCGGAAATTCTCGCGTTTTCTCGCATTTCCTTGCCAACCAAACACTTGGAGATTGAAATTTCAACCCTAAAGAGTTGGAGATCGAGGTAAGGTTCGGATTTCCTTAGTTTACACATTCTCTACTTGTCATTTCACTCAACCCCAAGATTCAAATATCATGAGTTCTAGAAATGACAAAAGACATACAATTTTACACTTTTTCTCGTAGAAGCAAATTAGGGTTTCTTGAAAACCCCTAGGCCAAGAGTTTGGTGGAGGCTACACTAGTTATTTTCAGTCCTCATCTTGTTTAAGTGATTTCTCTTAAGTATAATGTGAGTCTAGAGATAGAAAATGTTTTCAAAGTGTTTTCAAAGAAAACAGTTTAAAATGTTTTGTTATGACCCAAAGTGCTAGAGTGGAGGAATGTCGCAACGAAACTCCTCTGTCCACTCTTTAGTACTTAAGAATTAGGTGGTAATCCCTAGGTCAACAAACAACTTTCGACAAGTCTCAGATGGATTCTTTTTAAACAATGCTGGAGCGAGGACGCGCTTTAGCTAGTGGGTGCACATGGCATGTAACCTGATGAAATACTATCAAGTTATAATGATAAGTTTTTGTTTAAGATGTATTCATCATGATATACAGACCAGTAATGGTGCGGTAACTAGCAGGAGCATGGGTGCGTAGGGGAATTGTGTTATGTCCACCGTTTGAACAAGAATAAGAATTCTCTATTATGGATCACTCGATGCAAATATTGTGGTATTCTCTGAAAGAATAAGTTATGTTAAAGATGAATAAGAAGTATGAAGAAAGAATGATTTTTCTAAAAATGACAAGTCTATGTTACAAGTTTTCTGAAAGTGTCAGTGCATAAGTCAAGTTCAGTCTCAGTTAAGTATCAAGTTCCTATGCAAGCAAGCATTGCCTGATATGCCTCTTGTATGCTTGTATTAACTTTGGTATGTTGTGTGATTACTTACTAAGATTTCTAAAAATCTTACTCGGGTAGTTTCCACTACAATTCCCTTCCCAGAGTGGTAGAAGTTATGACAAGTTTAGACGACGACCCAAATGACCAAGAAGAAGAGGAACCTACCTCCTCTGAAGAGGATTGTGCCTAAGGCTTTTATAGTAGGCACGAGCCCTCTATTTTGGAGCACTTAGAGAGTATAGACCGGGAGATCATGAAGATTCTCTAGTCCATTAAGAAGTTTTGTCGGGTGCATAATAGAGATAAAGATAAAGGTTTGGAGAAGCAGGTGAAGGAAGAGCCCGTTTAAAAAGAAAAGAAAATGATGAGATGGGACCAAATTCCTTTTAAGATGAAATTGCTACCTTAATGGATCATGTGGTAATGTTTGGGCATATGTTTAAGTTTATAGTACCATATGCTACGCAATTGCCTACGGCAATGCTTAGTTTAATCAACCCATTTATATTTTCCACTACAAAGATATTGTGTACTGCTAATTTGTAGGCGCATACATGTTATCTGTCATGAACGTTCAGGATGTGTGATCTTGTGTTGCATATCCCGACACTTAGTCACAAGACGCAAGTGGATATGACGTCTCTTTTGGCTATAATGATGAGTTTGTTGATTGGAGACCCTCCTCGAGTTTGTAAGTTGGAATTAATGTAAGAGATCATACTTGTTACTGAGGAAGAAATTTTGGATGGTCTGCACAAGGATGACAAGTTGGAATACCTGAGACTACTAATTTTGAAGTCACTTCAACCAAAGTACTACCAATCTATTCTCCATGCTTCTGGTTCATACAGATCAATGGTAGATTGTACAATTGAATCTAGAATAATTCTCAATTAAACTCAATGTTATACAGTTGCGTCAGGCTATCAATTTCTTCAGCATAAACAAATTTGAATCAAACAACCAAGGTCTTGCCACTACTTTGAGACAATCATCTGAATTGGCAAACATAATTCCAAAGGTGTTTGCCCTTAATTCCATAAAGTCCACATATTTATTCACTCTCCGAATTTTTAGCATAGTCGACTTCACCACCCCTTTACTCAAACTCCTATTTGATAACACCTTTCCAACCAAACTTTTCTTCTCCCTTTCTTTCAAACCTTCCTACTCTATCCAATATTTTGAATACCGTACTAGTGAGCGTACTAGTCAAGGTACTTAAATGAAATATTTCAGTATCGATATCATTTTAGAATAGCATTTACATAAATAAATTATATATATAAATTATATTTCAAAATAATAGTCAATATATAAATAAATTATATATATATCTAAACAGTCTAGTCTGAATTTGGGTAAAAGAAATAGCAATAAATGAAAAACAAATAAAGGTAAAAGGCCAAAATCCAGTATGGTCGGTACAGGCTGGTATAGCAGGTATTTGATGCAGTAAGAAATTAACATGCTTATTACCTATACTCCCCAACTGGCTGATACGACATGTACCGGTTCCTATGGTATGGTATTTAAAATAATTACTACCTCCTAAATTTTGATCTTCTTCTGTTCTTCCTCACTCAGTTTCAACTTACTCCACACCTCTTCCAACTCTTCCATGTTCACTCACTCAGTCTCCCCTCACCCACTCGCTATCCTATAAAGCAAACAAAATAGCACTGTACTTACCTCCACCCAATGGGAATAGATAGACTTCCACTACACCTCTTTCAGTTAGTTACGAGAGAAAGAGATATAGAAGAAACAATAAGAAGTTGGTAAAATAAAAAGTGGCTTTCACTTTTAAAAATAAATAAATAAATACACCTTTCTTTAAAAAAATACATTTGATGCGGCTATATTGAGCTATTTCCTTCAAATTTTACAAAAATATGGATTTTAATAACCTATTGAAAATGCTCTGATTGGACTAATTCTAACCAAACAAATAAGCTTTCTAAAAGTTTTTAGGAGCCCTCTGCATCCTGCAATTATGAATGGTAGTCTCATTGCACGATGCTTTGTAACCACATCTGGCATCTAAAAATGGATGAATATTGCATCAATCCGGTGATGCAACAAATATTTAAGATCATATTATTTGTTACCTAAAATAATTAGTTTTTTCTTATAGAAAAAGAATTTCATTGCATAAAGGATAAAACCTCAGTTAGGATTACAATATTGTTTATCAATCCAAATATCATTCTCAATGAAAATATATACACCATGCAACCAACTTTTCATATCACTAATAGTTCATGCATGCCTTGCAAGTCGATGAGCTGCGACATTAGACAATTTGTTGCCATGTTGTAAGTTGCACAGGTTAAAACCATGCATCGGCCTTCTAATTTGAGTCACTAGTGTTCTAGCACCAGCAAAAGATTATGCTCCACTATTGACCTCCTCAACCATGTAAATCAATCTCTTTCAATGATGACGTTATGGATGCTCGTGTTTGAACAAAATTGTAGCCCTTTTAGTAAAGCCATGGCCTCAATATTTTCTGGTTGAAGTGCTTCATTTTCAACTCTACTTATTGCCATAAGAACAGATAGCCCTAACACTTGTCTTCTTGTGATAAAAAATAGTGCACCATCAACATTTACCTTAAAGAAATAAATTAGTGGGAGAGACCACTTGTAATCCAGCTTGTGAACACTTCCTTGTAGCTGCAAACCAGTAATAGAATTGACCTTCTTAGAAAGAGAAAACCTAGTTACCTGTTGTGGAGGCAAGCATATCTAATCATGAACCATCTTATTTCTCCTATACCAGAGGACCAATGCCATGAGAACAAATTTTGTTATGTCATCAGAGGTGGCTTTCGAATGAACATCCACAACAGTTTGCATAGCCCAAAAGTTGAGTCTAACCAATCCCAGGAGAGCCAAAGTAAAGTCAATACCTATGGAGTTCAATAGACCATGACACTGACCTTTTATAGCCAAGAAATTGAGTCTAACAAATTTCAATTATGCAAATTGGCATAGAAGTCAAGAGAACTCAAGGCCCTATAGATTTCCGCTAAAATCGAGTCGCAAGACTCCCAGTGGAACCAATAGGCAAGGAGTTCAAGAGACTGTAAGATCCCATAGTTAGTGCTTAAAGTCAAGTCCTAATTGTCTCGATAAACCCAATGTGCATGGAGGTCAAGAGACCTAAAAACCACTTACTCGACCCCCAAAGTCAAGTTCAAAGACTTTCAGTGGAACCAAAGACTATACCCTATTTATACCTCATTTAAACCATGTTCAAAGACATGTAGTGGAGCCAATGAGCATGGACATTAAGAGACCCTTAAATATCTTATATAGCCCAAAAGTCAAGTCCAAACAATCTCAATAGAACTGAAGTCAAACCAATTCTTGTGGAGTTCAATAAACCCCAGCACCGACCTTTTATAGCCAAAAAAGTGAGTCTAAAGACTTATGATTGAGCCAATTGGCTTGAAAGTCAAAGAACTCATGACCATATAGATTACCCCTAAAGTTGAGTCACAAGACTCTAGATGAAGCCAATAGTCATCAAAGTCAAGAGACTATAGGATCCCTTACTTAGAGCTTAAAATTGAGTCTAAATTGTCTCGATGAAGCCAAAAGACGTTGAGGTCAAAAGACCCAAAGACCTCTTACTTGGCCCCCAATGTCAAGCCCAAAGACTTTTAGTGGAGTTAATGATTGTGCAAGTCAATAGATCATGCAACCCCCTACATGGAAACCAAAGTTTATACCCTGTTTCTTCCCTGTTTAAATTCTATTTAAACCTACTCAAAAACATGCAGTGGAGCCAATAGGCATGGACGTTAAAAGACCCAACAATAACTTACATGACCCAAAAGTTGAGTGCAAGCAATACCTTTAGAGTTCAATAAATCCCAGCAACGACCTTTTATTGCCAAAAAATAAAGTCTAAAGATTTCTGATTAAGCTAATCGGCGTGGAGGTCAGGAGAACTCAAGGCCCTATAGGTTGCCCCTAAAGTTGAGTCGCAAGTCTCCCGATAGAGCCAATAGGCATAGAGGTCAAGAGACCGTAAGATTGCTTACTTAGTGCTTAAAGTTGAGTCCTAATTGTCCCAATAAAGCCAAAGGTCGTGGAGGTCAAGAGACCCAAAACTTTTTTACTTGGCCCCCAAAGTTGAGCCTAAAGACTTTCAGTAGAGCCTATAATTATGCAAGTCAGTAGATCATGCAACCCCCTACATGGCAACCAAAGTCTACATCCTTCTTAAACCATGTTTAAACCCTATTCAAAGACATATACTGGTGCCTACATGGTCGTGGTAGTTAAGAGACCCAGCAATATATAACATAGCCCAAAAGTCAAACCAAAAACAATCTTGGTAAAACTAAAGTCAAGCCAATTCCTGTGAAGTCCAATAAACCCCAAAACCAACCTTTTATAGTTAAAAAAATTGAGTCTAAAGACTTCTGATTGAGCCAAATGGCATAACGGTCAAGAGAACTCAAAACCATATAGATTGCCCCTAAAGTTGAGTCCCAAGACTCCAGACAAAGCTAATAGTCGTCGAGGTCAAGAGACTGTAGGATCTCTTACTTAGCACTTAAAGTCAAGTTTAAATTGTCCCAATGAAGCCAAAGGCATAAAGGTCAAGAGACCTAAAAACCTCTTACTTAGCCCCCAAAGTCAAGTTCAAAGACTTTTGGTAGAGACAATGATTATGTAGGTCAAGAGACCATGCAACCCCTTACATGGCAACCAAAGTATATACCCTATTTATACCCTCTTTAAACATTGTTTAAACCCTATTTAAACCTTCTTTATACCCTATTTAAACCCTGTTCAGAGACACGCAGTAAAGCCAATAGGTGTGGACGTTAAGAGACTCAATAATATCTTACATAGCCTAAAAGTTGAGTCCAAACAATCTCGGTAGAACTGAAGTCAAGCCAATTTATATGGAGTCTAATAAACCCCAGCACCGACCTTTTATAGCCTAAAAGATCGAGTTTAAAGACTTCATGATTTAGCCTGTAACATCCCGACCCTAACTTTTGGACTAATTTTTTTTGTTTATTATTATTTTTTTTTTATTATTTTAAAATGTATTATAAAATAAGTTTTAAGATAATGATTTTAATTGATCCTCTCCCAGTCGTATTTCTCTCTATTAAATTTGATCAAATTTTTCAGGCAAACCAATATCATCTCGGTCATTATCCAAATTTGAACCAGTTATAACTCAAACTCTTTAAAACTCTTATCTCTTGATTCAAATTTGTGCGGGATATCTTAGTGCAAATTCAAACTCTACATGATCCTCCTAAAACCCACGCCATGCACATCTCCAACCATGTATCTTTCCTTTGTACCTTTGACAAGCAGTTAGCATATTAGATAGTATTCTTGTTTTCATTTCAAACTAGGATTTCATTCACCTTCCCACCCATGCACGTTACGTTATTTCCACAACTATAAAGTACTCGTGACCTTTAGAGTTTAATCCAAGTTGCCATAGTCTTCAACTAGCCTTCTGCCCATCACCACCACGATGCCACTAGGAGAAGGTCCCATGCACAACCAGTGAACTACCTTGCTGAAAACCCACTAAGCAAGCCCCTATTTTAGCCCACAAAAAATAGGGTATCCCCCTTTTTCACATAAGACACTGCAACCCACCACTACCAAGAGCACCACCATGTCGGAACCCCATAGAAAACACCAACTAACCACTGCTAGCCCTCTCACGCTATTCAACCACAAAGCTGCGATGGAACCACCATAGACCACCATATACAACCCCTATTTCCCATACCCAAAAACAGAGCAAGAAAATGTCCCAGTGCCTCATTCTTAGCCACTTACCTCGCCAGAAACCACCTTAGAATTCGTCGATCGCCCTTGTGCCACAACATGTCAGTCTTCATCTCGGTGAGTTCACTCTGTTGTTTTTCAATTCCTCTGGCTTCATGTTTTGTTTTCCTTGATAGTTTCCTCCATGTTTGTTCCTTTTGATTGAGCTTTGTTTCACCAATTCCCAAAATGCCCCTCCAATATTTTAATAATTACCCTCATGCCCCTTTAAGCCTTTTTTATCTAGTTATTTTATTTTTTAAATATAATGGGCTTAGGTTTCTTAAATAAAATTATTGGGTCAATTATTGTAGTATTTCAGAAATTTTTTTGGGACATCCTATTTTTAAAGGATTTTAAAGTATTTTTAAACTATATTTTTTAGTCTATTAAATTATTCCACAATATGATTTTAAGTATTTAGAACATCACGACATGATTTACTATGAATTTAAGAACAATTAGTATCTCGTACAGGTACGCACTGTTAAGAGTTAAGTAGCATGATCATACATTTTACACGAGTTCGGTAAACATGTTTTTATAAAAATTATTATATATGTATGGCTATCATTAGAAGCCCTTTTTATGCACCCACATCATGAAAAATCATGCATGATTTAGGAAAATTTTATGCAATAAGATGTTTATGAAACCTCATAATTTTATGCATTAAAATTAATTACAAAAAGTCATAATTTTATATGAGAGTATGTATGAAATTATTTATTAAAGATCATGAATTCGTGTGAGGAAGCATGCATCACGACATGTTACAAAAATATGCGATTTCTTTCGAAATTTATGATATGATAAGTATGCAAATATGATAAGATGTGTAAGCAGCCTATGCATGATATGAAGTCTGTACTTATGTATGGATATATTGCATTGCTAGGTCATACATGCTGGTAGTGTATTCAGAATGTTTTCCTTATATATGGATTCCACAACTCACAACTACAGACAAAATTAGAATTTTTTCAGATTCGCTAACCCTAACTTATATAGTTCAACAGTGGATAACGGCATATGATATGATATGATAAGATTATAAAAAGCTCATGTTTTTAGCAACTATGAAAAATCATGTTTAGCATTTACGAAAAGATCATATTCAACATTTACGAAAAGATTATGTTCATGTTATTATGTATGTATCTATGAGTATGCATGAAAACTGATTATTATTATTTTTACCATATAATGTGTTGTTTATTGAGTATTAGACTCATTTAAAAACAATCTGAGGTGATGAGGATACACATCAAGCAAGACTGGACTTAGGAAAGTGATGTAGAAGCCTAGACAATGTGTTAGTTGTAATTTTATAATTTTTAGTGAATAAAACATTTTGTAAATACATGTGATTTCAATATTTTAAGCAAATACTTCCTTTGACTTTCTTTAAATTTTATAAAAGTTGTTTTATTATTATAAAATCGTTTGTATCTGGTGTGTTTTGTAAAGAAATGTTTTAGTAGCACACTCGCTCCCTAAAATATTTTCAACATGATATATTCAGGAGCGGGGTGTTACAATTTGGTATTAAAGCCCAAGTCGAACTTGTGGATTTTATGTTTTTCAAAATAAAGAGAGGAAAACCTTTTTCAATATTTTTTTTTTAGTAAAATAGTTTTTGAAAAAAAAAAATTGATGAAAGTTTAGGCTATTTCCTCTCCAAGTTGAGTCCAAAAACTTTTAGTGGAACCAACGATTGTGCAAGTCAATAGCCCATGCAACCCCCCTACATGGAAACAAAAGTCTATACCTTATTTAAACCCTATTCAAAGACATGTAGTGGAGCCAATGGTTGTAGACATTAAGAGACCCAACAATATCTTTCATAGTCCAAAGGTCGAGTGCAACCAATCCCATTAAAGTCTAATTCAAGCCAATAACTATGGAGTTTGATAAATCCCAGCACCGACCTTTTATAGCCAAAAAATCTAGTCTAAAGAATTCTAATTAAGCAAACTGGTGTTAAGATCAAAAGCATACTATGACGACCTAGAATTTCGTGCTTTATTTTATTTAAATTAATTAATTATTAAAAGGGTGGTGAAGGTATTTTATTTATTTAAGCACTTGAAGTTGGGCTTAAAATTGAGTCTTAGAAGCATGACTTGGGATATTGGCCCAATTAGTATATCAAAGCCCATAAGCCCATGAAAATGATTCATGAGTCAACCAAACCCATGCATGGAGATACATGTCACCCTAGGAAAGCTTTAGTAAGTCTCCAAAGACTAGTAGGTGTGAGGAAAAAAATACTAGTAGTTTGAGGGTTTGACTAGTTGTTTATAGGAGGAAGTAGAGTGAAAATCCAAGATGAGATTTTCTCATCTTTGGCCAACTAGGTAGGCGTGTAAGGCAAGGATAAGTCTTCCAATTGAGTTTCCCTAGGTGGATATCAAATCTAGGAGGTTGACTTGTACTAGATCTTGTAAGTGTAGAAGATTTGTGTGTAGGAAGATCACTTGGAAGATGTATGTGACAAGTGACAAATGGAGTGGTTGTGTCATTGGGAAGAGAAACCTTGGTTGGAGAACATGGAGTCTACGTAGGAAGTGGAGAAGGGAAGCCAACCTTGCTTCACTTTGAGTCTCCTTATGTAAGCCTCACTTTTGATGTGACAAAGATAGATTTTGTGTAAGAAAATCCTTGGAGATATGTGTTGACTTGTAAGGATGTGATGGTGACAAGGAGATGACTACTTTTGGAGAGGAAGAAGTCTTCCAATTTAGTTTTCCTAGGAGCATGCCATATCTAGGTGAGTGACACTTGTAGGATATGATGGAAATAGAGATGGGAACAAGAGAGGTTTCGGTGGAAGCACCTAGCCGAACCCTTCATTGGGTTTTCCCATGCAATCTCATCTAAATCTAGATGAATGACCATTGATAGATCTTGTAAGTAGGAGTGACAATGTGATTGACAAGTGATAGAAGGATGTGGTATCATTGGAGAGAGGAAAAGAAGATGAAAAGAAAACAAGAGGATTTAGGTGAGCAAAACAGTAGGCCTTGCTTTTGGTTTTCCTAGAATTTTGATAAATCTAGGTGAAAGGACATATGAGATTGTGTAGGGGTGGCTTGTACTTGTGTGTAAGAGTATAAGGTTAAGTGGTGATTGATGGGATGCATGAGGGAAGAAAGGAAACCATGGAGGAGATGAGAAGATTCGGATGACACAAGGAAAAGAGAGTAGCAGAATTGGTGCAAGTCCATTTCCCCAAAATTGATCTTGAGATCTTGGTAAGGGACATATGAGATGATGGATGAGTGTGGAAGAGATGATGTGAAAGAAATTGAGGGGCTAAGCCCATGTGAGGCGCCGGACATGGATGAAGAAGTGAGAAAGAACCCAACCTAAAAGTGATCTAGATTTAGGCATGATGTGATCTAGTGATAGAAGTCACTCAAGTGTCTTTCAAACATATCAAATGTCAACCCTAAAAAGTAGGGAATGAGTGGCCTAAGGGCCTAGAATCTCACTTGGCCGAATGGCTTATGCCCTTGTTGTTTCCCACTTGTTTGTTTCACTTGTTCACCCACACCTCCATCCTACACACGGCAACAAGTTCTCCCATCTCACTCTCACTTTGCTTCTTATTCTTCTATCTTCTAAGCACCAAAATACCCTAAGATCAATAGAATCAATCAAGCATTCTTGAGTGGAAGACTACTTGAAGAGGTAATGCAAAAGCCTAAGCCATTTTAAGAATAGAAAGCTAGGTTAAATCACATGCACACACCAAGGCCTATATTCTTAATATTTTCTTTTGAACTATATGCTTATAAACTATTTTAATGGATTATTTTTATATATTTTTTCAGAGCAAATCTTTGCTACTTGGAGTATTGTAAGTGCACTTTTATCTTGATCTTATCATTTCTTGTATATATATGAGT
This sequence comes from Platycarya strobilacea, assembly GCA_036898215.1. NCBI lineage: Eukaryota > Viridiplantae > Streptophyta > Magnoliopsida > Fagales > Juglandaceae > Platycarya > Platycarya strobilacea. Next base: position 85,280 of record CM072548.1, read on the forward strand.
GAATGTGTTTGTATTGGTTATTGGATGTATGGAAATGCTAGATTAGGTCTTTCTAAAGGAAATGTTTTGTTGCTATAGTAGAAAACCCATGCTTGATCCATATGATTCTTTAGGCTTGAAATTTGAATATGTTAGTGGATCTAGTTAAGCTGTTGCAAAAGAAATGAAACATGATGATATGACGTATGATGATGGTAGAAATGCATGCATGACCAAGATTAAGTTTGTTAAATGCTTGGAGATGCTAGGCTAGGTTCTCTTGAAAAAAATGTTTTGTTTGTTTAGTTAAAAATCTATGCTTAGTCCATATGTTATTGTAGGCTTGAATCTATATTATGTTGATGGTTATAGCTAAATTGATGCAAAGGAAAAAGAAGCATATTGATATGGTATATAGTGATAAGAAAATGCATGTGTGACTAAGATAATATTTGTTGGATGATTGGGATGCTAGGATGAATGCTTAAAGAAATATATTGTATGCTTAGTGATAAATCCATACTTAGTAAGGTGTATGATTCTAGGCTTGAGATTTACATTTTTATTGGTGGATTTAGTTACTTTGATATAAAGGAAAAAGAGAGTATGAAAAATGGTGACAAAATGCGTGCATGTTAAGATAAAGTTTGAAATTGAAAAATGTTGGATTGGTACATATAAGGGTTTCGGTTTTTAAAGGTTTTAGGGTTAAGTTTTTAATTGATTAACTATTCTTTCATATGAGGATTGAGCCTTGAATACTTGGAGAGAGTTAGAAGCATGAAAAATTTGGAGGATTTCGTAACATGATGTTTCGGTTTCACATGTATGATTTAGTGTGCTATTTTGGTGGAAATGAGAGTGATGAAAATACTAATCCTAAGGACAATAGGGTTCTGTCAACCTCTCTTAGTGAGGATAAAATGGTTTAGTTAATTTTACTAAGGTTTAATGAGTATGTGGAAGGAAATAGAAGGAAGAACTAGGTAGTAACCAAAGAGGGTCTCGGCCCAACTATAGGGGTGGAGGCCGAGCACCCCACTCAACTCATTAGGCCCAATTATGTGCTTATATATGAATGGTAAGTTGAATGATGTGATGTTTGACTTATGAAAGAAGATGGCTAAGTGTGCACTCGGGTTCGTCTCGGGTTTTTGCATGATTAGCATTAAAGGTTTGCATGTCACATGCATGGAGCACGAAAATCACGTTTTTGGAGTCAAACATGTTTTCAAAGGAAAAGAAAAGAATTAAAGTTTTTATAAGAACCCCAAAGACTGGGACGGGGTAGTGCCCCAGTGGAACTCCCTGTTCACTCAGGAGTGATTAAAGTTGAGTGAAAGCCCCTCGGTCGACGAAAAACAGTCGGCGGACCATATATGACTCCAAAAGGTGTCCAGAGCGTGGTCGCACCTAATGCTAGTAGGTGCCATAAAAGCGGTGTTGGTCTCGGCCTCACCATATGAAAAGTGTGTAGTTGCTCAAAGAGAAATCCCCGAGTGACGAAAAGCGCAAAAGGGCACGAAACGTATTCACCTAGTTTGACATGGTCGCTGAGTGTGACGGTAATTAGCGGGGAGCACATGGTGCATAGGGGAACCGTGAGGTGTCCAAAATGAACAGTGACGGGGAAGGCGATACGTAACTCCCATATCACTAATAAGAACTTTCACGACATGACGGGGAAGGCGATACATAACTCTCGTATGACTGACGTGACGATGGTGAAGGCGATACGTAACTGCCGTCGAGGTCAAAGAATGATATGAATATGATAAGTGGCGCCTAAGATAAGAAATGATGAAAGAAAGTCAAGTTTTTATGAAAGTTTTCATGAACATATGCATTTGCTAAGTCGTTAGTCGCATATGCATGACACATGTTCTGTTTGTTGTTCACTGATATGTATGCTTGAAATGATTTTGTTGAGATAGTTGTGTACTTACTGAAATTTCTCGAAATATCACCCCTTTATATTTCCAGTATCGTTCCTTGTGGGGACGATAGAAGTTGTTGTAGGAAAATATGACGTCGACGACTATGAGACTCGAAGAGACTCTCTAAACCACTGATGGTCTAGTGATCTCCCCACTTGCTGACGTGGTCGCAAGGCCAGCGTTTTGATGAGGATGTTTACTTACATTTTATTTAGATCTTAGAGGTTCCCGATGTTTTGGGAGAGTATATATATTTTTGGAGATTGATACACTTAATGATATTTAGAAATATGAAATTTATTTTGGGATCTTAAATTTGTTATACCATGTGACGTAAGGCAAAATTTTAAATTCTTGCCTATTTATAGAATGGCTTGACCCTTTCCGCTGTGAAAATTTCCTATTCACTGCGTTTAGTTTTAAATGCATACTCGAACGTAAATAAGAATGAGGGGTGAACTTCCTTGTATTGTTTATCCTGGACGTCTCTGTTTGCGTCCGATCTCAAGCGTGAACGGGGGCGTCGACACATACAAGACCTTATAGATTGCCCCTAAAGTTGAGTCGCATAACTCACGATGGAGGTCAAGAGACCGAAAGATCTCTTACTTAGTGCTTAAATCCGAGTCTTAATTGTCCCAATCAAGCCAAAAGGTGCGGAGGTTAAGAGACCTAAAAATCTCTTACTTGGCCCCCAAAGTCGAGTACAATGACTTTCGGTGGAGTCAATAATTGTGCAGGTCAATAGACCATGCAACCCTCTACATGACAACCAAAGTTTATACCCTCTTTAAATCTTGTTTAATCCCTATTCAAAAACAAGCAGTGGAGCCACTAGGCATGGACGTTAAGAAACTCATCAATATCTAACATAGCATAAAAGTCGAGGGAAAATAATCCCATTAAAGCCAAATTCAAGCCAATACCTATAGAGTTCAATAAATCCCAACACCGACCTTCTATAGCAAAATAATCGAGTCTAAAGAATTTTGATTAAGCAAATTGGCATGGAGATCAAGAGAACTCAAGACCCTATAGATTGCCCCTAATGTCGAGTCGCAGCACTCTCATTGTAGTCAGGAGACCATAAGATCCCCCACTTAGTGCTTAAAGTCAAGTCCTACTTATCCCGGTAAAGCCAAAGGCATGGAGGTCAAGAAACCCAAAATCTCTTACTTGGCCTCCAAAGTTGAGTACAAAGACTTACGGTGAAGCCAATGATTATGCAGGTCAGTAGACCATGCAAACATGGAAACCAAAGTCTATATCCTATTTATATCCTTTTAAACCCAGTTTAAATCCCATTTAAAGACAAATAGTGGAGCCCACATGGGTGTGGACGAATATCTTACATAGAGCAAAAGTCGAGTTCAAACAATCTTGATGGAACTAAAGTTAAACTAATTCCTGTGGAGTTCGATAAATTCCAGCACTAACCTTTTATAGCAAAAAGTCGAGTTTAAAAACTTCTGATTGAGCCAATTGGTGTAGAGGTCAAGAGAACTTACAACCATATAGATTGCCCCCAAAGTTGAATCCCAAGATTCCAGATGGAGCCAATAGTCGTGGAGGTCAAGAGACCATATGATCCTTTACTTAGAGCTTAAAGTTGAGTATAAATTATCCTAATGAAGCCATAGGGTGTGGAGGTCAAGAGATCCAAAAACCTTTTATTGGGACCCAAAGTCGGGTCCAAAGACTTTCGGTAATTTTCAGTGGGAACAATAATTGTGCAGGTCAAGAGACCATGCAACCCCTTACATGGCAACCAAGGTATATACCCTATTTATACCCTCTTTAAACTTGTTTAAACTCTGTTCAAATACACGCAATAAAGCGAATGGACGTGGATGATAAAAGACACAATAATATCTTATATAACTCAAAAGTCGAGTCTAACCAATTCTAGTGATGCCAAAGTAAAGCCAATACCTATGGAGTTCAAGACCTCAGTACCAACCTTCTAAAAGGCAAAAAATCGAGTCTAAAAAACTCTAATTGAGCCAATTGATGCGTAAGACAAGAGAACTCAAGACCATATAGATTATCCTTAAATTTGAGTTGCAAGATCCCGATGGAAGTCAAAAGACCGTAAGATCCCCTACTTAGTGCTAAAAGTTGAGTCCTAATTGTCCTGATAAAGCCAAAGGGCATTGAGGCCATGAGACCCAAAAACCTTTTACTTGGCCCCCAAAGTCGAGTACTAAGACTTTTGGTGGAGCTAATGATTGTGCAGGTCAGTAAACCATGCAAACCCCTACATGACAATCAAAGTCTATACCCTATATATACCCTGTTTAAACCTAGTTTAACACCATTCAAAGACATGTAGTGGAGCTTACATGGGCGTGAACGTTAAGAGACCCAAAAATATCTTATATAGACCAAAAGTCGGGTTCAAACAATCTCGATAGAACTAAAGTCAAGCCAAATCCTGCAGAGTTCAATAAACCCCAGCACCTACCTTTTATAGTCAAAAATTAAGTCTAAAGACTTTTTATTCAGCCAATTGACATGAAGGTCAAGAGAACTCAAGACTCTATAGATTGCCCCTAAAGTTGAGTCGCAAAACTCCTGATGAAGTTGATAGTCATGGAGGTCAAGAGTAGAGCCAATGGATGTGGATGTTAGGAAACTCAATGATATCTTAAATAGCCTAAAAGTTGAGTCCAACTAATCCAGTAGAGCCAAAGTAAATCAAATACCTATGGAGTTTAATAGATCCCAGCATCGACCTTTTATAGCCATAAAATCAAGTCTAAATAGCTATAATTGAGCCAATTGGCATAGAGTTCAAGAGAATTCAAGACCCTGTAGATTGCCCCTAAAGTCGAGTCCTAAGACTCAAGATGAAGCCAAAAGGCATGGAGGTTAAAAGCCCGTAGGATCCCTTACTTAGCGTTTAAAGTCGAGTCCAAATTGTCGTTACAAAGCCAAAGGTGTGGAGGTCAAGAGACCCAAAACCTCTTACTTGGCCCCCAATGTCGAGTTCAAAAACTTTCAGTAGAGCCAATGATTGTGCAAGTCAATAGACCATGCAACCCCTTACATGACAACGAAAGTTTATAGCCTATTTATACCCTGTGTAAACTCTGTTTAAACCCTATTCAAAGACACGCAGTGGATCCAAAGGGCATGGATGTTAAGAGACTCAATAATAATTTACATAGTTCAAAAGTCAAGTTTAGCCAGTCTCAATAGAGCCAAAGTAATGCCAATACCTATAGAGTTCAATAAACCCCAGCACTGACCTTTTATAGCCAAAAAATAAAGTCTAAAGAGCTTTGATTGAGCCAATTGGCGTAGAGGTCAAGAGAACTCAAAACTCTAGAGATTGCCCATAAAGTCGAGTCGAAAGACTCTCGATGAAACTGATAGTCATGGAGGTCAAGAGTGGAGCCAATGGGCGTGAATATTAAGAGACTCAATAATAACTTACATAGCCCAAAAGTTGAGTCCAACAAATCCCAGCAGAGCCAAAGTAAAGTTAATACCTATGGAGTTCAATAAACCTCAACACCGACCTTTTATAGTTAAAAATCAAGTCTAAATAGCTTTGATTGAGCCAATTGGCATGGAGGTCACGAGAACTTAAGACTCTATAGATTTCCCCTAACGTCGTGTTCCAAGACTTAAGATGGAGCCGAAAGGTGTGGAGGTCAAAAGCCTGTAGGATCCCTTCTTTAAAACTTAAAGTCGAGTTCAAATTGTCCCTACAAAGCCAAAGGGCATGGAGGTCAAGAGACCTAAATACCTCTTACTTGGCCCTAATGTTGAGTCCAAAGACTTTCAATAGAGCAAATGATTGTGCAAGTCAATAGACCATGCAACCCCTTACATGGCAGCCAAAGTCTATACCCTGTTTAAATTTTATTTAAACCTTGTTCAAAGACACGCAATGGAGCTGATGGGCGTGGACATTTAGAGACTCAATAACATCTTACATTGCCCAAAAGTTGAGTCCAACCAATCGCAACAGAGCCAAAGTAAAGCCAATACTTATGGAGTTCAATAAACCTTAGCACCGACATTTTATACCCAAACAATATAGTCTAAAGAGCTCTAATTAAGCCAATTTTCATGGAGGTCAAGAGAACTCAAGACCCTATAGATTGCAACTATAGTTGAGTCTCAAGACTAAAGATGGAGCCGAAAGGCATGGAGGTTAAGAGCCCATAGAATCCATTACTTAACGCTTAAAGTCGAGTCTAAATTGTCCCTACAAAGGCAAAGGTTGTGGAAGTCAGGAGACCCAAAAACCTCTTACTTAGCTCCCAATGTTAAGTTCAAAAACTTTCAGTAGAGCTAATGATTTTGCAAGTCAATAAACCATGCAACCCCTTACATGGAAACCAAAATCTGTACCCTATTTGTACCATGTTTAAACTTTGTTTAAACCATGTTCAAAGACACGCAGTGGAGCTCATGGGCGTAGACATTAAGAGACTCAATAATATCTTACATAACCCAAAAGTCGAGTCCAACCAATCACTGTAAAGCCAAAGTAAAGCCAATACCTATGGAGTTTAATAAACTCCAACACCGATCTTTTATATCCAAAAAATTGACTCTAAATAGCTCTAATTGAGCCAATGGCATGGAGTTCAAGATAACTCAAGACCCTATAGATTGCTCCTAAAGTCAAGTCCCAAAATTCAAGATGGAGCCAAAAGGCATGGAGGTCAAGAGCTTGTAGGATCCCTTACTTAACACTTAAAGTTGAGCCCAAATTGTCTCTACAAAACCAATGGGTGTGGAGGTCAAGAGATTCAAAAACCTCTTACTTGGCCCCCAATGTTGAGTCCAAAGACTTTCAGTAGTGCCAATGATTCTGCAAGCCAATAGACCATGCAACCTCTTACATGGCAACCAAAGTCTATACCTTATTTATACCATGTTTAAACTCTATTTAAACCTTGTTCAAAAACATGCAATGGAGCTAATAGGCGTGGACATTAAGAGACTCAATAATATCGTACATAGCCTAAAAGTCAAGTGCAGACATTCCCAATAAAGCCAAATTCAAGCTAAAAAATTGAGTCTAAAGAATTTGGATTAAGAAAATTGGCATGGAGATCAAAAGAACTGAAGACCCTATTGATTACACCTAAAGTCGAGTCACAAGACTCTAAATGGAACCAATAGGCGTGGAGGTCAAGAGATTGTATGGTCCCTTACTTAGTGCTTAAAGTCAAGTCCTAATTGTCCCAATAAAGCCAAAGGGCGTGGAGGTCAGGAGATTGAAAACCTCTTACTTGGCCTCCAAAGTCATGTCCAAAGACTTTCGGTGGAGCCAATGATTGTGCAGGTCAGTAGACCATGCAACCCCTACATGGCAACCAAAGGTTAAACCTTATTTATAACTTGTTTAAACCCTGTTCAAAGTCATATAGTGGATCCAATGGGCATAGATGTTAAGAGTCCCAACAATATATTACATAGTCCAAAAGTGGATTCCAAACAATCTCAGTAGAACTAAAGTCAAGCCAATTCCTGTGGAATGTAATAAATTCCAGCATCGACCTTTTATAGCCAAGAAATCAAGTCTAAAGACTTCTAATTGAGCCAATTGGCATGGAGGTCAAGAGAACTCAAGACCATAAAGATTGCCCCTAAAGTCGAGTCCCAAAACTCTATATGGAGCCAATAGTCGTGGAGGTCAAGAGACCATAGGATCCCTTATTTAGCACTTAAAGTCAAATCTAAATTGTCTCGATCAAGCCAAAGGGCATGGAGGTCAATAGACCCAAAAACCACTTATTTGGCCCTCAATGTCAAGTCCAAAGACTTTCAGTAGAGCCAATGATTGTGCAAGACAATAGACCCCAATACCCACCTCACTTAGCCCCCAAATTCAAGTCCAATTGCTCGTAGTGGAATCAATGGTCATGCTTTCTAGAGACCCCACAATCCCTTGACCTAGCCCCTAAATTCCAGTACAAAGGCTACCGTTTAAGCATGTGGGTATGAAGGGCAAAAGAAATCAAGACCCCTTTGCATTGTCACTAACATCGATTTAGTAGACTTCCAACAGAGGCAATGAGCATGGAGATCAAGTGACCCTAGGACCCCCTTGGTTAGCCTTAAAATTTGAGTCCAAAGCCTTCCAGTAGGGCTTAATCGTGGTGGCTAAGAGGCCATATGCGTAGAGGCCAAGAGGTGTGAAGACTGTAAGGTCCCTTTACTTAGCCACAAAATGGAGTAAAAAAATTTCCGGTGAAACCAAAAGGTGTGTAGGTCAAGACACCCAGGAACCTCTTACTTGGATATCAAAGTTGGGTCAAAAGTTTCCAATAGAACCAATGGTCGTGCTGGTCAAGAGACCCCACAACCCCCTTACCTAGCCTCTAAACTTGAGTACAAAGGTTACCGATCGATCTAGTGGGCATGAAGGGCAAAAGAACCCAAAATAACCTTGCATTGCTCTTTAAGGTTAATTCCAAAGACTCTCGACAGAGCCAATGGGTATGGAGATCAAAAGACCCTAGGACCCCCTTGGTTAGCCCTCTAATTTGAGTCCAAAGAACTCTAGTAAGGCAAATGATCGTGGTGGTTAAGAGGCCATACAACCCCGCTTATCTAGCCCCAAGGTCGAGTCAAAAGACTTCAATAGGAGCCAACCTCTAACCCAAAGAGTTGGCCAAGAGCACTAATCCCACTACGAAGCTAGAAAGGGGAAAGGGACCAGGGTGCAGTCGCAGTATGGGCTCCAAATGACAACCCCACTTCAAAAGTCGAAGTGGGTCATGGAGACTCCTCTTCAGTAAGAATCACAAGGGGGACCTCACCTCTAGCTGGGGCCTCACGCTCCCCTTGGTCACCGGCACCCCTAGCCAATGCCTCCTCTCATTCACCAGCTCCATCCTCAGGATGATGCACAATCTCCTCAGCCTCATCTTTGTCTTGCTCCTCCTGTTCGTCTTAATCCTCGTTCTCATCTCGATCCTCTTTTTCTTGCCCCAAATGGCCTTCGATGTCTTCGGCATTAACATTCTCCAACTCGGTCTCCCCCGTGGAGTCAAAGCCAGAGCCATAGTCGAAAGGAGAAGGAGGTTGCTCGGGTAGCTCGCTAACCCTAACGACCCTCTCCTCAGATTCTTGGTTCAAGGCATCTTCGAAGGACATGAAGTCCTCAGTGTTGAAAGAGAGAGGAGGGGGATCAAACAACGACTTCACAAAGGTGTAGTTGATATCGTCCTCATCAAAAGAAGGAATCCCTACCGCCCGGCGAGTGGCAGCCTAAGCCTTGGCCCAAATCTCCTCTTCCTCTAGGGGATGGAGCTCAATAAACGAAGTTAAAGAAGGAGTTTGGGGCTTCCAGAGGTAGAAGGGCCCCCATCATGGCGACCTTTGTCCTCTTCTCTTGGTGGCCAAATCGACTTAGGGCCCGCTTGCAGGACTGGATGGGAGGATCTAAGGGGATCCCTATAATATTTTGGTTCTCAGCATACGATTTGTTTAGTTGAGTTAGGTACTTCAGGATATTCTCCTCGCAAACCAATGTATCTGACCTCAACAGCTCGAGATTGTCATCCAGCCACCAAGCCTTGACCCGAATCTCCTCTTCATTTCAAGGCTGTCTCCTAGGAAGTAAGTACCATGTTGAGGCTTCGCACGGACGGGAGGAAACCCCAGTCCGTCTGGATCGAAAACTCTCCCATAATCTCGTTCTCGAGAAACTCTCAGCCGTCCCCCGAGACAAAAAAGAACTTATTTTGGTAGTCTTTCGTGCTAGAATGCCTATCCTCCATCCAGACCAACTTCTAACCTTTGTGTTTGACTCAAAATCTGGTCGTATTTTTGGGATGGTGAATCAGAACGTACAAAGAAAGAAACTTCCAGGCAGTCAAGTTGAGATAATCTTGCTCCATGCTGTGAGAGCAATCTGGAAGGCCACGTAGCTAGCCAACACCAAGCACTAACCATTCAGTGGAGCCAGAGTCAATCCCAGATAATGAAGAACTTCACAAACAAGTCAGATAAAAGGAAGTCAAATACCCTTTGAGAACAAAATGGGAAATAGCACAACCTTCTATGACTTTCCCAAAGAGCTGCAAGCATGCTCCATTCCCCGAGGCACTTATAGATCAATCCGATAAGAAATCTTGTACTTCACCCGAACCGGTTGTACGTCATAAAGGAAGAATGTGAATGTCCAACCATGCCCAACGAAAGTGGATAGATTAGAGGTCAAATTTTCAATAGCCATGGAAATTTGCCGAGAAACTCAAAGTCGAAGAAGAAGGTACGGGAAGATGAGGCAAGCTTGAAATCGAGAGAGTTACAGGTAGGGAGAAATGAGAAGATTGAACGAATTTTATAGCCGGAGGGAAATTAATGCATGTGGGAAATGAAGCGACATGACAACAAGCCTCATGACTCGACGTGAACCCTGCTATGACGCATAGAAAGCACGGACCAATAGGGGTCGAGAGGTGTGCATGGCCGTTTCTAATAGAGTAATCATGACGAGCTCGTGTAAAGTACCGACCAATCATGACCCGGGAAGTGACCACTGCTACGACACTGACAGTGCAGAAGTCGAAGTGGCGAAGGCGTGTCTTTAAATGCCTTGAATGCCCGAATGCGTTGAATGCCATCAATTTAGAAAGCGAACCTCCAGATTCACGCTACGTCAATTATTTTTGGCTCGGGAGACAAACCGCCAAATTCATACCACGATAGTTATTTTGGGCTTGAGAGACGAATCGCCAAATTCTACTCTGGCCGGATAGAATGCCCTTCAACTGACTTAGGATTCGGGATACGATAGTGATAATTCAATTGACAGAAATTTCCATCACCTCCTCGGTAGTGATAATTAGCGGGGTAAAAAAAGAGAGAGAAGAAGAAAAAAAGATGTTTAAATTGATGGCTGAGCAAGTGCACAGGACAATCTCAACAATCCACACTCTCCAATTGAGCTCAATCACTTCTATAAATAGCATCCAAGTCTTCAAAAGAAAGATTACATTTTCTAATATCTCATCTTCATTCATTCTTTTCTACCTTTGCTCCCAATACTAACTTTGCCATTGGAAAGGTCTCGGACCCAACCCCATCCTGCATCTTCTAGTTGTTTTGCATGATCGAGCTATTTGGATCATTATTGAGTAATCCAAGCTACGAAATATGTCCCGAATACCTTCAATTCATCTAGATCAATAATATATCAATAACAAATAGAAAAAGAAAGGAAAAGAAAGATTTATATATAGTCTTGATTTTTTTTTTTTTTTGTTCAAAAGCGATGCAACATGTTAACTTCAAATCAACAAGTCGTATAACGATATCATATACATATGTACAGAGTTTATGTCCATAAAATCCTTGATTGGCATCCTCTATAAATAAAATAAAAATGCCATCGGAAAAGTCTTGGACATCACGAATCAATGTATATGTGCCCTAGAACATTTTCTGACTAATATACCTATCATACACGAGAAGCAAGCGACTGTTCGAAAGAAAACAATAATAACCCAAGAAATTAAGGAACAAACGGGATGTATCTTTTATATTCTTCAGTAGTCCCACAAGCACTCCAAATCAGCAATGGGGCCAACCAATGGATCGTAACATCTGTTGCTTCCTTCATATTGCTTTGAGGCGACAGACGAAACCTCCGTGTTCATGTCAGTACCAAATCGTGTGTCCTGTGAGAGGCTGACCATGGACTGATTGGATGAGAACTTCTCCACCTTGCACTGCCTCTCTAAGCCAAATTTTCCGTTATTGTTGGCGTCGGTTGCTCTTAAAATAGCTCGCTCGGTGATTCCATGGTCATAGATGTCAATGACGCTCTGAATTGAACTAGCCCTCCCTTGGTGCAAATAATCAAGGTTTGGATTTGCATGAAAGGAGAACTGAGGATTCGAACCAGGATCTAAAAATGGGTTCGCTGTGGAGTTACTCATGAGACTAGCTGGGTACGAAGTGATGGGGATAGAGTTATTGAAGGGCAGCTGGACGATCTTCTGGACTTGCTGCTTTAGCTGCTGCTGCTGGTTGTTCTCCCCCGTTGAGAAGTATGAGGGGATTACCTCGAAGTTGTTTAATTCAACACAGCCACGCCTTTTGTTGTTGGAAAATGGGGAATCCACGAGGTGAGGGAGTGAAGATGATAGATCGTCCCCAAAGGAGTCCATCCTCATCAGGGCGCCTGGGACTGAGGCCTTTTTGATCCCTGAGCTCTTGTGGAAAACTCTGCAGACAACCCATTCATCCTGCCAATAACATTAACAGCAGACTGTTAGTTTAGGTTCCTCACTATAGTTTACCCAAATGAAAGAAAGGTCCCAACCTACACAATACTACTCTTCTATTTAAAGAGGTGAACATGGAAAAGCCACGAAAATGTTGTTAAGGCATACACTTTGACCTTACCTTTGCAGACTTGGGGAGGTTGCTGTACGCAAATTTTCCTTCCAGTCTGTACTCGTGCATGACCCAATTGGTCTTCTCTCCTTTTGGAGCCCTCCCTTTATAGAACACAAGGGTCTTCTTCATCCCAACAAGGCAGCCTTTCCCCTTGTATATCTCTTTATCCTTTCCTGTGGCCTTCCAGTATCCAGATTCCGTTGCTCGATTCGTTCGCATGCCTGTTGGATACTTCCTATCTCTCAGACAGAAGAAGTACCATTCTTTCTCTCCCATCTTCGCTTTGTCTGCATGATATATGTCGGGAATAGTTAAGATAATTTAGAAAAAAAAAAAAATTAACAAACAGCCATGGACGTTTTAAATAGAACTTACAAATAATGAAAGAAGCAGAGGTAAACCCACAAAATAACCTACTTGGTAAATCCCAGGGTTCGCACTTATTGAGATCAGCTTCGCCAATAGCACTTGCACTAAAGTTGCTATTCACCACCTTCTCTGTAAGATAATAAGTTATAACCTCCTCCTCCGTGGGGTGAAATCGAAAACCCGGTGGCAAACCGATGAGGTTCTCTCCTTTGTTTACGACTATTGCCTCTTCCATGAATTAAAGTACTTGATTTCTATAGGATTGAAAGAATACAAACCAAACCCAAATATCCTCAAGTTCAACAAGATAATAATATATATATATATAGATATATAGATATATATATATCACAAGCCTAAATATTTACAGAGCAGAAAATATCGAACAAAGAATTCTAAAAATGAAAGAATACAAACAGTAGTTATGAAAACCAAGTAGAGAAGGAGAAGATAGAAAAATTATATAGAGTGCTCCTTGAGATCAAGGAGTATCGGAAGATGGCAGTTAAAGAAAGCAGAACAGAGGGGAAAAGCCGAGCTTACATGGAGGAGCTTCTTCAACAGCTCATGATATACGCAAGATCCGTAGCCAGCAAGACACTTGTGAAGGAAGCCTTATCGAGGGTTTTAATCGTTTTGTTTGTTTGTATATTTTATTCGAGTGTCGTATCTGGGTGGTTTCTGAGCCATCTGCCTGTTTGAAAAGGAATGAGGAAGGAAAAATAAAGGGTTAAAAGGAGGTTTCTATGCACGTAGGAGGGGCACATGTTTCAAGCACCGTTTCACATAAAATAACAACTTTATCCGCTACCTTAAACCTAACTTCAAAGAATTTTATGGCATGTTAGATTAATCTCTTAGAAAGTCTCTGTTCAAGGTCTGGAAAAGTATCTTTTGGTAGTGGTTGTTGGCTTGGCTCAGCTGGTCCATATGTGGCTTAAATTCACCAGTTGGAAAAACATTGACATCATGTCCATATTATTTATATTGTAGGACCAGTCAAATAATCAGCTTGAAATTAGGAGAGTTATAAGATGCCTGATTCCCCCAGAAGAGCTACCCATTAGAGTGAATCTAAGGGCCATCGACCCTCAAAAGTCAAAAGATGAAGAAAAAGAGAAATATTTTTTCGTAAAAACTTTCGATGATATTAGTGGTTAATTAGCTTGCTAGTTAGAGATATGAAGTCTGTAAATAATAGTAAAATAATTTATGAATAATAATTATAAACTAATTTAAGTTAATATATTTTATTAAATTTTAAAAAATACAAAAAAAAAAGTTAATAAAAGCATAAATAATGATAAGCTTAGTACTGCTCATATTATGGCCCATTTATTACTTCTTATTTTTTTTTACTTAATAATTAAGGAAGTGATTATTAATGAAGTTATATATTTTTTTCATTTTTTCTAATGGTTAAGAATGTTAAAAAAATATTTAAAATAAAATAATAAAAAAAATAAAAATTTCAAACACACTAGAGAATAAAAAAGGGTGGTAAAAGGATATATAGTAAATATATAATTATCCTAAAAATATAATAATATAAAAATATGAATAGAATATAGTTTTTATTTTGGGATATGAAAAATTAAATTATTTTTTATTTGAAACTTATAAATTTATAAGATGATAAGATGAAAATATTAAAAATTCAAAATTGAAAATTATTTGTGTTTTAACTTTTAGCCACGTTTTGGATGGTAAAAGAGTTTCATTTCATCTAATATTATCTTATCATTATAATTTTATCAAACTTTCACAAAATATATAATAAATAATTTAATTTTTTCAAATCTAAATATAATAATAAAATTAAAAAATATTATTTTACTATTATTTTATTTAACTTTTAATTTTTATTTAAAATTATCTTATATCATCTCGTTATTTAAATAAGACTTTAATAATATTTGCAAAGAAAATGAATAAAAAATTTGGAACTATGTCTAATATTCCCAACTAGCCCCTAACAGTACTACAACGAACTTAAAAGTATCGAGATTTTAATCAAACTTACAACTGTTAATTTTCACCTTCAATATTTATAGAGATATCAAATTCTATCTAGAAAAAATAAATAAATAACAGTGCGTGGAAGACGGCTAAACGGGACCCATTGAATTCGTCGTTTGAGAAAAACTGCGGTTTTGCAAAATGAATATAATAAGAAATTTTAGAGTTCTAAATCGACCCATTGCAAGATGCTACGATATGTGCAATTCTCATCAAATGTCAGTAATTAAAAACAGGGTTTATCATTTTCAGCTATTCGTTATATTGTGGCTATGCAATGGGAATGCAAGGGACTGGATCGAGGACTGATTAGGCTCTTTTGGCAGCTTCCATGAAGTTTCGATGAAAATCTCAATATACGTAGTTGAAGATCAGCACAAGGCGTAAAACAGCTATGACATTGACAATGGTCCTTCCCCACTACATAGGCCATTAGTTTGTTCCATTGAAATGTGAATAACCTGGAGTTCAATGGGCTAATCGAAAATTAATAATAATAATAATAATAATAGATCTTGTTAGTCATAATATGAGATAAAATGAGAAATTTATAAATTTATAAATTTATAGTAATAAAATTATTTATAAATAATAGTAAAAAATTATGAGTTAAAAAAATTTCTAAATTTTGAAAAAAAAAAAGACTTGTTCTTAGGAGCGAAATCACTCCAATATAGCCCAGTTAGGGCCATTAGGAGTGCCAAATCTTCAGTCCGGACCAAAAAACCGATAGGACCAGATTGAAAAGTTGTTTGGTCCATTTCGATCCTCCATTGTCAGATTGAATGGGTTTCGGTCTTGTCCCGAGGACCCGAGGTAGGATTTTTTCACTGTAGACTGGTCGAACTACAAAGGTATATTTTTAAATATTTTTTATAAAATATATATTATTTTATATAGTAGTTATATAAGTGAATTATATAATTTTCATCTAACCTATGACTATTGACAATATAAAATATAAATATACAATTATTAACTAACTAATAAATAATTGTCAGTTTCGATCATTTGAGCTATTTTTAAGTAAAAAAAAATGCAAATAAAGTTTGTTATGAAATTTAAAGAAAGAAACTACTATTGCAAAAGAGAAATAAGAAATTCTTTCTGAAACTCTTAAGAACTGAAACTTTCTTTCTCTCTCTATATTTTCTTATGAATTTCATTACAACTGAAGCCCCTATTTATAGGCTTTAAAATTACTATACAAGTTACTATGTAAGTCACTATGCAAATCACTATGCAAAATTTAAAATAATAGTGGTGGGGTCATTCACATAATTTAGTGGTGGGACAGGGGGTGGCTGCATTTCGTTCGTTCATTACACTCCCCCTTGAATGACCGCTAATAAGAAATCTGCCTCGTTAAAACCTTGACAAGTAAAAACCCAGTGGGAAGAAAAACTAATGGCGAAGGAAAAAGAATACAGTCTTCTTATGTATCCACAAGTGCTTTAAGATTGCCTCATTAAAACCTTGCAGAGGAAAACCCAGTGGGACAAAACCTCAGCGAAGGAAAAAGAGTACAATCAGCACATTTACTCTCCCTGAAAATTGCATGACAAAAGATCTTTGAGTCTTCGCATTCCAATGTTATGCACAATCTTTTTGAATGTGAAAGTTGGTAACGCCTTTGTAAATAAATCTGTCAGATTATCACTAGATCGTATCTGCTTGACATCAATTTCACATTTCTCTTGAAGTTCATGAGTATAAAAGAATTTAGGTGAAATATGTTTGGTTCTGTCACTTTTGATATATCCTCCTCTGATTTGAGTGATACAAGCAGTATTATCTTCATATAAGATTGTTGGGCTATTATTGATCATGGGAAATCTACAATTTTCCTGGATATGTTGAATAACTGATCTCAACCAAATACACTCTCGACTTGTTTCATGAATAGCAATGATCTCTGAATGATTTGAAGAAGTAGCAGATAGTGTCTGCTTAATAGATCTCCATGATATGGCAGTATCTCCATAAGTAAATAAATATCCAGTTTGAGATCTACCTCTGTGTGGGTCTGAAAGATAACCTGCATCTGCATACCCAATCAATTCTGGACTTGAACCACGTTGATAAAATAATCTCATATCAACCGTACCATGAAGGTAACGAAAGACATGTTTAATGCCATTCCAATGCCTTCGAGTTGGTGCAGAACTATATCTTGCAAGCAGATTAACTGAGAATGTAATATCTGGTCGAGTGCAATTTGCAAGATACATCAAAGCTCCAATTGCACTGAGATATGGTACTTCAGGACCAAGAATTTCTTCATCGTCATCACAAGGACGGAATGGATCTTTCTTCAGATCAAGTGTTCGAACAATCATTGGAGTACTCAGTGGATGAGATTTATCCATATAAAAATGCTTTAGGACTTTCTCAGTGTACATGGACTGATGAATAAAAATTCCATTTGGCAAATGCTCAAGCTGCAGGCCGAGACAAAGTTTTGTTTTGCCAAGATCTTTCATTTCAAATTCATTCTTTAAATATATAGCGGTTTTTGAGATCTCTTCAGGAGTTCCCACAATATTTAAATCATCAACATAAACCGCAATAATGACAAATCCGGATTCTGATTTTTTAATAAAAACACATGGGCATATAAGATTATTCTCAAATCCTTCTTTCAATAGATATTCGCTTAAGCGATTATACCACATGCGTCCGGATTGCTTCAACCCATATAAAGATCTTTGTAGTCTGATTGAGTACATATTTCTAGATGTACTTGTATATGCTTCAGGCATCTTATATCTTTCAGGGATTTTCATATATATGTCATGGTCTAAGGATCCACATAAATATGCAGTGACCACATCCATCAACCGCATTTCTAATCCTTTTGTAACAACCAGACTAATCAAAAATCTAATGTAATTGCATCCAAAAATCTGCAAGAAACCTTGTGCGACAAGCTGTACTTTGTATCGCACAATTTCATTTTTCTCATTACGTTTTCGTACAAATACCCACTTATATCCAACAGGCATCACACCCTTTGGTGTTTGGACAATAGGTCCAAATACTTCTCGTTTTTCTAGCGAATTTAATTCAGCTTCAATAGCTGTTTTCCATTTTGGCCAATCATTTCTACGTCGACATTCTTCGACGCTTTTTGGCTCACTTTCTTCATTACTTCTGGTAATGTCAAGGGCCATTTTATATGAAAATATGTTGTCGACAATAGTTTTATTTCTATCCAGAATTTCTCCAGTTTTCATGAAATGTATTGAGATCTCATTATTTTCAGGTACCTGTTCCTCTTCAGGGGAAAACATTTCATGACACACCTCTTCAGAAGGTCCTTTGAACTTCCCGTTTACATTCATTTGTAGGAGGATCAAAATGAGACAGGGTCTTATTATCCCAAGTAATATCTTGTCATGCTTCAGGCACCGACTTTTATTTACCCATTAACGGAAAATTTGATTCGTCAAAATGATAATCCTCAAAACGTGCTTTAAACATATCCCCTGTAAGGGGTTCAAGGTATCTAATAATGGATAGAGAATCAAAATCAACATATATCCCAAGTCTACGTTGAGGGCCCATTTTTGTACGTTGTGGAAGTACAATTGGAACATATACAGCACATCCAAAAGTACGAAGATGAGAAATAATCATCAAAAACTTGAGATGAAAATTCACCTGCATTATCCAATCCAATGGTCTTAATCGGATACTCAAGAAATTGTGCTCGTAGTTTAATTATCTGAGCAAGAAGTCTAGCAAATGCAACATTTCTAGTGGAAAGAAGACAAACATGTGACCATCGACTAGATGCATCAATTAGAACCATAAAATATCTAAATGGTCCACTTGATGGATGAATAGGCCCACATATATCTCCGTGAATCCCTTGTAAAAAGGATGGAGATTCAATAATGACTTTTGAGGGAGATGGTCTAATAATTAACTTACCTTGAGAACATGCAGCGCACGGAGATTCATTGGGTAGAAATATCTTTTGATTCTTTAAGGGATGCCAATGCGAATTTTCAATAATTCGTCTCATCATTATAGAACCCGGATGTCCAAGGCGATCATGCCAAGTCATAAATACTTTAGGGTCAATGTACTTCTGGTGCATTACCACATATGATTCAATTGTTCTCATTTTTGTATAATACAATCCAGAACATAGAGCAGGCAGTTTTTCTAATACGAACTTATGGCCCGATATTGTTTTAGTAATAAGGAGATGCTCTTTACTGCCTTCATTAGTCGTTTTAATATGGTAATCATTACGACGTATATCTTTGAAACTCAATAAATTTCTTCTGGATTGTGAAGAGAATAGAGCATCATCAATACAAAATTTGGTGCAATTAGGTAACACAATATAAGCTCTTTCGGAGCCCTCAATTAAATCCGATGAACCTGATATGGTATGGACATAGGCTTTACTTAGTGTTAGATTTTGAAAATATTTTTTTTCTTTGAGAATTGTGTGAGTTGTAGCACTGTCAGCTAGACATATATCTTTATCATTCAACTCAGAGATAAAAAGCTTATCAATGTGATCCATGATTCTACAAAATATACAAAACTTTTATTACTGATAGAAAGAAAATACATTAATTGAGTGAAACACTTTCATCTCCAATTAAGTGTTCAATACTACCTTCAGGATGATTAAAGAAATCAGATACATTAAGATGAGTAACGTCTACATCTACTGAATCTAATAAATCATCTGATGGTTCTACTAAATTTGTTTCATGCACTTTATTCTTTCCTTTAATAGAAGCTTGATATAAATCAGCTAAGTGCCTGGCCGTACGACAGGTACGTGACCAATGTCCAGTCATTCCACATCTATGGCACACCTCTTCACTTTTCTTTGAAGAATTATTCTGAGGATTTTTACCCCTTTCTGAATTGTACCACTTCTGGTGATATGGTATATTATAATCCCTTTTAATGTTGTCATTCCTGGGACCAACATTTCTATAATTTTTTCTACCATGTCCACGCCTCCGATTTCTTCTAAAGGATGCACCATTCACTTCTGTGAATGATGCAAACCTATTACCATTCACTTCAGGGAATGATATTGAGCCAGTAGGGCGTGATTGGTGGCTTTCTAATAAGAGCTTATTATTCTGCTCAGCTACTAGAAGACATGATATAAGTTCAGAATATTTCTTGAACTTTCTCTCTCGATACTGCTACTGCAGGAGCACATTCGAGGCATGAAATGTAGTAAAAGTCTTCTCTAGCATATCTTCATCGGTGATTTTCTCACCGCTTAATTTTAATACTGAGCTTATTTTAAAAGTGCCGAATTATACTCACTAACATTTTTTTAATCTTGCAACCTCAGATGCATCCATTGAGAACGAGCTCTTAGGAGGATGACAGTCTTCTGGTGTTCATACCTCTCCCTTAAATTGTTCCACAAAATATAGGGATCTTTTACTGTGAGATATTCAGTTTTCAATTCTTCATGAAGATGGTGGCGAAAGAAAATCATTGCTTTAGCACGTTTCTGCAGGGATGCTTGATTTCCTTCTTTAATAGTTTCTCCCAGGTTCATTGCATCAAGATGTATCTCAGCATCAAGTATCCAGGATAAATAATTTTTTCTAGATATATCAAGAGCAACAAATTCCAATTTTGTAAGATTTGCCATTTTCTACACATATAAATAATGAAATAAATATGTGTATCTCATATTTATAAATTCACACAGATAATCATCAATAAAATATATTAAAGACTTCAAATAATATATTGAAAAACTTACAGAGGAATAAGGCCACTAGCTTCAGAATTGGTAAAACCGTCGTGCTGACAACGTGTTATAAAATTTAAATAAAGAAACTACTATTCCAAAAGAGAAATAAGAAATTCTCTCTGAAACTCTTAAGAACTGAAACTTTCTTTCTCTCTCTATATTCTCTTATGAATTTCATTACAACTGAAGCCCCTATTTATAGGCTTTGAAATTACTATGCAAATCACTATGCAAGTCACTATGCAGAATTTAAAATAATAGTGGTGGGGTCATTCACATAATTTAGTGGTGGGACAGGGGGCGGCTGCATTTCGTTCGTTCATTACAAAATAGCTGTATTATTCAAAATTATTAATATTATACGTTTTCTTATATAAATGGCCGAAAATACACATTGTGTACTTTTTTGTATACTTCAAGAAGGTGGACTTTTTTGTATGATTGAGCCTCTCATTTGAAACTGGCCGGACTGTATGAACTGATAGCTAATGATCCGGTCCGATCATTTATAGATGATCAGTTCAATCTGATATGGATCAAACCGATTTACTCACCCAAACCAGACTAGATCAGACCGATTTACTTACCTAGAAGTAACACACTGAAATTTTTTATCAATCTTTTTTTCGATTCGGATCAAGCCAATTATCCTTAAGGACTGAAGCGGATCATTAACTATTGGTCTGTTCAGTCCAAAATCAATCCAATTTGGTCCATATGAGCTAGAAATATTTTTTCCTTTCTTCTTTTTTGGTAGATAAATTTATACCAAAAAATAATAATAAAACCAATTAAGAGAGCTCTTTAATGTGTATTATATAACTAACTCATTAAAATAATAATTATTTATAATTATATTTATAATGTTAATAGTTACTAAGTTAGTAGTTTAGTATAGTATAAATCTACATATAATAAACATATATTATGATATGATTTACCGAATGTTATATTAGTTAATTGATGATAATTTTATATTTCATATGGTCAATGGTGATAGATTAGAGAAAATTACATAATTAATTTATACAACTATTATATAAAAAATATATTATATATAATATTTTAAAATTTAATATGTAAGTCATTCGATCAGTTTTGACCCCATCCGGTCTAAAACAATTACAATCTGAGACGAGATCGAAAATCAAATTTTGGAGACACTATAGGTCGAGACCAATTAGAATTGAATTCGGTCTAGACTTATCAATTTTTGCAGTTCAATATGAAAAATTCTCACTCTTAGAAGAGAGAAAATTTTGAATAAACATATTATAAAGTTAAATATGGTTATAATATATTTTTTTTTTTAATTTAAAAAAATTGAATTACTTTTTGTGTTATAATGATTAAATAAGAAGTTTGAAACTTAAAAATATTTGTGTCTGAATGATATTTGAGTGTTGAAATGAAATGTGATAAGACAATTATAAAAATATGTGAAACTAAATTATGAAAATATAAAGGGAGGAACAAGTAACACAACAACGACAAAGAAAAAAAATGAAATCTATTTTTATATATAATAGTCGAGCGTTACAATCCACTTGATAACAATACTACAATTTCCACTCCTATTCGCGATAAAAATTTCAAGAATGAAGCTACAAACCTTGGGACTAAAAGAAAAAAAGTGACTTTCAAAATTCTAAAATAGGTTTATTTCCCGAACTTTCCTCCTTACTTCAGGTCCTGACATTTCATCTCCTTCTCGAATTTGCATGGGTTATAAATTATTCTCAACAGAAAAAGAAGAAACGAGAGGAAGAGAGAGAGAGTAATGACAACGAAGATGCAAATGGCTTCCTCCTAATGGTCTCTCATACACACACTCTCCCTCTCTCTCTAAAGAGTTATAGAAGAGTGAAAAAGTTCAAATTTTCAGACCGGGGCCGAAGATAAAAAGGGATCAAAACCATGATGAGAAAGAGAGAATTTTTACTAAAAATATTCAGTCAATAAAAATGGTGATAGGTGCGGTACTACACCTCAAGTTTGAAGCCAGGTTCGAATGTCCAAAGCCAAACTTAGGGTAAGAGATGTTGTTGTGTTTTCCCGGTGTACATACAGTATGGACTCCCAACTGGATCAAGATATTTAGAGCATCCAAGGAGGGGATTTGAGAAGAATGTACGCTTTTGGTTTAGTAGGCGAGAGGTTGTGGCATCGATGCTCGAAGGTTGTTGGAGGAAGGAAAAGTAGAAATTGCATTAAGCCTAATCACATGACAACACATAATTAAAATTCTAATTCATTCCCCCCCACCACCCCGGCCGTCGCCAACTGAATAATGCAATGTCCTCAATACAAAAAGAAAAAAACAATGCAAAGGAAAACATCGATGCATGAAATTAAATCAAGACAATAAAATAAAACAACAAAAACCTAAAGAAACAATAAAAGAGATGACTTTCAAGAATCACAAGGATTCCGAACAAAAAGAGTTTCATCACTTGGATCATAAGTGGAAATAAAAAACTTAAGGAGCTGACTATTAACAGTGAATGATGTGTTACTCTTAGGATTCTAAATTTTCACTGCCCTATTGATGTCGACTATGGTCCTTCCCAATTGCTTCTCCATGCTTCCTTAAGACTTCAAACAAAGGGTCTTCCTCTTTCTAATCTTACTTTGAAGAAATGACCATAGGGAAGGCGCCTTCTTCAAGGCTAAGGAACACATATTTAAAATCTTCGAGAAGTAGTTTCAGCTCCAGCTGGGGAACTTCTTCCTTTGAAGATTTAAATATGTATGCTGGTGGTAGAGTCTCAAACTGGAGCTGCCATCTCGCATCTGCAAAACAATCCAACTCCTTGAGAAAAGTATCATTAGCATGGTCAGTGTTCTCATTAAGCAAAAATTCAAAAGTCTAGAAAGTCCTGCATATCCAGAATTACAAAGTCAACTAGAACATCTTCTACAACTCCTCTTGGCTTCTTGATTGATCTGTCGGCCAGCTGGAGCATGAGTGAAGTTGCCTTTAACTCCCCCAAACCAAGTTACTCATACAATGAGTATGGCAACAAATTCACACTACTGCCAAAATCTAACAAGGCTCTAGCAATTCAAGATTCCCCAATCATGATGGAAATTGTAGGGAAACTCGAGTCTCTATACTTTGGAGGAGTCTTCCACTGAATTATCACACTAACTTGCTCCATTAGAAATGTTTTTTTTTTCACATTCAACTGCCTCTTCACTGTGCATAATTTATTCAAGAATTCGGCATAAGAGGGAGTTTTTTGGATGGCCTCCAACAATGGAATGTTGATTTTTACTCGTTTAAACACCTCAAAAAATAATGTTGCTACCTACTCTTGGTAGCCGACAATAATTTCTGAGGGTATGATGCTGCAGACACATATTCCTTCTTCAACTCCTCAAGTTTCTGACCCATAGGCACAATCTCTCTTTGTTGATTCTCACTTGAGCCAACCTGTGCCTTAGGTGATTTCAATGCATCTTTTAATACCTTGAGGAGTTGTTCAGATTCACACTCATCTTCTATTGACGACTTTTGTTCAGCTTGTTCAAGAATATCTTGTCACTCAATCTACTTACCACTCCTAAGTATGATCACAATCTTCACTGGCTTAAGGTCTTCATTTTCAACTGAGTGCACTTGTGATTGTTTGTACACTTGTGGGTTGGGTTGAGCTTGAGCTAGAAATTTATCATTTTCCAAAGTGTTCAGAGTAGTTGTTATTTTGCTAAGGGTACCTCTGATTTCACTAATAGCCTGAGTATTCTAAGTGTTGGTTGCATTTTGGCTTGTAATAAATTGCTGAAAAGTGGCCACCATCTAAGTAACTGTATCATCCAGTGACTTCTTAGGAGGTTGGAAATGTTGCTGATACTGGGTCATGAAAAACTACTAAAAGTTACTCTAAAAGGGTGAGACTGCTTGACTTGATTTCCCTTGGTCATTTCTCCATGAAAAATTGGAATGGTTCCACCATGCTGGAGTATAGGTGTTTGACATTAATGGATTCTAAGGTCGAGTCATCCAATTCACATCTTGGGGTTGTTCTACACCACCATCCTGATATATCGGCAAGGCGGGACACTCCAAAATTTATGACTCGTGTCAACACACAAAACATACAACTTTTGAACCTTATTTACTACCTTTTGTTTTGATAACTCCATGACTTCCAATCTTCTACTGATAGTAGCCAACCTTACCTAAATATCAACATAATATTCTATCTCATGTTGCCCTCCACCACCTATTGCTCTCAATGGTTGAGTCGCAATTGGTTTTCTGTCGATCCTAGTAGTCCAATGTTGAGCATTCTCAACTAAATAATTAAGGAAACTAAGGGAATCCCCAATCTCCTTATTGAAAAATTCTCCAATACACAGAGTATGAACAAACTGTTTTGACTCTAGGGTCAAAGCTGTGTAGAAGTAATTCACTAGTTGTCATGGCTTGAACCCATGGTGAGGACATATGTTGACTAGCTCTTTGAACATTTTCCAGCTTGAATGGAATATCTCATGTGCTCTCTGCATGAATTGGCTAATTTGTTCCTGCAAATATTGAGTTCTCTGTAGATGGAAAAATTTATGTAAGAACTCTTTTTCCATGTCAGACCAACTAGAAATCACTTTAGTTCTCTGTGCTATCAGTTGTAGAGTTCGTTGTATAGTTGTGATTGGAAGTTGGTCTGACATAAATAATGAAAGAAAATTAAGCTCGCATTCCTCTCATATCGGCTTTCCATAAATACAAGAGAGAGGGTTATACCATCGCGAGGTAAATCCGTGTGTTGTTTGCTTCCTAGCATGGCTAGTGGCATTACAAGTCACTAGCTTAAACGATAACTACTCCATCAGGGTCACTGCTGTAATCTCGAAATGGGACTATCATGAGATCTAGATCTAGGATTTCAGATACTAGATTTGGATCATGCGAGGGTGGCTAACACAGTAGGGAGTTTATAGGTGTTAATGGAAGAGTCATACATGGCAACTAACACTGCATACAGTGGCGGTCAATCACGTACAGTGGCAGTTTGGGTTTCAGAGGCCTATTTGGGCCTTGGTCTGGAATATTGGTGGCCTAGGGTAGCTTGTGGTGGTCTCGAGATGGTGCTCTCCTTGTGGTGCACGTCGACACTTGCCGTGTACAATGCATCTGAGAGAGTGAGGGAGAGTGTGGTGGCTAGGTTGCTCGACTGGTCACGGGAAGCTAGGGGGAGGCTCACGGAAGGAAGGGCAACTCAGTGGTGATGGAAGTGAGGTGGTACGACGGCCATATGGTGGCGGATCTAGCCCCGCGATGGTGGATTCGTGTGAGGAGACCCATTTCAAGAATGGGAGCTAGGGGTTGCGTGAGGTAAGAGGAAGGATAAGGGTGGTCAAGGGTGTTCATTGGTGGCTTGCGGTGGCGGCTGAAGCCAATCACAGCAGTGGTACGAGGAGTTAAGTGGATGAAACCCATGGAGATCCATTTTAGATATGAGGGAGTTGCACGCATAAAGAGGCTATTACTAGAGTTGGGTTCAATTGCCCATGAAAGGGAGCTACCATGGTGGTCACTAGTGAGGTTGGGTGGCCAGCAACAAGGCATAGGTGAGCTAATGGAAGAGTTTGACTATGGGGAGGGGGGGTGCTTCATACGTGAGCTTACGAAGAAAAAAGAAGGAGAGACAAAGAGAGGGAAAAGGAAATGGGGAAAAGTGAGAGGTTAAGATTTCGCTTTTGGGGTATATATAGATCCTATACATTGGAATTTTTAAACGGACAAACAATGAGTTTTAGATACTGATTTGAAAATGAGTATTCGCTAACTTAACTTAAAACACTGAGAGGAATTAAGATAAAATATTATTTTAACTTAACCTTAGTTTATAAAATAATATTCCTTCATCATTAATTAAATGATGAAACTTTACTAATCATTTTAAGAGGATAAAATCATATATTTAAATTAAATATTTAAACATAATTTAAACATCATAATATTTTAAATAACTAAAATCATGATAATAAAATGATTTTGTAAAATTATAATATTTTGAAGCTTTTCAAAATATTATAATTGTATTTTCTTTAAAATGTCCTTATAAAATATTTTTAATATATTTAAAATATTCGAAAGCATTAAAAAATCGGGCGTATTTTAAAATCAATTGTTATCTTTTAAAAACACGCCATCGAGATTTGGCATGTACATCGAGATTCGTGCTCATTCAGGGAAGAGAGGAGCGAAATGTTATACCATCTCCTCCTTATAATAAATTTCGTCCTCGAAATTCGTTCAGCATTAAAGAAAATAAGGGCAGGTGTTACAGAAAATAATAAGAAAATAAATACATTAAGAGTAGTAAATAAATAGTATTGGAGTAGTAAGGGTATCATTACCCTACTTTGAAATATAGTAGCATGTCATGACCTTTTTTTCAAATGAACCTTAAGACCATTTTGAAATGAAAAATTGTATACACCATAAGTTTATTTTATTATCCAACTTTGTAGATTATGATACATTTATTATTCAAAAGTAATAAATATGTCATATTTTATATAATAGAATGAAAGTGAGATAAGAGTATGGTGAGGGGCAAAATTAGAATTTGATACATGGGGGGAGGGGAGAGGATGATTAGCAAAGTATTTTGTATGTAGGAATAAACAGTAGTTGATATTTAAGGTAGTGTCACCAATATTTAATATTAACCATATAAGGTAGTTATCCAGAGAAACATTAAATTATTAAAACCACCAATTTAAGACTCTCACATCGAATTCAAATGAGCAATACAAATTAACTTTTTCAAAAATTTTGATTATTTTATATTCACAAGTTTTAATTGTAAATTGACCAATGATGAGGTTGATTTTAGTAAATTGTAACAAAATAACGTAAATAATACTAACATAATTAGAATGATAATGTTGTGTGAGATTTAAAAAAGAAGAAAAAATTAAATAAAAATATTATATGCTAACAATGTTAGAATATTCTTTCTTAATATAATTTTTATTTTCAAATTTGACAAAAAAAATATTTTGTTTGAAATTTTGAAAAAATTATAATTATTAGATAAAAAAAAGTTAAAAATTAAATTTAAATGATGTTTAAGAATGAAATAAGATAAAACCATTCCATCTTCCTAACAATCCCATGTTTTCAAACATTATTTCTGTAGCTCAGATTGCAAGTCCTCTCCTTTCAGGGTGAGGTTTCTCTCTAGCATAGAGTGTATCTCTTGAGCTGATGCAACTGGTTCAAAGAGGAGGCTATAGAGGAAGAATTAGCTAGATAGTGGAAAGGTGTTTGTCATATTGACAAAGAATGGGAAGGGCTAGGTCTACCAGTGGATGCCATGAACTGTGCTTTGAACCATGAAAGATTTTGTTTGCTAGCAATGATAGTGGTTGAGAAGTCTATCAACTAAAAAACTTTCAAGGTCACTATGTCTAGAGTGTGGAAATGTGATAGTTGGGTCCAATTTTATGAGGTTGGCTTTAACAAGTTCTTTGTAGAGTTTAATCTAAACAAGGATATGGGGAGAGTGTCTACTAGAAGACCTTGGTCTTTTGATAGATGGCTGATATGCTTGCAAGTCTATCAGTGAAGTGACTTTCAACAAAAAGACTTCTGGATGCAAGTCTTCAAAATTCCATTTGGTTGTATGACACAAGATATTAGATCACAGATAGGTAACACTATTGGGAAAGTACTTCAAGTTCATGCTGACAAAAGAGGCATAGGTTAGGGTAAGTGCTTACACATTAGAGTGGAATTTGATATCACTAAACCTCTATTAAAGGATACATTCATCTCTATAAAAGGAAAACAAACATGAGTTCACTTTAAATATGAAAGATTACCATATTTATGTTTTAATTATGGTGTCATCAAGCATCCAAAACAAGGTTACATCTCTACTCGAAATGAAGGTAAGAGACAATATGAATCTTGGCTAAGGGCCTCTGCAGCCAGGAGAGTGACTTGGTGTTTAAGAAATATGAAAATGAAGAGAACCAAGAAGCTAGAACAGAGCAGCAGACTTGGACGAAAGGAGGGGATGTTAGGGATGAAGTCCATTAGGTCAAGCCAACAACCAAGATGAATGTCAAGAACCTGTGTTGATATGCCAGGAACTTGTTTTGGTAACTGGCCATTCTGAAGCTACTGCACCTAAGACAGAATAGCTACATGATGTCAAAGATTTGGTCTCTCCAACATCCATAACCAAAGAGGAAAGCATATTGCACCTTTTCAAAAGGAGTTGATGATTTCCAAATCAGGGAAAGATAAATAGTACCCTAGGCAAATGACTAAATAAATTGACATCAAAAGGGAAATTGCTGGAAAGGTGGTCAACCATCTTGCCACAGAACTGCATCACAACCAGATTGCACCTTTTCAAAAGGAGTTGGTGATTTCCAGATCAAGGAAAGATGAGTACCCTAGGCAAATGACTAAGGAAATTGACATGAAAAGAGAAACTGTTGGAAAGGTGGTCAACCATGCTGCCACAGAACTACATCACAACCTAGTCCATGCACAAGTGACCTTGATTGACTTAAAGGCTCAATCAGTATCCCTGGACCAATTTATAGATCAACAAGTTAATGAATTGGAATAGTCCGAGCAGAGGGCCAACTGGAAAAGGAGGGCTCAAGACAACTGCTTTTGTGGGTTCAATTTAGCCCATTTGAGAACAAAGCAAGTGGTTTAAACCACAAAAAGATGCTTGTCAAGGAGACTCAAGGAATCCATACCAGGTCCATAACCAAGAAGGCTCAAGAGGAGGGTGAAAACCCAATGGAACTTCATAACTCTGATATGGTGGAGGCTATCTCACAACTCCACTAAAAGCCATGATTTGCCTAAGTTGGAACTATCGTGGGGTTGGGAATTGATAGTCCAAGACTTGCATCCAATGGTGCAAACCAAACTTTTATGCTTTATTTTCTTGATGGAAACAAAGTGTAAAAGACATATAAATGAAAATATTAAGAGGCCATTGCAGATTGCCTATAGTTTTGTAGTTGATTGTATGGGGTTCAATAGAGGGTTAGCATTTTTAGGGAGTGAAGATGTGGAGGCTGAAGTTTTTTCTTACACTCAGCATTATATTTCCTTACTGATCCAAGGGGGTGTAGATAGTAGGGAGTGGGTTCTAACAGGCTTCTATGGCAACCCTGTCGCATTAAAGAGAAAGGAGAGCTAGCAACTCCTCAAGGCCCTTAAACCAGACATGGACAAAAAGTGGTTATGTGTTGGAGATTTTAATAGGGTACTAAGCTCAAGAGAAAAATGTTGAGGTATGCTGAGACCTTTTCACTTTCACCGGATAGAAGCTTTTATAGCAGTTGTTAAAGCCTATTGTCTTTCTGACATGGGCTATATTGGGAACAAGTTCACATAAACCAATGGAAGGCAAGGACAAGCTTTCACTAAAGATTGGATTGATATAGAATTATACAATTTGAAGTGGTCTAAGACCTTCCCAAACTCGAAAGTTTATAACCTCCCAACTTTTAAGTTTAGATCATTGCCCAATTCTCATCACCATGGAGCAGTTTCGATTTGACTCAATCATAAATGCCAAGTCATTCAGATATGAGGCCATATGGGCCCTGGGGGAGCAGAGCTACAAAGTAGTAGAGGAGGCTTGGAGCAAACCTATAGTAGCTCAACATACACCATGCTATTGAAGGTCTAAACAAATACAAAATGGACTTGGTGTAGTGGAGCAAACAGAGTGCTGGGAACCACAAGAAAGAAACTAAGGGTCTCTAAGATCAACTATCTGTACTACAAAAGGTAAATGGAGATCAACTCACTGAGACAATTAAATAGGTGCAAAAGAAGATAAAGAAGATGCTTGAAGAATAACACATCACATGGAAACAAAGGGCCAAGCAAAAGTGGTTGAGAGAAAGGGAAAGAAATACAAAAGAAAAAATTCATCAATGTGCTACTCAGAGAAAGAAAATAAACTGAATCAAGAGATAGTTGATGAAAATGGTCAAGCAGTCACTTCAAAAGCTAGAATTTCAAATATGTTCAAGGAGTACTTCCAAGATTTATTCTCTTTTTCTTGTTTGACAGTGGGAATTTTTCTATTCAGCATATTTTTCGTGAAGGAAATATGTGGGTAGATTATTTGGTTAAAATGGGGGCGCAAGGCTCAACGCGCGTTTGGAGGTTCTTATTACATGTTCCAAAGTTTTTTAAGGGATTATTTATCACTGATAAGTTGTATCTCCCGTATTTACATCTTTCTTAGATTGTTGGCATTTGTTGGTTTGTTGAGTAATAAGGTTGGGATTGTAAGTTATTGTTTTGGGTGTAGGAATTCTTTGTACTTGGGATTGTTTTCATTATTTACTTTTAATTCACAGGTGCTTACTATTACCACGATATTTCTCTTCTACAAGTGAGGGCTCTCAATAAATTTGGAAAGGAGTCACTCTTGGACATGTGGGCCTAATTCTTCAGAAAAAAATAAAATAAAATAACCTACAAAGTCTCTAAGTTCAAGCCTATTTCCCTTTCTAATGTGATCTACAAATTAATCTCTAGAGTAGTGGCCAATAGACTCTAGAAAGTTTTACCCACCATTATATCCCAAAATCAGGCAGCTTTCTTCCCAACAGGCTAATCACAGATAATGTAATTGTATCCTTTGAAACACTACATACAATGAAGACCAAGATGTCAGGTAAGGAGAGCTACATGGCCTTGAAACTCGACATGAATAATACATATGATCGAATTGAGTGAAAATTTTTAAGAGAGGTCATGCATAAAATGGGCTTTTGCCATAAATGGGTGGACCTTGTTATAAGTTGTATTGAAACTGTTTTTTATTCAATTTTGGTTAATGGAATTCCACAAGAGATTTTTTATCCTACTCAAAGTATTAGACAAGGTGATCATCTTTCACCTTATCTTTTCATCTTATGTGCAGAAGCACTACATAAACTCATTGGAAAAGCTGAGCAAACCGGTGCAATTCATGGAGTTCCAATAGCAAGAGGTCCACTTCGAGTTTCTCCCCTTTCTTTTTATGATAGTATCTTATTTTGCAAGGTTAATGCTTTTGAATGGCGGAGATTGTTTAACCTACTGGAAGTCTATGAATTGCCTCGGGGCAAATACTAAATGTTGACAAGACTTCAATAACTTTCAGCAAGAACACTTCCAAGTTGACCCAACAATACATCCAGTCAATTGCTGGAATGAGGTCCTCTATGACATATAAGAAATATCTTGGATTACCATCTGTGGTGGAAAAAACAGAAGAAAATTTTTTAAATAGATTCTTGATACAATTAGAGGAAGGATAAATGATTATAAGGTGAAGAGTTTGTCTCAGGCAGGAAAAGATATTTTTATAAAAGCAGTAGTCCAAGCTTCCCAAAACCTTGCTGAACTCAATTAAAAGCATCATTCATAACTACTGGTGGGGCCTAAAGGAGAGGGAACATAGAATTCATTGGATTTCATAGAAAACAATAAGAATGGAAAAATATGTTAGGGGTATGGGTTTCAGCGACCTTGAGTAATTTAACATTACAATGCTCTCCAAGCAATGTTGGAGACTCATACAAGAACCTAATTCAGTTGTAGCTAAACTTTTAAAGGCAAAATATTTTCAAAAAACCTCATTCATGTCAACAAAGTTGAGATCAAAGCCTTCCTTTCTTCGGAGAAATTTCATGGCTGCTTGACACGTGGTGTAAGCGAATGATGGAGGATTGGAGGACAAATGACTTGGTCACCCAGTGCCAAGCAAGGTCCTAAGTCCATTAGTTCAACTTAACAGTAAAGCATAGTTTATGAGTTAATTGACCACTATTCCAACCAATGGAAGTCTACACTTGTGAAGCAAGTTTTTGAAGAAATGGAAGCCAATTTGATCCTACAAACTCTCATAAGTTCAATGAATGTCAAGGACAAAATGATGTGGCAGGGGACTAAAGATGGTAGGTTCTCAATAAAAAATGTCTACCATATGGAAATAGCATGAGAACAAGTAAAGAAAGACCAAGCTTCTTGTAGCAACAAATTTAAGGAGGTATAGCATAAAGTATGAAAGCTAAATAAACAACTTGATGACAAAGTATTCTTGCAGATGGCATGCCTTGAGGCCCTTCCAACTTAGTTTAACTTGTACAAGAAAAAGATAATGAATCACCCATTATGTCATATCTATTGTAAGGAAAAGAAGAGTGTGGTCCACACCCTTTGGAGCTGTGTTTCAATAAAGAACGTATGGTGTCAAGCCTTTTAAAAGCTACAAAAGAGTTCACTACCCCATTCATCTTTACTAGAACTTTTTGTTCTTCTTCACTCAATAGACAGACAATTACTTTAAAAGTTTGTAATAGTAACTCGGAGAATATGGTGGAGGAGGAACTATTTTGTTTTCAATAATAAGTTTTATCATCCAAACTCTATTATTAGAGAAGCTCAAGCCACCTTTACACTGATAGAGGAAAAGACTAACATTCAAGCTAACAGAACATCACATCCTACTGTTTGGAACCTTCCTCCCTTGCATTAGTACAAGATCAATTGGAATGACTCAATAGACAAAAAGAAAGGCCTAATAGAAGTTGGTGTTGTGGTGAGAGACTGTGAGAGGCATGTCATAACAACCATGAGACAAAACAAGCCTCTATTTCCAAATTCATTGTTTGCCAAGTCATATTGTGCACTCCTAACCATCCACTTTGGTTTAGATTTAGACATCAGATAAGTCATATTAGAAGATGATTCTTTACAAGTTATTAACACTCTTTATGATGAGATGAAAGGTAGAAATAGTGCCTCAATATTTATGTTGAAGCAAGAGTTTTGTTGAATTAGTTTGCTAGATGGGAGATTTCTCACGGAGAAGGGAATATGTTAGCCCATATCTTAACAAAAAAATTCTCTTTCCATTTTGGATTTGATTGTAAGAAGAGTTCCTCAATGTATTTCCTCTTTCCTTTAGTGAAATGGTTCAAGAGTTTTATTTTTTAAAAAATAATAAATAATAAAAATAAATAAATAATTCTGTAGCTTGATCGATCGTACGGGAGCAAACAGATGAAGGAGAGTAAAGTGGGCAAGCCGCAAATTAATCGGTTCCCTATCAATTGATATGACCATTTTGTTTGCCAAGCCGATTGGGAACTAAATGAACTATAAATCATATCATTCTCTCAGAAGCAATAAATTAGACTCTATTGTAAATAACAATTACAAATTAGGATTAAAAAAATCTATACCTTCCTCTTATTCTCCAAATATAGACCAAAGTCCAATCCCAATTCAAACTGATGGAATCTTGGGCATCATCACCTTTGGATACTTCAGCTTGAAATCTCTGACGCCTAAGAACCACACGCCTATGAATTTCAAGTGTGCGAATTAGCCAATTATGTTATGTCCGATCATGTTAAGGACGACACAGCCTCAATTGCACTGCCTAGTGGCCAAGCTGCTTCAACCAGGGCATTACGATATTTAATTTGCTTCACCAATGTAATCTCTTGCCAAGGATCTAGACCTGTACCACACAAAAAAGCATCAAAGAATTGTACTTCGATTTTCAAGGTAAAATATCATTACGAACTTGCACAAACGACAAAAAGGTGAGTTCAACCTACCAAATCCCTCTACAAGCAGCGTATACTGGTACACAAGATCCATGCATAAAAACGGCAGGTTCTCTTCCTTAACACGTGGATATGCGGCCTTGGCATTCACAAGTTTAGTCTCACAAGCACGCTTAGCTGCCTCCCCAAACTCCCTAGGATGAACTTTGGCAATGGGAACATTTGGATCGGCAAAACCAGCCTATATATAAATAAGTGGTCAGAGAGCCATCAATAAGCATAACAAGGAATGCCAACATTATGACTCGCATCTAATAAGCTACAAAATCAAGGATGATTGGGTACCTCAGCAGCCCTGTCAAAGAAAAATGAAGCTACAAAAAGATTCTTCTGTCCATCCCCACCACCACCATTCCATACACCACCGAATGTGCATTTCATATGCATACATGTAGATTCATTTACTTTGAGAGCATTAGAAGCCACCCTCATACACTCGTCCACATTTGAGCCCGAAGGGGAAGCCGAAGCTGGATACTCAACTCCTCCGTATTTGTAAGACCCTTGCAAAGAGAAAGGCTTTAATTGAAAAATTAATTAAGAAAACACAGAGAAGCACACTGCACGCATGCACACATATACATTCACTCACTCTCCAGTTGTCATTGCTCCATTTGTTTCCAAAAACAGAAAATTATAGATTCTTCCATCATTCAACCTCATGGTTGCGAGACTCTATACATAATTGCCAATTTTCTAAGCATCTAAAAACATCCAATTGGAACATACATGGGTAACAGGAAAATTCACTGAGTCAACTGACAATCATCTATTGGCTTGGTTAAACCTGCATGAAAAGCTACTACACGGATATGAAAATAGAAAGTAGATGATTCAACCCTGCTCCATGGATTACTCACACAGGCCACCATCTAACGTGTTGTAAGTTGCTTGTAATTTAGGAATTATGAGGTCACATGTCTGGACATCATGCCTAGTGAAAAAGGAGGAGATCAACATACCATGATAACCAACTAAGATACATGGGTTGCTAGAGTCTTCAGAAACCTTCAAAATCTCTGCCCGAGATGCTAGTAAGCCATAATGCAAGTAACTGCAAACATAATGCCAAATCCATTAATAATCCACATAAGTTTTATATCTTTTGGACAGATGAAAACAATAGATATAATTGCAACTTTTTTATAAGTACAAATAATTGTAACTGTATAACAAATCAATATATTATTAAGCACTCAAGGGAACTGATAAGATCTCGTAACAAATGAGAAGATAACATCAACATATGTAGCATCCTCAATACACAAAACATAACATCATGAAATTAACTTAACTAAAAGAGAGAGAGAGAGAGAGAGAGAGAGAGAGACCTGTGAACATAGAGGTAATATTTTGTTCCCATAAGGTCCATTTTCTTTACATATGTATCCTCTCCATCTGATAACCTTGGTGCATTTGCAGCATCTGCATCTGAGATAGCATAAGCCATTTGAACAGATCCACCTCCAAGGTCAACTACTCCAACTGTGTTTGAATATTCCTTTCCTAAATTTCCCAGTAGGTAGTTTATTGTGACCTGCAAACAAGAGGCAACTTAAGACAGTATGGATACTTAGTCACAATGTTTTGAATACCGTATCGGTGAACGTACTGGCCAAGGCACTTGAACGATATATTTCGATATTGGTACTATTTCGTGTACCGTTTCAGAATTGTTTATATAAAAATAAATTATATATACAAACATAAATTATAAATAGATAAAATTATTAATCATTTTGTGATTCATACAAATAAAATATACATTTTATATATATAAAAAGAAAAAAAATACAAATCTCTATAAAAAATCACTTTAAAAGAAAAAATTGTTGCCGAAATCCGGTACTGGGCGAAATCCGATATTTCAGCCGGTACTGGCCAAAACAGGCTGAAACGGCCAAAAAATGGAGCGAAACAGTACAGGGCATTTCCGGTACCGGTCAGGCAGCCGGTACGGCATTCAAAACAGTGCTTAGTCATACCCCATATTCTATTCAATAGGCTAGGGGTGGGTCCCAAAGGCCCCTACCTTGGAGAGGTTCTGTGACATCAAAAAAAAAAAAAAAGTCTATTCTACAGGCTAGAATATGCAAGATGCTGATGCTCCATTCAATTTCTAATAATGTGCATAGCAGTAAATGCTTTCTTGAATACTTCTTTTTCATGTTTCAGTTTTCATACATGGCCCTTTTAATTTTATTGGTCAATAAATCTCATTATGATAGAAGCAAAAAGGATGTCCCTTTTGCTTTATTTCAATGAGCATATTCTGGTACTTCTTACCAATAAGAAACAATTTTGCACTTTGCCAATTTCTCCTTTTCCTTCAATTTTATAGGAGCAACTGATGTCTCGATATATTTTTATCGAACAATAAATACCCAGGCATCATTAATACCAGCTTGAAAGCCAAAGTCCAACACAGCCTCATTGAATTGTAATATAGGAAAAATGGAAGGTGAGAGTGGTGTGGAACTTGGATTCTAGATTACATGTAGTCAAAGGCCATTTATTGGCATGATGTTTGGTGTGGTAATTTTGTTCTCAAGATGGTGTTTCCAGCTCTTTATCAAATTGCATCTAAACAGGAGGCTTCAGCGTTGGATCTATTGGACCGCTTTAATGGCTCTCATAAGTGGAACATACTTTTTATTAAAGCTGCCCATGATTGGGAAATTGGAGTCATTTTGGAGTTCTTTAGCTTGTTACACTCTTCCGAGCATTTGTAGTCATGGGGCAGATAGGTTGCTTTGGAGGCACATTGGGCGCGAGAAGTTCACTGTTTGATCCTTGTACAAGGTGTTGTCTTCTCACTGCCATATTTCTTTTCCTTGGAAGAGTAAGGTGCATAGTAATTTTTTTTTTCTTTTGTTTGGAATGCTTCCATTGGGAAGCGAGGACATATTATCAAGGATTGGTGCTATATGTGTAGGAAGAATGGTAAATCTGTAGATCACTTACCATTACACTGTGAGGTAGCAAGGGCACTATGGGATGATATATTTAGTAAGACCGGACTTGCATGAGTGATGCCTAGAAGGGTGGTGGATCTTCTAGCTTGTTGGACTGGTCTACATGGCAGTCCTTATGTGTCTACTGTGTGGAGAATGATTCCTCTACGTCCTATTTGTGTGAATTTGGGTCAAAAGGAATGGGAGGAGCTTTGAAGATAGGGAGCATTCTTTGGATGAGCTTAAAAACCTTTTCTTTCACATTTTATTTATTTGGTTTTCTTCTATTTTACTTAACGGAACTACCGTTCATGATTTCCATGTATCATTTGCTAATTCCTAAATGGTATTAGGTGTTTTCTTGTGCATATCCCCGTGTACTTGGGCAACACTTTTCGTTGCATTTCAATATAATTTTACTTTTACTTACTAAAAAAAATGTAATCAAAGGCTCTGCTCCATTACACATTGATACCTTGAGTTCTAGAATAATTAAAGTGTAAGATAATATCCTGCTTGTTCAATATAGAATACTATGTAATCACAAACTAAGCCATTTTGCAATATTTATACATATATATATATATATCAATTTGTTAAAAATACAAGATTTATCAATTTAACTTTTAAAACTTCATATATGGTTTACTTGACTAACAAAAAATATATTTGTACATATGATGTAATTAATTGCTAATATGAATTCATTGAAGAACATAAGATCGAGTCATAAAGTTTGGATCATTTAAGAAATTAATAAATTAATCACATAGCTCATGACCAAGCTCGAATTCATTTAAAAAAACCAAACCCCGAAATGTTTTTGGGATTACTAGTCTGGTGATTTGCAGAGTTATTATTTAACATTGATATAAAATTATCCCCGTGATCTTCTTATAGGCTCATATTACTTGGATATGTTCAAGAATAGCATCTTCTAATTAGAATATACAAATTGGGGCTGAAGGAATGCACATATTATGCTTATCCAACAAATTATGAATGGTAAAAATGAGAATGTCCAAGAGGCAATTCCCAAACTGTCTGTGAAGAAGACAATAAGGAAGATTTACCTTGATTGTTTTCAGAACTCATCTCAACTTATATCATTTCATCTCATCATTTAACTTTTTCAAATTTTCATACAAAATAAAATAAACAATTCAATTTTTTCAAATCTTAAAACAACAATAATATTAAAAACATATATTATAACAATAATTTTTCAACTTTTAGTTTTAATCTCAACTCATCTCATCTCATCTCATCTCATCTACGAAAAACAAGCGAGGCAAACTGAACATTACACTAAAGCAAGGGCAAATGACATGGCCTTAACTTGTAGCAATGAATAACGGAAGTAAGTTGTCAAGCGCAGAATTATAAAGCATCAAGTCAACCATCGAATACAAGATTTATGAAAATTAGTTGTAAACACCATACCCACTGATAAGAACCTTCTTGAGTTCCATCGATGACAGAAACTCCATTGGGCTCGGATTTCAGACTGCTTCTATGTTTTAGAAGATCCCTAACCTTAAAGCGGAAAAATGTTTCAGCCACTCGATGAAAGTGAAAACTTAAAAAGTACTAATCAAAAAAAAAAGTGGAAGCCTGAAAAGTCTTGGATATAGCAATAGCACGAAGAAGATTTTACCGCTTGCAAAATACGATCGGAGGCATCGCCTTCCAATGCTCTCAAGCCTGCAGTTGCCTGACATTAACATCAGAACGGAATCCTTCAGTAAAATGAAATGAGAGTATCACTATCAACAAGTGAAATTTGACATATATTTATATAAGAAAGCACTGATGACATATTACGTACCCCAACACGAACGGGCGTCTTGGCCCGCAATTCTTTGGGGACAACACTTTGAGCTTGATCCAACAGGGAAACCAGAGAATTGGCAGCGTCCCGGGGATTAGAGGCATACTCACTCAAACCCGGTTCTCTCTACAATGACAAAAAAATGAAATAAGAGAACATAGCATGGAATAGTAATAACAGCAATTCGCCCACACCCAGATGATGTATCAGTCTGAATCGAATGGGTAATAGCAATGGCAATGGTAGAGTATTAGTACATGCAGGAATAGCTCTAGATCTTTGCCGATGGGAACGAGATCGAGATGCTGGTCGAAGCAGAAG
This sequence comes from Platycarya strobilacea, assembly GCA_036898215.1. Classification (NCBI taxonomy): domain Eukaryota; kingdom Viridiplantae; phylum Streptophyta; class Magnoliopsida; order Fagales; family Juglandaceae; genus Platycarya; species Platycarya strobilacea. The sequence continues at coordinate 124,460 of CM072548.1, forward strand.
ACGTGGACTCGACTGCCGGAGCTACCGGCGTCGAAGATAACGGCATAGGACTTGGGAGATCTGAGATCGGAAGGGACCTTTCGGTTGCGGTATTCCTGGAGGGACTGAGAGGGAGTAGAGGCAGGCATCAGGACGAGGAGGAAGGTGATGAGGAAGAGCGGTACAGATATTATCAGCAAAACCCCTCGGAAGCGGTGGATCTTGTCAGACAAGGACTCGTGGCGGAGGACGGGCCGCTTTAGCATTTTCTCGAATTCCAGCGACTGTTGTTGATGATCGGTTGGAGAAGTGGACTGACCGTCCAGCAGTTCGGCCGAAGATGGGGACCGATATCGGATCTGTCCGTTTCCGGTGGCGGCAGCGGCGGGAGGAGCCTTCAAGGACTGGGATTCCTGTACGGCCTCCAGCTCTCCCAATTTTGGTTCCCACCTACTCTTTTCTTTTTAAATTTACTTCTGTTTACGAACGACTTTGATAGATGATGTTTTCAATCAGTGAGAATGTCGATCAAGTGAGATCTGAGATTCTGAGACACGCAGTCACATCGCCATTTTTTGAGGCACAGAGCCAGGGACAGATAAGACGCCACGCTGCTAGTGCAGCCTCTCCCCTTTCTTACTTTGGAGAAGAATGAGCGTTCGTCGAGCGTCTTCGCTCTCTCTAACTTGATATCATGAACTTGAAGGAGTACACGGTACACCTCTGACTCGAACGATTTGATAACGCATTGTCGCATCCGACGCGATAATTAAAAATGAAAAAATGATGGGGAGAAATCACATTCAAGAATACTCATTCACATGAATAATGATATATATTTATTAAATAATTTTATTATTTATTATTACCTCAATTTACTGGTTGAAGAATTTAAAAGCATAAAAAATCAGTCTAAGTGTGTTGCTTATGCTCGAGATTTTAATCTATCCAAAAAATAAAGAGTTAGATGCAAAGGAAAAGAATTGATAAATGTCCAAGAAAGACATTCTTTTCTTTGATTTTATTGAAAATCATTATGATTTTAAATATTACAATTTTAAAAATAAGTTTTTAAATGTTTTAAAAACTAATTTTGTTAAGGCTGATAAAACAATTTTAACTGAAAGCCATCCTCCACTTGAGACCACTTTGGTTTTGGTGCAAGGAGTTGAAATTAAAGCTTCTCTTTTTAAAATTCCAACTACTAAAAATCCTAAGTCTCCTTTATCCTTTGAGACAAAAAAAAAAAATCATTGAGTAAAACAATTTTTCAAACTCTGCTCTCCACATTATTGGTCAACAGTTAGATCGTATTGAGGAGAATATTAAAAAATCTATTTTTAAATCTGATTTTGGAAGACGTACAGTCAGTCCTCCAAAACCAAAAATCAAATTGATTGAAAAACTTTTAATTATTCTACCAGAGAACAGACAGAAAATGGATTATGCTAGTACTCTTGATAGAATTGATCAAATGCTAGCTGATATAAAACTAAAAAAACAAAAATCAAAACCTTCTACAAGTGTTCTTGACAGAAGTAAAGAGGATTTTAATTTTGATTATATTTCAGTTGTTTCTACAGATGAATCCTCGGAGGATGATTCTGTCATAGATTCTGTTTTAAAACAGTTTTCATCGGAGCCAGCTGAGATAGCCAGACTTTCTTCGGCAAAGCTTTTGAGTTTTGTGAAGAACTGGGAATTCCTAAAGTCCTTTAAACCAGTGGCCTCCATACCATGGTTACACTATAGTGATTTTAATGAAATAATTTGTCAAGGTGAGAAGGTGGGAGGTGGTCCTAGGCCTTACAAACATATCGAGAATTTTAGAGATGCTCTTGAATGATAATCTTTAAATTCTATCATGACTAGAGGATCAAGGTACACTTGGGCTAACAATAGAAGAGATCAAAAATTTACCAAAGAAAAAGTGGATCGAGCTCTAGCTAATCCAACTTGGTTGCAATTGTTTAAGGATGTCTGCTACACTGTGGAACCTGCTATGAAATCAGACCACTAACCATTACTTATCTTATTAGTTAATAAAATGAATCAGGTTTAAGACTAAATGCTTCATATTTGAAGCTGCTTGGACCTTGAAGGAAGATTGTGCTTATACAGTTAAGAAGGCTTAGGGGAAGGTTGCTTTTGGTGAGGTTTATTCTACCATTATGAATAGAAGGTTGCTCAATTGGAGTTCTGCTTTAAAGAAATGGAATGTAAAAGCAAATAGAAAAGCTCCTAAAAAGGCTGAGTAAGTTGCAAGAAGAAGGTAGAAGGGATCATGTTGATTCTATATTCAAGCTGCAAAATGAAATTGACCAAACTTTAGTTGAGGATGATCTTAATTGAAAACAAAGGGCAAACCAATATTGGCTACAAATGGGTCATAGAAACACTAGATTTTACCATTTGCATACCACTCAGAGAAGGAAAATCAATAGAATCTCTCAAGTCTTGTATAGCATAAACTTGTTGATGATTGAAAAGCAATAGATTGATGCTACTTTCTCCAACTTTTTCTTAGAGCTTCTCTCCATCTCTTAGCCCTCCGTTACTTAAGATTGTCTCATGGATATGCCCCATAAAGTGACACCCGAGTTGAATGAGATTCTGCTGAAGGAGTTTACTAAGGAAGAGGTCAAGGTAGCAGTGTTTCAGATGAAAGACTCACTAGGGCTTGATGAGTTCTCAACTTTATTTTATCAATCCAATTGGGAAATGCTTGGAAAAGATGTTAGCGATTTTGCACTCCAAATTCTGAATAAAGGAGGGTCTTGTCATTACTTTGATTCCAAAGGTCAAAGATCTCAAGAAAGTTTCTGATTTTAGGCCTATTAGCTTATGTAATATGATTTACAAAATTGTTGCTAAAGTGATTTCAAATATGCTTAAACTTGTATTACCTAACATTATTTCCTTGAATCAAAGTGTTTTCGTACCAGGTAGGACCATTACTAATAAATTGGCTTATGAAACTAGAATGCAAGAAAAATCAAATTTCATGACTTTCAAACTTGATATGAGTAAAGCATAAGATCATGTAGAGTGGACCTTTCTATCCTCTGTGATGTGCAAACTGGGATTTGATAAGAGGTGGATCTCTTTGGTGATGAATTTCATTACTTCAGTCTCATATTCTACACTTCTCAATGGTGAACCTCAAGACTCTTTCAAGCCCACTCAAGAACTAAGGCAAGGGTACTCTCTTCTCTTACCATTTTATGCTTTGTGTAGAGGCTATCTCATGTCTTCTTAACAAGACTAAGAGAATGAAAGCATCACTAGTGTTCCAAAGGGAAAAGGTCCTATAAGAGTTAATCATCTTCTCTTTACTAATGACAGCATGATCTTTTGTAAGTCCAATTCCCTTGAATGGAGTAGATTAATGAGGGTATTGAACCTATATCAGCTTACTTCTGATCAAATGATTAACAAGGAGAAATCATCCATATTTTTCATCAAGAACACTCCACTTGAAAGTAAGAGAACTATTCTGCAAATTGTTGGTGTAAATTCAACAGGTTCTTTTGAGAAATACTCTGGTCTTCCTGCCATGGTTGAGAGAGCCAAAAATGCATCTTTTCATGGCCTTATTGATATAGTGTGGTCTCAAATAATCCGCTTGAACATTAATTGTTTATATGTTGCTGGAAAAGAGGTGTCGCTCAAATTCGTCCTGTAGGCCATTCCTACTTATACCATCGAGATATTTCTTCTCCCTTAGTCCATTACCAATAGATTGGACCAGTTATTAAGAAGATTTTAGTGGGATTGCAATGAGACCTAGTCAAAGAGTTATTGGGTCAAGTGAAACAAACTTAGTAAATCAAAAGATCAATATGGATTGAGGTTTAGGAACTTCAATAGTTTCAATGTTGCCCTTTTAGCAAAGCAAGGGTGGAAAGTACTTAAAAGTCTTGACTCTCCTTGATCTCACCCTAAAACAGAAGTATTTTCCACATGGTTCAATCTTGGACGCTAAAATGGGTTCAGGCCTTCTCTAGCTTGGAGGAGTATGCAAGCTAGCCTAAATCTATTAAAAGAAGACTTATGGTGAGAGTACGAAAGTGCATTTTAAATACATTATTATTATATTAATTTGTTAAAATGTAAATAGAAATAATGAGATATAATTTATATTTTTAAATTTAATTTCTATTTACGTTGATATATATTTAAGCATATTTTTATAATATTTTATATCTCCAATGTTATTTTTTATAGGCGAGAAATGGCTTGTAATTGGACTTCACGAGATGGAGGCCACACATTGCAATATTCAACACCAGTCACATGATAAGCGCTTGGCTCCACTCACTTTTGGGTTTCACTCTTCGATAAAACACGAGCGAGTAATGTTAGAGTGAAGCCACACTCATTGCATACGCACATATGAACAGTAACGTGTGTGTGAGTGCAACGTTATTGTCTATGTGTGTGTGAATGTAATGAGTATGACTTCTTCTAATATTTTCTCAACATAAGCTTCAATTCTTAAATGGAGACTTGAACTTCAATAGGTGCCTGGGCCGAGTTGCCACTTGACAAAAGTTGGCCTGCACTTCAACTTTATAGTTTACTTAAGGCCTACTAGGCTTGAGTTCCAATTTAGCAGCTGCACGGAAATTGCTTCCAGGTTTTGCACGGCATCTCAAGTCTAAAAGGCATGTATGTATCTATATTTGGGAGGAACTGCTGCGCAGTTTTACACAGACGAATGCGAATGCAAATACAGAGTCACAAAATTTAAGTAAAATTAGGGATAAATTTTCTCTTAAAATTTAAAATTGGGAGGAACGCACATACAATATGATAAAAAAATTTCTCTTGAAATTTAAGTAAGATTATGGATAAATTTACATACTAGATACTAGATGATATTTTTAATTTATTTTTAATTTATGTATTTGATTTTCAATTATTAAAATTTTTTTATTTTATCATTCTCAATTCATTGTTGATGTTTTATTTTTTGAATAATTTTAGAATTTATTTTATTTAGAGATTCAGTCATGCTTTTTTATCGAATGGATCAATTTTTCGATTATATTTGGATCAATTATTTATCTATATTGATTTAATTCTTTATTGCAATATCGTTCCCTGAGTATATTGTCGTCGTTGAATTTTCTCAATAGTGATAATAATTTACGTATTTTAAAAATGATAAATTTCAAATGGTTACATTTGATTTAATATTGGTTTATAGTTTTACATCTTCCAATTGGAAATTTGCAATTGGGTTCTCAATTGAGTTATTCAATAAATTAAGAATAATTAAAATATCGGATTTGTGCAAGAGATTTATGATGCTTTACTGTTTGTCAATTTGAATACTTTTTTCGTTAATTACTTTATTTCATTTTAATTTCGCATCTAAAATTAATCCGTGTTCTCTTACTAATAATTTAATATTTTTTTTTTTTAGTTTCTTTGTTCTTTGTTATTCTTTTAATTTGTTTTTCTGTGAAATCGACATCCCAAAATGTGATATAAGTATCGCATTATTCTTTGAACGTAATCAACTTATTATAGAAGACTGTTACTGGCTTACAAGTGAAAAAGATGTACGAGGACAAATGGCTGCCAATACCTCACTTTCTAGTTCCTTACACTACCAGCAATGGCACAACAGAAATGACTTGAGTGGCTAAATTAATTGATCCAATTCTTAGGGATACTCTGTTATCTATTTTATTTTCCCAAAATATTGTGGACGTCATAAAAACCATCCGCATCAATTTGAACAATAGAGTGGATCGATTAACTTGTGGAGGCACAAGTAATGGTATCTTCTCAATAAAGAGTTCCTACCATCTTCATAGAGAGTTCCAATCTAATCAAGAAGGTGCTACCTCAAATGCTCAAGCTCATAATGGTTCCTGGAAGTCTTTGTGGAAATTACAGGTGCGGAATGGAGTAAGGATGTTTCCTTAGAGAGCATGTAATGAGGCTCTACCCACCTTTTTACTATCTAAATGAGAGGAAATTAGTTATGATAACCTATGTCCTATTTGTCATCTAGAGGAGGAATCTCCTAGCCATGTGTTATGGAGTTGTGGAGCTGCTCAAGATATTTGGTGTCAAGCAAGTAAACCATTACAGAAGCTATATCTGGAAGGTGCTTGCTTTAAATCTATCTAGAAACAAATGTTAGCAAGGTTTCCATAGCATGCTCTGGAAGAAGTTGGTATGATTCACAAAGCTTCTAAAGATTTAAGATGCTTTAAGGCCATTAAAACAAATGTTCATGATGTTACTACTTCTATTTGTTCCCTTAGTTTTCATAGATGGAAAAAAACCTCTAGAGGGAAGATACAAATTCATCTAGGATGCATCTATCAATGAGTCAATGAGTTTAATTGGAATTGGAGCTATACTTAAGGAATACAATGGATTGGTTCTTGGTACACTTAGGGCTAGAAGGAATCTTAGGCTCTCTCCATTTGCTAGAAGGTCCTTTTTTGTAAAGAAGTTGAGATTCATGAGTTCATTCTTAAAGGTCATTCACTGTAGGTGGTCAAGAGGATGCAAAAATCCTTGGAGGATTGAAGTCAGGGAGGCTTAATCATATAATATACTAAAACTATGTTAAGTTCATTTGCATCTTAGAGTGCTTGTCATGTTAAAAGGGATGCTAATATGGTTGCTCACTTGCTAGCCAAGAATGTCATTTTAAGTGAAATTGATCTTTATAATCTTGAGGAGATACAGATACTTGATTGTATTAAGCAAGTAGTATCTGATGAATCTTTGTATTAAAAACCCCAGTTTTTGGGGTTCTTCTAAAAACTTTAATTCTTTTATTTTTCTTTGAAAATATATTTGACTAAAAAACATGATTTTCATACTTGATGCATGCGACATGCAACCTTAGTGTTTAACGTGTGAATTATGGGACTAGTTTCAAACGCGCACTTTGTTAGGCATCATTGACAAGTCAACCACCACATGAATCCGTCTATACTTCATATAAAAACACACAAATGGGCTTAGTATCCAAAGAAGAGCTCTCGGCCTCCACCACTAAGGTTGGACCAAGACCCCTTTAAGACCACTTTTTAATATTTTCTTCCTCTATCCTCCTCCATATACTCTCCAAATTCTAATAAAATTAACTAAACAATTTTAGCACCACTAAAAAAGGTTGATCGAACCATATAGTCCTCCATATACATGGATTGTTAATAAACGGCAGCTCCCTTAGAGACCATCATTTGCTCATTCAATCGCTTTTAGCTTTGATTATTCTCGTTTAATGTTAGCAGATGCACAGGTGGATACAAGTATCAGTGATGATAATCTGTAGCAGCTCAGAGTTTTGAAACTGAGGAACCTTGCTACTGTTTTTCTTCAACAAGGGACATCTTGTTGGGAAAAGACCAATGAACAAACAATAAGAATATGAAATAAACTGCAGCGGATGCAACAATAAAAACTAAAATAGTAAACAACCAAAGAATACAGCGATTTAAGTGGTTCAGTTCAAAATGAGCTTACATCCACTGTGGAGTTGGTTTCAAAGTTTCACTAGATCAAATAGAGGTTACAGAGAGAGAATCAGAAGATTCTTACAAAAGGAAATACTCACCTCACGTGTATACACTTAATCCTCACAAATTTCACTCAATATAGTGGAGAAATGGAGAAGAAATGATCAAGGGAGAAGCTCTGTTCTTCGGGCGGAAAATAGGGGACGCTGCTTCTTTGTTCGTCTGTTCGCGCGAAATGATTTTTCAATATTTATAATATGCGATCTCGCTCGAACGAAACTTAACCTTGTTCGAGCGAGGACTTCTAGGTCAAGCTCGCTCAAGCAGGATGTTGTGCGAGAAGCTCGCAAACGGACACATGGCACTTCGCTCGAGCGGGAGGTCGAGCGACTGTCGAGCGAAGTCACTGCCTGATGTTGGCTCGAGCTGGAGGTCAAGCGAGGGTCGAGTGAAACAGGGCTGAGGCGTGTATTCACAAGCCATACTCAACAAATCTCCACCTTGGCTTGAATACCTAAAAGAAAGCCTCATAAAATCCAGATCAACCCAAGAATGAAAAATGCAGCATCTAAAGAAACCAATCCCATCTGAGTTCCCTAAGGAACCTGGAAACCCCGAACCCCTATCAAGTCCAAACAAAATTTGAACTTGTATACTGTAATTGGCTTGGTCATTATATCTGCTGGATTATCTGAAGTAGCAATATTTTAAATACTAACTGTACCATCTGCAACTACTTCTCTGATAAAATGATACTTGACATCAATGTGCTTCGTCCTCTCATGATACATTTGATTTTTAGTCAAATGTATAGCACTCTGGCTGTTACAAAACACTGTCATCACTGTTTGCTAAAGACCTAAGTCACTAATCAGCCCCTTCACCCAAATGGCCTCCTTAACAGCCTCAGTTGCTGCCATGTATTCTGTCTCTGTAGTTGATAAAACAACAATTGATTGAAGTGTTGCTTTCCAACTAATAGCAAAACCACACAATGTGAAAATATAGTCTGTCAATGATCTTCTCTTGTTTAAATCCCCAGCATAGTTAGAATCAACAAACCAACAACAACAGAACTGAGATCTACATCTCTATCAAATATCAAGCCCACATGCGAGGTTCCCTTCAAGTACCTCAAAATCCATTTCACTGCCTGCCAGTGAGTTTTACCAGGTTTAGTCATATATCTGCTAACCACACTCACTACCTGTGAAATATCTGGACGGGTACACACCATGGCATACATAATGCTACCTATAGCATTAGAGTAAGGAACATTTGACATGACTGTTCTTCCTCATCTGTCTAGGGAGATAGGGAAGCTGAAAGTTTAAAATACAATGCCAGCAACGTGCTAACAGGTTTGGAGTTAAATATTTCAAACCTGTCTAGAACCTTCTTTATATACTTTCTCTGGGACAAGTATAACTTCCCAGCTTTCCTATCCCTATGGATTTCCATCCCCAATATTTTCATAGCATCACCTAAATCTTTCATCTCAAACTCATTTTTAAGTTGAGTTCTCAACAAATCAACTTCAACCATGCTTTTAGCAGCTATAAGCATGTCATCAACATAAAGTAATAAGTAAATGAAAGACTTATCAAGCAATTGTTTATGATACACACAACAATCATAATTACTTCTCAAATAACCATGATTAATCATAAACAAATCAAAACGTTTATACCATTGCCTAGGAGACTGCTTCAACCCATACAAAGAAGTCTTCAGTCTGCATACACGGTCTTCTTTACCTTCAACTGTGAACCCTTCTGGCTGACGCATATAGATAGTCCCTTCAAGCTCACCATGTAAGAACGCTGTCTTCACATCAAGCTACTGAAGCTCCAGATCATACAAAACCGTGATGGCTAGTAAAACTCTGATTGAGCTTTGTTTTACCACTAGAGAGAACACTTCATTGAAGTCGACCCCCTCTCTCTGACTGTAGCCTTTAGCAACTAAACGAGCTTTGTCTCTTGCATCAGACTGGATTCCCTCTTTTCTCTTAGAGACCCACTTGCAGCCAACAACTCTGGTCTTCACTGGTAACTTAACCAAATCCCAGGTTTGATTCTTGTGAAGAGACTCAATCTCTTTAGTCATCGTTGAACACCACTGTGTAGACTCAGTACTCTTCACAGCCTCTGAGTAACTAGAAGGCTCCTACCCCACAATTTCTTCTACTGTAGAGAGTGCATAACTAACCATGTCTGCATGAGCATATCTCTGAGGTAGTCTGATCTGCCTCCTCTGTCTACTAGTAGTTATACTGTATTGCTCCTCAACTGGTGTCTCAGTCTCTAATTCAGAATCATGCTCATCAACTATAGCATGATCCTGAGTCTCAGGTGGTGTCTCATGTGAAGCCTGCAACTCCACCTTCTTCCCTGTAGACACGGGAATCTGATTAAGCATAGATTTTTCATTGAAAACTACATCTTTGCTTATCACAAATTTGGGTGACTTGGGATCAGTACACCACAATCTATATCCCATGAATATACACTTCTTTGCTCTAGGTTCTAGCTTACCATCATTCACATGAAAGTAAGCAGGACAACCAAATATCTTCAAATTCAAATAATCAGTAGGTTTATCAGACCATACCTGATTACGTGTCTTCAATCCAATAGTTGTGGCTGGAGAGCGGTTCACCAGAAAACAGACTGTATTGACTGCTTCTGCCCAAAAGTCCTTAGACAACCCGGCATTGGAGAGCATATTACGTGCTCATTCTAGGAGGGTTCGGTTCATCCGTTCAGCCACTCCATTTTGCTGTGGAGTGTACCTCACTGTACGGTGTCTGACAATTCCTTCATTCTTGCAGAACTAATCAAAGTCACTGCCGTAAAATTCCATCCCATTGTCAGTCCGAAGCCGTTTAACCTTCTTACCGGTCTGATTCTCTATCAGAACTTTCCATTGCTTGAAGTTCTTGAAGACATCACTTTTCTGTTTCAAAAAGTAAACCCACACTTTCCGTGAGTAATCATCAATAAACGTAAGTAAGTAATTAGCTCCACCTTTCGATGGAACTGAAGACGGACCCCAAAGTTCGGAATGAATGTAGTCCACTGTACCTTTTGTTCTATGGACCTCTGTTACAAACTGAACTCTGCTCTGCTTGCCAAATACGCAATGCTCGCACAGGTCTAGTTTGCCCAAATTCTGATTCCCTAACAACTCTTACTTACTGAGGATAGACATCCCCTTCTCACTCATATGGCCCAATCTCATGTGCCATAGATGAATAACATCTGACTCTGACTGATCAGATACTGAAACTGCAGCTTCACCGCTGACAGTATTGCCCTAGAGGAAATAGAGACCATCTTTCAGGTCTCCCTTCATAATAATCATGGAGCCTTTGCTAACCTTCAGAACTCCATCTTGTCCCGTGTACTTCAAACCCAAAGAATCAAGGGCTCCCATGGAGATAAAATTCTTTTTCAAGTCTGGAATGTGCCGGACATTAGTCAATGTCCTAACTATCCCATCAAACGTCTTGATCTTCACAGAACTTAATCCCGCAATCTTACAAGCTGTGTCGTTCCCTAACAAAATAGAACCACTGTTGACTGGTTCGTAAGACATGAACCAGTCCCTTCTGGGACACATATAAAAAGTGCAAGTTAAGTCTATAACCCACTTGTCACTGAATCGACTATTCGAATCACTGATTGCAAGAACCACGTCAGAGCCATCAGATTCATCAGCAACACTGACGGCATTAGAGGAACTCGTGGATTCCTCCTTCTTCTTCAGCTTCGTACACTTATTCTTGTAGTGTCCAAACTTCTGACAGTAATAGCATTTTACATTTTTATTGTTAGACTTGGACTTTAATTTCCCCTGGGACTTTCTTCTACCCTCTCTGAACCCTTCTCACTGGATCTTCCTCTGTCGGAGGTATCTTTGATAAACAAACCACTGGCTTGTGCTTCACCACCCTTATCATACTTACTCTTCAACTCCTTCGAGTTCAAAATTGACTTCACATCTGCTAAGGAGATAGTATCTCTTCCATAGAGTATAGAATTTACAAAATTCTCAAATGAGGCAGGTAATGAACACAACACAATTAAAGCTTGATCTTCATCATCAAGTTTGATGTCAACATTTATAAGATCCATAACAATCTTGTTAAACTCATCTAGGTGTTCAGTAACTGACGAACCCTCAGTCATTTTGAGTGTATACAACCGTTGTTTTAAATACAACCGGTTAGTGAGAGATTTCTTAATATACAAGCTCTCAAGCTTGTTCCAGAGACCCTAAGCGGTCTCCTCCTCCGCTACCTCTCTCAACACTCCATCAAACAATGATAGTAAAATAGTACTATATACCTTTTCTTCATCTTTCTTAGACGGTACAGGAGAATCTTCCGTCCTTTCCTCTAGAACTTTGAATAACCCTTACTGGCACAACAATGCCTTCATCTTCAGACGCCATAAGTTGAAATTGTTTTGACTGTCAAATTTCTCAATTTCAAATCTTGCTGTGGTCATCCCTTCAAATATTCACAGAGCCTGAATGCTCTGATACTAGTTTGTTGGAAAAAAACCAATGAACAAACAACAATAATATGAAATAAACTGCAGCGGATGCAACAATAAGAAATAAAACAGTAAACAACTAAAGAACATAGCGATTTAAGTGGTTCAGCTCAAAATGAGCTTACATCCACTGTGGGGTTGGTTTCAAAGTTTCACTAGATCAAATGGAGGTTACAGAGAGAGAATCAGAATATTCTTATAAAAGGAAACACTCACCTTACGTGTATACACTCGTCCGTTCACGCGAAATGACTTTACGATATTTATAATATGCGATCTCGCTCGAGCAAAACTTAACCTCGCTCGAGCGAGGACTTCTAGGTCAAATTCGCTCAAGCAAGATGTTGAGTGAGAAGCTCGCAAACGGACACGTGGCACTTCGCTCGAGTGGGAGGTCTAGCGATTGTCGAGCGAAGTCACTACCTGATCCTCGCTCGAGCTGGAGGTCGAGCGAGAGTCGAGCGAACTCTCGGGTTGAAGTAAACTTGGAATTCTGGAAGTCTCGCTCGAGCCGCGCTCGAGCGAGGGTCGAGCGAAACAGGACTAAGGCGTATATTCACAAGCCATACTCAACACATCTTATGAAGGAAGCAAATCACTGGACTCTTTTGTGGGTTCTGTGGCTAATATTTTTGCTCATTTGGACATAGGTTTTGGACATGGAAAAGATCCTATGGATGTAAAAGCAACCTTTTTTGTAGACAATAGTGAAGTTTTCGACAATTTCTAGGAGATCATTACCACCATTGGACATTTCTACATTTACTCCATAGCTGTGGGAATGTCTCTTGAAAACATTATGACATTCCCTGAACAGCTTCGTTCATGCAGGGATGGAATCAACAATCTTCACGTTCAATTAATTGGAGGAGCTATGCCAATCGTATTATCCGTGACACTTTCTATTGGTTATCATCCACTATCTCAACAGGGTGCCATAAATTTACCAATGCATGTTTATAGAAATGGGGTTGCTGCTATGGGTGGTTACTTTACTGAAGTGATTGTCCTAGTAAATATTGGAATGACAATGGCAATCATATACCAGACTTTCGATAGAGGGAAGTCATTTCGTGGAAAATCTAATTGCCAAAGATATATTTCGTTGACCACTACTTTGAAGAACAATGATGTAGAACAAGAGTTCATCAGATTAAAAGCTATTCACCAACATAAATGGGCCACAACTTCGCAGCTCATGGCTGGAGATTTGATTTTTTTTTTTTTTTGCTTCTTTTCCTTATTACAAGAAGTTTTTGAGTTTTCTATTGCCGCAAGCCTTCGAATTACAAGGAAGGAGACTCATGAATCCACAACTTGAAGAGTCCTCGCTACTATAAGATCCCCAGTGTTAAAAATGCAATCATTGGAATGTAGAAAAGTTGCAATAGTTCTATAAACCTTGTGGACAAGGTTTCTTTGAGTGGGGGAGCTTGTTATGAGGCCTATGAAGAAAATGTTTATTGTTAGGAGTTTAGTGGGCCATGCTGGTGGGCTTAGTATTTAGTTTTTAGCCTGCCTTGTTCGTTTTCATTTCATAACCGGCATTGGCTTTTTGATGGGGCCATGGCCTTATAACGTGTTGATAGCTTTTGTCATGAAGGCTCCAGTATATACAGTCAGTAGGCAGCAGAGGTATAGGCATGGAAAATCATCTGAATTCATCTAGAACTACTCTGTAATATGGAACTCTTGGGAGGAAGGAGGACCTAGAATCCCTCCATCGTGACTCGCGCATTTATCATCTACGTTTATTTCAATTCATCTCCTGGATCACCATTTATATATTTCCATTTCATCATACTTGTATCTTTACATTACGTTTTCTGCACTACTTCTATATCCATTTTACTTGGACCTTAACAAATGGAGAGGAGACTAAAGAAGGGAGAAGTTAAAAACAAAACAAGAGAGCAAAAACTGAGAGGTGGAGCTACTGAGAGATTTTATTTTGAGTTTTTTTGAAGAGGCTGATTTGGAGAATAGAGGCGAGAGTTACATGATTCACCAACCGACTTTAATAGAGAACACTAATTTTATTCCTTTTCTTTTCAATTTCGTTATGAACTAATTTTATTTTCTAGAACTTGATGTAATCTAGCATTGAACACATAATTTATATTTCAAATTATTTTATTTTTAATATTTTCATAATTAAGTTTTTATTTATTATTCTTAATACTTGCAATTTTCTAGATAATTATTATTTGATCTATTGAATCCCAATAAGACCGAGTGGATTTGTGATTTTAGTTCTAGGATTAAACATCATTAGTTGAGCAAAAAGAAATATACTTTATCGCGGTAGTGTACTTTTTTTAAAAAAATCTAAAGAACTTAATAAGTCTCCAATTAATTAAATTCATATAAAGATATGGAGTTATTAGATGGAGATATTTTTAATATTGTTCGAGAAAAATATTGAATAGTTAAGAGATTTTTATCATCAACATGAGATTATTAGATTTAACAATTAGGAAGAAGAAATTGTGTTGGATTTGTTAGGTGAAATCCAATGTTCTAGATATATTCTTACCATATTTACAATTTTAAATTTTATGATCTTTTATTCTTAGATTTATATTTGTCTAAGTATTTTAATTTAATTTAGATAGTAAACTTTTTTCACTTGTTTTTTAGTTCCCAAATAGTAATTAATTTAGTAAATTTCAATATTCAATAGCATTAATCCATGTGGGTTCGATATCAATTTTCTTTAAAATACTTTACTATTTGTTACGATTATATGCACTTGCAGATAATTTTACGTGAACATCTGACAATATTTTAATCCTTATCTCTTGTTGTTTCTACTTCCCTGAAACTTCCTTGCAAATTTTCCTAGCACTCAAGTACATCCTAATTTCGATCATCACCATTTTCCAACATGCTCAACATTTCAAAGACATTAATTTTCAATTTTTCAAACCATCTGACTACCCTACCAAACACCAAAAGGAGAATCGAAAAAAAAGAGGATTGCAGATTAAATTGCATATATAATTCATAATTTCATTCTTGCTAGTATTGTTCAATCGAAGGGAGAGGAAGATAGAAGGTGTTGAATGTAATTGAGGAAGGTGAGGTACTAAGCCCTATCGTTCCGCTTCACATAACCCTTAGTCTCCCTCTTCGTGTAAGCGCTCAATCCCTTCTTCTCATCTTTCATTCACAGCTCCATCGTGTAGCTACTATGCACGTAGTATGGCTCCGTGCTAGTCAGCCCCTCAACATTGCACAGCATGCTAAATGCACCACGGATCCCGCCACGGTGTTATCACAGGGCTCTAACTCTAACAAAATGGGGAGCCTCTCGTAGTGGCCATGACATTAGAGTGAGAGAGGGGGGAACGGAATAAGGATGACCAAATCCTCTAATATGCAGTACATGGATGGGAGTATGTGGCCTCTACATGGCATCCTTTCATTGGTGTTTGTTGTTTGAAGAAAGAGAATATCTTATAACCAGCCTTATCTCAGAAAACCAACCTCCATTTGAATGCAACACGTCAGCATATTACTGTCATTACCATGCATCCCACTGCACCCGAATAGCACATTCCATTCCCCTTAAATCCCTTTCTTCTTATTCGAACCCCACACCAAAGGCACCCCATTCCATCCTAACCCAAGCATTGCAGTGGTAGTCTTACATGTGTTGTCGTTGATACGAAGCATGGTACTGGATTTAGAATAGAATTGGTATACAAATTCGGGTTGGTCCTGCAAAACCTGGTAGTACTGCTCCACAAATTAAGTCTTCCCTGACCTATTTACCACTGCCATTAGAGAGAGAGAAGGCTAAGAGATAGCAAAGCGAGCAGGTACCTGATTAGAAGTGATTGGAATGGTAAATGGCGATGCCATTTTTGAAACTCCCAATAACCCTAAATGAGAGAAAGAAGCAGCTTCTGAATCGAAACTTAGAAGAAGATTCAATGCCCCCTCGCCCATGAAGATCTGAAACACACACCACCACAGAACAAAATCTTACATGATATTCTAAGATTGGCAAACAGAGCACATACAAAAAGACAATATTAGTCAATACGAATATAAATATCTGAGAGATGGTTGTGCTTTAGATCTAGAGAGAGAGAGAAAAGATTACCTTGAGAGACAATGAAAGATATTGGGAAGGATATTTTTTTTCCAAGGGTTGTGCTTTTTGTGCTTGTGCTGGTTTTTATTGTTGAAAGATATTGGGGAAGCTGGTTTCAACGTCGGTGACGACCCTTCAGAGGGCTAGTTTCAGCATGGAGCTATGCAATGTATTTTAGGTCACAGTGGCAACTATGATGGGAATGTATTTTAGAGGTAACCAACGGGTCTCAGTGGTGGCATAGAGCTATGCAATGTATTTCGGAGGTAACTGACAAGAATTTTCACTCTCAACAGAAGTCAAACTAGGGTCTCGACTCTCACAACGGGTTTATCTTCTCTAGCAATTTTCAATCTCCTGTATTTTAGTTTATGATGTTCATTCCATACTTGCTAACGTATCACATTCTAATTGGATGGCTGATTTTCTTATAAAACCTACAGGGTTGTTTAGAAGCATTCCTCTTAAAGAAAAGTGGATTGTCCAGTTTCAAGTTATTCTCTTTAGAATTTGTCATATCATTAAATATGAAGGAAAATTATAAAAATCAAAATGAAATAGAGTATTATTATAATTCAAATTTTAAAACCTAACTTAGAAGTAAATAGTCGTATTATAAAATTTTTACTGCAATTATAGTTGGTGATATGGGTGTTCATCTAGATTCGAATATTTGACTATAACCGAAGTCACACTAGATTCAAAAATCGGGAGATTATCCTCCTAGATTGAATCTAGGTAGATAACCGAATTAAATCCGGATATCCAAATTGTAACTGAATTTTTGTATTTTTTACTTTTTTTTTGGCTCAAAATCCAGGGGTTATAATCAAATTTAATTCAAATTTTTTCATATATTTAAAAAAAAAAAGACTTTATAACTTTTAGAAAAAATAATATCAATTTAAAAAATATATATATAATCTGATACCATGTTTAAAATTCCCAAATTTTAAAAGAAAATAATAATTTAAAAACTTCTATTTTTTTAAATAAATTAAAGCTTTTTAAATAAATTAAAGAACAAAATAAATAAAAATGTAAAAATAATAATATTGTTGTTAAATCACAATACAAAACATAAATTTACAAAGAATAAAAAATAAGTAATAATAGATCACAACTAATTACGCTAACTTAATAAGTAATAATAAGAATAGAAGGCAGAAAGTACTGCTTAATAACTAATGGCCGATTCAGTTGCAGCACATGGCCATTCTCTTCCCCCTCCTTATCACATAAGAGATTTTCATCTACACCACCATCAACAACAAGAATTTCATCACCAGCAGCAACAACAAAATTTAGAAGATGAGCAAAGAGGAAATAGCGGCTGGCCCCAGAAACGAGATCGTGATGAAAACAACAGCAGCAACCTGATGACAGCACACGAACAACTCAGCCTACAAATGGGTGTAAAATGAAAGCATTAAAGTTCTACAAATATTTATACACATCTGCCAAATCATGTGTTATAAGAAAATCAATATCTTGCAGATTTACCAATAAAATATCTTATAAATAGATGGAACAATTAGGAATTGCAAATCATTAAACCAGGCCTATTGAAGAATTGTTAGTACCCAAACTACATCATTATGGAGATCTTCACTCCTTATTTCCTATTGAAAGTATGTGCCAAAACTGAAATTCTCAATGCATCATAAATTGAAGCTGGAAACATACAGGTAATTGCATAATTCTATAAATCTGGAAATTCTCAATGCATAAGATAGACACGAAAAATATAAATAAAACAGTTGCATACCAGCCTATTATATTTGAAATTAAAAGTATATATTACTAAAAAGAACTTGTTACCCTCCGATCCTAAAAGATAAATAAGTGATATGATTGGATATGTAACATCCCATAATCGAACAGATCAATCTTAGTAATCATTCAAGGTCATCTACACAGCCTCTTCTAAAATTGAATTCTCATTCAAGGTCATCTCATAAGTGATACTCATGGAAGAAGGTATTAAAAGACTAGTGTCATCCTCCATGTCTAATGAAATATGAGTTGAATTAGAATTCCCAACGCTACTACTTAAACTACTTTCTATCTGTTTTAAACATAATAAGAGAAAAAAAGTATAATAAAATTAAATCAACCTATATTCAAGAAATGGTGAAAACAACAAAGTATGCACATGTTGTATATAGTTGAAACATCTATATGTTTCTAACAATGTAAAATCAACACAAATGATAATACACAGCATATTTAATTTCCAGATATCGTAACAGGTGCTTATTATCTGAAGAAAGAAAAAAGAAAACAAAGAATCTGCTCACAACCCTGTCCAGATCCCTTCTAATCAACTCTCAAACACGTGTAACTGTACCTTTTTATTAGTCCATCAACAATATATTTTAGAAGTAGTTGAGTCTCCTCTAATTATTTTTGTTTCTCAAATAATAAGAGGGATCCAAATGAATTCTGCTATATATAAAAAATTTTGTGTAAAAATTATGCGAGAACAAATTTAAAATTCTACATCAATTAAAATTAAAGAAATTAAAAGATATATAAAAATAAAAATAATCATTTGCTTAACAATAAATATAGCTAAAAATTAAAAAGACCAAAACGCAAAATATAATCAATGATAAATTATAACTTATTTCTTACACAATTCTTGTACAATAAAAATTTTCTGCAAGTCATTTTTCGTTTTGAATTCATAACGGGGCGTTGAGGAAGCTCTCGTCTACGTGATCTGGATTTTATTTTATTTTTTTTCGTTAAAAAATACTAGGGATAAATGTAATAAATAACTGACGGACAAATATCAAGTAATAATTTATAATATTTAATGTTTGTATAATATCTATAATTTAAAATTTTTAAAAAAAAAATCTAAAATTAAAGAAAATAAATTCAAAATATTGTGCTTATCATATCGTCCACCTCTTATACGTGACATTCGTGCCTAGCATTGATCTTCGTTGTTTATCCCCTTGGTTAAACTTCCTGACCCTGCAGAGATACCCCAGAAGGAGAACAAGTAGAATAGGAGCAAATGGCAATTGCGCGAACCGGGGTGTACGTTGATGACTACTTAGAGTGTAAGCTTCTCTGAAACCCCTCTATTCTTTTCTCCGTAATACTTTCCCAAATTCATTCGGCTAAAAACCTAAAATTTGAAATTTCTGCAGACGCAAGCACTTTACCCGCTGAGCTTCAGAGGCTTCTCAATACCATCCGAGAACTCGATGAACGTTCCCAATGTAATGCCCCAATTCTTCAAAAATTTCAATAGATCAAGCACCTGTTTTTGTGTGTTTGTGTCTCTGAGTGAAATTATTTTATTTTATTTTATTATTGGGGGGGTGAAAGCGATGATAAACCAGACGGGGCAGCAGACGAAGTACTGCTTGGGACTGGCTACACAGAGCTCAAAGAAAGGTAATAGTAATAACAGCTGTTCTTACTATTACAATAACAATAATAATAGTCAAAAAGACGAGGTGGCAATCGAGAAAATGCGAAAGGATATCGATTCGAGTCAGGATAATGCATTGAGTTTATGCACCGAGAAGGTTTTGTTAGCACGGCAAGCTTATGACCTGGTAAGCTTATCTTATTGTTAATGGTTTTGTATTGTGCCTTGGGATTTCTTCAATTTTATCGTTCTTCCCTTTAATTGCTGGGCATTTTTTTATATTCCATTGGCTTTTGATGAGCGAAGGTCTCTTGCTCTTCTTTGCATACTTGCAATGTCGCTAGTTCAAGATAGTGTCAACGATTTTGCTTTACTTGTAGTTGTAGGTATTTTCAAACATGTGGTATCACATATGGAAATAGGAATAACAATTGGACT
Source organism: Platycarya strobilacea (assembly GCA_036898215.1). NCBI lineage: Eukaryota > Viridiplantae > Streptophyta > Magnoliopsida > Fagales > Juglandaceae > Platycarya > Platycarya strobilacea. Next base: position 144,428 of record CM072548.1, read on the forward strand.
ATATTTGTTTCAGACTAAAGGTTTGTTGGAACTTGGGTTGCTGTGCTCATAAGTATGAAAATAAATAGAATACTCGCGTAAATGATAGAAGTGATTGTAAAAGTTTTCTCTAGAGCTTTCTTAAATTAAAAAAGGCTGCTACACCATTACACTTAGGGCTGGTGGCGGGGCTTCCTGCCACCCTGCTGTCCACCTCCCCATCCTTACCTGGGCAGCTTGGGCAAACCCCGCCCCCAAAACATATATATGTATATATATATATACACACGAGTGGGTATTTGGAACAAAAGCGCTCAGAGTTTTTAGGACCATAACAGATTAAGTAGCCAATTTATGTTTTTCATGTAGGGGAAGAGAAAATTTTTCTCTTCGTACAACTTCGTGCTTTCTCTTTGTTTTCCTGAACCAAGCGTCATCTATCCTTCAACCATTTCCAATGATTGGCTCAATTTTAGTTTTTTCTTATTAGAAGTTACCATGGGTTATCATTCGGAGGTGGTCTAGGGTTTAGGGTGGTGCGTCAGATCCTGCTTGGGACTGCTTCAGTGCAATGGCTCATTGAATCGCTAGAGGAATGTATCAAGGGGGAAGTAACAGCGGTGTATACTCGGCAAACAGGAATGGATATAGCAGCCTTATTGCCCAACGATGCTCCAATAACAGAGGACGTTATTTGGAGCTCAGTGAATACAGTTAGGAGGGGATGAGGAATCTATTATGCTTTCCGGAAGGGGATGGAGGATGGGGTTGGCGTAAGATAAGAGATGAGCTCCTGGTCTGGCGTAACCAAAAGGGGAGCACTAAGGTAACAACAAACCCATCTATGGTTGCTGGGAAAGAGGGGAAAATTCACGTTCGTATAAGGAGGCGTTGACTTCTGGCATCCTGACGCAAAAGGAAATGAATTCAGTGGGTATTCCGACGCCGAAGGAACTGGCTGGCTGCTTGGATCAGAAGATGACCGTTAGGAAGCTTAAGGGCGATAAGAAGACGATACAGGCGAAGGATCCCTCGAGTTGCGTGGTTGACATGTCTGAAGAGTGGGAGATACGTATGCTGCTGAGAGAAGTACAAGATGATATCCGGCAGTTGAAGAAGGAAATGGCCCCGGTGGCAAGACTTGTCGGGCTATTTCTGGAAGAAGACGACTGGCGCAAGGAAGTCGAGCGGTACAAGAGCTCGGGATAGAATGAGGCCGGGCCTTCTAAAACCAAATTCGTGTCCAAGCCCAAGACGAAGCGGAGGTGGCAAATCAAACGGACTGGGCCGGGGCTCAAAGGATCGGCAGTAAAGGCTCAACTAACGGGGCTGCAATGTTCAAGCCTTGAGAAGGAGCTAGGCGTTTCTGAAACGGCCCGCAGACCCGATACAAACGTCGCCGTTTCACCCCAAGACGACGGATGCGTGCCGGAAACGTCTCCGTTCTGGGTGACGCCGTCAATAGTGGCACAGACAGTGCCGACGATGCCGATAGTGCTCTCCGATGAGCATACGTTGGCAGCAGGAGTGTTGGAGAAGGAGTCCTTGGCGCGCGGGAAGAACCAGAGCTCCGTAAGGGCATCTGATAGCGTTGATACTCTAGGGGTAACCCAGATATTGCCGTTTGATGGAGGTGGTGAGGTTACGTTGCTGTCGAACAGTCACAGACTTCCTGAGGTTGGATTCGAGCTATCGGACTCGGAGGACTTTACTTCGGAGGACTTCATGCATTCGGTTGAAGACTCTATGCAGGGGTTGGAAGAACTCTCGGTTGATGAAGAATTCCAGAACCCAAATCCCCTAAACTACTTCTTTCCAAACCAATCCGATTGGGTGCTGCAAATGGCTCAGGGAATTCATCAACTGATTGGGATTTGTTGTGTTGGTTACGAAGAACAATTCATGGCATTACTTACTGCCATTGAGTCAGGATGTAATAAAAATCATAGAGATAACTCAAGGCAAATCAGAGAGCTGAACCGGTTGACATGGTCCTTGAATTCGGAAGGTCCTTCCAATAAGGGAAGGGTGAAAGGAAAGGGGCTGATCATTTCTTAATGAAGCCTAAAATTGTGTCTTGGAATGTACGGGGTCTTAACGAGGGTAATAAACGACTTCGGATTCGTAACCTTCTTCGAAAGTGGGATGCTGATATTGTGTGTCTCCAGGAAACTAGGATGCAACATATCGATAGGAGTCTGGTGAGAAGTTTGTGGAGGGGTGTTCATGTGGATTGGGTGTATATGACTTCCTCAAGGGCGTCAGGAGGAGCCATCGTGCTCTGGGATCCGAGGGTGGTGGAAAAAGTGGAGGTGCATATTGGTAGATACACAGTAGCTTGTTTGTTTAGAAGTGTTACTGATAATTTTATGTGGGCCTTTGCTGGTGTGTATGGGCCTAATGTGGATGTTGATAGACGACTCCTATGGGAAGAAATAGCAGGTCTACACAGTGTATGGAATTTCCCTTGGTGCATAGGCGGAGATTTCAACATAGTTCGTTTAGCCAGTGAAACTTTTGGTAATAGAAGAGTGAGGCTAGCTAGCTTAGAATTCTCAGAACTTATCTCTGACTTAAATCTAGTAGATTTACCGCTTGTCGGAGGTCCAGCCATGTGGTCTAATAACCAAACATGGTCTAGGTTAGATTGTTTTCTCATTTCTTCGGAGTGGGAAAGTCACTTTCCGGATACTATACAGAAGCGTTTGGATCGTTTGTCCTCTGATCATTGGCCGATATTGTTAGATTGCGGTGGTCTTCGAAATGGGAGGCGATACTTTAAGTTCGAAAATATGTGGTTGAAGTCAGACGGTTTTGTTGAAAGGGTTAAACAATGGTGGTCTTCTTATCACTTCGAAGGCTCCCCCAGTTACATCTTTACTAATAAATTGTGAGCCTTAAAAGGAGACCTGAAGTTGTGGAATTCGCAATCGTTTGGAAACCTAGGTGATAATAGGAATGCATTATGGAAGGATATTCAGGAACTAGATAGACTTCAAGAAGGGCGAACCCTCACGCAAGAAGAACAATTGCATAAGACCTCTTTGTTAGCAGATCTTGAGCGGGTCATTCTTATGGAAGAAATTTCTTGGCGCCAAAAATCAAGAGCTCTGTGGCTACAGGAAGGGGATCGATGTACGAAATTCTTCCATAAAGTTGCAAATTCCCACCGTAGGAATAATAACATTGAGATGCTTAAGATTAATGGCATGGAGAGTAAAGATGAAACGGTTATCCGAAGCCACATTGTCAACTATTACAAGAACTTGTTGATGGAACATGAAGACTGGAGACCTAATCTGAATGGTCTCGCTTTCGATACTATTGATCCAGATGAGGTGGCTTGGTTAGAGAGGACTTTTGAGGAAGAGGAGGTCTTTAAGGTCATCCGCAAAATGGTCAAAGACAAAGCACCTGGACCTGATGGTTTCTCTATGGGTTTCTTTCAGGAATGTTGGGAAGTAATCAAAGATGATCTCATGCGGGTGTTTCAGGAGTTTTTCCAACATCAGAAATTCGAAAAAAGCCTCAACTCTACTTTCTTAGCTCTCATACCCAAAAAAGTGGGGGCCATAGAAATCAAGGATTTTCGACCTATTAGCTTGGTTGGAGGGGTCTATAAGATCATATCGAAAGTGCTGGCTAACCGCCTCAGCGAGGTTATTGGGAAGATTATTACTAAATCTCAGAATACTTTTGTAAAAGATAGACAAATTCTCGACGTTGTTCTAATAGCAAATGAGTGTATTGACAGCAAAATAAAAATGTCTGGGATTGGGATTCTGTGTAAATTAGATATGGAAAAGGCCTATGATCATGTGAATTGGAAATTTCTTTGGTATCTTCTTGGTAGATGTGGCTTTGGGGAAAGATGGACAACGTGGATAAGGTGGTGCATATCCAGCCCCAGATTCTCAATCTTGATAAATGGCTGTCCTGAAGAATTCTTTCCTAGCTCTCGTGGCTTGAGACAAGGCGATCCATTATCCCTGCTTTTATTTGTTTTGGTTATGGAAGCACTGAGCAGGATGTTGTCGGCCCTGGTGGATAATGGTTTGGTAAAAGAGTTTCCAATCGGAACACCACATCGAGGTTTTGCTAATATCTCCCACCTGCTGTTTGCAGATGACACCCTTGTTCTGTGTGAGGCGAAGATAGGTCAAGTGCGAGCCTTAAAGGCTCTTCTACTTTGCTTCGAAGCAGTATCGGGGTTAAAAGTGAATTATGATAAATTTGAGATGGTTCTCATTGGCGACGTGCGTAACCTGCAACAGTTGGCCGGCTCCCTCAGTTGCATGACTTCCTCTCTTCCACTGACATATCTGGGACTTCCCTTGGGTTCGCCATCAAGGGCGGCTGAGATTTGGGATATAGTGTTTGAAAGAATGGAAAGGAAACTAGCAGGGTGGAAAAAGATGTATTTGACTAAAGGGGGCCGAGTCACTCTCATCAAGAGTACTCTTTCCAATTTACCCACGTATTTTCTATCTCTTTTTCCAATCCCGGCTAGAGTGGCTAGTCACTTCGAAAAGCTGCAATGAGACTTCTTGTGGGGAGGATTGGGGGAGGAGTATAAGTATCACTTAGTCAAGTGGGAGCACGTGTGTTGTCTGTTATCGGAAGGTGGTTTGGGCATTCGTAACTTGAGGTTGTTCAATCGAGCATTGTTCGGTAAATGGTTATGGAGGTATCATTAAGAACCAGGAACTCTATGGAAAATAGTGATTGATCATAAATATGGGGAAGCATGGGGAGGGTGGAGCTCCAATGTGGTCAGGGGATGATCGTGTGGTGTAGGGGTGTGGAAAAATATTAGAAGTGGATGGGATATCTTTCATTAGCACACTAGGCTTCTTTGTGGTGCAGGTTCAAAAATTAGATTTTGGAAGGATGCCTGGTGTGAAAATAGGGCCTTGACTGACTTGTTTCCTTCTCTTTTTCAGGTAGCTAGCACAAAAAACATCACTGTAGCAGAGGCGGTGGAGGCATATGGCGGCCGGCTACATTGGAACGTCAACTTCAACCGGGCGGCACAGGACTGAGAACTAAACTCTCTTGAGGAATTCTTCAGTCTCATCTACTCACAAAGACCGAACCTCCAGACTAAAGATGGATTATGGTGGAATCCTGAAGGCAGAGGAAAATTCACAGTCCATTCATTCTATAAAGTGCTCAGTCAAGGACCGGCGACGCAATTTCTGTGGAGGAAGATGTGGCGACACAAAGCACCCCCAAAAGCGGCATTCTTCGTATGGATAGCTTCGTTGGGGAAGATTCTTATTACAGACAACTTGAGGAAAAGGGGAATTATTATCATAGACTGGTGTTGTCTGTGTCGCAATGGAGGGGAGTCGGTTAATCATCTTCTTTTACATTGCGAGACCGCTAGAGCCCTCTGGTGTGCGGTTTTTAGTAGGTTAAAGTTAGCTTGGGTTATGCCAGAGACTGTAATGGCAACAATGGCATGCTGGAACTCCATTAGAGGCGAGCGGCATATCAGAGCTGTATGGAAGATGATTTCTATATGTATCATGTGGTGCTTTTGGTTAGAACGCAACGAGCGAACGTTCGAAGATAAGGAGAAAACCAAGGAGGAATTGATTGTTATATTTTTTAGAACTCTCTATACTTGGTCCATTGCCGTGAATTTCAACGGCATGGACCTACATGACTTCTTAGCTACTAATGTGCCTAGTAGATAGGACATGACTTTCTTTGTTTGTAATTGCTGTGAACATTTGTAATTGGCTTTTGCCTGATCTTAATATATTTTTACTTATAAAAAAAAAAATATATACACACTAGTAAGGGAGTTACGTGCAACGCACGTGTGCCCCCTGCACGTAGCGCCCGGTTGGAGGAATAAAGATATCCTACCAAAAAATAAAGGAGGTGGGCTGCCGTGAGGGATTGTGGTGGCTGGGTATGGTGGCCGGGGTGACGGGAGTTGATGGTGGCCAATGGTGAGGTTGGGGGCTGACGACGGCAGCATGAGGGTGTGATGTGCGGAGTCGAGAGAGAGAACTCGGGAGGGAGATAGCCGAATGAGAAAGAGGATTTATATGTAGTCTGAAATTCTCCAGGGACAAAAACGTAATAAGATCAAGCAAGGCAGGGGCATAAATGGAAAAAAGGGAAAATGTTAAACACAAATAACTGTTCATTCTTGTTCATCTCTTATAGATTTTCTTTTTAAAACAAATGCTGAAACATCTTTTTGGGTTTTTTTTTTTTTTCGCGGGGCGGGGGGGGATGGTTAAGTTAACCCTAAATCCCCCTCCCTCCCTCAGACTCTCTTCTCTTCTCTTTTCTCTCTCTCTCTCTCTCTCTCTCTGGCCGCTGCTGCCCTCTCTCCTTCTCGCAGTGACCTTCTTGTCATATCCTTTTGGGCTCCTCCTCTTCGGTTGCTCCTCGTCTCCAAGTCCATGAGTTTGTTTTTTACTAGTTTAGATTTTTTTGGTTGTTTCCGATTGGAATCATTTGATAGAAATTTTGTTGTGGATTTGATTTGTATTTTGTTTATTTTTGTGGATTTTTTGTGTGAATTTGTTTATTTTTATGTTATTCGATTATTTGTTTTTTTTTTCCAATCCAATTATGGGGTTGTGGGTGGTGGATGGACCAAGTGTCTGCCCTGCTCTCCGGCACACGGATGGGGCCCACCATATTGGCACACGGATGGGGCCCCCCATAATATGGTGGCGGATTCCAGTGGCATAACCCTCCCCCCAAAACAAAAATGTGGGTGTGGAAGGGGCAACTCCGCTCCATAGGGTGTGGGTAGCACTCCTAACTACAATTTGCAAGTGTTGAAATCCCATCAGCTTAGATTCGAATGACATTTTTGGTGGTTTGTTTTCAGAGACAAGATTGCTTTGAAAATAATACGTAGGGTTGTTAGTTGTTAGAAGGGGAAAAAAACTAAAGAAAAAAGTGAGTGATACACTTATATGCCTTAATTTTTGTGTTTTTTGATACAATCTTATGAGAACGAGTTGTCTTATCTCAACATTATGGATAGGATTCACATAGCAGACACTACTCAATGATGTTTCACCATTTCTTTTACATAGCATTTGTTGGCCATGGGACCCCTGGTTTATATCCATGTCTCATTGAGTGTAGTGATACAAAACATTTTGTCACCTGCAAAAACGATAAAAGAAAGTTAAATTGAGCCCTTTAACGGATAAGTTTCCAAAACTCATCCAACTTCCCTCACATTTGTCCCTTTTCTTGTGTTTAAGTTTCCAACAATTCTTACACTTCTTAATAGGCTGCTGCTTTCTCGCCTTTCGATTTTGGTTTTTTGAATTTATTGAGTTGGGATTCTTGTATAGAAATATTTATGGTCCATGTATAAAGCCGCAAAATTTCATTGAGTCTCTCAACTGGATGCCTGTTGATCCTACAATTTCTTCTCTATCCTCCCAAAAGATCAAAAAAGGAAAAAAGAACAAATTTTCTCCAATCACTAAACCAGTTGTCCTACCACTGTGTCTGACATCAGTTCAAGTACTATAATTTTTTTTTTTGTTGTTAATAAGTAAAAACAGTTCAAGCACTATATTGCATGATCTAGAGTCAGTTTTGTGGTTTCCTTTTAACCTGTAGCTTTTGTTTTTCTTCTGCCAAGTAACCTGCAGCTTCATATATTATGGGTTTTGAACACCCTCCCCTATCACTAGAGCTTACATAGTATCATATATTTTTCATTTTGCATTTGCTTCAGATAGATAGCCATGTAAAAAGACTTGATGAGGACCTGAACAACTTTGCTGAAGATCTAAAGCAAGGTAGGTAAACTTCAATGTTATCTTCTATCGAGTCTTCTATGAGTTTGAAAGAAATATAATCTCAGTAGGAAACCATTAGAAGGTTATTTGACTGGTATGAAATAAAAAAACCCCCAAAGAACCGATGCATCCACTTCTTTTTGCACAAAATTTTCTGCTTAGGAAGAGGCAAAGTTAGTTACGTAGCTTATGTTTCTTTTCTTTTCATCTTTTCCAATTTGCTTTAGAGGGAAAAATATCTCCAGATGAACCAGCAATTCTTCCTCCACTACCTATAGTCCCTAAAAGTGAAAAACGCAAGTATTTTTATGGAACACCTCAATCAAAAAGGATGGATTACAGGGAGAGGGAGTGGGATCGGGAGCGTGATAGGGATTTCGAGCTCATGCCGCCTCCGGGAAGTCAAAAAAGGGAATTTGCTGCCCCAGTCGATGTCGATCAACCTATTGATCCAAACGAACCTACCTACTGTGTTTGTCATCAGGTCCTGACTTTTATGTTAGATCCTTTTAAATCTTGCTTTCAAATCAAAAGTTCTTTTGGAGATTGTTTTGTGATTTGTTTTCAGCTGCTTTGGTTCATTTACTGATGTGCTGCTATAATTATCTGGATCTTTTAGGTGTCATTTGGAGATATGATTGCTTGTGACAATGAAAACGTGAGTCTTATTTTCTTTGCCTTATTTTATGTTTCTCGGGCTATCTGGATATGATTTTTCGTAAGGCTTCTTTTGTTTAGATGGCACCAATGCATGGGATACAAAACCTGTGACTTCTTTAAAAATGTTGCAGAACCCTGCTAAACAAATTCTCTTTAGATTTATGTTTTAATATCACTATTGGCGCCTGTGTAAAATGAAAGGAGCTTGGGATATCTGAAAAACTGACACCTCGTAGTTTCTGGATTATATGTCATCATAATTGTGTTATCGATACTGCTTATAAAAGAAATTTTGATGTTCTCGATTGTAGTTGGTGGATTGGCTAACGTTTTGTACGTTGACAGTGCCAAGGAGGCGAATGGTTCCATTACACGTGTGTGGGGCTGACACCAGAGACGAGATTCAGAGGAAAATGGTATTGTCCAACCTGCAAACTGTTACCGGAATGTCAATGATGTTGGACGACTGGAGCCTCTCCGTGAATTGATCGCTGTTGTATTTTCAGGATCACTTTAGGAGGAAAAGCAGTGGGGAAAAGTTTTTCTTTTTTTCTTAAAAAAAAAAAAAAGGCACTGTAATTTGGTTACTTGGTCTTGTTATTGACAAACTGGCCATACACTAAATTGTCAAAAATACCAATCCTTTATTCATTGCTCTCCTCACAAAAAGTTACGCGAATCTATTATGAGAAGATAAATGATTAGCATCAGCCCCTGATTTGGGATCAGCCTCCAACCCACCATTAATGGCACTTATAGAATACTTGAAATGTCTCCATCTGCATTTGATTAAAAAAAAAAATACATGGGTGAATGATTGAAATATTCCCATCTGCATTTGTTACTTGTGACGTTTTTAAATTCCCTTTAAAATAAACACGGGAATTGAACCATAAGAATGCTGATAATACAGGTCACACGTCCCAACGACAAGTGTCAACCGTGTGTGCATACGTGATATACATAAAATAAAAATCGCAGCAGATAAAATTAAGGTCAATAAATAGGAACCAGAATGTTTAGAAATATTTTACAAACTAATTTAATAAAAACTCTCCAACAGGAGATTTAATACAGTTATCTGAAATACAAATTAAACAAATACATATTTATAAAGAGGGAAAAATAAATTTCTCGAGATAACAATTAATATTAATATCACCTCAACGGCGAAACCTTCTCCTCAGGCTCAACCTCTTCATAATCTGCATTTAAAAACTAAGACGCCAAAATGGTATCGCAGGTAAGAATAACCCAAACAAACCCAAGACAATAAATACATTAATGTCACAACAACAACCATGAACAAATTACCATATGCATGAGGTTTAAAATCATCTTCTTCAAAATCAATAAAATAACCACACATGCCAAAACCCCATTTGGCCCAAAATAAAACTCTAGTAAAATCACCCATCATTTTCTCAGAAAATGATGACCATAAATCCATTAAAACCACAATTATTTTCTTAGAAAATGGTCCACGTAAAACAATTAAATAAAACTCGCTAATTTCTTAGAAAATGACCTAAACATCCATTTTATTAACCGTATGCACCATGATCTCTCCTAGGGACCATCCGCGCATTCTAACTTTCATCATCACACCGAAGGTAACGACCCCACATGTGACTTTGGAATGGGCGATGCCTAACTAACCGCGCCTAGCACGTACCATGACCAGGCATCCCCTAACTCTCGCTAGCAGAGAAGCCACGGAGTCGGCACGAGAGCATTACCATCCCGTCCAATCCCGTTGTCGCCCGACGACGACCCAGTGGACATCACATAGTATATTCAGCTTCCAAGTGACCAGAGGAGCTCCACCGGAATAATGCCTCATCCCGGCTTGGGGTCGTGATTCACACGCACCCAAAAACCATAAACACAATGAAAACCCAGTTTTCATTTCCAATGCATAAATATACGCGTAAACACACAATGCAGATGATCATGCATCAGATAACCAACAACTCATAATTTCAAGAATGACCAAACATAATATTTGTTGATGCCAAAAATATATTTAAATCTTAAAGTTTATTTGGAAAATATTTACAACGATTAAAAACGCATATCCTTGAGTAGACGCCATTCTGCAGCGCTCGCAGCGGTCATTTGTACGTTAGGCTAAAGTGCTCGGTTTGACACCAAAATTTAGGGAGATACTCTTTGGAAGGTGGAGAATCTTATGGAGGTAGAGGTGTGGTGGCACAACCACCGGAAGGTGGCGGATCGGGGTCAAAATGGGTGAAAACCCATTTTCGGGTTTGAGGTTGTACTGGGAAGGTGAGGCTGCGGTTGAGGAAACTGAGTTAGGGTGATGACCGGCTAGGCGATGGGAGTCTTTTGGTGGTGGTGGTGAGGCCTACGGTGGCCGAACGGTGGCACGGCAAAGAACGACTCGTTTTGGGACCCATTTCAAGTGGAGGAGTAACCGGCGGCGATGGGTGGCTACTGACGGTGGGTTATGCTTGCCGAAGGGTGGGGAGTCTAGTGGTAGTGGTCGGAAGCCAAGAGGTGGCCGGCGGTGGCCGGAAAATGCAAGGGAATGCAAAATACCCATTTCGAGTTTGTGGCCGTGGAGGGGTGGTGGGATGGCCGGAGGGGACACCACCGGTGCCGTTGAACTCGCCGGCATGTGGGGGTGAGGTTGGGCTGGGCGGTGTCGCCGGTGGGTGGTCGGCGGCGGCCCAGGGGCTGAGGAGAGAACTGGCGAGAGACAGAGAGGAGAACAGGGGTTGTGGGCTGGGGGTCGAAACCGTGAGGAAGAAAAGGAAAGAAAAGGAAGAAAAAGAAAAGAAAAGGAAAAGAAAAAGAAAAAAAGAAAAAGACTAACTAGAAAAAGAAACATAATAAATTAAATAAAAGCCGACTTGAAATACTATAATCTAATATCAATAAAATAAAATATTTAAAGTCCACCAATAAAAATAAATTAAACCCAATCGCAATATTAAAAATAAAACAATAATTAATATAACGAAAGCAGATCAAATAAACTCACATAATAAAATAAAAGAATTAAATTCCCAATCATTAAAATAAATAAAAAAGCAACGTAACTCAATATTAACTAATTAATAACTCAAATAAATATTTTAAACAAATAAAATATGACTAATAATATTATTTAAATAAATTAAAATAATTAACACCGAGAATAAAATAACGTGTAAAAATACACGTAAGTTAGAATCTCACAAATATATATATATTATAAATTATTAGAGATGGCTTTTACCTTTCAATAATTTTGTGAATGATCTCACCATCATTATTTTAAGTCTTGCATAGTAACTTATATTGTAATTTTAACGATTATAGATATGAGTTTCAATCGTTCTAAAATTTATAAAAAAAAATATATAGAACAAAAAAAATTCTAATTTTTAAGAGTTTTAAGAGTTTTTTTTTATATTTTTCTTTTGTAATAGTAGTTTCTTTTAAGTTTTATAACACGTTATCAGCATGAAGTTTTACCGATATTGAAGTTAGTGGTCTTCTACTTTAAGTAAGTTTTTCAATATATTATTTGCAGTCTTCGAGATGAATATAAAATGTGATATTACTTAATATTACTTGATAAAATTCTATTTTTATTCTCATGATTATATAAATATATTTTTTAGATTCACATATTTATTTTTGTAATTCATATATATAGAAAATGTCAAATCTTATAAAAATGATATTTATTACTATTAACATTTCTAGAAAAATTATTTATCCAAGATCCTTAATGAGATCTATTTGGATATGATGAATTTGGGAGATACAATTAAAAAAGAAAATCACGTGTCCCTGCAGGACCGTACTGTATATCTCACGATGAAAAAGAAAATTATCTTACTTTGTGAAATGATTTAAGGGAGTGATATGAATACCAGAAAACTGTTATCCTCCCAGAAGATCATTATGACTTATTGCACCTGAAGTTGCAAAATTTTAAGAGTGGTAGTGAATGTAACTCTACACTCTTTAAAATCAACTCAATATTAAAATTATGCAATGAGAAAGTCACTGATGATGATATTTTTAAAAGAATACATTATTTTTCATGTTTCCAATATGCTCCTGCAGTAGCAATATCAAGAGTGAAAGTTCAACTAATATTGTAAATTTTTATTTTGTCTTCTAGTGATTAAGCTAAACAGTGAGTTTTTTTTATTAATAAATCACCAGTTTCGTCCTATTAATGATATTGGATTTATACTATTCCTAGAAGTGAATAGTGCATCATTTCAAAAGAATCAAGGGCATAGACATGGTAGAAAAACTATAGAAGTGTTAGTCCCAAAAGCGACAACACTAAAGATGATAATAATATACCGTATCACTAGAAGTGATCCAACTCAAAAAATGGTAAAGACCCTCAGAACAATTCTTCATAGAAAGATGAAAATGTTTGTTATAGATGTGGTATGACTGAACATTGGTCACGTACCTGTTGTACGGTTAAACACTTGATTTACTTATACTAAGTTTTTATATATTATAGTAAAGTTTTTTAATATTTTATTATGTTTTGAAATAATGAAAAGTGGGTGCCTGAAGCACGATAAGAAATTATTTGGGATAATAAATACTGTCTAAATTTGATCCTCTTACAAATGAATGTGAACCAAAAGTTCAAAGGATTACCTATTTACAAAGTATTACAAATCAATTACTTAATGTATTTACTGACACTAAAGATATTGTAAAATCATATATTATTGTTGTTAATATTTAAGTAAGAATTGAAATTCCTAAGGGATAAGTTGTTAAAACAGCATATATGAGTTTAAGACACACCTGAAGTATTGAAAACTTATTAGTGCAAAAGAAAAGAAATCGGTGCCCCTGAAAATATCGTACCCACAAAACAAGTAATAAGATCTATCCAAATTTTCTGTACAGAAAAAGAAACTTTTGAAAAGAAAACTTCCTGAAAATGTAACTTCTGAAGAGTACAAATCTCCTGAAAAGGTAAATCTTAAATAGTACAAATCTCCAGAAGATGTAACTTCTAAACAGGAAACTCTTGAAAAGTGCAAATCTCCTGAAAAGGAACCTCCTGAAGAGGAAATTCCTGAAGAGTACAAACCTCCTGAAGAGGTGTTTTATGAAATGTTTTCCTCTGGAGAGGAACATGTACCTGAAAACAATGAAATCTCAATACATTTCATGAGTACTGGAAAAATTATGGATAGAAATAAAACTGTTGTCGACAACATATTTTCATATAAAATGACCATTGACATTATTAGAAGTAATGAAGAAAGTGAGTCAAGAATCGTCGAAATATGTCGACATAGAAATAATTGGCCAAAATGAAAAGCAACTATTGAAACTGAATTAAACTCGCTAGCAAAGCAAGAAGTATTTAGACCTGTTATCCAAACACTAAAGAGTGTAATACCTGTTGGATATAAGTGAGTATTTATACGAAAGCGTAATGAGAAAAATGAAAGTGTGCAGTACAAAGCACGATTTGTTATACAAGGTTTCCTGCAGAAACTCGAGATTAGTTATAAGGAAATATATTTCCTCATTATGAATAGAATTACATTCAGATTTTTGATTAGTTTGGTTGTTACAAAATGATTAGAAATGCGGTTGATGGATGTGGTCACTGTATATTTATATGAATTTTTAGACCATGACATATATATATGAAAATCCTTAAAGAATATAAAATGTCTGAAGCATCTACAAGTACATTTAGAAATATGTACTCTATTAGACTACAAAGAACTTTATATGGATTGAAGCAATCCAGACGCATGTGGTATAAGCGTCTAAGCAAATATCTATTGAAAGAAGGATTTGAGAATAATCCTATATGTCCATGTGTTTTTATTAAGAAATCAGAATTCAGATATGTCATTATTGTAATTTATGTTGATAATTTAAATATTATGGGAACTCCTGAAGAGATCTCAAGAACCGTTACATATTTAAAGAATGAATTTGAAATGAAAAATCTTGGCAAAACAAAACTTTGTCTTGGCCTACAGTTCGAGCACTTGCTAAATTGAATTTTTATTCATCAATTTATGTATACAGAGAAAATTCTAAAGCATTTTTATATGGATAAAACTCATCCCCTGAGTACTTCAATGATTGTTTGATTACTTGATGTGAAGAATAATTCATTCCGTCCTTATGAAGACGATGAAGAAATTCTTGGTCCTGAAGTACTATATCTCAATGCAATTGGAGTTTTGATATTCTTGCAAATTGCACTCAGTCTGATATTACATTCTCAGTTAATCTACTTGTAAGATATAGTTTTACACCAACTCGAAGGCATTGGAATGAGATTAAACATGTCATTCGTTACCTTCATGGTACGGTTGATATGAGATTATTTTATCAACGTAAATCAATTCCACAATTGATTGGGTATGCAGATGCAGGTTATCCTTCAGATCTACACAGAGGTAGATCTCAAACTGGATATTTATTTACTTATATAAATACTGCCATATCATGGAGATTTGTTAGGCAGACACTATCAATTATATCTTTAAATCACTCAGAGATCATTGCAATTCATGAAACAAGTCGAGAGTGTATTTGGCTGAGATTAGTAATCCAATATATCCAAGAAAAGTGTGGTCTTCCAATGATCAATGATAGCCTAATAATTTTATATAAAGATAATACCGCTTGTATCACTCAAATTAGATAAGGATATATCAAAAGTGAGAGAACCAAACATATTTTACCTAAATTTTTTTATACTCACAAACTGCAAGAGAAATGAGAAATTGATGTCAAGTAGATACGATCAAATGATAATCTAGTAGATTTATTCACAAATGCATTACCAACTGCAACATTCAAGAAAATTGTGCAAAATATTGGAATACGGTGACTCAAAAATCTATTGACGTATACTTTTTAGAGGGAGTAAATGTCTTGAAAATTTATGTTGATTGTACTCTTTTTCCTTCGCTGAAATTTTGTCCCACTGGATTTTCCTTTACAAGGTTTTAATGAGACAATTTTAAAGCACTTGGCGGTACATAAGAATACTGTACTCTTTTTCCTTCGCTATTGATTTTTCTTCCCACTAGATTTTTCCTTGGTAAGGTTTTAACGAAATAGATTTTTTATGAGTGATCATTCAAGGCAAATTGTTATGAATTATTAGGGACAGCTCCCACCCCCCAATAATTTTGTGAATGACCTCACTACCAATATTTTAAGTATTGTATAATAACTTGAATAGTGATTTCAATGCATATAGATATGAGTTTCAATCGTTCTAGAATTTATAAGAAAAATATATAGAACGAAAAAAGTTTTAGTTTTTAAGAATTTTAAAGAGTTTCTTTTATATTTATCTTTTACAATAGTAATTTTTTTTTTAAATTTTATAACAATATATATATATAAGTGTACAATATGTAACTGCTACCGTTACTAATCCTAACATTTCTCGCATGAGAATGTAGTGCAAAATCGTCAAAATCGAAGCTTTGGAGTTATGAGAATAATGGTGTTGATGTACTAATTAATGGCCGGTTTGGATTTGTAGACGAGATTAGTTTGTCTTAATTTATTTTAGGTTTATTATTATATTTTTTTAAATTTTTATATAAAATATAACTTTTAATATATCTTTTTCAAATTTTAATATATTTCTTTTAAATTTTAATTTAAAATTTTAAAATTTTAAAATAATAATAATATTATTAAAAAATAAAATAAATTCATATGAATTTATTTTATTTCTCCATCCAAACCGAACCGTTCCCTGGAAATGATGCATCTCCTCAAAAGTTTGCCTAGAAATTCTTAGGATTGGAATTTAGAGAAGCAGGTACTTGATCGTGCATATTGTCATTACTTTTTGTGTTTATCAATTCAACTTAGACAATGCTACTGATACCTATAAAGAACCGATAAAATCAATCGATGCAGTGTAATATATTTCTTTTTATTTTAATAATTTTCTATATAGTTTTAAATATTTCTAAAAAATAAAAAAATATTAATTATCTTATATTAATTTTTTTTTATCATAAAATAAAAATAAAAATAAAAATAAAATAAATAAATAAAAGTGGTCAAAATTCAAAAATGAGATGAATTGAGATGAATTTAATTTATTTTTTAATATTATTATTATTTTGAGATTTAAAAAAAGTATATTGGGATTTAAAAAAGATGTATTGAGATTTAAAAAATTGTATATATGAATTTATATTTTATATAAAAAATTATAAAAAAATAATTATGAAATGAAAATGAATTAAACTAAATCACGAATACAAACAGGGTCTAAATCAATCCGTTCAATTAGCATTTTTCATTCAACTTTTGCTTTTTACTGTGGAGAAAAAATTGTATTTCCTTCTTTGTCTACAAAATTGAAGTCGGAGCTTTCATGCGAAGCTCTTTTAAGTATACTAAAATAAAACCTAACCAAAAAAAGACGCGGAGAAGAGAACAGAAACCGACCGAGATGTAGTATCGATGGGAACTTCAAATTCGTAGTTCTATCATCAGCAACTTATAATGTTGGCACTGTTCAACGTGACATTCTATCTGCTATCCTGTAGAATCGTAGATATTTTTTTCAAATCTACTTTTCCTTTGAATTTGTGTTCGAGCTGATCAATGCTTCCAATATTTGAAAAGTATTATAAATTCCGTTGTCATCTTCCCGGTCCCTAATTTGAAAGCTCTCATTAATTTTTGGCAAAATCTGCCTATCTATTAGTTTGATCTATTAGTGTATTAAATATTTTTATTTTAGTCACCTTTAATCACGTGCACAATACTTAGGATGCACCTTCTTCGGTTGTATATATACTTTTTCATTTTACTGAATAAAATAACTTAGATATTTTTTTCCAATTTTTGAATGTATGATTGTGATATTCCGTATTTACGTATATTTTTATTGAATAATTATTTAAATTATTATAATTAATAGTTCTATTATTTTAAATTAAATATATTTTTTTATTATTTTATTTGTATTTTATTTTAAGTTGTGAAATTTAAATTAATGTGCTTTCTTTATATTAATTAATGTTTAGTATTTAAATTGTTTTTTTAATTTAAATTAATTTATTATTGGGCTTTAAATTAATTTTATTGGGCTTTAAGTGTCTCTACTTTGATTTTAAAACTTATATACCATATGTTTTTAAAAGGTTCCATAAAATATTAAAAAGGCTTCTAAAAAAATATATATATCCTAAGGAAGCCTTTAGGAAAGAATGGTTATTACAATTTTCTACAAACCTCAATATAATTATCTTAAAGTTTTTTGATGCCTTTGTTATATATCTACTCTTGGTGGTTATTCCCACAAATTTTTTGCCCGAATTCAACCATGTGTTTTTCTTGGTTAAACCATGAAAGATGTTCTCTTTCACGAATCTATTTTTCCTTTTAAATCTATTTCTTTTTCTTTATCTAATACATCATTGCATTCTCTTATATCAGATCCTATATTACCAAATCCTATATCAGATATTGTGCTCAATTCTTCCCCATCCACTTCTTCATCTCCTACCCCTATTCAAGTAGAATCTGACTCTACTTCTCTTCCCACCTAAAAATCAACAAGAAGTAGGAGGCCACCTGAATACTTGTAGCATTATCATTGTTCCTTGATTTCTAACAATAAAGTTACTCCTTCTCCTCTAGTTGATGGTTCTTCATGTCCAGATACAGTCTATCCTATTTCTTTCTACTTGTCATAATCTAAGTTTTGTAATTTATATAAGCATTTTTTTTCCTCTATTGATTCTCTTTATCAACCACAATTTTTCCATTAATCCATTAAACATCCTCATTGGAGGGATGCAATGATAGCTGAAATCAATGCTCTTAAATCTAATAATACTTGGATTTTAACTGAATTACCTCCTGCTAAGCAGTCCATTGGTTGTAAATAGGTGTATCAGTGCAAGTCGAAATCTGATTGCACTTTAGAGCGTTATAAAGCTTGATTAGTTGCAAATGGGTATACTCAACGTGAAAGAATCGACTATTTTGATACTTTTTCTCATGTTGCAACGCACATTACAGTACGTTGTTCTCTTGCTTTGGCTTCTATTCACATCAATTAGATGTAAATAATGCATTTCTTCATGGAGAATTAGATGAAGAGATATATATGAAGTTACCCCTGATATCTCTAAACTTGGTGACTTTCAAGTATGCAAGTTGCTTAAGTCCTTATATAGTCTTAAACAAGCTTTTTGTCAATGGTTCTCCAAATTCTGTTCCACCATGGTTACTTATGGATTTAATCAGTCAAAATCTGATTATTCTTTGTTCACAAAGTATTCGGGTGAATCATTTATTGCACTATTGGTATATGTTAATAATATTGTTATTGCCTCTAACAATTCAAAATATGTTGATGATCTTAAGGCTTTTCTTCACTTGCATTTTAAGCTAAAAGATTTTGGAAATTTGAGATATTTTTTGGTCTTGAGATGGCAAGATCTTCCCAAGGTATCTCTATCTCTCAAAGAAAATATGCTTTTAAAATTGTGAGTAATTCTGTACTCTTGGCCGGAAAGCCTACTAATTCTCCTATAGATCAAAACTTGAGGCTATCCAAAATCGATTCTTCTGGTCTTTTAATTGATGATCCAGCCTCTTATAGAAGGTTGATTGGTAGACTTCTATATTTGACTTTGGCTAGGCTTGACATTTCTTATTCTGTGAATACTTTGAGTCAGTTTTTGGATCAACCCTGCCAATCCCACCATGATGCCGCCCTTAGAGTTGTCAAATATATTAAGGCCCCGTTTAGAACTCAAAACCTACTTAGTTCATCTTTAATTTAAACACTCTCAACCATCCAAACACTTCATCCACATTTAGCTCGGTTTGAATTTCCTAAAACTTGATACTGTAGATGACATGACAAAAGCCTATTGGGATAGCAAAAAGCAGATTCCTTTACCTGTTGCCAAAATATTGTGCAGACATAAAAAGTGAAATAAATTCCACATTAGTTCACATCTGCCATCTTCTCTTCGTTACTGGGGTTACGTCTCTCTCTCTTGCTCGACCGAAGGCTGTATCCGTTAATTGATGTTCAGCCTCTGTCCGTTACATTTTGACAGTTTGGTTTTTCCCATTTTTCCTTTGCTAGCGTGTGAAATAGACAAAAATTGACATGAACAGTGATGGCTTCCGAGGATTTGAAAATACACATAAATTTATCTACACTGATCTAAACATCCAAACACATTTTAAACACATTTTAAACTCATCTAAATGAGTCCCATAAAACTCACTCAACTATTTTAACTCACTATTATTAATAAAGAACTCAACTAAACTCAATTTATTTTGACATCCAAATGTAGTCTAAGGCTACTGCTGGTCAAGGTTTATTTTTCACCAATTTTTCCTTGTTGCAGCTAAAAGGATTTTGTGATTCAAACTCTGCCACATGTCCTGATTTCCAACGATTGGTTACCAGTTTCTGCATTTATATTGGTGATTCTCTGATTTCTTGGAAGTCCAAGGAACAAGTAACAGTTTCCAAATCCTCAGCTGAGTATCGTTCAATGACATTAACATATTGTGAACTCAAATGGCTTATTTCATTACTTGCTGATTTCAGTATTATTTTTTCTACTCCTTCTGTTTTGTATTGTGATAGTCAAGCAACATTATAAATTGCTGCAAATCCTGTTTTTCATTAAAGAACTAAAGATATTGAGATAGATTGTCATTAGTCAAGGACATGATTCAAGCTAGCACTATTATTACTTTACATGTATCTTCTGAACATCAATTATGTAATTTTTTTACTAAGCCTCTCGAAACATATAGATTTAATAGTCTTCTTAGCAAGCTGGGTATAATTAATCTACACAATCCAGCTTGAGGGGGCCTATTAGTATGTTAAATATTCTTATTTTAATCACATGTAATCACGTGCACAATACTTAGGATGTGCCTTACGGTTGTGCGAAATCTTTATTGTGTTGCAGAGATTTCGTACTTACTAGTTATTTCAACGTTTATGTTCAAGCAATTTTCGATCCTGGTTGAATGCTTACGGAATGGTTATATGACCGACTCCTCTTACGTGATGAAACTCTCAATTTTATGGTTTAATTATAAATAAATAAAAATAAAGGACGTCAATATTTACGTATTTTGACATTGAGGCCTACAGGCTACATATACAGATCTTGGGTTTAAATATACCGTAAGTAGCTGTAGAATTTTATTGTTTATACAAGCTCTCCCTCTTGAGAAAACTCTCTACTGCGCTTCGATGGAGTTCTCTCTGGTCTTGGAGCTCTCTTCCTCTCTCTGGTCTTCGTTATCTTTTCATGGATGTCAAAATCAGAAGCCCCTTTCTCTCTGGAGATGCTAGAGTCTAAGGTCCATTTCTTATGTCCAATTAATGTATTTTTTTTGTTTTTTTTATTAATTTTTACATCATTTTTTAAATACTCTAAATTTTTTTAAAAAAAGAAGAATTTTACAATATTATTAAATAATATTTTTTTTAATAATTAAATTTAAAAAAAAACAAAAAAAAAGTTTGACACACCAAAAAAGACCCATTTGTAATGAAACGAACGAAGAGTAGTGGGACAGCTGCCGCTCCCTATCCCACCACTAAAATTATGTGAATGACCCCACCACTATTATTTTAAATCTTGTATAGTAACTTCCTTAGTAATTTCAAAACTTATAAATAAGGGTTTCAATTGTAATGAAATTCATAAGAAAATATAGAGAGAGAAGAAAATTTCAGTTCTTAAGAGTTCTAAAAGAATTTCTTATATATTTCTCTCTTACAATAATAGTTTCTTTTTTTAGTTTTATAATACGTTATCAGTACGAAATTTTACCAATACTGAAACTAGTGGTCTTCTACTTCAAGTAAGTTTTTCAATATATTATTTGCAGTCCTCGATATAAATATTAAAGGTAATATTGCTGAATATTACTTGATAAAATTCTACTTTTATTCTCATGATAATGTGAATATATTTCTTAAACTCACAGATTTATTTTTGTGATATAATATCAAATATTGAGATGTATTACTATTGACATTTTTGAAAAAAATTATTTATTTAGGATCCTTGATGAGATCCATTTGGATATAATGATGAACTTGAGAAATACAATCATAGAATAAAATTATGTGTCCCTGAAGGATCGTACTGTGTATTTCATGGTGAAAAATCATCTTACTGTATAAAATGAATTAAGAGAGAGATATGAGCACCAGAAAATGTAATCTTCTCGAAAGATCATTATGACTTATTACACCTGAAGTTGCAAGATTTTAAGAGTAGTATTGAATATTATGCACTCTTTAAAATCAGCTCAATATTAAAATTATGCAGTGAGAAGGTCACTAATGATGATATATAAAAGAAGACATATTACTTTTTATATCTCGAACGTGCTCCTGCAATAGCAATATTGAAAGTGAAAGTTCAACAAATATTCTGAACTTTTGTTTTGTCTTCCAGTGATTGAGCTAAATAATGAGTTTTTGTTAATAAATCATCAGTTACGTCCTATTAATGATATTGAATTTACATCATTCCCAGAAGTGAATGGTGTATCTTTTTAAAGGAATTAAAGGCGTAGACATGATAGAAAAACTATAGAAGTGTTGGTCCCAAAAGTGACAACACTAAAGATGATAAAAATATATCGTATCGCCAGAACTGATCCAACTCAGAGAATGGTAAAAGCCATCAGAATAATTTTTCGTACAAAGATGAAAATGTTTGTCATAGATGTGATATGACTGAACAATGGTCACGTACCTGTTGTATGGCCAATCACTTGATTTTCTTATACTAAACTTTTATATATAAACTTATTAATATTTCATCATGTTTTGAAATAATGAAATTTCGATGCCTGAAGCACGACAAGAAATTACTTGGGATAATAAAATCTGTCTAAATATGATCCTCTTACAAATAAATGTGAACCAGAATTTCAGAGGATTATCTATCTACAAAGTGTTACAAATCAATTACATGATATATTTACTGACACTAAAGGTGTTATAAAATCATATATTACTGCTGTTAATGCTTAAGCAAGAATTGAAATCCCTGAAAGACAAGTTGTTAAAACAGCAATAAATGAGTCTAAGATACACCTGAAGTGTTGAAGACCTATTAATGCAAAAGAGAAAAATAAAAATAAATCGGTACTCCTAAAGAGACCGTACCTACAAAAAAAGATCTATCTAGACTTTCTGTATAAAATACAAACCTCTTGAAGAGGAAACTCCTGAAAAGTACAAAACTCCTAAAGAGTACAAAACTCCTGAAGAGAAAACTCCTGAAGAGTATAAACCTCCTGAAGAGGAACCTCTTGTAGAGGTGTTTCATGAAATGTTTTCCCCTGGAGAGAAACAGGTACCTGAAATAATGAAATTTTAATACATTTCACGAATACTGGAGAAATCCTGGATAGAAATAAAACTGTTGTAGACAACATATTTTCATATATGATAGCCCTTGACATTACCAGAAGTAATGAAAAAAGTGAGCCAAAAACCTTCGAAGAATGTTGATGTAGAAATGATTTGCCAAAATGAAAAGCAGCTAGAAGCTGAATTAAAATCGCTAGCAAAGCGATAGATATTTGGACCTGTTGTCCAAACAACAAAGCGTGTAATGTCTATAAGATATAAGTGAGTATTTATACGAAAGCGTAATGTGAAATGAAATTGTGCGGTATAATTTGTCGCATAAGGTTTCCTACAGAAACCCGAGCGAGAGTAGTTATGAGGAAACATATTTCTTTATTATGAATGCAATCACATTCATATTTTTAATTGATTTGGTTATTACGAAAGGATTAACTATGCAGTTAATGAATGTGGTCATTGCATATTTATAAGGATCATTAGATCGTTACATATATATAAAGATATACGATAATTGAAGCATCTAATCCAAGTACATTTAGGAGTATGTACTTTATAAAATTTCAAAGATCTTTATATGGGTTAAAGCAATCCGGACGCATGTGGTATAATTAAATCAACGAGTATCTATTGAAAGAAGGATTTGAGAATAATCGTATATGCCTATGTATTTTATCAGAATTCGGATTTGCCATTATTGCAATTTACATTAATGATTTACCTTATTAGAACTCCTGAAGAGATCACAAGGGCTGCTAAAAATTCAAGAAATGCATTTGAAAAGGAAATATCTTATTATTTAATTGATAGATAAGTTACAAGAATTTGAGACTTCTAGCCTCATCTCTTAAATGCATTTGCTCTTCATAAAACAACATACCATCCTTATCCAAAAGATTAGGCAATCATAATGAAGAGGCAAGTAAGGATTTTAAATCCTTATTCTCTTGCTTTAAGTCTGTAATTTTTCTGTCAGATTCTTGAACGAGTCGTTGAAGTATGGAAACCTTCTCGTTAAACTCATCAATCTCACGATTTTTGGATTGTAATCGGTTGGAAAATTCGACAATAGAGGAGGAGTATCGGGTGTCGAGAGTTACCAACTCATAAACGGCTTTACGATCTGACTTATTAGCCAGATCATTTGCTTGCTGCAACATGGCACCTGCGGAAGATGCAGGAATAATTTGTAATTGAAGTGAAGGATAACTCATACGTAAAGTGGTGGGACGACTGCCGCCCCCTGTCCCACCACTAAAATTATGTGAATGACCCCACCACTATTATTTTAAATCTTACATAGTAACTTGCATAGTAATTTCAAGGCCTATAAATAGGGGTTTCGATTGTAATGAAATTCATAAGAAAATATAGAGAGAGAAAAAAGTTTCAGTTCTTAAGAGTTCTAAAAGAGTTTCTTATATATTACTCTCTTGTAATAGTAGTTTTTTTCTTTAGTTTTATAACACCATTATCATTTTTCTTCTCTTTTACTCTCCCTCTTATAGAGTTTATCTCTGTGGTTTACGTCCCATCCTCTAAACTTAGGTCTCATCTCTCTTGCTTTATTTCTTATGCTTTAATTTAAGTCCCATCATTACTTTATGTCTTCTGCTCTAATTGTCTCTTCCTCACTTTCTCTTTTGTACCCTTGCATACCGAACCTTCAATCTCCATATACTCTTTGGTGGGCTTGAATATTGCATTTATTTTACTCCTAAACAATTTACAACATCAACATCTTCTAGCTCCTAGGAAAGTCATTTGCTCTCCCCAGGGTCCAAATCGTGGGAACTCAAGTCTTCCTCATTGACAAGGCAGAAGGTTCGAAAGCCTATCTTTTAGTAATATTGCGTGGAGCCAGAGTACCAAGGATGACCGAAATGGTTCTTCACATGATGTGAATTGTAATGGCGAAGAAAATGAAAGCTTATACGGCAATGATGAGCCAGTTCCTAGGTGGCCTTGAATCAATTGCATCAATGATGATGTTCTTACTGATGCTGATTTTTGCGAGTACCTTGTGTGGTCATTCTAGATAATTAAGCTGAAACTCGGGGGCCTCGCGTTCAAAAGATTGCTTATGTTGCGCACAAAATCTTTTTCTTTTCACTATCACGTACAGTATTCACTCCAATACACGGTTCAATAAAATCTTATTTTACTTATGTTGCGCACAAAATAATACTGTCCAAAATTATACAAGACGATATTTAAGTGATTTAGCAATTTGTCTACGTTCACTGGTGCTAAATTTACTATGTTTGCATGAGATTACAAACACTCGAAAGTTTCTCATGTCCACTCTCTCTAATTTGCACCTCTACCACTTCTAACACCACCACACTTACTACACACATTAGAACTCTCCTTTTATAGGAGAAGCTTTGCTAAATTGGATAATGCAACTATATATTAGACGGTGCTGAGATATGGACGGTGCTGAGCAGCCAACATGGAACTTCTCCATGCATTCACATAGAAGTATTCACACTTATGCATTCACACTTAGGTAACCATTTTCAACAATCACCCCCTCTGTCGAAGTGTGCCATACTAGGTTGCTATCAAACTAATTCATTTTTCAAATAAAGGCACCTCCTTCTTTGACATGAGAGATTTCCGCTATCAAAAGCACCATAAGGCTCCAATGCACTTGAAGGTGCTCAACAGTGTGCAATATTGATCAAGTCCAAGCAGTGTTGGAACTTGATCCCTGTGAGGACTTTCGTTAACATATCTGCTGGATTATTTTCAGTGCCAATCTTCTAAAGTATGATGTCCTCTCCTTCTAATATTTCATGCACTAGTAAAATCGAATATCTATGTGTTTTGTTTGAGAGTGATACATTTGATGCTTGGCTAAATGAATTGTACTTTAACTGTCACAGT
This sequence comes from Platycarya strobilacea, assembly GCA_036898215.1. Classification (NCBI taxonomy): domain Eukaryota; kingdom Viridiplantae; phylum Streptophyta; class Magnoliopsida; order Fagales; family Juglandaceae; genus Platycarya; species Platycarya strobilacea. Next base: position 170,159 of record CM072548.1, read on the forward strand.
AAACGGTAACCTCTTGCTGCTTAAAACTCAAATCTATTACCAATTCTTATAACTAAATGGCTTCTTTTATGACTTCTGTTACAGCCATATATTCAGTCTCCGTGGATGACAGTGCAATTGTAGACTGCAAATTCGATCGCCATTTGTTAAAATCACCTACATAGTCTGTGTCAACATATCTAGTTACTAGACTATCTTCACTCTTCTAGAATCTCAAACCAATATCTACGGTCCCCAGAATATACCGTAGAATCCATTTAGCTGCATGCCAGTGTTTCTTTCCAGGATTATGCATATAGCAACTGACTACGCTGATAGCCTCAGAGATATTAGGTCGTGTACACACCATGTCATACATTAGACTTCCAACAACACTTGCATACGGGATACTTTTCATGTAGTCCCACTCTTCATCATCTTTAGGAGATTGTAATACACTGACCTTGAAATATGGGGCCATTGGAGTACTTACCAGCTTCAATTTTGAGTCTATGTTGAAGCATTGCAATACTCTCTTTAGATACTGCTTTTGAGTAAGGTGAACTATACATTTCACCCTATCTCTGTTGATCTCCATCCCCAATATTCTTCGTACTTCTCCTAGATCTTTCATTTCAAACTTATGACTCAATTAAGTTTTCAAACGATTTATCTCTACCTTGCTTTTACATGCAATTAACATATCATCTACATATAAAAGCAAATAAACAAAAGATCCATTTGCAAGTTTTTTAAAATACACACAATGATCGTATTGGCAATGAGTGTATTTCAGGTCCATCATAAAGCGGTCAAATCGTTTGTATCATTGCCGATGTGACTGCTTCAATCCATATAGAGACTTCTTTAGCTTGCAGACCCATTTTTCTTTACCCGTTTCTTTAAAATCTTCTAGTTGAGATAGATAGATCTCATCTTCCAGATTATCATATAAGAAAATTGTCTTCACATCAAGTTGGGCTAACTCAAGATCATGTTGTGCAACCAAAGCTAGTAATATTCGAATGGATGAATACTTCACAACAGGAAAGAATACTTGAGAGAATACTTTACTATAGTCAATTCCCTCGATCTGAGTGTCACCCTTGGCTACCAACTAGTTTTGTATCGTATTCTATTTTTAACAACTTAATCATCTTTCTTATTAAAGTTTCACTTACAACCAATTGACTTCTTTCCTTGTGGAAGTGGCACAAGTTTCCAAGTCTGGTTTTTATGAAGAGACTGCATTTTCTCCTTCACCACCTTTGTCCATTCATCCCATTCAATGAATTGTATGGCTTCTTTGTAAGTGGTGGGAATCTCACCCCCTTCAACTGGTAATGCATATGTCACGGAGTCTGCATAACGTGTTGGTACACGTTTCTCTCGTCTCGGTCTATTGGTTGCTATTGATTCAATTTGACTTAGAGATATTATGATTGGACTATCAATCTCCTCTTGTATGTCCTCTCTTGAATCATTTGGAATAGTAAAATCTGCCTTCTGTGAATCACCGGGTGTTTCGCCTTCATGGTTGCCTTCATTGGAATCTTTATACTTATGTGACCTAAGCATCTTAGATTTGTTGAATGTAACATATCTACTGACGATTACCTTCTTAGACTCTATACACCAGAGTCTATACCCTTTTATACCAGTACTAAAGTCCAAGAATTTTACTTTATTGGCTCTAGGATCAAGTTTACTTTCTTTAGTATGATAATAAGCAGGACATCCAAAAATGTGTAAAGATTCATAATCATTAACATGTATACTTTTACACATTTCAATGGGTGTCTTCCAGTAATTAGTAGCTGTGGGTAGTCTATTGATGAGGTGGCAAACATATGTCACAGTTTCAACCTAAAATTGTTTGCTAAATCTAGTATCTAGTAACATACACCGTACTTTCTCTAGTAAAGTACAATTCATCCGTTCCGCAATACCATTTTACTGTGGTGTTCCTCGTACTGTAAAGTGTCTGACAATTCTCTATTTTCGACATACTTTCATGAAAGGGTCTAGAGTGTACTCCACTCTATTATCTGATCTGAGCCACTTGATTTTTCTGTCGATTCGAGTCTCAATCATTTTCTTTCAAACAATGAAGATATTCAGCACTTCATATTTATTCTTCATCATATACAAAAGTTATAAACCATTGCTTACCTCCCAAAAGTGCAACTTCGGTAGGACCCCCAACATCGGAATATACATAGTCAAGTATTCCTTGTGTATTATGAATAGCGGTTCCAAACTTGATCAGCGTATGCTTCCCCAATACACAATGCTTACAAAAAGAAAATTTGGCAGTCTTGGCACCTTTGAGTAAGCTTTACTTTACTAGTGTTTGCAAAGTTTTTTCTCTAACATGTCCCATACGCATATGCCAAAGACTGGTGGTATCAGCATTAGTCTCATCTAGCTTCTCACAGCCTGTAAAAGCCCTTCCATCAACAGTAATTTCTTGCAAGAAGTACAAGTTTCCTTGCTCAAACCTTTCATAGCCACCTGAACCCCCATTACCACTTTGAGAGTTTCGTCTTCAATAGTAATTCTAAATCCCTTTAAATCCAGAGATCCTAGAGAGATAAGATTTTTTCGCAAGTTCGGAACGAACCGAACTTCTGTTAGAGTCTTGACGGTTCCATCGTGTAGTTCAACCGAATATTCTCTATTTCCCGAGTCTTACCGGCACTGTCATTGCCCATAAGTACTCTTTCACCATCAATTTTGTGAAGTCAGTATACCAGTCCCAATTGTGACACATGTGATAGGTACATCCGGAATATCCATTCATCAGAATGACAAATGAATGACGAACCTGTCAAGGCAATGTCTAGATCTTCATTTTTGTCTGTGACATTGGCTGTGGTGGGTTGATTCTTCTGTTGTCCCCTTAGTTTGGGACAATCTTTCTTCCAATGTCCTTTGTTGTGACAAAAGGAACACTCGTCTTTGGTGAGTTTTCTCCCGACTGATGAACCTGTGATGTGGCTCTAATTTTTGATTGAAAACCTTTTTTCCTTCCTGGATACTTTGATTGTGATTTTTCTCTTGTTGTTAATGTTTCATTTGATGTGTCTAACTGTACCTACTTATTTTTTTTACGGTACTCATTGCTAATAAAAGAACTAGATATATTATCAAAACTGATTTTTTCCTTTCCATAGAATAGTGTGGTAATTAAATGTTCAAATGATCGGGCAAGAAATTTAACAACAATATAGCCTTATCTTCATCTTGAATTTCAACATCCAAGTTTAGTAAGTCAGCAAGAATTTGATTGTAACTATTTAGGTGTTCGGACATAGAAATACCTTCACGAAATTGGAATCTTAAGAGCTTCTTTTTCAAGTGCAAACGACTCTTAATGCTCTTGTTCATGAACTTATCTTCTAATTTATGCCAAAGTTCCTTTGCAATTGTCTCTCTCATGACAAATACTTATGATCTTTGCTAAGGTACAAACGGATTGTACTACAAGTTTGAGTATTAAACTTCCTCCAATCTTTTTCCGTCATTTCATTAGGTTTTTCTCTCAACGCTATATCCAACTCTTGTTAAATCAAAACGTTCATTACTTTACATTGCCACATGACAAAATTAGAAATTCAATAGAACTTCTCAATTTCAAACTTGACATTTGAATCTGTAGACCTACGCCCAGAGATACTGGCATTTTCAGAGCTCATATCTCCCTTAAAACCTTCCATATGAATTTAAAAAATTTAGAAGATAAATTTCAAATTTCTAACCATACGAATGAGTCCAGAATAATCCAAATAGTTGGAAAATACTATTTGATTGTTGAAATCGGATTCCAAATGGCTTAAATCAAGCCCAAAAATGAATATGGAATATGGAGGGTCAAGATCGACTGGCTCGTGTGATACACGCACTGAGGGTGTCTGGGGCACGTGAGCGCTTGAGACACACACGCAGATCATCTGTAGGGCGCATGGGGGAGCATGTGGCACGTGGTTTTACACGTCTTCCACCTATACCGGCCAGTGACAGCGCATGGTGGTGCGTGTTTTTCAATTGTCTTCAACCTCCCGCTGTGAGTGGAGCGCGTGGGTACATGTTCCAACCTTCTAACAGCGTGTGCGGGCTCCTCCGACGTCCGTTTTCGATTCCGTTTGCTGTAATGGATTCATCTTAACGCAAGGAACAACCTGGAATTGTCAAAAATTGATTTCAATCAACTTAATTTATGGACAGTGCAAACCAATGACTTTGATACCAATTGTTACATACAAAACAATACTGTCCAAAATCATATAAGACGTTATTTGAGTGGTTCATCAATTTGCTTATGTCCATTGGTACCAAATTCATTATGTTTGCCTGAGATTACAAACACTCGAAAATTTTTCACATCCACTCTCTCTAATTTGCACCCCTACCACTTCTAACACCACTGCACTTACACACACACCAGAGCTCTCCTTTTATAGGAGAAGTTTTGCTAAACTGGACGGTACAGCTAAGTTTGAACTATTGCCTTCACATAGTCATGGTGCATTTTAGTCTCCTATAGCTGCAACAGCTATATATTAGACCGTGCAGAGATATGGACGGTGCTGATCAGCCAATATGGAACTTCTCCATGCATTCACATGGAAGTATTCACACTTATGCATTTATACTTAAGTAGTCATTTCAACAACTTATTAAAAAGAAAAAGTCTGGTACTTTGGATAAATAGGTAGGATGGTATGCCAATATAAAAGGGTATAAGTTAATTAAAAAGCAAAAAGGGCGGGCTAGGAAAACTAAAATACTAAAAAAAATTGATAAGACAATCACAAAGCCACTTATTCTTGATTGGAAAATGCTAGTTGCAAGCGGCCTGTGCAAACAGAGCATGCAAACGTCTTTAATAAAATAATTTTATTTTGTTTATCCCTCCCTTTGTCTATTTCGTCACCTTTCTCTCTATCTTTTTCTTATCTCACGAGTCATGATTAAGAAAGCTTCTTCTCGATCAAATCACACTCATTCCCAACTAAAACTTGCATACACTTTTTTGTCTTTTTCTCAATCTTCTTCATTCCTCATTTTTCGTTGCAAAATCAAAAGGGAAATGTGCAATTTTGAAGTACAAGTAGAAAAAAAGGAAAAACCCAAGCTAAAGAACTCTCTCCTTCAAAACTCAAACAATCCTCTCCTGGAAATTAGTTTTCTTACACAAGTAGATTTAAAATTGATATTTGGTTCCTAAAAAAAAAGAAAACTGATATTTGTAATTTCACAACTTCAATGGAAACATGAGGGATTTTGAATGGTTGCAAAGGAGGAGGATTTCTCCAACGAGGAAGTCGTCCTGCAACAATCAGTATTTGAACTTGGAAATAAAGGGCGGCTTTCATAACAGTCTACAAGAGTTTTCCCCTTTTGGAGTGAAAAAGTTAAGAGAGGGAGGAGCTTGCAGAAGAGAGAAAAAAAAGGGAGGAAAAAGGAAGAAACCAAAAAAAAAAAAAAAAATTAACGAGGAAGTAATGTATACTTTAAATGCTTCTGTTCTTTTTATTTGTTTTTTATTCCTTTTCGTACCGTCCAACTTCTTCCCATTTGCACATTCCGTTTGTACGTAGCAATGCCCTTCTTTATTTTGCTAGCAAATAAGATGAAAGCAATTGCATGCTTCTACATAATAATTAGAGATTTGGGTTGTGTAAATGCTGACAACCTCTCCATTCTTCTTGAGGGCCCAAGATTATTGGTTTGAGCAGAGCTGATTGGCCAACACATACATAAGAATAGGTGCCATAGTATTCATGACTTGAGCCAGGACTGCACATGTATAATTCATCAAATCCATCCCTTCCAATTACCACCGAGCTTCTTCTACCCTGTTCCATATTAGAGATCAAATCGGAAATAATTAAAACGGTCAACATCTGTCCGATCCAACTCTACGAAACATAACAAATATATAACCATCAGAAATGCTATAGCCATACTCCTGACTTCGGATAAGTAGCGGTTGCTAACCAGTTGTGTCTTTAGTGGATTTAGTTTTTCGGTCTTCCGATAATGAAAAAAAAAATGATTTAGAAAAAAGAAAAAGAACTAAAAAAGACCTTGACAGTTAGCAGTTGTAGGAGGTGTCAACAGCAACAGCTAGACAAGATTGAAACTGAGCGATTATATGTTAGAAAAAACAGTGCGTTCTGTGTAACTGTCCTATTGTAAAGGCAAATATATCAGGAGATTCCCAAGTGTTTGTTTTATATAAACAGATAATTGATGACACAGAACACTTCTTTGCTTAACTGAATACTCCAAAAGGAAGTTTCAGCTCTCCGGAGAGACAATTTAGCCCCATGGCATAAGGACAAACTTCACCAACAACTATCAACCGGTTATGAAAATTTTGATTCGTGTGCAAGAACATAACAGCAAAAATGAGCTAGTCCTAGAACAATTTTATATGAATGTAAGAGAGAATGGGATTGCTGTAGAAGCATAGTCTCTGGCCTCTAGAGTTATGTATTAGATCCTAGGTGACCCATTTTGCGGATGGGAAAAGTCACCAAAATCTCAATGTGGCGATTTAAATGCTCTGTCCAACATGAGAGTTTGAAGTATGAGAATCAGTTGCTTGCAGCATTAACTTAGGTGAGCATAGAATTTGAATATTATAAGAAAAAGTACCCTGTCAATGACTGTGAAACGCCGGGGTGCACTGGTGAATATCCGACTCAATTGCTCTGTTAAATGCATATAGTTTCCTTCCTCTTCGCCCTCCACTTCATCTTCGCGTTCTCTTTGGATGCCTCCTGCAGCATCAGCTGTGTTTTGATTTCTTGGAGACCGACCGGACAAAAGTCCTTTCAGCGACTTTTGATCCCATAATTGGCCAAAACCAAATTCATTTTTCTGGCGTAAGTCCGGAGGAACAATTCCAAAGCTTGACAAAAATGGTGGTCTGTTGACGAAATTTGATCCTTGTAATCCTACTGCATAAGTTGCATCCGGCGAGCTCACTGTCAAATGGCTTACAATGGACCCCTTCAGTTGGAGCGTTGAAAACTTGGAGTTTGACACAACAATCTCGGAGCTCAAGATATCTTCTTGGAGACTCACAATATACTTTACTTCAAACAAGTTCTCTGAGTCACTGTTGATCAGTTCTACCTGCATTTCATTTGACAAAGTATAAGTTTATTTTTTTATTTTTTTCAGCGAGAAATTTAACTGAAACAGAGATTTACGGCGTGACCATTTGACTTGACCCTGCGGCCATTTAGCCGAACAATTATGATAACCATCTATCTATCCTATTGCCCTCTACAAATCCCAACATCTTTAAATATTCAGAAATATTGTATAGACCCGACCTACATGTCCTGTTTAGAAAATAATTTAAACATAGCTCGAAAAAATGTACTGTTTCGTGGAGCTCAAAGTTTACTTCTTGCCTATCAAAAGAAGTTTCCTCCATCCTTTATTAATAGCCTACAGAATTATATACACACCTGAATAGACTCTTGAGCATTTCCACTTATATTAAGAAGAGCCCAATTAGTTGGAGACCATGGAACTTGTTCGCCATCACCGCAACAATTTAAGGCTACAGATACCCCTCCTCGAATGACAGCGTCACCATTCTCCTCCTCGAAGACTGAAGTGTGCAGCAATTCTACGGAGCCTCCATGCCACATGGGAGCCTTGTACGATGTAATCAAACCACTTGGCAACATCAAGGTGGCTGTGCTTCCATTTTCCAATCCCATCTTGGCAACGCAGCTATCACCTATACCTTCAAAGGTGACACCATGGCCACTGAATTCTCCCTCCATATCGATGGGTTGGTAGGGGATTGAAGCCACTTTTGGCAGTGGGAATTCCCTTTTCCCATTATAGTAACGAATACAACGACATGGAACACAATGGTGGTGAGTAACCAAATGTTTTGCAGGTATTGCAGAGGATATGGGAATGAATTTGGGGGAGAAAAGTTGACTCCACGCCATGCTCATGCTTCTTTCCTACTTCTAAACTTTTTATTTCTTTCCACCCTTGTAATTGGCGTTTTATCCTCGTGAGCTTGAGGCGGTAGGGGTCCACTTATCCTCATGAGCTTGAGGCGGAAAGAGAATGCATTAAGCTTGCAAGTAGATAATGGGATGAGTAGATTTGTTACCTCGATTTTTTTTTTCTTTTTTTGTCAAATGCTAGAATAAGTTCTTAACCCACAAACCCTAACTTATAATCAATGGGAAAAATAAATCCCCAATTTTTTTTTTGAAAAAAAGGCAAGTGTTATTAAGTCTTGAAGTTAATTATTTTGATTCGAATATAACGAGTAAATAGATCACAATCACTTATTTGTTCACTACAATCAATCTTATCCATTCATTTGTGTAACACACAACCAGTGATTGTTTTCACTAAATATAAGCCAAACTATTCATCAAGTACCTCTTTTTAAGAAAGCCAATCTGCCCACCAAAGCTCCATAATCCTCAATCGATATGAGCTGTTATTTCTTGATTTCAAGGTCAATGCGTGATTCGATTCAGAACATAAATTGAAATCACTTGTAGTAATAAAATCCGACTTTTGGGCCTTGAAATGAGATTTGGATCAGTTGAATATTTTTTGGGGTGTTAGATGGAGTGATGCCTGACTTTTGAGCCATGATATGTGATTTGAATCAACTGGATAAATTGGGGGTACTGGAGTGATAGACTGTCCCTTAGAGCAATAGTTATAGCTCAAACAAGACATTCTACAGTGGAAGGGACTCTTATGATCACGTCCAATGAGGGTTGTTAAGTTGATTGCCCTCGCTTCCCCTTTAGTTGAGAAAAAAAAAAAAAAACCCTTCTATAATTTATAATTAAATATTTGACCTTTTTTAGTTGTTATTTATCTTCTTCATCTTTCAAGTTTTGAAATAAATACCCAACACACCCTGACCACCCATCCACCCCATACAGAACGAGAAAAAAGGAAAAGATGTCTCCTATATTAAACAACCAGAAGATAAGGCCATTGCAACCACAAGTCCTGGCAGACCCTTGAGTAATTATTTACCAAGCACAAGGGAGCAAGTTGAGTACTGAATTATGTGAACACTCCACTTACAACGTAAAATTTATAATTGCAATTTAAATCTTTGTAAGGGATAACTCAACTAACCCAAAGTGCAATGGAAGATGTTATTACAAATTATCGTGCTCAATAACCTGTGCCCCCCTCCAATCTTCGCCGGGTTTCACAACCACGGGTACCAGCATTGAAGCAGGGCCAGTGCAGATAAAGTACTCCTTGCCATACTTCTCTGACAAGGAACCTGGGCTGGATAAATAAATATCTTCAAAACCTATCCGTATCACCCTGAAGAAGAGCTCACGTCCCTAATACACAAGAATCGAGATGAACAAAACAAAACATATAATTAAGTATACCATGAGAAGTCATATCTACTGAAAAATCACGTTAGGCTATATTTCATCTACTCTATGCTCATAAAAATGCAGGGTATTTTTATGAGCTGAACATATGCCTACTCATGAAAGCTAAATATTTTCTATAAATTCATCGGCCCTAAGTTCTTTCTTTCAACTTGGTTTCTGTTCAAGGCAGTTGAATAAGATATCTATATGGAAAATCTCTGAAGAATTCACAATTTAGGAATTGGTCAAAAACTTCGGGTCCAAAGGAAATGAAACACATAAAGAAGGTTGCACAATATATGCTATATACTATTTAACCCGCCTTGGATTAGAAGTGGAAAATTCCTGGTTACCTGATCAAGTGTCTCATACTTTGAAGGTGGTGTGTTAAAAAATGCCTTCAATCTTTCTTTGGGAGGGGCAGCATAGACTCGAGTGAACTTGTTTTTCAAAATGGTGAAAGGTATGTCTTGCAGAGTCCAAGAGCCTGGTTTATCTTCAGGCTCAGAACCAAAAGAGAACCATCCCGGAGACTCAGCTTTCATTGCTTCTGCTGGAGATAAGATTTCAAAAGGTGAGGATAAAGGCGGGTGTGAGCAGTATGAACAGCCCCGAAGACCTTGGATGGCCGCCCCACCTCGTTTTTTAAATCTAAAATAGCTCAGTATGGCATTTGTTAAAGTCACTGCCTTGCGGCCATTGTTCTTTACTATAACAGCCGTTGCCATGCTTAGTGGATAGAGTGACACCACATAGGTAATACCAAGTGTTCCACAAGTGCAGCTCAATTCCACCTGCAACCGAAAGGAACAATGAAAAGGTCGGGGGAAGGACATTTTCTTCTCTAGATTCTTGTGACTTTGCTTCCACTAAATTAATACCAAGTGAGTTATTTTGAGAAATCCTATATAAGAACTAAGAAGTTTTCAATTAGTCAGCAAATAGAAGCATAGATATTGATGAGGAAATGAATTCCAAATCACCAATTGGAACTTTTCTTAATTGTGACTTAATCATGACTTTAGGGGTTGTATGAGTCGTCATTAATTTAAGTACTTCATATCCAGTGCTAAAAAATTCATCGGACACAAAATTTGTGGAAGGGAAAAAGAGTAAAAATGCAATGATTTGAGGTTGTGAAGAAGTATGTGTCATCCGAATATACTTGTCTTATCGCAAATAACTTACTTCTGGTTAACCTCACCCCCCCCCCCCCCCCCCCCCCCCCCCGCTCCCTCCTCTTTTAATTTGTGTTGAGTCATTCATTGTTGTTGCAAGTTCTCTTAGATTTTTAATTTCAGTTTGCAAAACTGAGGCTCCTGTTGGATTTGGAGACGAGGTTGTGAAGAAGTATGTGTCATCCGAATATACTTGTCTTATCGCAAATAACTTATTAACTTTTAAAATTATCTCAACTCATCTCTTCCATCTCATCTTATCTTCAAATCCAGACAGGCCAGAAACTCACTAAACCTGACAATAGAGTACTGGAAGGCAAGCAACTCGAAAATGTTGCCGATCATAATGGTTTTTGAGTCGGATTATGGATAACTAGTACCTGCAGAGCATCGATGGAATCCGAATCAACATCTTTAACGGTCCATTTAGAAGTAGAGAGAAGAGGGGACACTTTGGAACCAGGTTCTGATACGTCATTGATGACCAAGCCTATTCCACCCTTGGCCTTGGTAGAATCTGCACCGCCAGCTGGAATCGTATAAAGAACCTCCTCGAACCCATCATCCTTCCAGTAGACTTTTGGCTTGTACGAAGTGACCTGGGCATCGGGTATTCGAAGCCTTACGGAGCTGCCATTTCTAACAGTCATTTCCACAATTGGAACATTGTCAGACTCCAAGAACTTGATGCCTTTCCGGCCGAACTTCTCATCAAGAGTCTCTGGTATGGTAAGGGTGGTTGCAGATGATGATGAACAAGCCCTAATCATATTTGGTTTTGGGAGAGAAAAGGGAAGAAAAGAAGCCATCAGGGAGAAGAAAGAAACTCTTTTAACAGCTTCCACACACAAACTCTTTAACTAGTTTGCTAGCCTCATCCTTATACAACAGCCCCTTTTGTTTGGCTGCGTTTCGGTTTTTGTAAGCAACCACCTTTTTCCTTTTTCCTTTTTCCTTTAAAATTATCTTATTTCTGAAAGAGATCCTTATCATAAACACACAACTGGACGGGCCAGCACGAGTCATCGGGACCCAACGGCGGACCTACATTTTCCCGGGGGAGCTCAAAATCTTTTTAAATTTTAAAATAAGGGTGCAAATGGTTTAGTGATCCGATTTTATATGATATAATAGATTAAATTTAATTTAAAATTTTGTAGTGATTAAATTTTTTTTTTTGTCTAAATTTAATTATTTTTAATATAATTTACGTATTTATTATAAATTTAAGTCAAAAAATATTTAAAAAACCTACTCTTAAAAAATGATAAAAGAAAATTAATTTAAATAAAAAAATAGAAAAAAAGATCAATTTTTAAAAACCCAAATAAAATTTTTTTTAAAAAATTAACTTTTAAGACTTAAGAGATAAAAGTCCAAATAAATAAAAAATAATAGGTTAATATTATAATAGTATATATTATATATTAATATGTTAATATATATTATATATTAAGTATGTCAGTAAATTATAACTAATAATGTTATTACATTAGTATATTATATATTTATATGTTAGTAAATAGTACTAAATTAGTAATAATATATTAAATAATAATACACTTATTACTTATAAATTATTACTAATACTCTATATAGATATACTATAATTTATATTTTTATACTAAACTAGCTAACTATTATAAATTATAATATGTTAATATTATAAGAGTATATATTATATATTAATATGTTATTATATTAATCTATATTAATATTGATATTATAATTTATATACTATTATTTATATATACATATATATATATATATATATATATATATGGTGGGGGTGCTGATTAAGGGGGAGAATTCTCGTGAACTAGGACCAGACTAGAATTATTTGGTCCATATATTAATTGGACCGGACTGAACCGAATCATTTAGTCCGGTCCGGTTCAGTTTTTTTACAGCCATATTTTAAAATAGTTTTTAAATTTTATTTATAATTATATATATATAGAAATTGACCCGCCAAAAAATTTAAAATTTTAATATACATAAAAACGTCTCTTTCTAATTTTTTTTCTATAATTCTTAGATTTTGTAGAATTTTCATATATTATCTATTTTTTAGGATGTGGCCACAATGAAATTAAATAATAAATTATTAACCTTTATCCCAATTTTATATTATACATTATTGAGTTTCTTAATATAGAATCTAAAGTGAGAATACTAGAAAAACCATTTAAGATCTATAATTTATATGAAAAATAGTAAAGATGATTTATCCTTTAAAATTCATCAAGCAAAGAAAATTTTATGTAAAGTTTTATTTGTAGGATTCTATGCTTAATGTGACACCAAAATAAATAGATTTTACATTAAATTTGATTAACTAAATTAGATATTAGAATAAGAAATAGCATTTTAAAACATCATTTGATAATTTCTACGAAGAAAATAATTTCTAAATATTTCAAATTATCAAAATTTTATTTTATATATGCTTTATAATTTTATAATAATTTTTGTATTTTACATAAACATATTGTGTGATGGAAAAATTAGCCTTTCTAATAAAACTACTGATTCTGCCACTATCTGAACCCAATCCCTATTTTCAATGGATTTGCTTGACTTCAGCCCTTTCTATTATGGAATTATGATGCTTCCATATGGCAGGAAAGCAAAGTCCTAATAAAAGGAACACCAACATTTCTCTATTAAGAAGTACGACATTGTAAATTTGCATACTGTGAGGTGGGGCGTACGTAAGAGCGGAACCTAGATGCGGAGCGCCGGCCCCGGCCACCTATATAGTTACCATGCTTACCAGCTCTTACCATTGCTGCCTATAGATAGGAGGTAGGCGAAGGTAGCTTGCTTCTCCCCCAAAGATGACTTCTCCAGTCGGCGAACGCATTAGATATTTACCTAAACTGGTAGGTCCTTGTGCGGATCCCACATTAGCCCCAAGATGTTGGTCTCTAACTAGAAAAGTAAATGCCTAAATACACGTGCAACCGCACAACAATGCTTATCTACCGCTGTCAGTCTTTAAGGCACGAGAATCAAGCTCCCAAGCAGGAAGTTATCCAACGCAATAAATAAGATGGAAAACTCACCTAGGGGTCCAAACCTTGACGCCTGACATTTAATGAAAAATGGATAAGTCTGAATGGCCACTCACTCAAAAGTCAGTTTTTACTAAGCTCATGAAGACTCTCACCTGTCTCCAAGCAGGCCCATAGACCTATGGCTCGGCAACTTGAGACCTCACCCACCTACACCCCGGCCACCTCCTGGGCGGAGCTTGCACTGGGTTTTGCAGTTGCGAATGGGTAGGAGGTTTTTGAGTGGGTTGGGGGACAACCCCAACCCCCTGGATGGCATGCGGCTCACGCCATTCGAGGTGGCCCAGCCCAGCATTCATTTGCAAATCCTGTAGTGAAATTGAGACTGCTCGACCTCGGAAGCTAATTCGCGTGTAGGCAGTGCTGTCTGTCGTACCGTTGACTTTATCTATTCATTGAATTGACTTTATTACATTTTTTATGTAGGCTCGCTCCCTCTTTTTCCAAGAATTCATGCACTTCCCTTTACTTCATAGGGCCTTCTCTAATAGGTAAAAGCCTTCCATTTCCGTCAAAGCATAGAAGCAGATAAAACCTATTAAGTCCAAGCCTGAATCACCCTCTTCCACTCCCTGCCCCCCATTCTCACTTTAACCACCCCATTTTCTTTCTGTCGAGTAATTCAATTTGTATATAGAAGCGTGAATTCACTCATTCCAATGATAGTACGTCCTTTTAAATATTGTCCCAAACTTTCCCTTAAAAAACATTTGTTACCCATCAGGCATTATGGAACAATGAGAAGTAAAAGGATGATGGAGTAACATTATTCTTTTTTTATTGGCCTATCAATTAATAATCAATAGACAACTTGTTCCGGCTTCTGATCCTTTTCTTCTCTCGAAGGTAAATGCGGTGTCCTTTCTTTCTTCTTCCAGAAAGGAAAGACGGTATTTATCATTTCAAGCATCTTTGAACTAGGTTTTGCTTTTAATCAGCTCTCAAATAGCAAAGGAATTGGAACTTTTTTGGGTGGGTTTTAAACTGACAGAATCTGAACATGAAAAAATTAACCTAACAAAGGAAGAAACCAAAGTGGCAGAGTATAGAGATAAGAATTGTCTTGCTTTGTCTGTTCTGATGGAAAAAAATATTAACAAAGAGGCTTTCAAATCCACCATGACCAAATTATGGAATCTAGAGGGATGGATTAATTTCAAGGAAATTGGCCTGAATAAGTTCATAGTTGAATTCGATAGGGGTATGGACTTTGAAAGAGTTCTCAATGGAAGGCCAGGGACTTTTGATAGGTTCCTTATTTGTATTCAGGAGTTTGATAGAAATGCTTCCTCTAACGAGCTGGTTTTCAGCCGTGAAATGTTCTGGATACAATTACATGGGCTCCCTTTGCTGTTATGAACTTTAATAGGGGAGCTCAAATTGTGAACTCTATAAGGGAAGTACAAACTGTGGATGTAGATGAAGAGGATATGGGTTTGAGAAAATACGTAAGGGTAAGACTCAAACTTGACATTACCAAACCTCTTCCAAAAGGGAAATTAGTGAAAGTAAAAGGCAAGCTGAGATGGGTAGAGATTAAATATGAAAGACTTACACAGTTTTACTTTCAGTGTGAAGCCATCAAACATGTTGATAGTACCTGTGCTATAGAGAAAAGCAAGAGGAGAAGAGTAATAATCAATATGGACAATGGTTAAGGGCATCCAATACCATGTTTAATGGTGAATGAGATAAAAGGATGTCTTTAAAAGCTAAGAATCAATTTTTGCAAATTGATCAGGCGAGATCAGATGAGGATCAAGTCACTAGTGGTTATTAGTATGGAGATTAAGGCAGAGCTAAGGCTAAAGACAAAGTTGATTAGGACATTCCAGCTTTAGAATCTCCTCTGTCCAGTGGGAATACTAAGCTAGATAGTGCTCTGGAGATATTTCATAGACCTTCTCAACCACTCAGCTTAGGTGTATAGGAAGGGGAATCCAGTAATCCTCCTGTAGGGAGAGTGGAGCCCGAGAATGTTCAAAAAGTAGTTCAGAATGACATACCAGTTCCTGTTACAGTAATTCCAAAGAAGAAGAGATCAAGCTAGAATAAAAGAGCCAGACAGGCAATTGGTAGCAAGATTATAGAAATGGATGATATGGACATTACTGGTCAGGAAGATGAAACAAAGAAAATGGATAATTCTGAAGTGGCTCACATGATGAAGCAGGGGCCAATGAAGAAACAAGAATTCACTCTCAAACCTATAAAGAGTATAAAGCAGGAATCAAAGGTGGTGGCTGTTGAGCAGCACCACTTGACCCAATGAAGTGCTTCTCTTGGAACTATAGAGGGTTAGGGAACCCCCTCACAGTTCATGAGCTTTTTGTTTGGTGAAGCATAAAGTTCCTAACTTAGTCTTTTTGATGGAGACTAGGTGTAAAAGTCAAAAAATGGAGAGAATTAAGAATAAACTAGGTTTTGATCTAAGTTTCATTGTTGATAGCAAGGGTTTTAGTGGGGGATTGACAATGCTATGGAACTCTGATGAGGATATAGAGTTGGATTCATACACTACAAACAATATTTTCTATAAATATTGTAGATAAACACTCGGGGTGTAGATATCTCCTAACAAGTTTCTATGGAAACCCTTGTATGGCTTTAAAAAAAAGGAGTTGGCAATTACTAAGGCTTTTGAAACCTGTTGATAACAGACCTTGGCGGTGTATAGGAGACTTTAATGACGTTTTGTATAATCATGAGAAGTTTGGGGGCAATTTGAAACCTTACAAACAGTTGAAAGCTTTTAAGACTGTAATCAAAGACTGTGAATTATTAGATATGTGTTATTTTGTTCCTAAATTTACTTGGTTTAATAATAGAAGGAGATCTGAGTATACCATGGAAAGATTAGATAGAAGCATGGCCATTTAACAGTTTTGTAATCTGTTTCAAGACATTCAGATTTTTAATTTAGCCATGTGTTCTTCAAACCATAATCTCATGATGACAGTCTGTAATAAGTAGATTATAACTGGGAAACCAACGAACCCTATGTCCATATATGAATATAGTTAGGGAAAACTGCAAGAATGTCAAGATTTGATTTTCAATAAATGGAATCAATTACCTCACAGCAATGCTTCACTTGAGATGGTTAATATGAAACTAAAGGGATGTAGACACAAGCTGGTCAATTAGCACAGAACTAAGAATCAAGCTTTAAGCAAAAAGTGGATAAAAACAAGGCAAAGTTACTCTCCTTACAACAAAGCAATAGCCTTGGGAACCTGCCAAAAATTACAATGATTAAGCATCGGTTATCATTGTTGTTGGAAAAAGAAAACCTAAGGTGGCAGCAAAGAGCCAAAGAAAATTGGCTTCAATTGGGAGATAGGAACACTACATATTTCCACAAGTGCGCCATATAAAGAAGGACATCCAATCTCATTCATAGAATTTTAGATGATAATGGTCAGACTCAGGTTTCGGATCAAGGTATTGCTCAAGTGTCTCAGTCCTATTTCATCAAGCTTTTTACAACTTCTGAACCTAGAGGAGTCAATGAGGTCCTACTATCAATGCAACAATCAGTAACTGACCACATGAATCAGATATTGTTGGAACCTTTTTCTCCCAGGGAGATTGAAGAGACAATTTTTGGGATGAAGCCAATAGGATCTCCATGCCTTGATGGGTTTTCAACAGGTTTTTACCAACAATATTGGCAGTCAATAGGAGTCCAAATTTGTAAAGCTATTACTAAAGCCCTGAATTCTAGTAGTTGGGATCAATCAATCAATAGAACATACCTGGTCCTCATTCCAAAAAAGAAAAACCCAACAATGGTAAAAGACTTTAGACCTATTTCTTTATGTAACGTGATATATAGGATTTTGTCTAAAGTCTTAGCTAATCGATTGAAGAAGTTGCTGATTGTCATAATTTCCACCAATCAAAGTGCTTTTGTATATGGTAGACAGATAGAGGATAATGTTATTGCCTCATTCGAATTGATGCACTTTATGAATGGAAGAATGAAGAGTAAAGCAGGTTACATGGTGGTGAAGATGGATATGTGTAAGGTGTATGATAGATTGGAATAGACTTTTATAGAGGTTGTCATGATTAAAGTGAGCTTTAATGAAATGTGGATACAACTGATGCTCAATTGTGTTAAAGGGGTTTCGTATTCAATTCTCATAAATGAGATCCCTCAACCAGAGTTCAAGGCTTCAAGAGAAATTCGTCAGGGAAATCCCCTATCTCCCTATCTCTTTATAATCTATGTTGAAGCTTTAACTCAACTTCTCAACAATGCTGAACAGATGAAGACATTCTCGGACATTCCTTTGGGAAGGTGTAAATCCACTTTCAACCACTTGTTTTTTGGTCGACCATAGTATTCCATTTTGTAGATCTTCTCTCTCAGAATGGTCCAAGTTGCAATTAATCATTCAGGAATATGGCGAGGCCTCGGGTCAGAGAATAAACAAAGAGAAGTCATCAATTTTCTTAAGCAAGAATACAAGCCAACAACCCAGAGATCTATTCTAGCCTCAGTAGTAGGTATGAGAAATACCAAATCTTTTGAGAAGTATTTGGGGTTACCTACACTGATAGGAAAATCTAGAATTTACTCTTTCTAAAGCGTGGTTGATAAAGTTAAAAGTAAAATGAATAACTGGAAACATAAGTTCCTACCAAGGGCAAGGAAGGAAATTTTTCTTAAATCAGTTTTTCAAGCCATCCCTATCTATTCAATGGTAGTGTTTAAGCTCCCTAAAGAATTGGTCAAAGATTTAAACAAGTTGGTAAAAGCTTACTGGTGGGGCCAAATTAATCAAGAGAGGAAAATTAGTTGGTTAAATTGGACAAATATGGGAAAAACTAAAAAGGATATAGGGTTTTAGGGATTTTGAAAATTTTAATCTAGCTTTATTAGCAAAACATGGCTGGAATATAATGCAGAATCCTAATTCCTTTTCTGCTCAGATTCTCAAACAAAAATATTTTTCCCAGTCTGATTTTATGAATGCAAAGCTGGGACATCATCCTTCTTTTATCTAAAGGAGTTTGCTTGTTGCTAGACACCTTATTAAAAAATGATCAACTTGGAGAATATGGGATAGAAAATTTGTGAGGATTTGGCAGGATAACTGGCTACCTCAACCCTATACTTTCAAACCACAAAGTGGTTATAATCCACTTTACTTAGAAACATTGGTAGCTGATCTAATGAATAGTGACACAAAGGAATGGAACTCAACTTTGATAAATGCTATTTTTTCCAAAGAAGAAGCATATCTTATTAGAAGTATCCCTCTATTTCAAATTGACAGAGCAGATAAATTGATTTGGAGAGGTACCCCTAATGGCATCTTTAATGTGAGGAGTGCTTAAGAGAGGAAAAAGGAATAGAGTTTGAAAAGTCCAACAAAACCAGCAGTTTGGACAAAAATTTGGCCTCTTAATTTTCTCCTTCCACTAAGAATTTTTTATGGCATGCTTGTCTTAATATATTACCAACCAAGGTAAACTTGTGTAAGAAGGCGGTAGTAAAGAATGAGAATTGTCCACTCTGCCTTGTGAATCTTGAAATTATAGAGCACTGTTTATGGGAGTGTAAAGGTGCAAATGACCTACTGGGCAAGAGTTCTAAAGCCATTCAGAAATGTTCAAGTTCATGCCTAAGCCTTCAGTTTTTGATTTCTGACTTATGGAACAAGTTACAGCAAAGTGAAATGGAAGAATTGGAACAAGTTACAACAAGTTCATGCCTAATATGGTGGAACTTATGGTGGCGAAGAAACCAATTAGTGTTTAACAATATTATGGTGGACCCTAACACAACCCTACAAAGAGTTCATCAAATGCAAGTGGACATGGATAGACTGAAATCAGTGTAAAGCCCTTGTATTCAAATAAGAAATGATAGAGATGTTAACTAGGAAGCTCCTCCACCAAATGTTGTTAAGATCAATTGGATTGTGGCCATTGATAGACTTAACAAGAAAGTTGGCATTGCAGTAACAATTAGA
Source organism: Platycarya strobilacea (assembly GCA_036898215.1). Classification (NCBI taxonomy): domain Eukaryota; kingdom Viridiplantae; phylum Streptophyta; class Magnoliopsida; order Fagales; family Juglandaceae; genus Platycarya; species Platycarya strobilacea. The sequence goes on from CM072548.1 coordinate 189,796, forward strand.
GACGAACATGGAAATTATATGGCAACTCTAAGGGAGTCTCAATCTTTGTGCCTTGAACTAAAGTTAGCAGAGGCCATTGGAGTTTCAATTGTGGTGAAACTTGGACTGGAGACTGGAATGAGAGGTATTAAACTAGAAGGAGATTCCAGACAAGCTGTTATGGATGTCATAGCCCAAAGAGAAGATGTTAGTTACTATGGTCTCATCATCTCGAAAATCAGGGATCATATCAAATGTTTTGCTCATTGTAATATGAATCATGTTGTAAGATAAGCCAACCTTGTAGTTCATAATCTGTGAAAAACTATACTGACTGTGTCTAAGTGCATTGTGGAGTTGGAGGAAACTCCTTTTGATGTAGCTACTTTGTAACCGTTTTTGAAAATGAAACGAGTTATTTCAAAAAAAAAATAGTCAGCTTGTTTTATTTTGTTCATTCGGGTTCGAATATACCTAGGCCCTGTTGTGTTATGCAACCTAGGTTAACCAGGATTATGGCCCAAGTTGGTATATGGACCTATACAAGTTTTGCCCATATTTTGCAAAATGTCAATTTCTTTTTTAAATCCACTATTTTATTAAAATTTTGAAAAAGTTGAAGTTGAAAAAGAAAACTACATATGATTTTGAGCTTTAGAGTTGAAACCCCCTTCATCGGGATATTTGATATTCGGGTTTTGGTCCGAGTATACCCAGATTCTCAGACCAAAACCTAGATAAACAGTCCTGGTAATGGTGCGATTTTATATATATATATATATAAAATAAAGGTTCTCTAAAATAAAAGAGGTGAAGTTATTCTAGCACGTAGTGAAGTGAAAAATGAGGTGACAAATCCAAAATCTATTGAAGCTCTAACTATACTTAGAGTGTAACAATTTTATATTCAATATGTTATTTTATGGGGTGTGATCACCAAATTATGTATCCCTTGAAATTGCACCATCTTTATGATGATGGTTCCCATGTAGGGATGATGGTAGTTAAAAATGTAGAAACATAACCTTTTGACTACTTCAAAAGGTTGTATCCCTTGTGAATTGTCACTTACTAAGAATTATGTCACTTAGTAATCATTGAGATACTAATGGTTGTGTCTACCCCCAATAGGTGCATGGTTGTCTATAAATAAAGATTACTATTACACAAATCATTCACTTACATTCTTCTTTTTGTCATCATCAACTTATAGGACAAACACTCTCATGAGATTGTCACCATTTAAGTTTCTTCTTGTCCTTCATTTTATTACACAATGGGGTATCCTGAAACTAATTATGGAAAGTGATAGCTTATTACTTGTTAATGAACTTCAAGAGTCTCAACTCTTGAAGAATTACTGACAGAAATATAGCAATTGATAAAAAAAAACATACATATTATATATATATATATATAAGAGTAAACAAGTGCAGAAGTGTACATGTTCACAGAATGGTAATGAGGCTGCACATTATTGTGCTAAATATGCATAAAATGTGAAGAATATTGAAATATGGTGGGACTATATCTTGATAAGAACCATTTGTAATGCATTTTGTGTCAACGTTGATGATACTTTCCTCTACACACACACACACACACACATATATAATATATATATATATATATAAGAAAAAAATACCACAAAAGGGCACCTCGGGAAAAAATCAGTTAGTAGAGAAAATTTCTTTCTACAAATGCCAATCCAATTAGAAACCATTTGTAATTCATTTTGTGTCAACGTTAATGATACTTTCCTCTACACACACACACACACACACATATATGATATATATATATATATATATAAGAAAAAAATACCACAAAAGGGCACCTCGGGAAAAAATCAGTTAGTAGAGAAAATTTCTTTCTACAAATGCCAATCCAATTAGAATAAGTTGTGACATATAAGATATCGATACTACACAATAAAATAGCACTTATTATTGCAAATTATAAGTGATAATATAGTCACTATGAAGGGTGTTTTAAGTGTTAGTGAGTTGAGATGAAATAAATTAAGATAAAAGTTGAAAGTTATAAAATATTATCAAAATATTGTTAATATTATTATTATTTTAAAATTCTAAAAATCAAATTATATATTATGTTTTGTGTGCAAATTTAAAAAAATTATAATAATGAGATGAAATAAAACATTTTTACCATCCTAATAGGACCTTAATCTACACAATGATAGAGGCCAAGCTGCCTCTTTTATCACACACGCATATTTACATACCATATGGGGATATGTAATTATTAAATGATCTCATATTAATAAAATTTAGGTCTGGTTTGCTTTTAAAACACATACAATCTCATTTCATTTTATCTTATTTAATCATTATACATTTTTCTTAACTCAATATTAAATAATATAAACAATTTAACTTTCAAAAATCCCAATACAAAAATTATTTAAAAAATATATATTATAATAATATTTTATTTAACTTTTAATTTTAATCTCAATTTATCTCATTTTATCTCAATTTCATATCTGAAAATAAACCAAACCTAGTGTTTATATTGAGGCAATTATATGATAGAAACAACAGAGTAACTAATAATTTTCCTTTAACCATTGAGGCAATACTTACTTTAAGTTCTTATTTTTCTTTTAATTGTCACTCCTTTATCAAAATTACGTGACGACATTACGTGTCACTCTCAAAATGAGTGATATTACATAACCACAATGTTCAGACTTTGTACAAATGACTAAAAACAAATTATATAACCAAATCTTAATACTTATCTCCTAACAAATTGTACACATGATAATATTTTGAGAGCTTGATGATGTAATATTTTAAATGTTGTAATTCGAGCACCCATTTTAAAAAAGAAAAATGCTAGATTATCCAATGATTTTAAGAAATAAGATGTGCATTAGTAGCGCATCTTATCTTTCGACTGTGTGAGTAAAGGCAGCCCTTAGTCCTCCTACGACAGCAAACGTAGCAGCAACTTACTATTGAGGGGCCTCACTCCCTAATTAGGCCAAAGTGCGTCAGGTTCATTTTGGTGGGCCCGATAGGGGAAAGACATCCATTTCTTAACTTAGTTAAGGGTAGTCGTTGTTAGTTAGGTAGATATGAGGAAAGAGCAGTGCTTTATTAATAGTCGTGGGGGTCTGGGTCTAAAGATCCCAGCTTTAAGTCAATAAAGGTAGGGATAGGCAATTTGAGTTTTTGGGAAAGAGGCGGATTGAGGCGAAGACAAAACCTTTTGAAAAAGCGAGTCAGTCTAGTGCCCCTCCACCGTCTCACTTCCTCAAAAGAAATCTTAAGTGGGGTATAATTATGCTATAAGTGCAGGGTCAAAGGGGTTGGACAAAGCAAAACTGGCAACACAAAGCATGAGAGGCGTACTCACACGTCTTTTGTGGCAATTTGTAGGCAGGAGGACAAAGGGTTATAGGGAAGAGTCAAGTCAAAGCAGCGGTTCTCTTTCTGCTATCTTTCCAGAAGGGCCTACAAGACTCTTTCCTTACGGGATGCAATGCAGCTTCTCTTGTTAAGGCGAGCCCAGTTGTTTTGTAAGTGAAATAGGGGTGAATTTAGCTAATGAATTGGTATTTTGAATAGTGGTATAAATGGGGCTTTGTAATCAATATTTATTATTTTATTTTTAGTATTTTTTTTAATATTCTTAATTATTAAGAAAATATTTTAAGAAAATATATAATTTTATTAATATTCATATTCTTAATCATTAAGTAAAATTTAAGAAAAAAATTGTAAAATAATTATAAATTGGCTGTAAGTATATCATTTCTCTTAATGAAATTGTATATATATATATATATATATATTAGTGATTTAAGGATACTAAAAACCAAAAAAATCAAAAAGTTTTCAATAAATGCTGGGCTGCCGGCCGGCACAATATAGGTTTGCTAGTAAAATTGGTTCAATGTCACATAACATGAAACATGTTAAAATAGCATAAAAAGTCCTTAGAAAGCAAAACATTGAATTAAAAGACTAAAAATTAAAGAATAATGTTACATATAGTCGTAGAGTTGTAAACAACGTTCAGTCATTTTAGAAAAAAGTTAACTTTTTCCATATGAATTTCATATATATTCACTTTTTCATCAAAGTGACTACATACCACTTGCAATTCTATGACTATATCTATCATTTCTCAAAATTAAAATAGTTACAACAACACTAAAAAATTCAGTTAGTGTGGCCCCTCAGGTAAAATAGCATAAAAAGTCATGAAAATACACCATAAGAAGCCCACGAGCGAAAAGCTCAAACAGTAGCTTTACAACTTTGCACTCAATTGATTTAATACTAAGCCAGGGCAAAGTGGCAAAAATGTGAGCAACTCCGATTGGATACCGGGAGGCATACAAACCATAAGGTCATAAAAGTACCATAGGAAGCCCCCAAACAAAAAATCCAGCCTCATAACTTTGCAACTTTGCACTCAATTGATTTAATACTAAGCAAGGACGAAGTGGTATAAACGTAACCGACTCCACTGGCCCGGTGGATGGGATGTACATACCATAAGGTCATGAAAGTACTATAGGAAATCCCACTTAAATACACAGTTGTAGTGAAGATGATTATTTTCTTTCTATGGTAAAATCTAAAAGTGGTGGCAGACAAGACTTCCGAAGACAATGCTTTTACTGTTTCTATTAATTCCCTATTCCGAATTTTGTACTTCCCTCAGAACTTTGGCAGCATCTTCAGGGAATACAGGATTTATATGACACCCAGTTCCGATTTCAAACCCTGCTACCACGGTTAATTGAGGAATTATCTGTAAAAACCAATGCGTGTAAGGTAACTCTGAATTGGTAACCTGAAATGGTGAGGTGTGAATCATAAAATTGAATGGTGGATTGTTCAACTGTAATGATATCTTCCGAAGCATGAGTTTCAGTAAACCACCAAGATCAACCGCCTGCAGAAGTGCAAATCAAACTGTTTATAAGAGGCTCAGATGATCACGAATAAGTTGCCATCAGCAGCTATGACAGGTTCTGAAACTATGACACAAGGTTAAAATATGAGCAAACATGAACTACTCTTCAGTAAATAATCAAAAGTTGGGCACGCAGCGAGACTAGTCCAGGCTATAGCTAATAATCAAAGATCCCTTACTTTAGTTGTGATTATAATATATAGGCATCAAAACTACAAGCCAAGATTACTAACCTCTACACTCTTTACCCCACACCCCTTTTTTTCTTCAAAAAAAGAAAAAGAAAAAGAAAAATTAACATAGGAACTATGGCTTGTTGATATTCTTCCATCGCTAATCTACCCAACATGTTCCACTGTCATGCTTGAAATGAAATTGATACTGCTACAAGTTGTTTCTAAATCACACAGATTTATATGTTAAAGAGCTTACAGAGTTCATTAAAGGCCGATTAATTGTAACCATGCCTATAATGCCAACTATATTTCTATTCAACTTTTCTTTTCTTCTTTTTATCAGCCTTCTACTAAAACAATAAGGTTAGTTTTGCAACAAAACTGATCTCTAAGTATTCTCAGATACTCTTAAATTCCCTTCCCAAACATCACTTTCCCAAATAATAATATTTCAATTTCATATATTCAACTTTTTTATCTAATCATTACCCAAGCATTACAACTCTCCTAAACTCCCAAACAAAAAACAAAACACAATATTACTTTTCCAAGTTTCAAAACAAATAATATTAAAAATTATATTCAAACAATATTTTCAACTTTATAAACATATTAACTCAAACTATTTTATTATTATTCATTAATATGCTGAAATATTCTAAGGCCTTATTTATTTTCAGAGATGAGATAAAATTAAATTAAATTAAAAAAAATAAGAAAATATTATTGTAAAATATTTTTTAATATTAATTTTGTTTTGGATTTAAAAAAGTTGTTTTGGAATTTAAAAAAGTTGAGTTGTTTATTTTATTTTATATGAAAATTTGAAAAAAGTATAACGATAAGCTTGAGATGAGATGAGATAGTTTGGGAAAACAAACAAGGCCTAAATATCTAAACGGGCCCTAAAACTGATTATTCAATTACACCAAGCCATACAACCTAATCAAAGCCCATATCAACCCAAAATCAGTTCAAGCAAGCTCCAAAAATAACTCAAACCCAATGACACTTGAGCATTACCTTTGCACCATCCAGTTCATGAAAATTAGAAGAGTGATGGCGGGGAATAATCCATATCTCAAAAGGAAAAGTAGCAGCAAATGGAACAATCGCAAAAAAATGGGTCGATTCATTGATCAAGAGGTCTTCGACTCGTACTTCACAAATACTGCATTTCCCTGTCTCATGGAAAAACCCCTTCATACTGTCAAGTCGAGCAGATACATCGGGAGGAACAACTGGAAGAGCTAGTATTTGACTGTGAGAGTGGCTCATAGATGCCCCAGCTGAAGCACCATGGTTTTTGAACACCTTCAAACAAAGAAGCCATTCCCTATCAGATAAAACTTCATTCAATTGCAAAAGGATAGAAGAAAAATACACCCACAGGCACGCACACGTAAATACAATCCAGCTACAGCTCAAATAAAAGTATTTATTTGTTTGTGTCTATTGTTTTTTTATAAGTAAAAATATTATATATATTAATAACAATAGATGTAACCAAATACACTGAATATACAAGAAAATGGGGCTAGCCCATACTAGAGAGCCACTAATGCCTAGTAAGCCTGCGAAAATTAGAAATCTATTCAAAATACACCAAGCTAGAATGATAATAGAACAAACCTCCCCAACCACAATCCCTTGTTTCCCGTAAGACTAAAAACTCATTTGTTTTCACAACTCTTCTCATCTCATCTCATCATATCTAATCATTACAATTCTTTTAAATTTTCATATAAAATAAAATAAATAATTCAATTTCTTCAAATCTAAAATAAAAAAATATTAAAAAAATATTTTACAACAATATTTTATTTAACTTTTAACTTTAATATTAACTCAACTCATCTCATCTGCAAAAACAAGAGAGGCCTAATACTCCACCTTAAACTCCCTCTACAAGGACGGTTTTATAATGCCCTTCCATCTGAGACAATTCCGCATTATACGTCATCATCTTCTAATCCCAAATCACAGGATCATCTCACTTCATCATCTCAAGGAGAAAACAAGTTATTCAGGAATAAAATGCAAATATAGGTTTGATGCTAGGCTTCACCAGATCTGTGTCGATGAAACAAAAGAAGTGGTTTCCTAAGAAAATCCCAATAGTCAGCGAGAGGACTGATGCCCGAATGCCCTCAGAGGAGTCATTCGAGCCCATCAATCTTGTCTGTGGCAGTGGCGGTGGCAGGCATCTGCAGTTGTCTTACCTGAGCAAGACTACCTACGTCGACAAAACCAAAAGGATCCTAACAAACTCCAAGTTGCTGGAGGGAGAACTGACGTCGGAGTGCCCTCAGCGGAGTCACTAGATCCCATTGGTCTTGTTTGTGGTAGTGGCAGTGGGGAGCTGTCTTACCTAAGCGTCACACACCGGTCAGTGCCTTAGGGTTTGAATGAAGGATGACGGCGAGGTTTTCTATGTGATCTATTATAAAAGGTCCACTACCCTTTCAAGATCAATAATCACATGGTTATTATGTAGCTTCTCTTCTTCGCATAATGCTCTCTCCTTCACACCTTTCAAGACCTAAAACTCCTCCAAGGACTTCTTATGTTTTTTCCGATAGGTAATTAAAAGTTCTATTCCAAATAAATAGGCATAACCAGGTCCGTAGGAAGTATGCAAGTGAGTACACCTAAATGTTACTCCTAAAAGTGAGTATACAAAACTTCTTATGTATGTTACTCCTAAAAGTTCTCTCATATACAGAACATCATACAAGACCATTTACAAATAAAGTAAATGGATTAAGACCTCTTTTGAGAACACAAATTTTCTCATCTTATCTCAATTTTTCATAATTTACTTCCCAAACATAATCAAACACAAACACTTTTCACTTCCAAATTTCCAACGTTTTCATCATATCATTACCTAATTATCACAACTTTTTTAAATTTTCAAATATAACACAAACGAATTAATTTTTTAAAATTCTAAAACAAAAATAATATTAAAAGTTATATACTGACAATATTTTACATTTATAATATTCAATTTCTTCTCTCATTTTCTAAAATTCAATAAAATATTTTAACTCAAATCATTTCAATGCTATTCACAAACTATTATTCACAAATTATTTCACTGTTATTTACAAGCATTGCACTTCTATCCACAATTTTCTCATTTATCTCATTTCCAGAACAAAAAGACTCCAGCACAAAAAATGTGCAAAACCATAATCTCATAAATTTAGAAATTTTTAGCACGGCCAAAACCTGCACAAATTTAATGGAGTCGTGGGTGGAAATCTGCTCGATCCGCTTCTTGTAAGCGAGAAGAACCTCGCCGACCTCCTGGGGGGACAAATCTGAAAGTTGAACCGAGTGAACTGGGGTCTCGATCACTACATCATGAAACCCAAACCCTCCCAAAACCTTGACACCGGAGCCATGGTTAGGGTTTGGGTTAAGGAGAGGGTATTGGGCAGTGGGGTCGGCGAGAGTCCGGCTGAGAGCCGGGTAGAGGTTCTCGATAACCCTGATCTTCCAGTGAGAGTCGGAGCTAGGGGGGACCCGGAAGATCTCGGGAGCGCACTGGTGCTCGTGGCCGAGGCAGAAGGGGCAGTCCTGCTGCTGTTGGGTTTGGGTGGTGGTAGGGGATTTGGACTTGAAATCGGAAGGTCTCTTAGCCCTTGCCGGTGAGAATATGACCCACCGATTCGTTACCGAGTCCTTCCTTAGTTCGGGGATTCGACCCTGTGGCGATCCCATGTCTTGGGTTTGTTTGCTTTGCACCGATTCTGATTTTTGTTCCGCTTTGCTACCTTTGGAGCGTGTAGGCTTGCAGGTCTGAAGTTGGTGACAGCTTCCCTTGACGGTCAATAACTTGGAAGAAAGTTTTAGGCACCGTTTGGACGGGGGATTAGACGAATTTAGGTAAGTTTAATTTATTTTTTAATATTATTATTATTTTAAAATTAAAAAAAAATAAATTAAAATTTAAAAAATATGTATAAAATTTATATTTTATATAAAATATTAAAAAAATATAATAATAAAATAAAAATGAGTTGAGATGAATTAAAATGGATTTTAAATCCAAACCAGACCTTATGTTTGTATAATTTAAATGGAAAATTACTACTTTTTAAAAAAAAAATGTTATTTATAATTTCATATCATATTTATTCTTTTTTTAAATTATTTTTAATTTATATTTTGCAATTTATTTTATTTTTTTAAATTAATTAAATTATTCTATTTATCATTTTATAAAAAAATAAAAAAATATAATTTGTGGTGTATAGAAATAATAAATAAAATTATTCTTAAGAAAAGTTTACAAAATATGATAATATTATTAAATTTGGTACGGTGACTTACTAAAACTAATTCAATTTAATTTAATTTTAAAATTAATTTAATATTTAATTATTAAATTATTAAATTCATATCGACTCAATTATATACATATATATATATATATATAAGACTTATAACTTTTTTCTTAACTCAACAACTCCTTATAGAGATTATAATTTTTTTTAATTTATCATAAATATATCTAAATTTATTTTAATACTTAAATACCTATAAACTTATCTAAAATAAAATTTACAAAACTCATTATATCATATAAAAAAAATCATCTTAATTCAACTAACAAATTATACGGCCAGTACAATAAGAGCACTAGTAATGGTCTTAGTAAATTTGTAGTTTAAAAAATATAATTTTGTATGCTTTTCAAAAAAATTTAGTCATATTTGATTAATAGTGAGGAGAAAAAAGTGAAGAAAAGAGAATAAATGTATTTTTTTTTCCCACAAGCAACTTACTTTCGACGTTCATAAAATCTATTTGTCCGCGATTCTTCAAGAACAGCAGGTGTCCCTCACGTGTTGCTACAATCACTTAGTTGGTTTTTGTTTTAGATTTCTTCAAGATCGAAAATACGAAACTATATCAATTTATAAATATGCTTCGTTTTTGTTTTCCATGTCTTATTTTTCTGTTTTGTTGTTTGTTTTAGTTTAATAAAAATAAAAAATACAATTTGTTTTTAAGACTTTTGATATGTAGAGTGTCATAATCCGTCTTAGAATGAGTGCGAGATTGGTTTATTTGTTTGATTGTTATTCTGTCATGAATAGGGTTAGACTATTTCTCAGATGGTGATTTAGAGAAATTTTTAGTAGCAAGATTAGATTATGTCAATTATTTTTATAAGTTACAAATCAATTATTAATTGACTTATAATATATATGTTAAGTCTATTTATAGAGTTGTGCTAGAGATTAACGACATTCAACACACTCTATCTCATATATTATCATTTATATAAATAGTAACATATAAGATAATATCATATGTTATCATTTATATAAATAGTAACATATAAGATAAAGTATACTAAATGATAATTTTACCTATTTATAATTGTCATTATAAATGAATGCAGCTGTTATTTTCCTCTTCAAAAGAAATATGTAATATATATATATATATATATATATATATATATATATATACGGACAGGAGTCTACTTGTAGAAAACCGATGATCTAGCGTACTTTGGCGTTTGGAAAATCAAGGCAACCTTTTTTAATAATATTTTTACAACAATCTGAATCGTTCTTATCAATTTTGGCTCGAGTTGAACGGTAAATTTTTACAACAATAATATGAATAATGATGAGGATGATGATAGATTTTGGAGGGAAATGTCGTGTGCATATCTCCTCCATTTTTTTTTTTTTTTTTTTTCTTTAAGAAGGTATCTACTCCAACCTCGAACGAATTTGTTCGTTGCAATTGTAGCAGGTTGCCTACCGCTGTTGACATGGTAAGCCATAGCCGACAGGCCCCGCACCACACCCAAGTCAAACAAAGCTCCTTTCTTTCTTTTCAATTTACAAGAAACTTCTACGACCTATCACCAGCTACGCGTTTCGTTCCTTTTCCTTTTCTCCGTTTGAAACTCCCCCCCATAGAAAATCACGAAGCTTTTGTCATAATCTTCGACCCATTCATCTCTCTCTCAATCAAACGGCACGGAAGATTTTCCCTTTCCGGCTTCTGAAAGAAAATGTGTCCCATGAGGTTCATCTTGGTGTTTTTCTCGGCAATACTAGCTGCATATTTTGCGTGGAGGTCAGTTCATTCTTCGCCCAAGACGGACAAGATTGTAGAGGACATTCCACTTGAGAAAACGTCAACGATAGATAAACCAGAATTCAATCTTAAAAAGGTATACTATTCATTTACTTTTTTGTTTTTTAAATTTTCAGCATGCTTTTATGTTTTTTGTTCGTTCATTTTTTGGTGCTCTTCTTTTTTGTTCCCTTGCCCTGACTTTGGTGTACTTCAACGTCAGACGATTCAAGAATGCTTCTGGGTGTTCGTTGACATGGCCAGCGGGAGGTACTTATGGAGGAATCTGAGGAAGAACGAGCAAGTTAAGAGCTGCTAGAACTGTATCATGGAATTAATGTCAGGCTCTGTAATCTATACACAGCACAAGAGAAATATGTTATTAATTTTCGGCGGGCGGAGGCTGGGATATGAGAACGTAGCACGGTAGCAGTGTAGACCTTATTCAATTCTGCAAATACGAAAATGTCTTTTTACTTTTTAGTCCTTGTCTCCAACTTTATATTTTCAAATGCATCTCTCGCTTTCGAAGCCCGAATTCCGTAATACAACAACTGGGTAGACATTTTAATTCTTTTCTACCAAAGATCTAAACAGAATTCCAACATCTTGATCCAAAAAGTAGCAATATCCAGTCTGCAATTTCTGCACCTTCTATTTGTCAAACCAGTTCCTACAGGAGTTTTATATCCAATGAGCGAGCAAATATATAATTAACAACCCTCAGAACACGATAACAGAAACAGCTTATGTACACAGCCAATTCTAAAGAACAAAATTACAGAAACTGAATTCTTTTTACAGAAGATGAAGTAGCAGTTGGCAGCTTTAGTTTAATTCGACCTGTAGCTTAATAGACATGTACAGAAGAGTGAGAAGAGCACCCTGTGGAAGTGGTGCATACCTTGCCAGACTGGAGGCTACCCACATGGCTACCACCACCAGAGCAACTATGCTGCTGCTGGTTTTTCCACAAACCCAACTTGCAAAAGAGAGGCACAAAGTCAGCAAAACACCACCACTCCCGCCCAAAATCCATGCAATTACATAACCAATCTTATACCCTGCATCCAGATTCCTATCAAACATGGCCATGAGGCTACTAAAGGTGAGAGACCATCTAGAACCAAAGGTCCGCAGAATAAATATGGATATAAAGGCAGATCTAAGCACTTCGATGAAGGGTCCTTTCTCTTGATCCATACTTCCTTCTTCAGACATCTCATCCGAATCATCATAGGAGGGATTCTCCTCAGTGATGTTATACCTATGGCGCTCCCAATATCTCTCATGTTGCATTTTTAACCTCACTTCAGCCCACCTATAAATCCTTGCCCCGTCTTCAGATTCAGGCCTATGATTCCATTTTCCTCCATCTTGCCTGTCAGTGTCTTCTTGCAATTTGAGGTCTCGGTCATACTGAGTTCTTGTTGCTTCATTAGATAGAACCTTTAGAAGAGGATAGAGGATGCATATATATATTATCATTAGATTTTTGGAAATTAAGGTAAGAAAAGAGTTTAGGAAAGAGAAAGTGTGGTATTTGAAGGTGGGGAAGTAATTGGTAAAAACACTGCACTACAGCCAAGTTCATGGCAATACGGAGTCAGTATTTTTATTTCTTTCAATATGTGATATGGAGTAACAGGTAGTAAGATCTTTCCAACACCATCAAGAATTGATTCCTCATTCCAGAAAATATCTCATTTGTAAAACAAGCAATCAAAATTTCAAAATTCAAAGTTTTCTTAGCTGTTTACACCATCTTTTCCTTCCAGTCAAAAGATAAAAAGGGAGTATGAACAGGTCATAATAAAATTAAAAACAAAAAAGAGTTTTCTACACCATTTGCACAAACCACCAGTTCTTTCCATTCACACCGTGAAAAAAATCTCGAGATTGAAACAAGTCAAAAACTTCACCTACACTTAGTAGCATTTGCATGCAGTAGAGATAAGAAGTTCGAGTGAACAACAGATCAAAAAGATTTTTAGAATAAAACAGTTAATGTAAATCACAAAACGAAAAGATGACTTAAGGATTGCTCACTTCATAAGCATGACGGATTCTCTTGAATACCTCACCAGATTGCCAATCTTTGCTAACATCGGGATGATACTGTAATTAAAACAGACAAATGCATAAATTAAACCAACGTTTGGTGTCTCACTAATACTGTTCACAGAAGGTATTAGTTTATCTGAGTGAAACTTCCCAACTACAGAAGATCCTGCAGAAAAACGTAGCTTAGAATAATTGTGCAAATGTATAATATAATCTATTTTTGACAGGTAGGAATTTTCTTTTTTCAAAGGAAAAGCATATATAAGATGAGCAATAGGGAGACATGCAAAAATGTTTGAGACAACACAAAGTGCAAGGGAATTAGGCCCAAATAATGGACGTCCAGGCAGCATGCACAAAGGTGTCCCTGAAATTATGGACATCCACAAGGCATAAGGCATGAAATTATGGACTAAATAAACATGTTCATCTATCATTTATTATAAAAGTCAAAAGCATTAAGCATGTAACATTTTACAAGGAAAAGAAAGCCATGGAACCCAGAGATATTATGGATGAACAAACATTTGCCGGTAGAAACTCCCTGTATTCTGGAGAAGCAGGGCTAATTAACTGTAAGGGTTGTTTGCATCTCATCTAAAAAATTCTCATAATTATCTTCTCAAATATCACTCAAACACAATTATAATGAAGTGATATCCTTCTCAAATACCAAAGATGATGTAGCTTTTAGTCTTGTAATGAAGTAGTATTCTTTAAGCCACCAAAATTCCAGTTATAGAAAAAATTCTATTATATGTGGAAGTACTGTAGTCTGTAGAATCCTAACCTATCTTTCATTTTGCTACAGATTCCTGGCAACCTAACAGAATATAAATAAATAGTACCTTACGGGCGAGAAGGCGGTAAGCTCGTTTGACGTGAGCAAAAGAGGCGTTCCGCGGGAGACCCAGAACAGCGTAGTGGTCGAGATGAGCAGCCGATGGGGAGGAAGAGAAAACCCAGCGCTGGAGGCGAGGTTGGTTTCGGGTGCAGGTGGATGGAAAGGCAGCAAGATGAGAGGAATTAAAGGCGGAGCAGAAGGAAAGGGCAGTGTATGAGGAAGAGGAGACGTTGATTGGGGAGAGTCCCACTCCCGCCGAAAGGAGTTGAGCCTGCATAATGTTTGGGTATGTGTTGCTGTCACTGTTGTTCAATTCATATTTTGTTTCTGTGCATCTGCTTTTCCAACGGCACCCCCTTTTCCTCTTCCTCTCATCACGCTCTGAGGATGAGGATGAGAATGGTGCGGAGGAAGGGAGGAGGGCTAGTCTCACTGCTGTCTGCGGTTTCTGTCATGGGAAGGGTCCAAGGGATGAGGGGAGGAAAGATTGGGCTGGCCTTTTTTCCTTGTTTGTCAGAGTGAATTGGGCCTGCCATGGTCTGGCCTGCACCAGATTCTTAGTTCTACCATAACTTAACAGCCTCGGGTCCTCGTGTTCTTAAAATTTTGCTTTACCTTCTTCTTCTTTTTTCCTCCACCCATTGTATTTAATGTCATCCTTTTTAATTTTCGGTTTAAGAAACCATTATAATTTTCATTAATGTATACAAAATATTGACATAACATAAACGTGATTAAAAGATCCGCCACTCAAAACTATTTAAAGAATTACGAGAAAACGATAAAATAACTAGAAGAAGATTTCATGAATTTGTTTTGAACATTTTCTTCTCTTCTTTCCCTAGAGAATAGACATGCAGAACAAAGAAAGAGAGAAATTTTTATATGTAATTATTAAGAGTTTATACTGCAAGGGTTTTAAATCCATAGCAGTTACAGGTATACGCAATAATGCTAACAAAGCAACAGAATATGTGGTAGTCATCTTTCGATAATACCTTCATGTATAGAAATTATTGCATTGAACACACATATTGTCTCTAACAAAAGATAATTCATAATAAAGGCTGCGCCAATATTAAACATGGCAGCATTGTTATTGGAGGGATTTTAACTTCTCCGCAAATTAGTTCCCTCAAGGGATGCGAAGACTCTTGTAGTACAAATGCTTCGAGCTGCCAAGCCTCAAACTGGTTGATATTGATCTGATCAAATACATTTTTAGGTTATTTTGGACAGACATCGTGCAGCATCATCACAATTGCCTTCTCTGTGGACGGGGGCGAATTCAAAACTAGGGAAAACATGTGAGTAAAGAACATTCTTGTGGAAACAAGGTACAAAGCAACTGGGTAAAAACATGCGAACAAAAGAGCATTCTTTTGCTCTGTCCTTTTTGTGTGAGTGTATGAGGAATAACATGCATGTGAAGAAGCCCAATCACAGTCGAGTGTGTCTATATAAAGGACAATATGATAAGTGTTTATAAATCCCAACACCTGTTAGTTTCAGTCTCAATTGGTTTCTCGATCACGCATTGGATGCGTCTTAAGGGTTAAGAAGTCAACTTGGCCAACATTTCGCCATAGAAAGCGAGGTTCTAATTTGCCAGTACCGACGTTAAAGCTCCATGCAAAAACATAGCTCAAGGATCGTATTGGCTTCAACGTCATTCTTGAATTCTTTCCCATGGGAATCATCGGCCGAGCAAATGGGACTCTTTTCCTCATCATCGTGTCCCTCTCGCTCCTCACAGTTTGATCTTAACATTTCAATTCCTTGTTCCAACACTCCAAAAGAGAGAAACTCATCCATTAAAAATTTCAATTGGCTAGTGTTATTTTCACTCAACAAGGCGTAGTGAGGAGATCTGACCAAGACTAGATATCAATATGGAAAGACAATAACCAAAGACAAATATACAAAAGTGATTTCTCAGCTATAGATCGGAATTTTTCGTGTCAACAGAAACGCCCTTCCATCCACCCTAAAAGCACCAAAAAACAAAACATCTGTTAAGTTAGCCACACGCCACTATTACCTCCAACCGAGCTCCTAAAAATTTCCAAAGGAAAGGGCCTCTGCGATTGCAAATCCATTGTAGGCATCTCTCATTCTGAATCGCTGTCCATACTCCCCATGGCCTTCAATCCTCTTGATCTCTGCATCGCATACCCAAAAGAGAAGGGAAAAAAACCAAAACACGTCAAATACCAAAAATATATGCTGGAAAATATATAAATTAGCAAAGACCAATCAAGTACCTTCTTAGAATTCTTCTTCTCTCTAACTTCATATCTCTCATGGCACATATCAGTCAGCCATGCCCCAGGACTCACCAACTGCCACCAACTCGACCGAAAAAGGAAAGCAAAAAACAAAATAAAAACCAATACAAACCAAACAGGACTCAAACCAATTCAGGGAATTACATAAGACCAAATCTCATAATGCTTTTTTTTTTTTTTTCTTTCAGCTAATATATGATTATGGGAAAAAACAAAATGACTTACAAGTACACTTCTTTGGATGATCTTGGCCCTCTTCTTAGGCCTCTGTGGAGGCTTACAACCCTTCATAGCCATAAAATCCTCCTCTTTCTCTTTGCTAGACAGAGTGATATACAGCTTTGGCAAAGCCAACCCTCTCTCTTCCCCAATCCCCTTATTATTATTCACATCCACCGATACCTTCCCATTTTTCTCAACAATCACAGACCCTCTCGTGCTGTAATACCTCTCCTTCTCTAGCAACGTCGTTTTCCGCAGCGTACTTCCCTCCGTACACCTGCAATCCAATATCCAAAAAATACGCCCTTAGAGCTCGTTTATTTTCGTAAATTAGTTTTACCATTTATTTCTTATTCAGTAGTTTCTACCCCTCTCAACCACTCTTTTCAAATTTTAACTTCAACTACTTATTTTATTACTATTCCTCTCATTTCATCTCTAAATTTCAGACGAGATGGAACGATTTCCTGAAAAAAAGGCGGGGGCGCATATATTACACAGTTAAGGAATCAAAGTATTTTCTTTTGCTTTCTCAGCATTCAAACAGCACTCGACCAACCTGTAGAGCCTATTGGGTTGAAGATGGAAGCTTTCCTTCTCAGAAGCAAAGCTAGATGTGATTTTCCTCCGTATTCCACCATTTAGTCTAGCAGATATTTCAGGGTCTTTGACTCTCACGCATCTGACTCGCTTTCTATTTCCCCACTGTAAGAAAAGTTCAGGTTCTAAGGGTTTACACGTTGTCTGATTCCTCTCCCCTCTCTCCATACCTGCCCCCCAAAAAAAGAGACGTGATTTTTTTTTTTTCCAACACCAAGTGACTCTTCCTTTTCAACTCAGAAATCTCAGAAGCAAAAACCAAAGAAAGAAGAAATTTGGAGACAACAGATGCTGGATTTCCTCCTAAACTAAGGAGCAAAGATAAAACCGATTAAAAGAAAATTGAAGAAGGGAGAAGAAAATTAGGTTTTATTTTCTTCGGCTGAATCAAATAAATAGCACACAAGTGACAAGTGAGAAATATTAGACGAAGATGAAAGGATCAGAGTAGATATTTGGATAAAACCAACTTTCCCATAAATGCTCTGAAAAAACGCCCGGGTAGAGGAAGGTCAAAGACACAGATTTGCAAGTTGAAGACAATGATCTCCGACCTCGAATTCTGACTACAACGAAGAAACCAAAGAAGATCTTTCTCAAAGCACCCAGCAAATTAAAGGGTTTGCTGCTCAATTCACAAAGAAGGGATTCTGTTACAAACAACCCAAATGACGAAGAGTAAGTTTTACAATGAGATAAATTCATGCAAGAGAATCAAATAGACTTCGTGATATCAAATTTACCTCGGGGTAACAGAAAAAGAAAAAATCACCAAAATAAAAGAGATTCCAGATCCTTCTCTCTCTATAATTCTAGAGTAGTTGAAATTTCTCTTGCCTGCGTTGTGAGAGGCTCTTGTTGTTATGGATTTTACGGGTTGGACTTCTTTTCGCCTGTTAAGAGTTCTGTTCTGCGTGTGGATTGTTGCTTCTGCTCCTTTCTTCCTCTTACCGTCTTTCTCTCTCTCTTATCTTTATCTAAGTTTTTTTTTATTATTATTATTTATCTATGCTTCTTTCAGTTCCAGACCCCGAGTGATAAAAAAACCCAAAACAATCAGATGGAAATGGACGGTGAAGCTACCTCATGCCCTCTCAAATTTCATCAATTGGATTTGGGTCGCTACAGAATAAATTGCGTAGTTTGTTTTTCAGAAATAAGAAAACTACCTTTTCCAATTTCCAGACGAGCAGGTGCTTCAATAAATTATGGAGTTTAAGGTAAAATTTATAATTGAAATTCTTTATTTTATTATTAAAAGAAAATAAAATAAAATAATTTTAATAATTTTATTATATTTTTATTTTAAAAAAATTACCTATTATTTATAAAATAAAATTATTAATTAAAATTTATTCTACTTTTTTAATTAATAACCAATTTAATTTTTATTAAAAAATCGATTTAGAAAAAGTTTTATCAAATCTAGCTAGTATAAGACGTATTCTTAAATTTTAAGGATCGTTTGAGAACACAATTATTTTTATGTATTCTCATATATTTTTAAATTCAACTTTTTTCTCACTCAAAATCTAATAAAACATCTTAATAAAATTTTTTACTACCATACTATATATTTTAAGGTATTCTTAATATTTAAAAAAGACCTAGAAGCAATTATAATAACCATCATCAATAAAATTTTATAAAGAAAATGGGTTATTGTCTCTTCAAATGATTATACAAATTTTTTTTTATGAACATTCAAAAATTAGATTTTGTTCTTTATAATTTCCATATTATATATTAAACTAATAATGATAAAAAAATAAATATATTCTTATAAATAGAGTACTTGAAACAATTATTATATGGAATACTTTAAAACTAATAGTAACATATAATATTTATTTAATAATTTTGTTCTCTAATTAAATTAATTGATTTTTTTAAATTATATTTTAAATTTTTTGAGAATGAATGAACCTTTTGCTAGTAGGGGACCTTAGACAATTGCCTATCTTGCCTAAGGCAAGAGCCGCCCTACAGACGAGGATAGACTTTTTTTAGCAAACGAGCATAGATTCAATTAAACTAAAATATAATTATTCGTATTCTAAGTTATATATAGTCTTAATTTAAATTCGAAACTCATCTAATTTTATCTTATCTCATCTCATCTCATCTTATTATTATAATTTTTTTTAATTCTTATAAAAAAATATAATAAAAAATTCAACTTTTTCAAATTTCAAATTTCAAATAATATTTATTTAACTTTTATCTTTTATCTAAAATCATCTCATATCATTTCTAAATCTCAACTAGATCATAAAATCTACTTGATATCATGCAAACTCTCATATTTATCAAAATTTTAATAGAATAATATGCTAAAATCAACGTATTAATTAAATATTTTAGGTTTTTTTTAGGAAATAGTCGACTTTCATTTAACTAATAAGATGAAGTCTACAATGTGACTCATAAAACTGAGAAAACTCAAATTACATATTAACTAAGTTCTAATGAACGCACAAATTTCTAAATCTCTTGAATAAAATGCAAGAAAATAATCACTGTCTCCATTAGAGGTATATACTAAGATTTCTCCTTTAAATTAGGAGAAAACTATAATTATACGGGCTAAAACCTGAAAGACTAATCCTCAAGTATATATTTTTTATACAAACAATATATACAAAACCAACTACAAAATACACTACAAAACACAAAAATAGCCCAAAAACAATCCGATGGTAGTAGCGCATGGACCGCACGCGCCACGCTATGAGTTGAAATCCGCAAGTCTAAACCACTCAGAGACATTAGTTCCATTTGCAGCTGCTCACGGCGAAAGAAAACTCACCAAAAAGCAAGGTGCGTCCCCAAGCAACCCCGCGCGTATTGAACACGCGCATCTCCATATATAAAAAAAACTCCGGTCAACTGCCAGATCAGCGGGCAGAGAGAATGGAGGAAAAGCTCGTGGTGGCCTTATACTAATGAAGCTATCTCCACCTGTAACTCACCGAAATAAAAACCACATCATCCGAAAACCACCTTCAAAAAGCACAACAAACGGTGGCCGAAAATTAGAGAAGAAGAAGAAAAGAAAAAGAAAAGAAGGAAACAGAGGAGAATGGAGGAGCGAACGGAGCCGTAGCTCCAACCTCCCCCCAGAGCAACAGTAGGCAGGAGTTTCGCAAAAGGAAGTTTTTTTCACGAGAGTTTCTCTCTCATGTGAAGAGTTTATATATAGTTATAGAGTTATATATAACTACACACTCGTGAGTACCCAAGTGGTAAACGCAAACTTGTGTGCATGTGTCACATGTTACAAATTCAATTTTTTCTACGATCGAACTGTGATATAAGTGAGAGGCCATGAAGGTGGGTAGATGTGCTAGTCTCTCCAGGTGTTTTAAGCTCCACAAGTGGGTATATGCGTGTAAGTGTTGTGTAATTTAAAAGCATTGACATTGGTTTCATCAAATGCCGGTGTAAATACAAATTTGATATATTTATTTAACATACTTATGCATTGGAACCATCAAATGAAACCATGAGAAGTTTTGAGTTACGGTAACTTCATTTCATCCTTCAAACTTTGAAGGCCTACTATTCACCTATCAAAATAATTTTTTATTACCTTTTAATATGTTTGTTGAATAAATAAATTATAGATATATTTGTTGGTTTCATAAATTGTATATTATATTATTATTTTGATGAATCCAATATAGGGTTATGGATGTAGAGGTGTTAGCTTTCCATCAGATTTTGAAAGAGATTCAGATAAGCCAATGCCAATGCTCTAAGTCAATGCAAGTACAAATTTGATGCATTTATTTAAAATATTCATGTATTGAGTCCATCAAATAAAATCATGGGAAATTTTAAGTTACACTAACTTCATTTCATCATTCAAATATGAAATATTACTATTCACCTATCAAAATAAATTTTTATTACCTTTTAATAAATTTGTTGGATGAATAAATTATAGATATATTTGTTGGTTTCATAAATTGTATATTATGATATTATTTTGATGGATTCAATAATGAATCAAATGTGGACTTATGGATGTGGAGATATCAATACTCTAAGGGTGAAAATCGAGACATTGCTTTGATTTCGATCTAAAACTGACTCCAAACTGACACTTTATTTGTCTGCATAGAACGAATCGATAAAGGGAAGCAAGTCAATGGGATCGATTTTTATAGTTTTCAATCAATTGTCGAGCATGATGACAGATTAGACATTCACAATTTCACATTGTCGTTACCATAGCCGCAATGCACTGTACCACTGCCACGTGAGAGAGGTGTTGTGCAACTACTGCTTGATAGAGAGGTACTATTTCGTTGCTGCATTACATGAAATAGAGGGAAATGATAATACCCTAAAGTCGTGCATGGGTGTGGGGGACGGTGGGGTTGGGAGTAGGGTTCAAAGGTTTTAACTTTTAGAAATTAGAAAGATTAATCTGTACAAATTGATTTGTTTACTATTTAAATTTTGCATTTGAGTTGAAGCTTCTCTTTAAGAATTCTTTCACAGAATCTTGCATCCAGGAAAAGAAAGAAAAAAAAGCAAAAAAGTCTCAAATTTGCTTCATTCCTAATCAAACTCACAAAGAAAAAAGTAAAAAACAAAAAATAAAAGAACAATATTAGGGACAAACGTTAGACAAATATCAACTGATATGACATGATAAACAAAACGCACCATTTTCATTTCTTTCAGTTTCAAATCATTTCTTTATTCTTCAACTCATAAATATTGTGCAGCATACAACAGACACTAAACACTACAGATTATTAATTGGTGTTTGTCCAGCATTTATCCCTAGCATTTTTGAAAATAAAATAAACTTTCAATAAGAACGGACGAAACTTAAACTTGACTCTCTAACTTATCACTACAAGCAATTAAAAAAATATATACTAAAATAAAATATTGCAGACCCTAGAATGAAAGAAAATTTTTGTGAAAAAGTAAAAGCAAATTCTACCAAATTATTTGATTCACCCTTACTTGAACGTAGCCTTCTCAGAACAAAGGTTTGGTCCACACTATTGCAATCAGAAAAAAAAAACTATAGAAGAGTTTTAGAAAAAAAAATTAAAAAAAGCTAAAGCATAGCAATCAAGGATCATGACCAATAATCTTAAACATCTTGCTAGAATCAATATTCATAGACAGTACTTGTAGGCGAGAAGGGAGAGAAGGATGGAGAAAGGAGAGGACAAAGGTGAAGGTTGGAAAGAAGGAGAGGTATGAGAAAATGCACTATTTTGTTTAATTGCAAAAGAAATACACCGTTTCATTTTTTTCACAAGCGCAACAATTGCACGATGGTTCTCTCATCCGACCGCAATAAGCTTTTTCCAATATGAATATGTATAGTAGGTAGGTCCACTTGTCTATTTGTCACTCTAAATTTCAAATATTCTAAATTCTAGAGTTAAATTAAGAATTATAGAGAAGTAATATCGAGTTGTAATTTGGTCCTCATGTCCGAGTCTAGGATAGAGTCCAATACCTATCTCACGGAATGCAGTGTAATGAAAAGGGTCATATATAAAATGGGGACCATGACAATGAGTTAACACATGACAATAATGTGGAAATGCATGGCATAAAAGGAAAATTGTATCGTAACAGGCCACTCACAGTGGCAGTATAACCTATTCACAGTAGCATTACATAACTAAGGAACTGATACAATGCACTACACACCTGTAACATTCACATATGTGTACATGAATATTCTTTGTGATTCTCTAGAGGATAAAACTAGCTAACTTTTTATTTATTTCTTGCAATGTGTATATATATACACTAGTCTTTTGTATGTGGAGTACCTTGAACGAGAATCAAGAAATTCTCTACATTTATGCCTCTTGTTCTTTTCATTTCAACCTCTTGTTCCTCTTTTGACATGGTATCACAACAGGAAAATTTCCTACTATACTTTCTTAGTCTCCAATCGACCTTCACTCCATAAACCATGACCTCCTCCTCTTCTTCTTCTTCTTCTCCTACTAAAGATCCAAACAGTCCATTCATCTTGCCTCACAATGACAATGCAAACACTGTCATTGTTTCACCACCCTTAACTGGCTCCAACTATATCTCTTAGAGCAGATTATTTCTACTCTATATTTCAATAAAAATACAAGTTAGTTTTCTTGGTTGGAACCATTCACACTCCTGACCTATCAGACCCCTCATATGTGTTATGGTTGCGATGCAACAACATTTTCCTTACTTGGATTTTAAATTATGTTTCAAGGGCATTGCCTTTTATGTGTTTTTAATGATCTCAACTAAGCACGTATGGGACAAGTTCAAGGAGCGTTTTGCACAACTTGATAACTAGGATATATCACCTTCAACACAACCTTGGTGGCAATGTTTAAGGCCATCTCTTTGTAAGTGACTACTTTATACAACTTAATGTCATTTGGGAAGAACTTCATAGCTATAAACCCCTCCATTGTTTCTCTTGTGGATTATGTACCTATGATACTTCAAAGAATGTCGGTGAAGTTCAATAAGGAGATTATGTGTTTAGGTTTTTAATGGGTTTAAATGATAGCTATGATGTTGTTAGAGGACAAATTATTTTGTTGAATCCCTTACCCTCTATAGACAAAATCTTTTCATTGATTTTACAAGAGAAAAGGCAAAGGCAAGTAAGAAATATGACCTTACTTACCACAGAACCCTATGCCCTACTTGTTTATCAAAATTCCCAAACAAAAAGGAGAAAATAGATTTAGTTTATAACCATTGTGGAAAGGTAGGACACCCAAAGGATAAATGTTACAAACTACTAGGGTTCCCACCCAATTTCAAACTTATCAAATCCAAGTGTGGAAATGGTTATGGTATTCTTGTTGCCCCTTATTTTGCAAACCAGGCTGCTCTTAGTGGTTCTTATATGGATCAGATTGCTGTTGCAAGTCATAAAATACCTACTTCAAGTGCTTCTCATTTGAACATCTCTCAAGCATAAGCACAGCATCCTATGGCTCTTGTCAATGCTGAGTTCCCTCAATTGAACTTGGGACAGACTAAACCATTGTTGCCTACCCCTGTGCTTCCCTCACCAGCCATTCTGACCCTAATTGTTCAACCACATCTTACTAAAACTTAGCAAGTAATCATCATTGGTTCTCTAGTTTTAGTATACCTCATAACCCTTCTCTTTTCAATGTCACAAATCATGACAAACTCACTTCGTTTTCACATCATCAGCATGCTAATCTTCATAACACACCATGGATTATGGACACAGGAGCCACTGATCACATGGTGTGCTCTACATCATTCTTTACTAACTCTTCTTGCTACATTCGAGCCTTTATACAACTTCTTAATGGCACAAAAGTTCAAGTTACACACATAGGCATTGTTAAGCTCTCGGATTCCTTATTTCTTAATGATGTCTTATGTATGCCCTCACTCACATTCAATATCATCTCAATCAGTAAACTCACTCAAAGACCAGATACTTGTCTATTTTTCCTAAATGATCTTTGTTTCATTCAGGTCCTCTATTCATAGATGACGTTTGGACTTGCTAAAATTCATGTTGGTTTCTATTACCTACTTCACCACATGGCAGCACGAGCATTTTATCTTCAAATATCTCTAGTCTAACTCGAGTTAATCAAGTTGTTGTACATCAATATTTTGACTCGTGCCACTTTAGATTAGGACATTTACCTTCACAAGGAATGAATTTAATTCATTTTTATGTCTAATGTAAAGTCCAAGAACCAATCTCATTGTATAGTTTGTCATTTAGCTAAACAGAAACATATTTTCTTTCATTCAAGTGTTTTTAGCAATTCATTTCCTTTTTATTTAATACATTGTGATGTATGGGATCCATACTCTCAAGCTTCCGTTCAAGGATTTCATTACTTTTTAACTATTGTTGATTACTATTCTAGAGTTAGGTTTTTCTAATGAAACTGAAATTATATACAAGATCTCTCTTGCAATCTTTTTTTATCTCATACAAACTCAATTTAATAGCAAAATTAAAAAAAAAAACCATAACTGATAATGGACTTGAGTTTGATATGGTTGATTTTACAAAATATTTGACATCATTCACCAAAAAATCATGTGTATATCCCTCAACAAAATGATATTGTTGAGAGAAAACACCAACATCTCTTGGATGTTGCTTGAGCCCTCTTTTTTCAAGTTTCATTACCCACCCAAGTTTAGGGAGATACCATTTTAACTGCAACCTATCTCATTAATAGAATTTTCATAGCCCTCATTTCCAACAAATTCCCATATGAAATGTTTTTCTCATCACCACCTTTGTATACTCTCTTTAGGATATTTGGTTGTTTATGTTATGTTATCACTTCCAAACAGAATAGAAGCAATTTTGGACCTAAAGCTAGACCTCGCCTTTTCTTGAAGAAGTTGATTCACTCAAGGCATACTTTCATAGCAAGTTCAAAATCAAAGACCTTGGACCTCTCAAGTATTTCCTACGATTGGAGGTTGCTAGGTCCTCTTTTGGAATTAATCTTTGCCAAAGGAAATACACCCTCGAAATACTAGAAGATGCATGGTTACTTGGTACAAAGAGAACTTCTACACCCATTGAGCTGAACCACAAATTGAGCCACACCATAGATGAACTCCTTCAAGACCCTACAACTTATAGAATACTCATTGGAAGGTTAATTTATTTAACCATCATCAAACCATACATCACTTATGTTGTAAATTTTATAAACCAGTTCATGGACAGACCCTCACAATCTCATTTGCACTCAGTCTTATAGGATTCTCAAATATCTTAAATGATCCATAGGTCAAGGCATTGTCTTGTCATCCAAATCACCTCTACATCTAAAGGCATATAGTGACTCTATATGGGAAGTATAATTTTCAGTTATCTTAGTAGGAATTTTATATATTTATTTTCGTCTACAAAATCATTTATTTTCACAGGAGATCATGATGTCTTCCTACGGGATTACGGGTCTCTTTATTAGCTCCTATTTATTGGGCTAATGTCTCGAGACTAGGAGATTTATTTTAATTTTTTTTATGTATTGGGGACTCATTAATAAGTTGGAAACCTAATAAATAAGTGTTTGTTCTAGATCTTCAACTGAGATAGAACACAGGGTACCAGCTTCTACAAGCTGTGAAATCGTGTAGCTTAATGGTTTGTTAAAGGAATTTAATGTTTATCATGCACAGTCGGCTCTCCTATTCTATGATAATCAGACAACCATTTACATTACAAAAAACCCAAATTCCCATGAGAAAACTAAACGTATAGAACTAGACTGCCATTTTGTTATAGAGAAAGTCTAAGCTAGGATCATCACACCTATGCATATATCCTCAAAATTCCAGTTAGCAGATAGCTTTACTAAGGCCTTACCAATTTCTACTTTCCATTTTTTTTAATCGAAATGTGAATTGTTAATATATATGTCCATCTTAAGGAGGAGTCTCACGAAATGTAGTTTAATGGAAATGAAAATATGGAAAATAGGGATCATGACAGTGAGCTGACACATGACAACAACGTAGAAATGCATGGCACAAAAGAGCAACTGCATTGTAGCAGGCCACTCGCAATGGCAGTACAACCTATTCACAGCAACACTACATTACAAAGGAATTGATACAATGAACTACACACATGTAACATTCACACACTTGTGCATGAATATTCTTTGTAATTTTCTAAAAAAATAAAACTAGCTAGCTTTCTATTTTTTTTCTATAGTGTGTATATAGATACTAGTCTTTTGTATGTCGAATATCTTAACTGAGAATCAGGAAATTCCATACATTTCTCCCTCTTGTTCTTTTCATTTAAACCTCTTGTTCCTCTTCTAACAACCTAAGTATAAAATGAGGATATTTCATTCATTGGGAGATACAAAGTCCTCTTTGAGAATATTCTAGTTGACTCGCATACTTGTTTTCAAAGTTAAAACATGGCTGAGAGACTTTAACACTCTTTTCAAACTCTTAAAACTCTTGTATCTATCTCAAATGCATTTAACTTGAAGCTAATTAGAGAAGTGAGATAAGATGATAATTTTATGAATAATAATAAGATAGTTTGTGAATAGTAGTAAGATCATTTGAGTTGAGTATTTCTTAAATCTTAAGAAATGAGAAAAAAAATGAAGAAAAACTATTATAAAGTTAAAAAATTGTAAGAATATTATTTTATAATATTATTTTTGTTTAAAAATTTGAAAAAATTAGACTTATTTTTTATTTAAAATTTTGAAAAAAATTATAATGATTAGTTTGAAAAGGTTATAATTATTAATTTAAAAAATTTGTATTTGAATTATATTTAAGAATAAGATAGAATGAGATCAATGAGATTTTTGTATAACATCTGAGGCCTCAAACCTGCCTAGGCTCTCTTTATATTTCTGTAATCACTTTCAAAGTTTCAGGTCCAAAAAGATTTATTATTTATCAAATGGATCCCTCTCCTCTTGGCTCTCTTATACTCAATATTAATGGTGTTTCTAAAGGAATCTTGTCCTATGTGGACTGTGGGAGAGTTTTAAGTTCTATGATAGTTCTTTTAAAATTGGTTTTTCTTCATTTTGGGAATCACTACTGATACTTTTACTAAATTATCAACTTTGAAAATGGGTTTTACTTTATAGTATCAACTTAGCAGTATTAATCTTATTGTGAAGACTGGTTCTCTAATTTGCTTAATATTAATTCCTCTTTCCCTTGGCTTTATTCTAACATTTGGGATGATATTTACCAATTTAAACTCACTTTCCTTGTAGTATCTTTCGTGTTTATAGAAAAGGTAATGGCATTAGTTTCTCTTCTCTCTTTGAGTTACCTAAACATATGATTGGTTGTAGAACCTGAAGGGGAGTCCTCATGAAGTGAGGTGTTTTTTCTCTAGAGGAGAGTTTGTCTCTTAGATTTAGTTCAGTTTGAAGAGCAAAATGGAAGACGAATTCTCTCGCCAGTGACAATCAATGAGACTCACGGAGCAAGAGAAACAAGATGTAGTTTTGACCTCCATCTCCACTCCAAAAACCATACATCCTATGTCAAGCTGCTTGATGGCCATGATAGTCTCAAAAAGAAATGTCAACAAAGAGGCATTTAATACTACAATGACTAAAATATGGAGGTGTGAGAGCTGGCTTCAGTTCTCTAAAATTGGCATCAACAAGTATCTAATTGAGTTTGACAACACGAAGTATATGGAGAGAGTAGTAGAAAATAGGCCTTGGTCTTTCGATAGATGGCTCATCTACCTCCAACCTTTTGATGGCTCCATCTTAATAAAGGAGGCTGCTTTTAACAAAGAGGTCTTCTGGTTGCAAGCTTATGATGTTCCATTCGTTTGTATGACATCAGGCATAGGCACAAAGATAGGAAACCAGGTTGGAAAAGTCCTCAAAGTCCATGCAGATGAGAGGAGATTTGCTGGGGCAGATTTGTAAGGATTAGAGTTGAAGTGGATATAGTTAAGGCCTTCACCACTGGTACCTTCCTTACATTCGAAGGCAAGCAGTTCTGGGTCCCTTTCAGATATGAAAGAATACCATTAGTTTGTTTCAAATGTGTCATTCTAAAACATGATCAGGCGACCTGCTCCAATGTTGCTAGAGAAGATGGCAAACAGTAATATGGTGTTTGGTTAAGAGCTCTTGCAACTAGGCACAATGACCTAGTGTTTAGGAAATATGGAGAAGGTGCTCTGCAGGATCAACCATGGAAGATGGAATCAAAGCTTAGGGATGACAGCCAGCCTGGCAAAGAAAATGTGCTGAATATCCACCAAGTCCAACATGACTCCCCAAAGAGTACAAAGGTCCCAACAGTCCCTATTGATAGGATGCAAAGCAGATAGACCATGCTTTACCCAAACAGACACATCAAATGGAAAGTCAACTTAGGCATTCTCAAAAAGATATTGTCTCCTTAAACACAAAAGAGGAGGACTTTGACATGACAGGTGGAGAGTCCAATGACCCAGAAGAGGATCGGGCAGAAGATTCTTTCCCTGCAACTACCATAAATAGCATTAATCCCAGAGCCACTACTGAGAAGGATCTAGCTGATTTGCTCCACCAAATTAACTCCATTGACAATTTTTTTCACTAAACAAGTGAAAAACCTACAACACTTTAGGAAGAAAGCAACATGGAAGAAGAAGGCACGAGTCCTTAGTTATGAAGATCCTAACTTGGCACCAAAGGGGACACTGCCAACTAACAACCCCTTGAACAAAGGTGGCTTGAGCCCCCTCCCTAACAAACTAAAGAGGATCTCGAGTCCCCTTCCACTATCAAGTGGCACTCTAACCAAAGCCAAAAAGATAAAACTTGAGTTACTTTATGAGGAACCAACTCACCCAACCTATATGATGGAAGCTATTGAACATCCCCACCACCAACAATGATTGGCATAAGTTGGAACTGTCAGGGGCTTGAGAACTCCCAGACAGTTCTTGATCTACACTTGATGGTGCAAACAAAACTCTACTCTTTTGTTTTCTTAATAGAGACAAAGAGTAATAGAAATAAAGTTGAAGCTATCAGGAACAGACTTAACTTCGAGCATAGTTTCATTACTGACAATGTAGGTGCTAGTGGTGAACTTGCAATCCTATGGAAAGCAGAGTTTGAAGCTGATGTGCATTCCTATTCCCAACACCATATCTCCCTCTTAGTAGAAGATGATGAGGCTGGAAAGAGTTGGCTTTTAACAGGGTCTTATGGACACCCCGTGACTACAAGAAGAAAGGAAAGCTGGGCAATACTTAAAGCCATTAAACCTCCACCTTCCCAAGGCTAGTTATGCTTGGGGTATTTTAATGAGGTGCTCACGTTTGGTGAAAAGAGTGGGGGTCCCCCTCAACTTCACTATCAGGTGGAACCCTTTTGAACCATTATGGAAGAATGTGGCCTGTGTGATCTAGGCTATGTGGGTAATAAGTTCACCTAGACAAATGACAAGTTAGGTGGAGTTTTTACTAAGGAAAGGCTAGACAGAGGTCTCAGCAACTACCACTGGTCTAATATTTATCCATTCTCCAAGATTACTGTCCTTCCAACCCTTAGTTCAGACCACTGTCCAATTCTAATCACACTTGATAGAAGCTAGGCAATATTGCATCAATTTGAGAAACCATTTAGGGTGGAAGCCAATTGGTTCCCCCATGAAGAATGTCACCAAGTAGTCAAAGCAGCCTAGAACCAACTTAGAATCTCAGAGGATAAGTTATCTCTTGCAACAAATGGGCTCAAAATTTTCCAACAAAAGCTAATGCAATGGAGGAAAGCATATTAGAGAGCCGCCAAACAGCAACTAAAGACCAAGATGGCCTGCAAAAGAATAATACTGGTCACTTAACTGAGGCAATTAAAGAGGTGCAAACCAACATTACGAAGTTGCTTGAAGAAGACAATGTTAAGTGGAAGCAAAAAGCCAAACAAAGGTGGCTCAAGGAGGGAGACAAGAACACTAAGTACTTTCATTAGTGCGCATCTCAAAGAAGGAAAACCAACATGATCAAGAAAGTTCTCAATGCTGAGGGACAAACAGTGCACTCAAAGGAAGGCATCAACATGCTTTTTTAAGACTATCACATGACCCTCTTCTCATCATCAATTCTAGTTGGCATCACAGAATGCTTGCAGGCAATGAAACCTCGAGTTATAGTAGAATAGAATTCCTTACTAAACAAACCTTACACTCAACAAGAAGTTGAGGAGGCACTATCTCAAATGGAAGGCCTTAGCTCCCTTTGATCAGATGGCTTTCCAACAGCCTTCTACCACAAGTACTAGTCACTTCTAGGTTCCCAGGTCAGTAAAGTTGTCCTATCTGTTTTGAACTCCAATGATAACATAGCTACTATAAACCATACTCTTATCTCCCTCATTCCCAAGAAGAAGGTCCCCTCGAATGTTACAGATTCTAGACTCATTTCTCTGTGTAACGTGCTTTACAAATTAGTGTCTAAAGTCATAGAAAATTGACTGAAGTTAATGCTACCTCATATTATATCTTGCACACAATCTTCATTCATTCCTAACAGGTTGATATCAGACAATATTGTGGTAGCTTTTGAAATCTTACACGTCATGAGAAGCAAGATGAAAGGGAAAGAAGGTTATATGACCATGAAATTATATATGAGTAAAGCCTATAATAGGTTTGTATAGCCTTTCATTAGAGCTATCCTAAATAGATTGGGGTTCAACAGCAGTTTTATTCAATTGACATGAAATGTGTAGAAACAATCACCTATGCTTTATTGATCAATGGTACCCCTCAAGAAACCATCATACCATTAAGAGGCATAAAACAAGGTGAGCCCCTTTCACCTTATCTTTTCATTCTCTATGTTGAAGCATTAAGTAATCAAATCAGTTAAGTAAAAGATCAGAATCTGATCCATAGGGTGCCAATAGGAAGAGGACAGCTTAGAGTACCCCACTTATTTTTTACGGATGACAGCCTCATGTTTTGTAAAGCCAATGCAATTGAGTGGAGTAGAATGTTTAGCCTTCTCAGAGGATTTGAACTTGCATCAGGCTAGAGGTTAACCTTGAGAAAACCTCCATCATGTTCAATCAAAACATTGCCCGAGTTACTCAATCATATATATTCTTTCCATTGTTGGGATTAGAGCTGCATCATCCTATGAAAAATACTTGGGTTTACCCTCTGTGGTTGGCAAGAACAAGCACAAAACATTCAAAGGTATTTTAGACAATGTGAGAAATATGCTTAGCAATCATAAAGTGAGACACCTTTCTCAAGCTGGGAAGGGGGTTTACATAAAAGCTGTCATACAATCGCTCTCTACCTACACTATGAATGTTTTCCAACTCCCTCTTTCCCTCCTACATGATATCAATAGCTCCGTCCATCAATTTTGGTGGGGGCAACATGAAAAAGAGAACAAAATCCATTGGATTTCATGGAAATGGATGGGCGAACCCAAAACTGGAAAGAGAATGGATTTTAGGGACCTAGTGGCTTTTAACAAAGCTTTACTAACCAAGCAATGTTTGGGGTTCATTCAACAACCTAACTCCCTAGCAGAAAGGGTAATGAAGGCCAAGTATTTACCTAGAAACTCTTTCCAACAAGCCAAGATAGGTGCTAAGCCTTCTTTCATATGGAAGAGCTCCATGTATGCACAACCATTGATGGATATGGGTTCCTATTGGAGGGTAGGAAATGGAACTCATATCCATGTATGGAAAGACAAGTGGATACCATAGCCTACCCCTTGCAAAGTTCTTAATACAACCAAGATCCTCAGCAATGAGGCTACTGTATCAGAACTTATTAACAATGCTCGGCATGGCTAGAATGATGCTTTGGTAAAAAGAGTCTTCAAGCCTGATGAAGCTAATCCCATCCTTCAAATACCAGTAAGTCTTCTGAATAGTAAGAATATAATGGTATGGAAAGGTACTCAAGATGGCTCTTTCACAATGAATAGTGCATATCATATGGAAAATGGGAGGGTACTAGCAGAAAAAGGGTAAGCATAAACTAGTAATTCCTTTAAGTCAATATGGCAACAAATCTGGCATCTGCCAGTCATCCCAAGGGATAGAATGTTTCTATGGAGATCATGCCTCGAGTCTCTACTCACAATGCATAACCTGTTCAAAATGAAGGTGGTGTAAAACCCACTATGCCTAATATGCAACTTGGCTACAGAAGACACACTATATGCTTTATGAAAATGTGAATCGGCAAAGGATGTTTGGAGTTCATGTTCAAAGAGTCTGCAAAAATGCTCCCTGCCACAATCATCCATGATTCGGCTCTTTCAAGGCCTCATGCTCACAATGGACCAGCAAGTAATACTAGAGTTTGTTATAGTGGCTAGGAAGATTTGGTGGATAAGAAATAGATTGATCTTCCAAGGGGAATTCTATCGCCCCAATGCATTAGTCAAAGAAGCCCTGGCTTCTCTTGAGTGGCTATCAGTGGAGACATAAGCCAAGGAAGTTAGGAAATGCAGTCCATGTAACTCACCCTAATCATGGCTATCCCCCCCCCCCTCCAAAAAAAACCAACTGGACTAAAATCAACTGGAACTGGGCCATAGAAAAAATTCAAAGTAAAATTGCGGTTGGAGTGGCTGTAAGGGATAGTAATGGTAAGGTTCTTGCAACTCTAAGGACTGCCAAATCCATGTTCCCTGATCCATTACTAGCAGAAGCATATGGAGCACTCCAGCAAATCATATTGGAGAAGGATTCTCTTCAGGTAACCAAGGCTCTTCACTTGGACAAAGATGGAGGGAATAACGCAAGCATTTTCATTTATGAAACTAGACAGTTAGTCAAATCCTTAACTACGTGGAAAATTTCTCATGCTAAGAGAAATTGCAATCTTGTAGCTCACTTGTTAATAAAGGATTCTCTTTCATATCCTAATCTCATTGTAACCTTGGAAGAGACACCAACATGTATTACTTTTATGGTTTAATGAAATGAAGATGAGATGTTTCTTTCAAACAAAAAACATATGATTGGTTGTTTTTTTTTTACAATAGTGGCAGAGCCACGTTGGGGCACAGGGGTCGTGGCCCCCCTCCCCATGATCCCACTTCTCTCATAAAAAAATTGAAAAAAATAATAAATGTTTTTTTAAAAGAAAAAAATAAAAAAAAATATTGATTTTTTTATGATTTAGTAGGATAATATTAATTTTATCTTGTATTGGCCCCTCTCTAATATTATCTTGACATTCCTCCACAAAATCTAATCTAATTTAAAAATAAAATACATCTCATATAAAATAAAATGATAAAATAACATGATGACTTATTTTTATTATAGATAAAAATAAAAAAGAAGTTAGAAGATTTCTAATGTATTTTTAATATATTTTTATTATGATGGCATGTTCTTATTATATCATTTTTTTAAATATAAGTTATATTAAGTGTATATTATTTTTATTATAGATCTTACTATTATATTGTTCTATATAGTATAAAAAACTATATGGAAATAGAATAAAAAATATTTTATGTATTTTGTCCTAACTTTGCATAGCCCCCAAAGCAAATTCCTAGCTCTGCCATTGCTATACAATTTGTATGTGTATTCCCTCGTTTCATCATTATTATTTAGCATTATTAATCTTGGTTTGAATTTATTTAGTGGATTAGGTTTTATTAATTTTCAGGATTTGATTTCAGGGATTGCCTTCTATAACTCATTGCTTCTCTTTGTATAAGACATTCGTCTACATAAGTGATTTTAGATGCCTTGTCTTTTGATCTCATGCCATGATATTCTTCATATTTTTATTTCATGGTTTCTTTTGACATCAAGTGTCCAATATTATTCACTGTGTAGGGCTAAAATCTTGCCAAGTGTCCAACTAAAATTTCTTTAAACTAATTTAGATATTTCACATTGTAATTTTGAAATAATTGCACTTAGTACTACAATCAAGATTGCTATGCACTCTGAGAAAATTGAAAATAAACTTTGTACTGTATCCTTAATATACACACTAACCTAACTGTACAATTCATTTATCAAAATTCAACTTCAAAGATACTCAAAACTAATGAAACTCATTTTCGAACAAGTATTTCGTCCAAAAACTAAAATGGGTTTTTTGGCCATAAAATAATAAATATTCCTTTGAATATAATCGCACAGACGATATCATAATCTGAAACTTCTAACTATCTCAGATTCATAAATAAAATCATGCTTATGATAGTATAGTGAATGGTAACACTGATTGTGTTGATAAACTAAAATCTATGCGATTGTCAATTTGTGAAAACTTATAGAATTTTCACCAGATTCTTAAAACATACATAAATTTTACTATTGAATTTCTAGCACACTGTTATATACAAAAGCAAAGAGATATATAAATGGTTTGGTTGGAATTACCCAAACTCTCTTTTACTTCCTTTGTTATATATTTCTTTGGCTAGGCAGTTTCTTTTTTTCTTTTTTAATAAACAATAATTTCATCATGGACGATGATAATTTTATTGAGGATCAATAACATAAAGGGTATTAATAATGTCTACTAATGCAAAGTAAAGTAGGTGGAGATTGTGAGCACCTATAATTACTCCAAAATTTCTGAACTTGAGTGGTAAACATTTAATCTCCATTTGGTTTTATAGATAGTCTCAACTCATCTTATTCCTTTGATCTCATTCTCATTTATTTTCAACATCAAAATACTATTAAAACACAAACACTTTTCAAATATTCGATTTTTTCAATTTTTTTTTTCATATAACTATTATCTAATCATTATAACTTTTACAAATTTTCAAATAAAATATAAAAAGCAATTAAGCTTTTTCAAATTCTTAAACAAAAATAATATTTTAACAGAATTTTAACTTTATAATGATATTTTTATTTAACTTTTTCCTCTTATTTCTCAATACTTCATAAAACAACTTAATTCAAACCATTTCTCCAATATTCACAAACTATTCACAGATTTATCATCTTATATCATATCATCTCATCTGCAAAACCAAATGAGACCTTAGAGAATATGAAAGTAACATGTAGGTCATAGAAATTGAGACAAACCGCTCTGTGCTCTACAATGGAACACATTATTGGTGGATCAACAAGAAATGATACCGGATCATTCTTTTATATTGTGCCTATGATGAACAAATATTAGAACCTTTAGGAGGAACCTGCCTTTAATAAACCAAAGTTTGAGAATACTTTTTGAATATTTTATTGATAGCATTCTTACATCCCAAGAGCCCTCTCATTAACCAACTAACCATAGAAATATAAGAATGAGTTGGTACCAGACTTTAGACCAATAAGTCCTTGTAAAGTATCAAAAGTATTAGTAAACAGATTAAAGAAGATATTAACTACTTTGATCTCTACTTCACAATGTACATTTTGTTGGAAATCAAGACTTCTCAAATTCACCCCCTAGGATCTAACTTTGCAAGAATATTAAGAAAAATAGAGAACTCCCAAAACATGAGAAAAATCACTAGACCTAGAAAATAAAATGTATTATGTGAAAAATTATTACAACATATAATTTTTCTCCTCACCCCAAAGACATCAACAAAGCTTTCACACTAATAAAACTTTAACTCTTACATCTTCTCCTTTTACATCCAAAGGCCAACAAAGATTTTCCTAGAGTCAAAAGTTACTAGTTAAGCTCTTGACTGGTACACTTAGCCAAAAAAGCTAAGCTTCCTTTTTTAGGCCTTAGGACTCACGCATTCTTCACTCTTTACCCATGTGGGACAAAAACAAAGGAGTGAAAAACCCAGCAATCTCCACTTTGTGACTTTGGCTGATCCCACAGGCATGTTCCACTACTGTGACGACTCGATATTTTCTCTACTTGGTTTATTATACTTGGGATATTTAAATTTACCTTATATTTATTCTTGATTTTTTATTAGGAATTTTAGAAGTTAATATTATTGGTTATACATTAAGCCCACCAAAGTAGGTAAGATTTTATTTTATTATTTTGGTAGAACCACATGACTATTGGAGGGAGTAGATGAGATTATAAACAAAAAGAATTCTTGGGAGAAATTTGGCCATGAGAATCATATATTAAAAATTCAAATATCAAAGTATTTGAAGATGGATGGTGACACTTGGCATAAATCAAACTCTTTACTAGGAATTTAAAAGTGAAACAAAAGTGATTTGTTTTTAGCTAAAAGGGAGCTACGGTTTAGATTTGGAAGATAAGGATATTCATCTATTTGAGTTCATATTACAAAAGTTATAAGTGGCAAGCGATGGTTGGAAGAAGAAAAGAACCAAAACAATCGGAAGATTGCTTGAATGAATTTCGGCTAGGTTGAGTTGAATGGAAATTCAAATTGGTCCAAAGGCATGGGAGGACACATGGCATGAGGTAAACATGTCTAGAACCAGGTAAGCATGAGGAAAACATTTTTTCATCTAGCAAAAGTAGGCTAACGAAATTGAGAAGTGTGAAGACATGGTGCACCGACTTTTATCCCTTTGGTAACCAACTTAGTGCTTGTCTTGTTTAGGATATACTTTTTTTTTATACATATGGTAGTATAACATGTGTGAGGACAAGTGGCACCACTTAGTTTAAGATAAGTTTTAATCATTTCATATGCCAACTAAGCCTAAAAGGAAGCAATTGAGCACACTAAGACCTAAGTGAAGGGTATGTGGCACGGCTTAGCATGTCCCAAGTGTTTTGGATTTTCTTTCACCATTTGGCTTAGAATTTTAACCAATATAATAACTTGACATGTGTATGGACACATGGCATCTTAGGGACTTAAGCTTGAAGTAGTGTTCGGATTGGTCTCAAAGGTGAATTGGAGTTGCCGAATGCTTCCTTTGTTTTATCTTAGATTTTGCTACTCAAGTGAGAAGGATTTACATATTTAAATATTTGGTTTTCCCCTTAGGTGGTACTCGATGAGCCATTGGATGGCTTTCTTGCCAAGCTTAAAATTAGATGAAATGATAATCTTAAACTTAAGAGGACAAGTGGCCCACGGCAATAGGAACACATGTGATTCTAGAAACATTTTCCTACTCCTTTCTATATATATATGTTGGTCGACCAAGTGGTATGGGATTACCTCCTTTTTCCCTAAGAGAAGCTCACGGCTAAGGCAAAAGAAAAGTCCTCTCCACCTTTTCAAATATTCACTTACCTTACCAAACAATTTTCAAAGCTTCTAGGAGTAATTTTCAAGAAAATTTTCTAAGGCAAAGGTCTTCCACAAATAGAATTGCTTGAAGAAAGTTGTAAATGCACATTTAATATAGTTTTAGTTTTTATTTATGTAGATAGATTAAACAAATTATTAGTTGCTCTACTTGAGTGAATATCATGTAAATTGAGTGAATAATTTCACTTATGATTGTGTTAGGTTATCCTATGAAAATATAAGAAAGCATGCGGGATAAATCCTTTATAGAGTAAGGGTTTGTTTTAGAACAACTATGAATGGAAATCTTAGAAACTTGATAGGTGGAATTTATTAATAAAAGAAGTGAAATTTTGAGACTTGCAAGGGTTTCTAAGGGTTTGGCCTTAGTGGAATTCTTTAGAGTATTATTAGTTTATTTTTTTAGATTAAGAATATAGTGATTAAATTAAATTAGTAAGTAATTGAGGGAAAATTCTATAGATTAGTTCTTTTGAAAATTAGTGGAAGATTTAAGATTTATTGAATGGTGGAATGATATTTTGGATAAAAAAAAGAATTGAAGAAAATAGCTATAATAGGTGAAGGGAGATTTTCAGCCTAAGGGTTTTGTGAATTTACATTGTCGAGTTTTAATATATGCTAAGAGTAAACTTAGTAGGATTAAAATAACGAAAAATAATTTTATAGCCTATTTCCTACTACACGGCCAAACATATATTAAGATTAGTATTATGTTGTTTTTTTTTTTGTGAACTATTTATATTTTATTTGAATAAGAATTATTGGTATGAGCAAACATGTATGCTATGTATTGTGATTACATGTTTCATATGTCACATGACCCTAAGAAAGCATGTAGCATGCATGAATAAATCTAGTGGTTCATGCATGTCTGTTTATGTCACAAGATTTTCATGTTTGGGTCATACCGTTTTTCAAGAAATAAGATTACGAAACTCTATAAGAATAAGAAAAGAACAAAAAAAAAATTATGAAAAGTCGCGTCATGATGGTGAAGACGATTCGATCTATCGGATGACTGACGTGCCGATGGTGAAGACGATTCGATCTACTGTTGTAGTATGAAAGTCGTGTCATGACGGTGAAGACGATTCAATCTGTCGTATGACTGACATGACTTAGTGGTGAAAGCGATTCGATCTGCCGTATGACTGACGAGAATATGAAAGTTGATAGTAAAAGCGATTCGATCTGCTGTCATGATTAATACTGTAGATAATCTATTGTCAAGATAAATATTACATGATCCAACAACATATTTTTTGATAAGATTTATAAGAATAAGTACGAAAATATAAAAGTAAGATTTTCACGAAAATATACGTCACATTACAAAAAGTGTGCACCTATGTCAATTAAGTATTTTTTCTGAAAAAATGCATGTTTTATAAAAAGGTGCACAATTCAAGTGTAAATTATGCGTATGTCTTATATGAGTCATGATTAATAAGTCTAGTGATCATATCATGTGTATTTATATGTATTTGTATATACTGTTATTGCTTTTGTTATGTTAACAGTGCACTTACTGGGATTTCTTGAAATCTCATTGTTTGAATGTTTCCTTATCATTCCCTTTGGAATGAAAGATTTTGTTGCAGGTGGGTATGATAAGCTAGGAGACCTAAACTCATTGAGAGACTCCGGTGAGCCTTGAGGAGCCCACCAAATTCTCTCCTCTTGATGACCCTCTTTTGGATAACTATGCCTCTTCTGTTTTTGACCATATGTTGGAGGAAAAAAGGCAACATACATCTTTTATGTCTGAGGAACGGTTAAGTATAAGATGTTGCCTATTTTTTAGCCCTGTCTATAAATGGTGTTTATGTAATGCCATCAGGAAAGTTCCTCCATCGCGATTATAAGATCAATATGAACATGTTCCGATATGAGAACGAATATAAAAAGGTTAAGAAAGAACCTGCTTGGTGAAGAGGCATAAGGGAAAATGATGATCTATGTATATGTGTTTTGAATCATTGGTTATGTATAACCTGATACTTGATGTTATTGTAAATATATCTATGGGTTTTAATTATGTTGTACTATGTGATCCATGTGCAAAGTTAGATTTCTTTGTATTCTAAAAATTTTTTACCTTATTCTGCTGCATTAATCATTGCACACTGCTAGTACGCTTAGGTGCATGCATAATATCTTTACATGTACAAGAGATATGTAACCTTGTGTTACCTATCATGACGCCTCTATTTACGTTAAATTCCAGAAGTAAATATGGGGACATTACAACTACAATGAAGATCTTCATAGTTTCTGCTATCATTCTCCACCATAAAAGCATACCCACTCAAAATAAATCAATTTTAAGTATTTCATTTTGGCCGATGTTGAGAATAATCTTATTAAAAATTATGGTGTAACTCCCGAATTTGACTTTTTTGAAAGTTCATCAGCAATAGATATGAATTTCTACCACACCCTGCATCAATGCCAAATCAATGCCTGTGTGCAAACATGTGAATCTACTAATAGTAACACATCCTCTATTATGACAACTTTGGGATTAACGGCATGTCATAAGGATATACAAGTCATTTTTCAAAGAAAATCATCTTCTATTGAGAGAGACACAACGTTAGTTTCATACCAGTATCTCCATTTACTGACTTGGAACCACTTGCCAAACCTGTTCCAGCTCTTGGCATTTTTTCTTGACGTGCCTAGATTGTTCACACCTCCAACAAGTTTCTAACTTCATGGGTTGGTCTACCATTCAATGCTTTATATAATTCTGATGAAATAAAAATCATTGACTTGCACTTGCCACAAGTCAAAACTAATTTTTCCATTAAATTTCTCCACCTCAAATCTGATAGAATTTGAAGCTCTACTTCCTGACGTTGTCTCAATGAATTTTTATCGTAAAAATGAATAGTACTCACTAAGTAAGTTTTCAGGAAATATTATTCTTTCATAAACAGAGTTTCAAGGTTCTCAGGAAAAATTAGAGGGTCACACCATACACGCTTAAATACCAATCTCCTAGACAGAACTTTTTTAGACTATACATATCCGCACTATCACATCAAAGCTCTACCCCACCAAAAGAACCTAGTGGCTCTAATCCACTTGTTGGAATCTGAAACTCCTAAATTCACCTCCTACGATCTACCTATGCAAGAATATCAAGAAAAATAGAGAAAAAAATACAACACAAGAATTTATATGAAAAACTCTCAAAACAAGAAAAAAAATCACCAGACCTAGAAAATAAAATGTACTATGTGAAAAATTATTATAATCACACAATTTTTCTCTTCATCCTAAAGACACCCACAAAACTTTCCCACTAGTAAAACTTTAACTCTTACATTTTTTCCTTTTACATGTAAAGGCTAACAAATGATTTTTTTAGAGTCAAAAGTTATTAGTTAAGCTTTTGATTGATGCACTTAGCCAAAGAAGTTAAGCCTCCTTTTATAGGTCTTAGGCCTCATTCCTTCTTCACTCTTAACACATGTGAGACAAAAAAAAAGGAGCAAAAAACCAACACATTTGTGCTAGGAAGATTGATATCTGACAATGTACTCATAGCTTTTGAATTGGTGAATTTTATTCGAAAAAAGAATAAAGAAAAGAAAGGTTTCATGTCAATCAAGTTGGATATGAGCAAAACTTATGATCGATTAGAATGACATTTTCTTGAAGATGTTATGATCAAGATTGGATTTGGGGCTAGGAGGATTGGATTGCTAATACACTATGTGAAATCTGTTTCTTTTTCTATTTTGGTTAATGGCCAACCTAAGGCTCCAACTTTTCCTACAAGAGGTATAAGGCAAGGGGATCTCATTTTCAAGTAAAAATTTGCAGCCAAGTCTCCAAGTAGATATCATGTTGTTTTGGAGTGTTACTTAGTGTCAAATTATGATTAGTACTTGGGACTCCCATCTATGGTGGGTAGAGGCAAGAAGCAAGCTTTCTCACAATTGAAGACAAATGTATGATAGAAATTGCAAGAATAGAAGGAGAAGATCTTATCACAAAGGGCAAAGAGGTTTTTATTAAGATTGTAGCTCTTTCTATCCTTATTTATACAATGTCTTGCTTTAAACTTCTTGATTCTTTATTCTTTGAGTTAGAGATGGCCAGTTTTTGGTGGGGGGCAAAGGAAAGAGGAGAGAAAAAATAAAGTGGCTTAGTTGGAAGAAAATGTGTGAATCAAAAGCTCAAGGGGGAATGAACTTTAAGGACTTAAAAATGTTTAAGATGGCTCTAATAGCTAAACAGGGATTGAGAATTCTTAAAGAGAATGATTCTTTGCCTCACAAGATTTTCAAAGCGAAGTGTTTTCCTTCAAGTTAGGAGCTGCACAATCTTATGTGTGGAGAGGTATATAGGAGGCAAAGAATTTGTTATTTCAAGGTTTTAGATGGAGAGTGGTAGATGGAAATGCTATCGATATTGGGTCTAACTATTGGTTACCTAATCCTAAACTTATACCAGTTTCACAATATGTTACAAGCTCACAACTTAACTGGACAGTGTTTGCATTAATAGATGAGCATACGAGAAAGTTGGATATAGAGAAGGTGGGAAGACTTTTACCTTCATTGGAGGCTTCTGAAGTGCTTAATTTGATGTTAACTATGGATGACAGATCTGATAGTATGATATGGAAGCAAGAGAAGAGTGGCAAGTATTCAGTAAAATGTACTTACAAATTGATTATGAACTTAAGAGATGATAAGCCACAAGGTGAGGTTTATATAGAGAAGAGCAGAATAGAATGTGGAAACATTTATGGAAGATGAAAGTTTCAAATAGAGTGAAGATACTTGCATGGAGGGTTTGTAAGAATGAATTGCCTACATTGAAAAATTTAGAAGCTAAAACAAGTTGCGATAGACACAAAGTGTAGGTGGTGCAATGTGGGGGAGGAAGACATCAATCATGCTATCCTATATTGTTCAACAAAAAGTCAGTTTTTGCATTATCAGTTTGAGTTCCTGAAAGAGAATCGCCTACATCAAGATTTTGTCCAGATTGTTTCTCATTTAATTCAAGGAAATGCACAAATGAGCTAGAGAAGTTGTTCTTATGTGTTTGGTGATTGTGTGGTATTGAAGAAATCAGTTATACTATGAGAACAATAAACTATCTCCAGAGGAAGCAATGGACCATGCTTATACAG
This sequence comes from Platycarya strobilacea, assembly GCA_036898215.1. Taxonomy (NCBI): domain Eukaryota; kingdom Viridiplantae; phylum Streptophyta; class Magnoliopsida; order Fagales; family Juglandaceae; genus Platycarya; species Platycarya strobilacea. The sequence continues at coordinate 232,904 of CM072548.1, forward strand.
TGTCTAATGAGGCTATGAGCATTAGATAGTTGTTGAATAACATAGAAAAGGTCTCAATTCTAGTTGCAGCTGGTTGCCTCCACCATCTGGAATTCTGAAGCTGAACACAGAAGGGGCCTTATTTCCTGGCTATTGCAAGTCTGGAGTTGGTATGGTACTTCGAGATGACACTAGTCAAGTGTTTTTTGCAGCTAGTAAATTAGAACATGATGTTACTGATCCAATGAAGATAAAGTTCTTAGCAATATTAATGGGACTTAAAATCTGATTGTCGTTAGGAATTGTTGATCTTCAAGTGAAAAGTGATTCATTTCTAGTGATCCAAGAACTTAACACAGAAGGAAACTCTATGTTTATTTGGGGGAATCTGGTCCATGAGATTAGAGATTGTTATTGATCATGTTTCTAAAAATTGTAATTCAGCATAGAGATCTTGTGACCAATATTATTGCCCAATATTTGGCAAAACATTTATGACATGCATGTTGATGATCTTATGATTTTGCGGGATTCCATTCTTGAATGTGTCTCTCAAGTTTTTTGACATGATATTTTGATGTAGTTTTGTTTTCGGTTGATTGAATTCAGTTATTTTGTGGAGGAAAAAAAAATACTCATTCAGATACGTTTCTACTGTAGCCTTATTTTACTTACTTCCCAAATGGGAATCGCCGTAGCCTCTCCTGCTTGGGTTTTCGGTTTTAGCAAGACAAAACACGATCATCTTTATTATATTATTTATTAATATTGATTTTCGAGACTTGAATGGTGGTTCATTCCGGCGTAATTGCGATCCATCTGTTTTGACTAGTAACCTTCGTTTTAATCATTTAAACTCATCATTTTCTCATGTGATGTGACCATGTCTTAATTTTTTTCTTATATATACCATGCATGTATTTGGTTTTGATATTCTGAGTTGTCTTTATCCTTTGTTTTTCTTTTGCCATCAAATTGACATAGAGAAAAGAAGCAGCAAAAGAAGTTGCTTAAGATGTACGACTAATCTAAATGATAAGATTCCAATCATGCACCAAACCTTTTGCCAAATTCTGACTCTTGGTGTATTTGGAAATGTAATGTTATTCTTGGTCCAAGTGTGGAAGCACATGGGATTGGAAACCAAACAATTGAGTTAAAGGAGAAGGCCGCAGCTGTACAACAGTACATAGAACTCAGCACGGAGCTCCAGAAAAGAGGACCATCACTTTCATTTATTATTTATTTGTTTATTTTCTATGTAGTGAACCCCCAAACTCCACAATTGGACGGTAACTACAGACTCCAGGGGGGCTGCTTTAAAATTGGGTGTTATCAGGAAGGAAATGGAGAGGAATCTGACTGAGTGGGGTCACCACTCCATAAAATCTCCTTTGTTTTGGGATGAACTGCTCCTTCAATCAGAGTCGCAGTCGCAGTCGCAGTCCCTTCATTCATGAATCATTTTCTTGTGCCCAATTAAAAATATCACATCTTGATCCCACCAGCTAAAGCTATAATGCAATTGGGTGGATGCATTCTACGTCGGTCCCTCTCTTAGCTCAGATGCGTATCTTATCTTCTTTACTCTTTTACTGCTCTTAAGTGGACTGCCCCTGCATTCTCACATTCAGCCCACCTACTAAAAGCAATTTCATTTCTTATTGCCGATTTTTATTTTTTTGACGGATTATTGCCGAAATTTTTGATCTTATGTATCATCAATTGGGAATTCGGAGGTCAGGCCGCTGTTCATATGTCAGTGCCATCGCACTAAGGGCAGGTTTGGCAAGTAAGAAATTTTTTAACGTTCTTTAATATTTTTTATTATTATTTTTTATTTTATTATTATTTCTTATTTATTTTTATTATTATTTCTTATTTATTATTATTATTTAATATTTTACTTTTATTTTTATCTACTTTTTATTATTATTCACAAATATTCTCAAACACTCTCAAAATTCAAACCTATCTCAAGTAAATTTACTTAAAAGGAAACCTTTACCATTATTTTGTTCTGACTTCAATATTTTCAAGGTTGTGCTCAACATTAGTTTTCTATGTTTTCTGTAAATACTAAATAATCATTCTATCGAAAACGCTAGAATAGATATAATAAAAGAGAATATTTGAACTTCAGTCAAATTGAATCCCGCTCCTTTGCAGCCCCCTCTGCAGCTATCGACGGTGGGCGACACAGCCCACCCCATCGGGACAGAAAAGAGAGCCGGCAACCCCACTCTTAAGAGAGCGAGTCTCGACAACACCTGGTACCCCGACGGCATTAAATCCGAAAATGGATCCGTACAGTCGAGATGGGGTGGGCGGTATAGCCTACTGCCTGCAGCGGCAGAGAGGGCTGGGTAAGACTGAAGCTTCATTAAAAATTCATCTTCAATTTATTTTTTGTTGTGTTTTTTATTTTTTTATTATATTTTCTTCATTTTATTATATTTTTTATTATATTTTTTAAATTTTATTATATTTTTTTATGTTTTTTATTATATTTTTTATTATATTTTTTATTATAATTATAGGGATTTAAGGGTGGGAAAGCAGCTGGTGCAAAGAAGCTGGGATACAGCCCGGCTGCAGCCCAGCGTCTCCCGTAATAAAATATCATTATTTTAAGTTTTAACCCAAAATATAGAAGTGCTTTAATCAATACGTATGATCTAAAGGAATATATAGCGGAGAAATTTCGAGCTTCTTCTGCGTGATAGTTTCGAGTTCAGAAACTATACATAATGCCCAGATAGCGTCTTATTTACAAACAAAAAGAAAACAAATATAATATATATATATATATATATATATATATTTATAAGAAGATATTTAATGCAACTATGGTAAGAATTGAAACAGCAAATCCATCCGGTTCTCGAGTCTCCCGAATATCTTCAAGGAAGCGCTTCAAAGTCCATCATGGTAACCACCGCAAGTTATGTGAGCTCTGGTCATAGGAACTCCTCTTACTGCTGAAATTGCATCATTCAATTTGGTTGCTTGGTTCACCACTTGCTTTATTCTCTGCAACCATATATTGGAGCTGACTCAGCTCAATGACACCCCATACCCTTTAGTGAGGCACTTTGTAACTAATCCTATGAATCAGGTACCTTTATGTTTAAGCTCCTAAGAAATATGCTAGCTTGTCAGGTATGTGAAATTGAATTACCTGTGTTTTTCTTCCGAAAATTAAAAAATAAAAAACAACAAAAAAAACCCACCGTTTCCGCTCTGAATATGTCAGCTAGCATATATATGATCTAATTGATTATCCGACCATAAATCTAAAAATTATCCTTGAGTAATTTTAATGGAAGAAAGAAGAAATCGGAGATCCGTATCTCTGATTATGAAGATCATGAAATCGATTAGTTTTAATGCCTGAAAAAAAACTGTACAAAGAGGACAATAAAAATGTGAAGCAGCACAAAGTCAGAAGAAACTTGCTGACCTTGTCATCAGTGTAGATCTGGAACCGAAGCCTCTCCTTCTTTGGGTGCTGTTTGCGTCCAGGTTGGTTTCCAAAAAAGAGAATACAGATGGTAGCAGCAGCAACACCAAAAGAGCAAATAGCTCCAACCCCAGTTAAGCTCCATTTCCATATGTTCAGCCTACCACTATTCTCTTCCCAAGTGACCTCTTCTTGGCTGCCATCACCGTCCATGTCCATGGTGTTCTTGATCTTGCTCATCGCCTCGTTCTTGCTCTCCAAAGCCTCACCTTTTTCCTCAAATTGAAAACTACCTGAATCAATTTGAGCCATGAATCCCCTACAACCAGACCTTGGAGAGTCCATTTTCATGTCGACGAATTCATTTTCCTTCATCCTGAAGAAAACTTGCGAAACCGTGTCTTGATCTGCTTCCATAGCTCCTTTAATCGGAGCTATGTCTGTTTTAGGCATAACAGCCGATCTCACAACACTGATTTCGATAGGAACCTTAGCGATATCCTTGTGCAGTTCATCATCTTGTGCCTTGCCAGTGCCACTTGTTGATTCGAAATGAATTGGAACTGTGACAAGCTGTTGACTTGGCATCATTGAATTACCAGGTGGTTCAATTTCATTGATTTTCCTCGAATTTGGTGATGGGCATATGAAGTAATTCATGTTGAAAATAGTTTTCGGATCAGAACTGCGTTTGCCCCAGAAAATCTTTTTCTCATCACCAACTTCACGGAAATCAAGGAAGGCATCGTCAGGGAGGTATTCCCACTCATCAAGATCCATTTTCTGCGAGGATTTTGGATCGTGAAGAAAGGTTAGGTTGGGGTTGAAATAGGAGTTATTTATTTATTTTATTTTTGCTTAGGGTTGTGGAATTGGATCTTTGGTGTTGAATTATTGAATCAAAGAAGGTGGCTCTCATGGAGTTTAGCGAGGAATTCCCAACATTAATAAGCGCAGGCCACCGGCATGGTGTCCTCTAGCACTTGGAGTGAAGACTGAACCCGTTAGCTGGAATGGAGGAGGATTTGACATGATTTATGTTCTTATCCATCCTAAAGGCGACAAACGGTGGATGGTCCACGTGGACCCATCTGGAGAATGCCTTCTTGATGGGTTCTTCCAAGATATTTCTTTTGATTTCTGTAATGGATTAATCCCTCACTTCCGTAGGAAATTCAAGATTAGTTTTTCCCTTAATTATTGTTTGTTCAGTCATATATAAAATCCTACTTCAATAGATCTTTGAAAAAAATGTTCAACTATTTAAACTCGAATAGAGTAAATAAAGAGTATATTTTCTAAGAAGACAGACGATAAAGAGAGTAAATAAAGTGTAGGCTGTTTTAAACCACGTTGGAATTAAACAGAAATAAAACAGAAGACAATATTATACTAAATTCAAGTTTGATTGCTATAATGGGAGTTTTCAATGGTAGATAGCTGAAGGTTCTTCTTTTGGTCCTTCATGCGGACACGTCTCGCAAAGAGTTGCGAGAGACTTTTACTTTGAAGAGAGAGAGAGAGAGTCTTTATAGTATACTATCTCGTAAGTCGTAAGCATGAAGAGAGGAATTGGATGGTGTCGGTTGCTTGTTAGAGTTTGCTTGGAGCGACAACGATGAGTTTTTGTTGTTTTTAAGGGAAAAGGTGAAAGAGAAAGCCCCATTGCCATGCAACTGTCCACCGGCTGTTGTCGTTAGATTACACACTTAATATTTCTTTATTTTTTAAATATAAAATTAAAAAGAAAATTAAAGAAATATAAAAGAAACTCTTGGAAACTGAAACTTTCTTTCTCTCTATATTTTCTTATGAATTTCATTACAATTGAAACCCCTATTTATAGGCTTTGAAATTACTATGCAAGTTACTATGCAAGTCATTATACAAGTCACTATACAGATTTTAAAATAATAGTAGTGGAGTCATTCACATAATTTAGTGGTGGGATAGGGGCGGCTGCCGACTCCTGCAATTCATAATACTCCCTCTTGAATGACCACCCATAAAGAATCTGCCTCGTTAAAACCTTACCAAGGAAAAACCCAGTGGGAAGAAAAACCAATGGCGAAGGAAAAAGAGTACAGTCTTCTTATATATCTACAAATGTTTTAAGATTGCCTCATTAAAACCTTGCAAAGGAAAACCCAGTGGGATAAAATCTTAGCGAAGGAAAAAGAGTACAATCAGCACAAGTTTTCAGGACTTTTACTCCCCCTGGAAAGTGCATGACGATAGATTTTTGAGTTTTCACATTTTAATATTCTGGACAATTTTCTTGAATGTCGCAATTGGTGATGTTTTCGTGAATAAATCTGTCAGATTATCACTTGATCGTATCTTTGATATATTCTCCTTTGATTTGAGTGATACAAGCAGCATTATCTTCATATAAAATTGTTGAGCTATCAAAATACCACACTTTTCTTGGATATGTTGAGTCATTGATCTCAGCTAAATATTCTCTCGATTTGTTTCATGAATTGCAATAATCTCTGAGTGATTTGAAGATAAAAAATAATATCTGATTGACAAACTTAATAGAAATCTGATACCTGCAGTAATACTTAAACTCCCCCTGATAATATGCGTTAGTGTTTCAAGTAATAAGCAAATATGATTTCAGTATATATAACAAGTTAAGAATTCAAACACGATCTCTAACTAAATAATGCATTAGAGAGAGTATGATAATATTTTCATCTAAAATTTTCTCCCCCTCATTCGGCGTTATTAGGGAGAACTTGTTTATATACGGCGGAAATAACATTGGAAACCATCTATGTATGATAAAAGCTGTAAAAGCTTTAAGGTTTAATATTATCGGTTCGGCGGAAAATCAAATCCGCTTGACATCGTGGACAAATGAGATCTTGAAGAGATTTGAAGGTTTCGGGTTGTTGTTTAAATATAACCAATTCTACCATTGGTTTATTCCATCAAAAAGATCTCGCATTCCTCATAGATTCAGTTGTTGTTCATCCAGAACGATATTATGTCTGATAGAAATTCTAATGTCCCAGATTTAAACCATGAACATTTTATACCTCAACCACTTATATTTTCTCCTGAGGCTGTAAACACCATGCTAGGAGCAGAGATATATCTATCTAGTAAATCTGATCCTGAAATTGTTGCAGCATCAAGAACCCTCAGTGCTCAATATGCTGCATCTCTTACAACCATGTCTCAGAGGCTACTGGCGAGAACGCGTGAGGTTGATCATCTTAAAAATCAAATATCTGAGTTGCATCAAACGCTTGCAACTAAAGATAGTAAAAATAAAGATTTAAGACAAGAAAACTAAGAGTTGAAGAAACTTGTAGACTGGTATTCTCGTAACCTGAAAACACGAGTAGAAGAGCTGGAACGAAAGAAAGTTCAGATACAAAGTCAACAACAGCAGCTAACGGCAGAGGTTCAACGTTTACAAGAAAATAGGGATAGCTGTAATTAATCTCGCTGGCTTTTGAAATTATGCATCCAGCATATCTTGTAAAGTGAGATTTGAAGAGATGATGGTTTGTCTTGTTCTTATTTCCATTTCTATAAGAACCGTCTTTAGTTTCATTTAGTACGCATAAAATCTTCTTCTTATATCTATAATTCATCTGTATTTGTATTCTTATTTTACAAATTTTCAATGGCTCATCAATTTTCTTTTACTATTTCTCACGATCAACATATGAGATATCATTCGCCTCAATTACAAGTTGTTCCTGCATCTTCCGCAGGTGCCATGTTGCAGCAAGCAAATGATCTGGCTAATAAGTCAAATCGTGAAGCCGTTTATGAGCTGGTGACTCTCGGCACCCGATACTCCTCCTCTATTGTTGGATTTTCCAACCGATTACAATCCAAAAATCGTGAGATTGAGGAGCTTAACGAAAAAGTTTCCGTACTTCAACGACTCGTTCAAGAGTCTGACAGAAAAATTGCAGACTTAAAGCAAGAGAATAAGGATTTAAAATCCTTACTTGCCTCTTCATTTCGACTGCCTAATCCTTTAGATAAGGATGATATGTTGCTTTATGAAGAGCAAATGCATTTGAGAGATGAGGCTAGAAGTCTCAAATTCTTGTAACTTATCTATGAATTGAATAATAAGATCTTTCTTTTTCAAATGCATTCCTTGAATTTATAGAAACCCTTGTAATCTTTTCAAGAGTTCTAATAAGGTAAATCATCAACGTAAACTGCAATAATGGCAAATCTGAATTTTGATAAAACACATGGACATATAGGATTATTCTTAAATCATTCTTTCAATAGATACTTGTTGATTCAATTATACCACATGCGTCTGGATTGCTTTAACCCATATAAAGATCTTTGAAATTTTATAAAGTACATACTTCTAAATGTACTTGGATTAGATGCTTCAAGTATCGTAAATCTTTATATATGTAATAATCTAATGATCCTTATAAATATGCAGTGACCACATTCATTAACTACATATCTAATCCTTTTGTAATAACCAAATCAATTAAAAATATGAATGTGATTGAATTCATATCAAGGAAATATGTTTCCTCATAATTGCTCTCGGGTTTCTACAGGAAACTTTGTGCGACAAATTATACCGCACAATTTCATTTCGCATTACGCTTTCGTATAAATACTCATTTATATCTGACAAATATTACACCCTTTGGTATTTGGACAACAGATCCAAATGCATCTCGCTTCACTAGTGAGTTTAATTCAGTTTTAATAACTGCTTTCCATTTTGGCCAATCATTTCTACGTCGACATTCTTCGACAATTTTTGGCTCACTTTCTTCATTACTTCTGGTAATATCAAGTGTTATCATATATGTTGTCGACAACATTTTTATTTCTATCCATAAATTTTCCAGTACTCATGAAATGTATTGAGATCTCATTGTTCCTCTCCAGGGGAAAACATTTCATGAAACACCTCTACAGGAGGATTATATTTTATACAGAAAATACGGTCTTTTCATGAGCACCGATTTTTATTTTTCTTGTGCACCAATAGGTTTTCAACACTTCAGGTGTATCTTAGACTCATTTATTGCTGTTTTAATAACTCTTCCTTCAGGGATTTCAATTCTTACTTAAGCATTAACAATAGTAATATATGATTTTACAACACCTTTAGTATCAGTAAATACATCATGTAATTGATTTGCAACACTTTGCAGATAGATAATCCTCTGAACTTCTGGTTCACATTTATTTGTAAGAGGATTAAATTTAAACAGGGCTTTATTATCCCAAGTAATTTCTTGTCGTGCTTCAGGCACCGATATTTCATTATTTCAAAACATGATGAAATATTAATAAGCTTATATATAAAAACTTAGTATAAGTAAATCAAGTACTTGGCTGTACAACAGGTACGTGACTACTGTTTAGTCATATTACATCTATGACAAACATCTTCATCTTTTTATAAAGAATCATTCTGAGGGCTTTTACCCTTTTCTGAGTTGGATCACTTCTGGTGATACGATATATTTTTATCATCTTTAGTATTATCGCGTTTGGGACCAACACTTCTATAATTTTTCTATCACGTCTACGCCCTTAATTCCTTTGAAAGAATGCACCGTTCACTTTTAGGAATTGTGTAAATTCGATATTATTAATAGGACGTAACTGGTGTAATAAAAACTCATTATTTAGCTCAATCACTGGAAGATAAAACAAAAATTCAGAATATTTGTTGAACTTTCACTCTTGATATTGCTACTGCAAGAGCACATTCGAGATATGAAAAATAATGTTTTCTTTTATATATCATCATCAGTGACATTTTCACTGTATAATTTTAATATTGAGCTAAATTTAAAGAGTGCAGAATATTCAATACCACTCTTAAAATCTTGCAACTTCAGGTGCAATAAGTCATAATGATCTTTTGAGAAGATTACATATTCTGGTGCTTATATCACTCTCTTAATTCATTTCACACAGTAAGATAATTTTTCATCATGAGATATACAGTACGGTCCTTTAGGGACACATGGTTTTCTTCTATGATTGTATCTTTTAAGTTCATCATCATATCCAAATAGATCTCATCAAGGATTCTGGATAAATAACATTTTTCAGAAATATCAATAGCAATAAATCTCAATATTTGACATTATATTACAAAAATAAATATGTGAATTTAAGAAATATATTCACATTATCATGAGAATAAAAATAAAATTTTATCAAGTAATATTTAGCAATATTACCTTTAATATTTATTTCGAGGACTGTAAATAATATATTGAAAAACTTACTTGAAATAGAAGACCACTAGTTTCAGTATCGGTAGAATCTCGTGCTGATAACGTGTTATAAAACTAAAAAGAAAACTACTACTATTACAAGAGAAATATAAAAGAAACTCTTGAGAACTAAAACTTTCTTTCTCTTTTTATATTTTCTTATGAATTTCATTACAACTGAAACCTCTATTTATAGGCTTTGTAAGTTATTATGCAAGTCACTATGCAGATTTTAAAATAATAGTGGTGGGGTCATTCACATAATTTAGTGGTGGGACAAGGACGGTTACCGACTCCTACAATTCATAACAAATACATATTTGGATAAAAATCCATCAATTTTCTTTTTCTTGCGGGTTTAAAGGCAGCAAGATTGACATGAATTCATACCATATTTTGTATTTTATATTTTAATCTACCACATTAAATCATGATAATTTGTAGATTTATTTTTATTAATTTCTAAAATATTTATCAAAATCCATACATGGATGAATAGTATATGTACTAGTACTAGCTATATTTAGCTGCTGCTTCTTCTTTTTTTTCCTCTTATTATGTACTAGTACTAGCTATATTTAGCTGCTACTTTTTTTCTGAAGCTATATTTAGTTTCTTACTTAGCAAAATTGTATTTCATATTTCATTTAGATAACCGATTGAAGATATTTTTTTAGATATTTCTTGACTATTTTACGTGTGGATGTAAAATGCATAACCCATTGGGAATGTTTATACATAAAAAAAGAAAATTAAAAAAAAACCTTTTAACAGAGTCAAAAGTGAATAGAATAAATAGATTGAAGGCCTATTTGAATATTTAGAATATTTCAAAATGCTTGTAAATTTTAGTGAAATAGTTTGAGTTAAGATATTTTACTGGATTTTAATAAATGAGAGGAAAAAATTGTTTTGCAATATTATTTTTTAATATTATTTTTATTTTGAAATTTTAAAAATTGTATTATTTTTTTATTTGTGTTTTGGAAGTGTGTGAAAGTTCCAATTATTAGATAAAAAGGTTGAAAGATTTGAAATTAAAAACATTTTATATTTAATTGATGTTTATAAATGAAATATTTAAAAATATTTGAGAATACTTTAACATCAAACGGACTTAAGAGAAAACTTAGATATAACGACACACACAAACATATATATATATATATATATATAATGAGGCTTTCCATGTAAGTCTATCATATAATAATAAAAACATTCAACAGATGTAATAAAATACACATCGTATCCTTCTCTCTCAAAGTTTAATAAACTTTATAATTTGGACAATTATAAATTCGTGATCTGAAATGAACCAAGCACCCCAAAATAGGGGATAGATGTTTGTAAGCCAGAATATAAACAAATTAAATAGATCGCTTAGCATGCCAATAAATAATTTTCAATGCTCTGACGTACACCATCCAATGTTGGGACTTGGGCCCCTCTTGAATCTTTGTATAAAGAAATAATTAATACATCCAGATTTGGTACCCGTGGCCGTAGAACTTTGAAAATGGTAAGATAACGTTTCAGAAGTCAACTTTTTCCGCTGCACGCAAATGTCATAAAGACCATTAAATTTGTACATAGAGTTGTGCTATTTACACACTGACCATTATATTGGCTATTTGGATTGGAGATGACCCCACTCCTAGTCCAATTTTGATCAATGTGATGAGAAAGAAGACTTGATAAGTTGAGAAAAATTGAGATTCCGTTAAAAAAATGTAATTTGTTCATATATATAGGTTTATCCTTTTTTCAAAGTACACAAAACATAAATATCATAAAACTCAAACCAAATTGCCTAAACCACCAGGCAAACCCACCATTGATTAGAAAGCATTAGCAGTTGCACCGAATCTCATACCGCCCCCAATTTATTGTGTGTGTGTGTGTGTGTGAGTGAGAGAGAGAGAGAGAGAGAGAGAGAGAGAGAGAGAGAGAGGGTGGTTAACACGTTTACATTCAACTGATCTGTAAAGCGGACAATTTACACGAAGAAAGCTGTTCTCAAATATACATGGTCGTTTGCTTCCTCCCAAAAAAAAAAACCCAGACTCAAACAAGGACAACAGCTTCAGCTACATCACTTAAAAATCATATATTTTTCAGAAGAAAGGGAGGAGGGAGGGAGAGGGAGACCTTCCTGCAACCACCAGAGCATCAGAGCAGTTCATAGTCTATCATTTAGAACGATGAGGTCTTTTCTACACCCAATTTCTCTAAAACTACACTTTAAGTCGACGATCTAGCTGATGATTCACCCAAAGCGACAGAGGCAAAGGAAGAAGCCCAAACTCGAGCATTCTTTGCACCTTCGTGGAAGTTCTTCGTCTTGCATAGCCTCAGCTTGGTCCAAACCCTCCGTACATCAATCATGTGAAGGATACGTCCCATTATTTGGCTTGTTTCACCAAATATTTCCAAGTTGAAATGGGGAATATATGTGACCCAAAATGCTTCAAGACGAGATAAGGCAGCTGGGAACATGTATAAAAGTAGCTTCAAACAGAGGAACGATATGGAGAAGACCAAGTACGGTTCACTCTTTGACATCTCTTTCAACCACTCACTATTTGATGACAGGAAATTGGATGTTCCTCCACTCTCCAAGCAGATTGGTTGATCCTCAGCAAAACCTTGAACTGGTTCAATGCCTGACATACAGAGTCACATCATGTAGTTGATCTTAGAAACATCAAGTCACGAGAAATGCACATTAATCAGTTTCTTTGCTCCTCCTTTAACCAATGAGTTGCAGTTGCAGATCCAGGATTGAGTTCTTATTTTCCTTTTTTATCCTTTTACTGACGTTTAAAAGAGACAAAAAAAAAAAAGCCCCCCCGCTGGAAAGGGGGGGGGGGGTTACTGACGTTTAAAAGAGACAAAAAAAAAAAGCCCCCCCCGCTGGAGGGGAGGGGGGGGGGGGATTTCAACACATTAGGGCAAGCAAAGAAAAAAGTAGCAACTGGATCAGCTTAGTCTAGTCGAATGCATCATTTTAAAATATGGGAAAAAAAATTACTTGGATCAAAGAAAATAGTGACTAATTTGATGTGGAGTTTAGCATGCACAATAAGAGCATATAGAGGATGATCAGATGATCCAACAGCGAACCCAGTAAATATAAATTTAGTAGAAGGTTATTAACTGGTGTAACATTGTAAAAAGTAACTTACCCAAAAAAAATAATAATAATAAGACATTGCAAAGAGTAGATATTGATATAACCTGAACTCAACCCTGCATATATGTATATACATCCACAAAAATATGTATCTATTTGTTTGCTCAGGATAACCTTACCCGTAGTCTTCTTATAAAATTGAACAAATGCGGGGAGATTTTTGGGCCCACGATATCGCACCCTTGATGTCTTGTTCACCATTAATATGGATGGCCAGCTATGGATTCCAAATCTTGAAAATATGCTGCAATACAACATGCCAAACTCAGACAAATAGCATCCAGGTTTCTAAGTCAAACTCTTCTTTCCATCAGCATCATCCGTTAAGAAGGTCAATTGCATACAATAGAACTTGCATGTCCGAATTTTAAATTCAATAAACATGCCAAAAGGTTTTTAATGTTTTGCTCGTTTTTTAAAAAATCAGTGCTACATTCAGTATTCAGTCCCCATTTTGGAGACTGCAATGCAAGCCCAGTTTTTTTTTTTTTTAAATGAAATTACAATAATATCCTTTTTAATTTTTTTTCCCCTTTTACCCTCATTTATCAATAAGACTGCAATACAGTCCCCCACCCAAGACTGCAAATATAATTTTTGTTTTCTATAAGTGCAATTTCTTGCACCACTTACCCAAAAATATAGAATCAACTCAGCCTAGGTTAGAAGATAGAATGCCACAGAACAGACATCATTACACTAACATGGGGAAGAGGGAGGAAGGGGAGGTTCTGGAAATGATTCCAGGAAGATACGATCATGATTCGCAAGGCTAAAAAATATTATGATATTACTCAACAATCATGCCCTCACTCATATACATTGCCCATCCCTGGGCAATCTCACATCATTAAGGACAGTCAATCTTTCACACCAGGTACATTTGCTTCATGGTAGCTCTGGCATTTTCAACCAGCCCATGCAACAACTGGTCAAGGGTGAATATATTCTCCACCCAAACTGAAAACATTAAAAAGCAGGTCAAGTAAGTAGCATCACACCTCGGCATGGCTGAAGATTTCTCAACTGTCAAATGTTCTATCTGCGGAAACATGGAACTGAGGGTTTTATAAGTAGGAAGTACACTGCAAGAGAATGGGCACCAAGAAGCATAAAAGAGTACAGAAGTATATTCATTCCTCCCTTTGGAAGCCAAAGCTGTATCAAGGAAGTCTCCACCCACCTAGAGATAACAAAATAAAGATAATATCAAAATGCACTCCTTAGAAACAAATATAAAGTAACATGTCTCATTGGTAATTATGTAAGTACAAGAAATCAAGCTATGAAATTCTTGAATGTTTGTACCATTCCCTCTTTAATTTTCTCCATGACATCAGGAAATACTTAGATATCAATGCTACGAACAGGAAATTAAACAATGGAAAGTATGCCTAACATTCGTGCATGAAACACAAATGGTAGAGATCTTTTTTTTTTTGGCAAGTACAAAGGTTGAGATATATCAGTAAAGAAAATTAAAGAGGAACGAAAACCATGGTATAACCATCCATCCTCTTCTCCTCTCAATTTCTCTACCCTATCAAATACGACAACATGGAAATCTATTTTCCATTTTCCTTCCACCCTCTTCCATCCTCCTGCTTTTCGTCCAGACCAAATATGCTCTAAAGACCATTTTGACAGATTATTCAGTGGCTAAAAGGCTAGGGACTACTGCAAAGGTTTAAGGTTTCAAGTGTAGAAGGAACAGGATATGGTTCAGGATTGTGAATTGTGAAGAAAAAAGAAAGTCCTGTCCAGTGGCCATGTGAATAATGATGTAAATCGCAATAGCCACACTTACCTTGAGAAAAGAACACACAAAGACCAACAGGCCTCAATAATCAAAGCCCTTGATATTCAATTATTCAAATTATTCAAGTATTCAAATCTCTGAATTCTTTAGACACATTGAGCACACACATATAGCCTCTCTTGACCCAACCTACTGAGAATTTGTTTGCCCTATTGTCCTATCTCTATAAGAATCTAAATTGACTAATACATTAAAATCATAATAAGACAGAAAACTATTATTTTATTAAAAGGAAAATTTCACTACAGACAAACTTCAAAAAGTTCTTGACTTGAAACTAATTACCAACCCCAATTATCAACCAAGCCTCAAAGCAATGTCATGTCTTCTGAAATTTGTTTTTGATGAGTCATGTCTTCCGAAATTTAACCTACACCCACGCGTCAAGCCACAATGGTGAGGGCTAAAAGTATGCACGTTTTGCATAATGTTTTACTACATCGAGTGTTCTTCACCCATCATGGGTACTAGCAAGCCCAGACTGAACCCCAAACTGTTCATCAAGGACTTTTCCAGGCAGCAAACACCCAGATGTAAATTGTAATCACCAACCCTTGCAACTTAAACTGAAATATATATATATTTTTTAAAAGGCACCCTCCCAAGCTCTTTACGGGTAAAACCTTGATGCTAGATAGCCAAAGGCCATGTCAAGTATACAATTCCGCCCCACCCAAATTCATCGTTTTGCTCCTCCACAAGAACTAAATTCAAACCTTCCAGAATATGAATACATTCAAAGCCATACTTTTTGAGAGAGCTTTGAAAAGTCTAATTTAAATGGAAACCAGAGAAAACTATAATAATAAAAATAAAGAAAAAGGGTCCACATAGACAAGCATTTAGTAACAACTCAATACTGAATTCACCTCTTCCTTTCCGAAGATTAGGTTATAAATCAAAACTAGGAAAGTTCCAATTATTTATCGTACCAGTTTAGAAGCATCCTAACATTCAAAAAAAAAAAAACATTAAGTGAACCATCATCGAAAACAGATTCCGGTTCTCAGCAAAAATTTTGCATCGCAATGTCGACTACACAAAATCAAACCCAATACTCTCAACAAGAAAAAATACCAACGACGTTTTACATTAAAAAAAACTAGAAACAAAAATCACCCAAGATCAAGCACAAATTCTCATAACCCACAAATCAACAAATCAAATACAGCATGCAGGAGTATACAAATATACAACCATAAAAGGTTATGATAATACCAAACAAATATTTTTAATAATTGAAAAAAAAAACACTAAGAAAATCAGAGCGGAAGTGTAAAATAAAAAGAACGGAAATGAGAGCGCGTACCTGGAGAGGTGGGTTGGGGAAGATCGAAAGAGGGCATTGAGATTGAAGACCGTAGAGAAAGAAATTCGATTCCTTAGGGCACAACTCCGAGGACGAAGACGCCAATCGCAGCCATGCGAAGAGAGTGATGTTGAGGAAGAGAAGGGAAGCAACAGCCATAGGAGGATAAGGGTCTGCAGAAAGAATCAACAAGAACAGTGGGGGGGCAAAACGGGGGAGAGGAAGATTCTGGGGGTATTGAGAACGTACACAAACGAAAAAAGGGGAGGGAAAAGATGGGGGGTTTTCCTGTCTCGACTCTCTCCTTCTCTTACCTTTGCTGTTTGCCTGTTATCCCTTTGTTTCTAACTTTCTGTGTTCTCCGTTTGTTTTCTTTTCTCGACTCTCTATGCTATGGGTTATGGTAATTGGGGTCGGTACTTTGGAGGGAGTGCGCTGGGGATCGACTGATTGCGTTATCTGATCTGATCTCTGACCTGAGACACTCACCGATTCCACTTTTTTTGCAGCTCTTGAAACCCCCTTGGTCTTCGCGAGTGTATATATATAGTGATGATGATATTAGGCTTGTCTTGACCATTATAATTTGTAAACAGTTTTGAAATAATTTAAAAATAATAATAAAATATTTTAATTGATATATTTTAATAAATAAATTAAAATTTCATAAAATTAAAATATTATTTTTATTTGAAACTCTAAAAAGTTGTAAATTATAAATTAAAAATTAAAAAAAATATTTATATTTATAATATTTGAATATAAATTAATTTATAAATTAATATAATTTTATAAATTCATTAGATCTACTTTATAATAAAAGTAATTTTATAATTTAACGTATCCTATTAAACAATATAAATTTATAAATTTATTTTTGACATCGTCGCAAGTTACCGATGCTCGTAACACACATGCGGGTAGGTTGAGAGTGGGACTAAAGAGATATTATTTCTTAATTTGTTTGGGAACGATATTATTTCTTAGCCTTGGTTGGGATGGTAATGGAATCAGTTAACTAATTCAAGATAGCTAATTTTTAGAGAATTAGAATTAGAGAAGAGAGAAGATGGATTGCAGAGGAGAAGACAATTTCAACTTGAATACTTCCATAGGAGGATACCCTTCAACTACTTCTATTTATAGAGTTTTTGTTACCAAAACGGTAGCGTTTAACAATGTTCAACTCATGCATTCTAACCAATAAAAAACGATTACATATTATTAACAGAAGAAGAACATATAAGAAAAACGACAACGTTCTATTAAAGGCTTCAATGAATTAAATGTTTGTATAATACAACGACATTTCCCACTGCCTTTTTAAAGACCAATTGCCGATAACCACCCCCACTTTAGTTTTTCGATGGAACTTCATCACAGCATCTTGCCCTCGAGCCTTCCACTCCAGCACCTTCCAACTTCACACCCATAACACACCTTCCACCTTTAAAGCGCATTACCCACAAGGTGAGGAAACTGATACCTGAGTTGCCAGTAAAATTTTCAAATTGAGTCTTCCACTCTAGCACCTTTCTACTGGACCAGGTAGTCGACCACAACATGGTTATTCTTCTTGACACTTCTACGTTGTAAAATTTGCTCAAGTTAAGGCCTCAATTTGCCTTGAAAATCAACTGGAAGTAATGTTGAAAGTGGAGTATCATGATTTCCCAACTTTTTCTTAAAACTCGAAACATGGAAAACAAGATGTAAGAGAGAATCTGGTGGCAAACATAGCCTATAAGCTACCTTGCCAATCCTGTGAATAATCTAGAAAGGTCCTAAAAATCATAGTAAAAGCTTCAAATTCCTTCTGACTGCCATTGATTTCTATCTATAGAGTTGGAGTTTAAGATAAACTCAATCACCCACTGAAAATTCTCTATATGTATGCTTGTCATAGTGCAATTTCATTCTATCTTGAGCAAGAGTTAAATTGGATTTGAGTGTAGCTAAGATTTGCTTTTTAGAAGTCAAGCCTGGAATGTAAGTTTGTAATCGTGTTTGAGATACCCCCCCCAAAAAAAAAACTTTATTTCAGTATATAGTTTTTTAAAGATGTTCTAATATAAAGATGATAGGGTCACCTGAGCAGTTGTATATGGATGTTTAAAAGGCATAAAGTGAGCATATTTAGACAACCGATCAACTACAACCATGATTATAGAATAGCCCCTCGACAGAGGCAAGCTTTCAACAAAATCCATTGAAAGATCTTGCCAAATTTGTTTAGTAATGGGCAAGGGCTGTAAAAAACCTACTGGGAAGACATTTTGAACTTTATTTATTTGGCAAACCTCACATTCACGAATGAATTTCTTAACATCAGCTTTGGGACTAGGCCAATAAAAGTCCACTCTAGCTTGATGCAAACATTTATGCAAACTAGAATAGCCAACAACAAGACTAGAGTGAATATAGTGCAAAATTTGTTGTTTCAAAGGAAAAGAATCAGGAACATAAATTCTGTCTATTTTAAACAAGACGCCATGCCTCAAGTTACATGAAGAATGAGAATAAGGGTCCTTCTACAAGTTAGAAATCAGTTGCTGAACTGTGGAATTTGTTGCATAAGCCAATTGAAAATATGAGTGCCAAGTGGGGATTAGAAATGACAAGGCAACCAATTCAGCATTTTCATCCATTTGATCCCTCCTCAACAATGCATCAACAACCTTATTGTCAATCCCCTTCTTATACTTAATAGTGAACTCATAACCAAGTAGCTTACACAGCCATTTTTGATGTGCCACAATTCTTATTTTCTGCTCAAGTAAGTATTTAAGACTAAGATGGCTTGTTCTAACTATAAAAACACCTCCTAAAAGGTATGGTCTCCACTTGCTAATGGCTAACAATAATTCTAACAACTCTTTTTCATAAGTGAAAAGAGTAAAATTATTGTCTTTTAAAGCTCGACTGAGAAATGCTAAGGGTCGATTGTCTTGCATAAACACAACTCCAATTCCAGTAGCACAAGCATCACATCCTATGACAAAACTTTACTGAAGTTAGGCAAGACAAGCATAGGAGGACTTGTTACTGTAGCATTGAGGTCATTGAAGGATTTAGTAGCCATTTCAAACCAAACAAAGGCATCTTTTCCAGTAATGTTGTCAAAGGGGCAACAATCTGTCCATAGTCCCTAATAAACTTTCTACAGTATCTTGTCAAACCTAAAAAATCTCGTAATGACTTGAGGGTTTTAGGTATGGGCCATGTTAGTATAGAATCCAATTTCTTGAAGTCAACCTTTACCCCTTCCTTGGAGATTATATGGCCTAAGCACTTAATCTTTAAACAAGTAAACTTACATTTCAATTTTTTAGCATAAAGATGGTGTTGTTGCAGTGTTGTTAAAACAATAGATAAGTAATGCAAATGAGATGAGATATCTTTATTATAGACCAGTATATCATCAAAAAAGACAATAACAAACTTTCTAAGGAATGGCTTGAGATCTTATTCATAAGTTCTTAAAATGTTGAAGGGGCATTTATAAGTCCAAAGGACATTACAAAGAATTCAGAATGCCCTTAATGAGTTCTAAAGGCAATTTTATGAATATCCCCATCTCTCATTCTTATCTGATGATAACCAGCTCGAAGATCTAGTTTGAAAAGATTTATAACCTTAAGAGCTCATCCAAAAGTCCATCCATAACAAGAATGGGGTACTTGTATTTGATAGTGGCATCATTCAAAACTCTATAGTCAACACACATACTCCATGTGCCATCAGATTTCCTGATTAGCAATATAGGAGACGAAAAGGGTGATTTACTAGGCCTAATAACCCCTAAGTGCAAAATCTCCTTGATAATGTTCTCAATTTATGTTTTTTTTTATAAAAGGGATACCTATAAGGCCTCATACTAATAGGCAATGTATCTTGCTTTAGTTTAACTTGGTGTTCGTAAGATCTGTGAGGTGGCAACCCAGTAGGTTCTTCAAACCCATTATTAAATGTGTTAAAAAGCTGCCATACCTACTCATCCTCCAAAGATGCAGGCTTAGGCAAGTCATAAGCAATTAATTGCAAAAACAACTTTTCCTGCTAGAAGTAGTAGGTTTAAAAACCTCAATATCATCAATAAGATTGGCTTGAGATGATGTCAAAGTTTGCAAAGAAACAGTTTTACTAGAATACTGAAATTATAGTTGCATATGCACAAAGTCCCACAAAATATGACTCAAGGTGGATAATCACTGGATGCCAAGAACAGTATCACATCCCCCTAAGGAGAGAGTATAAAAATCCACTAAGAAAGATAAGCCTTGAATCTACAAAGAAACTGCCATACACTTGCCCTTGATGTCAAGCATTTGACCATTGGCTACTTTAACTTGTAAGGATTGATTATGTTGCACAGGCAATTGATGTCTAGAAACCACTGTGATATCCACAAAATTATAAGTATTGCCAGTGTCAAGCAAGAATACTATTCTCTTTTTGCTTATAAACCTAATTAACCTCTTTGTTTTAGGACCTGAAACCCCAACAAGTGACTGTAATGAAATAAAAGCTATTTCAGCCTCAAGTTCATCATTCAACATAGAGACTTCATTAGTAATCTAAATTTTTGACTTATTACCAAAGTCAGCGTAGAATTCTCTACCTTCCAAGAGAAACAACTTTGGTTTGGCACATTTGTGGCCAGGGTGCCACTTGTCATCACAAAAGTAACACAGTCTCTTCTTTCGTTTATCTTGCATTTGAGAATCAGTCACTTTTTGATAAGGCACTTTTGCTAAAGGTTGAGAATTTAGGTACTCCAAAAATTGAAGGAGTTGGCCTAGACTTAATCACATTTGACTCTAGACTATACTTACTCAAGTTAGTAATTGATTCCTCCAAGGTATCCTAACACTTGATACATATTGCTCTTGAATTTTTGCTAAATCGAATGCATCATTTAGAGACAATGGACTCATCATTCGTATAGTAATGTAATCTCATCATGCATGCTACTTAAAAAGTAACTAAATTTGTTGTTCTCAAATAAACCTTTAACTCTATTAAAAAGAATTTCAAACTCAGCTTTGTACTCGGTAATTGAACCTATATGCTTGTGGTGTGTAAGGAACTCCATTGGATCATCATAAGGAGTTAAGCCAAACTTGATCTGCACATCTTTGGTGAACTCCTCCTAAGAATGAAATGCACCAACTTCACTGGCATCCTAGTACCAAACTAGAGCTTCGTCTTCCACTTGAAATGAAGCAATTAAGATAAGATAGCTAGGAGAAACTTGATAATAAAAAAATTATTGATTGGCTAGATTAATCCATGGAGATGGATTACCACCTCCAAAACAAGGAAAATCAAACTTAAGTCCTTTAAGAAAGCCTTTATCATTACTCTCCTTCTGTTGTATTTCACCAACAGCTTCTTTGACTTCAGGACTCTATTGTAATGAATTAGCATCTTGAAGATTCTAATTAGTTACACCAGCATTGTCAGAATCATGTCTAGAAAAATGTGTAATATGCTGTAAAATCTTGTGGAACTTCTTGTCTTGTGCTTCACATTCAATTCGCGTGAACTCTTCTTGCTTCAAAAGGAGTTCAATTGCATCTTCAATCTATTTCTATTATCTCTCTTATTGTTGTCTTAGATGATTCGTAGATCCACGATCTAAGCATAGGAACGTGCTTCTTCAGCTATGGCTAACATCAATTGTAAAAAAGCCCAACTAACTTATTCGAGATAGTCAATCTCTAGAGAATTAAGGTTAAAGAAGAGAGAAGAAGATGGATTGTAGAGGAGAAGATAATTTCAACTTGAATATGTCCGTTGGAGAATTTCCTTCCAGCTGTTTCTATTCATAGAGTTTTTGTTACCAAAACGGTAGTGTTTGACAACATTCAACTCTTATACATTCCAACTAATTAAAATGACTACATATTATTAATAGAAGAAGAATATATGTGAAAAGCAACAATATTCTATTAAAGGCTTTAATAAATTAAATTCTTGTATAATATAGCGACGTTTCCCACTTCCTTTTTAAAGACCAACTGCCAATAACCAATCCCACTTCAGTTCTTCGATGGAAGTTCATCACAACATCTTGCCCTCATGCCTTTCATTCCAGCACCTTCCATCTTCGCACCCATGACACATTACTCATTTTATTGAGGGGCATAATCAGATTAGACAAGTTGGGGATCCCCTCTATTCGAGTAAAGTAGTTTCTTTATTTTGGTTTTTGAATTTTATAAGCATGTTTAGGTTGTATTTTATTGTTTGTTCTTAAGTTGGTTGTATAGATTGTTTTGGTTTTATTTTATTGTTGGCATGCCTAGGATGATTTTATTGAATATTTGTAAATCTCAAGTATCTTACTTATTATCACAATTTTCCTTTGCCATAAGAGAGGACAATCAATAAAATTGGAGTACCGTTCTCTTTCTTAAAAAAGAAAAAGAAGAAAAAGTATCATAACTCATTTCTTAATGGGAGTGTATAAACTAAAATTTCTTTTATTTCTTTCTCTCGCAAATACCCATGGAAGAAGAAAGTCTATTTGTCATATTTGGGCAGAGAAATGATTCGGCACAAAAGAGATCTTATACTAGTAAACATATAATTTTCAAAAAGAAAAAAAGTTTGACTAAGTTTCTTTTCTCTCTCCTAAATTCTCTCAATCCCGGCGATTTCCATTTAACACTTCCGATTTCTGATTCCTATCCCATGGGAAGAGGGCTCCAACCACCTCCACCCCTTTATTTCCGACACTCTATGTCCATATTAGTGTATTTCTCAATGTGTTTCCGTTTGTTTCACTTTGTTTTCCGTCTACAAGCGCCATCAGTCGATCTACTGTGTATCGGCCATCTCCGACCACCACACGCAGCTCCAACACACTCTCAAGTTTCCGATCTTCATTTTCGTAGGGTAGGATTGCTGCTCCATCCAGCGCGTCGACCGCACGCACAGCTTTCGTCGTGCACATTGGTCGCGCACAGCCACGGATTGAGGCTCGTTGTGGAGTAACACGCGGCTCTGATGGTTTGCTTCGGTTCTCTCAGATGGCATTGTTTTCCACATCTTCCAGCAGCACGTGTGTCACATGCACCACCACTGCCGCACGCGCCTCTGAGAGTCTCTTATCGACAATTCGGCTCATGCTGCTTCTATCCTGCTTTTCCACTTTCAATAATCTGTGATCATGTTTGAGGGATCGTGGACCTCTCCTTTAAATTATTCCAAACAAAAAGTAATAGTGTACCCACCATCCTTGCTACTTTCAGCAGTAGATCCATCGTCTCCAATGATGAGTCATTTGTTCATTTTTCAACGAACACTTTTTATCCATCTTTTTATAAGATGATATATTTTGAGACATGAGTAAAGACTAAGAAATTAGTCCCAAATAAACCCGCTTTTTTTCTTCTTTTTTCACTTAATTTGCACAGTTGTTTAATGTTTTGAGATCATTGTCGAGAAAATTCACCCTCTCATCATGTATCAACTTTCTAGTGTAATGGATATACTTGCTTAAAAATATATATATAATTTTATATCATTTGATGTGATATATTAGATAAATTCTATTATTATAAAATAAATATAACATATTTTATAAAATCATATCAATTTATAAATTAATTTTTATAAAATCTCTTTATAATAATAACCCTTCAGTTCGAAACCCTTTCCAAATCCTACCTACAACTCTTAAATGAGCCAAAACCTTTAAGCCTTGACTGAAGCTTATGTCATCAAGGGAATGAATAGCAAGGAAAGTCTAATCAAGAGTTAGCACTTGGAAGTAGCAATTTCCCTCTTCCATTAAAAGATAAGACTAGGCGATGAAGTGCCACTTAAAAGTGGTCTTATTATATTAAACAAAAACTGATTTATGAAAATGAATACTACATATGCGAGCATTAACTAAAAAAATTAAAAAGCATCATTTATCAGAGTATTGAAAAATAAAATTAAAAAATAACATTCTCTCAAAACGTGTAGTCCATCTGCCTCAGATTACTACTACTGCAGAGTGTAAAGAATAGAGATGCCATCAGCGCCAGGAATACTAATGCTTCATATTTAACAAAATTCCAATTTCATGATAGTCGAGATTGGTCACACCCCCAATCCTACTTGTACCACGATGCTCGATCCTCCTTTGCAAAATCAATCTTGATTGCGCGCTCTATTGGTTTCACCACAAAGAAATACTGTCAACAAAAAAATATACAAACTTTTTAATGAGAATTATCCATCCCTCTCACGAGAGAAAACACATTAAGCATCCAAAGTTCAGAAGCATACTTGGAAAGCAAAAATAAGCGGAATAACGAACTTCTATCTGTCATTGGGGTTTGACCCTTCAATCAGCTTCTTGTCATAAACCAAAATAGACTTGCCAACATTCAACAATTGTTTTGACTAAATGAGGAATCCCCACAATTCCATCTGGGAGAACCTGTCACCGAAGCACAACCATCTTTTCAATCTCTTATACAAGAGAAAACATCCATAACAAATGCAATGAGAGATTAGGAAAACAAACAAGTAGCATCAGTAAATAGGCTAACCTTTTTATCATTTTCATTCTTATTACATCTTTCACTGTTCTCAACCAAAACAACGGGGATAGCAAACTCCTATAGAAAAAAAAGGGAAAATAGACAAATGAATTTTATGACATATATTGAAATTGAAAACCATAAGTAAATTTCTTTTCAAACAGAGAATTTTTCACTGTGCTAAGCTGCAACATAAAGATACTATAAAAGGTGCACCCAAGTTGAAACTCAGTACTACGAAATGCTACATGGAGCACTAAAGCATATCTTAGGACATAGAAATTCACCATCAAAGTTGATTGTCAGGGAAAAAAAATAGAAATCTCACCATCAATGTCATTTTTTGTAGGAAAATTCTAGTACACCATATTATTATCTCATTTTCATCCCATTATATAAGAAGTGACACATTTATTACTATTAAATGATTCTTTATTGGATGATTTTTTATCATTCAATAGTGATAATTGTGCTACATCTTATATAGTGGAATGAAAGTAAAATGTGAGTGTGCTATATAACAGTACTTTTTTTTGTAAGAAATATTAAAGGGGTGTACTCTTGTATGCATTTAGGGTATTAATTTTTTTAATAAATAAATAAATGCATGTAGGGTACATTTGGTACGTGAAATCCATACTCTCATTCCTTTACAATAGAATAAGTATTTCTATTCTTTTGTTTGGTGACAACAAATGATATCTTGCTTGGAATTAAATTGAAACTTCTAAAATACCCATCCCAATTATTTTCCTAAAAATTCCAGTCAAACTTTTTTTAAACCCAAGAAATAAGAAATAATAGACATGGGAATCCCATTGAAGGTGCCTCACAATGGCCACCATGGTGGCTTTGGGTTTGTGGGGGCGTCCAGCCTTCTTGAAATTTTTTAATCTTGAAAAAAAAAATATTCAAATTTGAAGAAATAAGGACTTCAAAAACTTACACTTTTAGCCTAAGGAACATCTATTCCTCTTATTTTATGAAGGAAGGGTAATTCCGCACTTGCACAACCAAACTAAATGTGGAATAGCTATTCCATTTCAGAGCCCATTCCACAAACCAAACATGCATCTTGTGAGCAATTTAATGGCAATGGCATCCTGTAATTGGATGGGAATGTCACATCATCCATGCTACCAGAATACCTAATAATTTTCCTAAGGTAACTAACTATAAACTCTTGCATATTAGAGGAGAAGCAACTAGTAGCAACCATCCAAGCAAAGAGAGATCTCAAAAGTGACACTTCAATTTTCACATGGACAAATCACTTATGCACCACACCATGCATAAGTGAACAAATAGCCTTCCAAGTCTCTCCACCACAATGTCTTACCAAGTATCCCCTCCCATCACCTTCCTAGCCATAGCCACATCACCTAATGCAAACAAAACCCAGGAACCATAATTTTCTCATAGACAGGTAGCAGTACCAGTAAGTACCTACCAAAGTATCTAATTTCGTCAGATCTTAAGAAATGGACATAAGCAAACAGCCAAATGGCAAAACTGTAGTCCTTTTACTTGGGGCAAAGCGATGTATCTATGTAAATTGTCTAGCAGAGAACATTTACTTCAAGAAAGTATCATAGAAGTTTATCCATTTATAGATTATTTTAGCCTTTAAAATTTTGAAGAAGAACAAATTTTCAAACAGACACAAAATCGCTCGCTGTACACATATACAACATCTTAACATAACTTTGCAAAAGAAAGCTAATAGTTTATCATTTAGATAATCACCTTTCATGCATCTCATGCATCCTCCAAAAGAGAATTTGAAAATACACAAGTTCGTGTAAAATGTCTCAAGTTAAGCAATCAGGCCTTCATATGAAATACTAATGACAATATAGCAGCAGGCAAAACAAAAACACAAGTCATGAAGATAAGGTTCCAAAAGAGGAATCGGGATAAGTTCTTTATAAATGAACTTGCTCATCGTGCTTTTCTAACCCCGCACCAAGACGAACAACTTTTAGAATAGCCCCCGACCTTTTGGAGCAAAAATCTTTATAAGAGAATCCATCAGGTGGTGAGAGCTGAGCATGTGTGAGAACAACCAAAGCTCTATTCCATATTCCTTTACCAAAACACTATGTTATGGCCTTCACTACCTACCTATCCAAGTTGTCAACCCTATAAGCATCCAAACGATCCACATAGAGTAGAACATCAATGGTCTTGTTCAGAAGGAAACTATTACAAAAGTTGCACGCCCAGCCCCATTGAACAGGAAAGGACAAGAAATAGAAAAAAAAAGTTGGATTCATTAAAAAGATCGGTATCAGTTCCTCGTGCACGCCAGAAAAATACTACACGAGGAAATTGTAAAACTCCTACTATGTCAAGCAAGAGCATACTGTTTTAGAAACTCAAGTGTTCGGTAATTTATGTATTCTCCTTCAATTAGCCCTAGAGTGTCAATAATGTTCAAAATAAACATAGCACTTGCATGTGACACCATAAATGGCCTTGTTGCTCCAGACTACGAGAAACAACATAAAACCATATATATGAATATGAAATACACTGCACGGATGACGTGCAAATAACCCAAAAAACAGAATGCGGCATACCTGAAAGGAATTAACAGACACTGCTCTTTCCCCTATAATCGAGTTAACAGTTGATGACTTCCCAACACCACCTTTCCCCATTACTAGTATTGTCAATGGGGTTCACTGTCTACTCCATCATATTAACAAAAAATCAAAACACAAAAATGCCACGGACACAGTAAATTATGAGAAAAAGAACCTCCTACTTAAGTTTCCCCAGCGACTCCAGCAAATTAGTCTATGTCGCTGAAGCGAACGTGTTGATCCCTACCCATTCATGTATTAGGGACGCCATCGATAGATGTTTCTATACTACTCCAAACAAAATGAATAAAAATAAATTAAAAAGTATCAAGTAATTCACAAAACAAGCCAAAAAATAAAAAATTGAAATTAAACTCTATAAGAAATTATCACAAGCCCATTTAGATAAACAACTCCTCATCCAACATAGAATAAATAAAGAAACAGTATTTTCTGTATATACACAATAGCCGATCCTCGCTCCATATCTCTAAAGTAACCTCACAGCATAACATAGAACCTTATCAGAGAAAAAGTTAACAATTTCTTTACATAACGCAAAGACCATGATTCGGTGTATGTGTGTATTACATTGAAAATAATGAGAAAGCTGGGGTTTCAGTACCCAAGGAACACTTAAATACTATATGAGGTTTTGAGACGAGAATGAAGGTTCGGATTACATGGGAAAAGCGGAAACTTTTGTACAATAAATGATTTTAATCCGTTGAATATTTGATTGGATCTCCCTCCTGTCTTCAGTGAATACTGTATTAGTGAATATATCCATCAACACATTGGAATAAAATATTTCGATATTGATATCGTTTCGTGTACCGTTCCGAGATAATTTATATATATAAATTATATATAATGATACATATATAAATTATATTTAAAAATAATAATTAATATATGAATAATTATATATAAAAATATATTTATAATAATAATAATAATAGTCTAGTATGAATTGAGGTAAAAAAAAAACAAAAAATGAAAAAATAATAAAAATAATTGAAAGACGAAATCGAAAATTCAATATGGCCGATACGCGACCGATACGAGGCCGGTATCAAACGAAATATTGATCGGTACGGCCAGTACAGGCCGAAATGACCGCTATTTTAAGCAAAACAGTATACATTCACAATATGTACTAGAGAACCAGTCGGTATGGCATGTTTTGGCCGTACTGGCCGGTACGGTACGAATTTAAAAACATTGGTCTCCAGACTAAATATTGCATCGGTGGATTTTCCGTTTCCTAATCCTTCAATGGAGTGGCCTTATTTTGACAAAGAGTGTACTGTAAAAATTATCCCCGTCATCGCCCCTCCCTCCTTGATTTTGGCAGACGATTGGCCCAAAGAGTGGTCCAATGTCTTATTTGTTCACTTGGTGTGATTATAATATAATAAAGAGTGGCCAAGGCCTATTGGCCTAACGGCACAACACCTGTTTCGAAAGGGAGAATTTGAATTGGATCTTCTTCTCCCAAAATATCAAAATATATATATCTTTATATATATAAAGTGGCTATCTAACGGAAATTCTTATTTTAACGGAAATTCTTATTTCTCAGTTAAAGTTAACATTTTCCTTCAGTTTTTGTTAAAATTAATACTGCATCTAATGAGAATTATCGTTTTAAACACAATTTATTAAATTTATTCACTGAAATAATGTTCTTGGCATTAAAATTAATTCCACATCTTCAACTCTCTACAATAATAAACTTTCCATTTAAAACTCATTTAACATATATTTAACATCACTTAATACTTTAAACACAATTTATTAATCCCATAAATAATGCTAGAAATTTCTATTTTAGAATTCCTACTTAGGACATATTTTTTAATTTTATTTTATGTAAAATAAATATAGAATAATAATAATAGTATAGAATGAAACAATAATAGTATAGAATATATAAATATAATAAAATATATAGAAATAAACTATTCATAACAATTTATACGTTAGAGAGTTTAATTTTATTCCTTTTATATGATTAATAATTTAATTTTTTAAAAATAATTTATAATTTTCAAATGAATGCATTATTTATTAAATTAACTATATATACGGTATATATAATTAATATACGGTATATACAATTTATTATAATTATATTAAATTGGTAATAATAAGTAATAAATATAATTAATATTATATGTTTGATATTTAATTGAAATATATATGATTAAATAAATTTATATAAATTATAATATAACATTCTTATATAAATTATAAACTATATAATTTATTTTTTCAAAAAACTCATATTATTTCTTAAAAATAATCACATAACTAAAAAAACATAGATATTTTAATGTCCTCTCTTTTGAGGCCGTATAAAATAATACAAATATTAAATGATCATCTTGGAATTAAAAAAATATCATATCTTTAACTAATTTTTTTATTAAAACTTTAATCAAAATTATCTCAAATAAGTTTGATAAAACTATATATTATGTTTATTTATGAGATTATCTTATTTTTTTATCATTTTTTTTATAATATATGAAAACGTATAATTATTTATCATCTACTTAATTATGAATAATCATTAAACTTTTATTAAAAATTAAATTAAATAAACGTACTTTACACGTTATTTTATTTAGTGTGTATATATATATATAAAAGAGGAACTTGATAATAAAAAATTGCTCATTAGTTATCGGGTTATGTATACAATTATTTTTATTTATTATTTATATATTTTACTAATATAATTAGTCAAAGTATTTATTTTTTTTATCAAAAAAGGTGATGTCGTCAATCACATTAAAGGATTTAAAAACAAATACACAAAAGTGAATTTTAAAAAAAAATTATTAATGATCCAGAGAACTGCACTCCAAAAAAAAAAGTTCTCCCTCTTCTCTTTGAAAAAGGGTTGGGGTTTTTAGTCCTTTAGGGTGGGTTTTTGTCTTTCTAGCTTAAGTTTCAACGTGATTTCTTGGTTTCTCAATTTTGAATTATGGACCATCTTGAAGAGTTATGTGGAAAATTGAGCCTTATGGAGGAGGATGATGATGTAGCAATCGAGTTGAAAAGGTTGCATTGAAGGCAGTTGAACAAAAATACGATCTCTATCTGATAGGCAAAATATGGACTGATCGAACCATTAGCAAATTAGTGGTTGAGAGCACAATGTCAAAAGTGTGGAAACTAAGTAAACATTCAAAATTCAAGGAGGTTGGTGCAAATACATTTATTATCTCTTTTGGAAGCTAGATGGACGTCCTTGGTTCTTCGACAATTCTCTATTTGTGATTAATATGTTTGATGGATTTATTCCACTAAGCAAGTTGTACTCTGACAAGACTTCCCTATGATGAAATTCCACAATTTACTTCTTGTTGGGATGACCAAAGAGAGTGGTGAACGGATTGAGAATTCAATTAGAGTGGTAGAGGAAGTAGATGTGGATGAAGATGAAGATGATGTGAGGTGGGGTGGGGATGTTTTCTTCGTTTGAAAGTTCTATTAAACCTGAAAAAGCCTATAGCAAGAGGAAGAACTATGAAGACCTCGTAAGTTTTGGAACCCAATCCAATATGAGAGACTTTCAAGATTATGCTTAGATGTGGTCATATAGTGCATGAAAACAAAGGATGCCCATTATCTAATTTACAATCTTCACTCGGTGATCAATTTGATTTATGGTTGAGAGCCGTTAGTCAAAGTTGACGACGAGTACAGTTTCATGGAGAAGCTAATCAAAACTACCTTGCCAATGGCTTGAGGAAGTTGGATTATGAAAGGAGTGAAAAGATTGAGTTGTTACAGCCTACTAGTTCTGTATTGATAACTAACATTTCAAATGGAGAGAATATGGGAGAGAATCAAGGAGGTGGGAATCAATTGAAAGTCTCTAAACAAATTAATGTGAGGGCAGATCTTATGGGTAAGTATTCTCAAAAGTTATCAAAAGGGGTAGCAGGATATAATGGAGAGTGGATCTATGGACATTGTTTTTGTTAATGATGTAATAATCCAAATTTTTAAGTATTTTTTTAGTTATCACATTTGGAATGATTATGTTTTTTTTTAGATTATTTTAGGGAACCTTCCTATGAACTTTTTATTGGCATTGAAGAATAATCATGGGAGACACTAAATATGATGAGAATATATAATTTTTAAATATTCAAGAAAATATTGTATAAAAATTGAAAGAAATTTACAAAGGAAATCAAGTGATATGAGTAAGGAATATATCTTATGATATTTTCGGATTAGGCAAATTTAGAACAGTTTTAACATCTTTTAATAATATGAACATAACTTACTCATTTTATATCAGATTGAAATTATTCAAAATGATTTAGAAATCTAAGAGAAATATATACAATTATTATGTTTTGAGTTTTAAGAAATATGAACTTAACAAAATACGAAATTGAGATTGAAGTGGCAAATCTGAATTGGATATATAGGTATTGACCTTAAGTTGACTAGTGACTTTGATTAAGATTAAGTTTTTGGATTATTTTCTAAATTATCCTAAGATTATGAAAAGTGTTTAGAAATATGGCAAATAAGGAGATTTTATCTAGAAAGTTTTGTGTGAAACAAGGGGGATTATTTATCAAACACTTGGTGTGTCCGGATTGATGCTCTTGGACTAATCTGTCGACTTTCAATAGAAAAATCATAATTTGGTCATATGAGCTCTAAATGAAGTTATTCTAGTTACTATAGAACCATAAGAGGGATATCTAGATCTTCTATGTTTTGGTTTTTTGAAAATAAGGAATTTATCAAGGACTAAATCTGGTGTGAAGTGGATGGACAGGAATATGAGTTAACTGATAACCAACTTAGATGAGTTGTCTTATGTTCGGCCATGTGGCGAAAATTGTAATTGGCTACCTAACTTTCTGAGGTATTGACATGTGTGGGAACATGTGGTAAGTTGATAATAATTCATCTAGAAACCTTGGTGGATAAGAAAATAAAGGAAAACAAATGGAGAACTCGAATTGGGAGTTCTCGGGTGGTTTTAGCATATTTTGGTGAATTAATCATATTTTTCTCATTTGATTTCGGAATGAAGTGATTCAAAATCCTATAGATCAATAAGAGGATTATATAAAACTTTCATGTTTTGAGTTTTTGAATAATAACAATGGATCAAGGACTTATTGGGCCAAGAAGTGATCAGGCATAATTGGAACCCGCATTGGATTATCTCTACCGCCTTAGATAAGAGACAAAATCTAATTAGATTTTTGATAATTCTGAACATTTAGACAGGTGTAAGGAACACGTGGATAAATGGGATAGATCCCTTAGAAAAGTTGAGGACACTTGGAAGGCCAAAGAACCAGACTTGCATTCCTTGGAGATTATTCTTGATATTATTTTGTTTCCATCTCCATGTGATGACATCTCTTAAGCCATGTGATGGCATCTTCACGTGGCGGTTGCCACGTCAGTCAATAATATTAAAAAAAAAAGAAGAAGAAAAGGAAAGCAGAATACGATGCGGATGGAGTGGAGGGAAATATAAGAAACGAAAATCAAAAGCAATTTGGGCAAGAAACCAGAACGTTGTTGTTGTCTATTTGCTGTCACCGTCCATTTTCTATCACTGTCTGTTTGCTGTTGTCGTCCAGTTTCTATTGCCGGCCAGTTGTTTCTATCGCCGTCACCACATTGCTTACATTTCTGGGTTTGAAAAAAGGTATTTTCTGGATTTGTTTGTGGGTATTTTCGGGTGTTTGTGGGTTTTTTTGGGGTGAAGAATGATTTGTTTTTGTTTTTGTTTTTTCTTGTTTTCTCCTGGGCTTCTTTGTTGTTCTTGTTAAAGTAGTGGTCATAACATACCCTGCGCTAAAATATACCTTGTTCGAAGGTTGTACATTGATTTCGTTTGCCCATTTAGCGTGCATGGACCACCCGAATGAAAGAATGTTGTAGTTTTTCTTGTTTGCTCCTGGGCTTATTTTGATTTCCTAATAAAAAAAGTTGTAGTTTTTTGCTAGTTTTACATACCTTTCCCCCTTTAAAAGGGTCATTTTTTTGTTTCATTTCTATGCCTTTTGTTTCTGTTACTGAATATCTTGAGATGCAAGGATTAGAAGACGGTATCAAATTAGTTGCAGTTAATCTTCAAAGCAGGTCTGCTTGGTATTAGATATTTATGGTATCACATTAGATTTCTACGGTTAAAATTTCCTAAGAAAATTATACCTATGTTTATGGTATTAGATAATTAACACAAACCTGATTGGGTTTTAGTGGATTTTATTCATCAATACTTGAATAATCAGGCCTAACACAATGGAAAAATCATAGGAGAGAGTTTCAATGTAATTAAATATCTAGTCAGCAACTTTGATGGGCCTTCTCTTTAAGCCAATGTCGATTTCTCGACTATGTTTGCCTTCTTTTCTTGGTGATGTAGTGCATTCTGTTTGCCTTCTTTTCTTGGTGATGTAGTGTTGGAAATCAACACGCAACGTGATGAAGAAGCTGGAGACTTCTGGAAGACGGCACCGTCAGTAGCAGCTGGAAGGTAGGCGCCGCCGAAAAATTCAAGAATGGAGGCCGCCGCAATTCCACCGTCATTTACACGTTCACACTATTTCTTTCTCCTATAAATACATGTAAGATTGTAATGAGGAAGAGAGTCGGAGATGAGGTCCGTTTGAGATATTAGAAGAGAGAAACCATTGTAAATAATTGGTTTGTTGTTTAATACAAATTCTCCTCTTTGTGTGTGTGGACGTAGGCTAAATTGGCCGAACCACGTTATATTCTAGTCTCCATATTATTTGTGAGCTTCCGCCGATCCCAACAAGTGGTATCAGAGCCGGTAGGAGGCCAGATTTGTGAATTTTCGTAAAAGATCCATTTTTAAACTTGATCGAAATCAAGTTTGGAGGATACCATCAGATTCCTCAGGTCAAGACGAAAATTTTGATGAAAATTTCGTCTCAAACGGACACCGAACGAAGCTACACGCTCCACACGCGCCGACTCGGCGACGGCCACGCGCGGGCCACGGGACCCACGCGCCACACGCGCGCGCAGTGAAGAAGACAAGCTCCGACCCATTAAATCCGGTGATCCGACCCGAACCGGTTTGACCCGGTTTTCGACCCGCTACAGTAACCCAACGGATAAGGAATATTCCGTCGGTTTATTCCGTCGTCGGAAGAATATTCCATCACCGGAAAAAATATTCCGTCGTCGGCAAGAATATTCCGGTGACTGGGAGAATATTTCGGTGGCCGGAGGGAATATTCCGGTGGCCGGAGAGAATATTCCGGTGAATGGTGGGGAATATTCTGGCAGACGAAGGAATATTCTGTTTTTCTTATTTTTCAGGTTTTCGGCGCAATTTTGATCGATTTGGAACGAGACAAGAGTCGTTTCTAAGGTTTTCCACCGTTCCGGACGCAACGGTGAGCTCTGTTTGTTGAGATTCAACTCCAAACGTTGAGAAATGGTCACTCAAATCAAAGATTAAAGCCGAACTGATGGAGGACTCGGGAGCAAGTGCGATGATCAAGCTAACATCTACAAATTACGCACTATGGAGACCTCGAATGGAAGATCTCCTGAATTGTAAAGATCTCTTCGATCCAATTGAAGAAAAAAGCGTAAAGCCAGATGATGTAGCGGAAAAAGATTGGCATAAGTTGAATAAGAAAACTATTGGTCAGATCCGGCAGTGGATTGACCATAGTGTTTTTTATCATGTTGCACAGGAAATGGATGCCTATCAGCTATGGAAAAAACTGGAAAGCATGTACCAGGCAAAAACTGCTCGGAATAAGGCATTAATAATGAGACGCCTTGTCAACTTGAAACACAAAAGCGGCATCTCAGTGGCCGCACACACCAACGAGTTTCAGAATCTTGTAAATCAACTTGCATCCGTAGATTTTAAACTCGGAGATGAAGAGCAGTCTCTACTACTTCTCAGTTCCCTACAAGATAGCTGGGAAACGCTAGTGGTCTCATTTAGTAATTCAGCTCCAAATGGAAAGCTCACCATGTCAATGGTAATAGACGCCTTGTTTAATGAAGAGGCTAGACGAAAGGAGATTGGAGGAGACGAGACAGATGCCTTTATAACAGAAGGAAGGCATCAGAGAAATAGTAGAGGTAGAACTCGAGAAAGGAACAGAAGTCAAAGCAAAAGGAGATCCCAAAGTCGCGGTAAACAGCGAAAGAAGGGAAAATGCTTTTATTGTGGTATTGAAGGCCACTTTAAAAGAGAATGCCGAAAGCTGCAGAAGGAGCAAAATCAGCCAAGCAATCAGTCAAAGCACGAAGAAGGCGAAGCTGCAGTGACGCTTTCTGGAGATTGTGTACTCATTTCCGCTGGTGAAGAATCTTGCTTGCACGTTTCAAGCGAGGAAGCCGAGTGGGTAATAGATATAGCAGCATCCTATCATGCCACTCCTTGTAAGGATTTCTTCAGTACTTACAAGGCAGGAGACTTCGGTACAGTCAAGATGGGAAATTCGAGTTTCTCAAAGATCGTGGGCATCGGAGATGTCAGAATAAAAACCAGTGTTGGCTGTACTATGGTGCTAAATGACGTTTGGCACGTACCTGATCTTCGACTCAACCTAATTTCTATAAGAACCCTTGATCAACAGGGTTACGAGAGCATCTTCAGCAACAATGCTTGGAAATTGAAGAAAGGAGCAATGGTCGTTGCACGGGGACATGTCTGTGGCACTTTGTACAAATCAAGTGCTAAGATATGTGCAAACAATCTTAATGTAGCTGAAGATGATACATCACCAAACTTGTGACATCGGAGACTTGGCCACATGAGAGAAAAATGGGTGTTTATGCTTGCAAAGAAAGCATTGATTACAGTAAACAAAGGTATTGCCCTCAATCCTTGTGAATACTGTTTATTTGGTAAACAGCATAGAGTTTCATTCCAGACATCTGCTGGAAAAAGATCAGAGTTATTGAGCTTGGTACACTCTGATGTTTGCGGTCCTTTTGAAGTTGAATCACTTGGAGGTAACAAATATTTTGTTACTTTTATTGATGATGCTTCATGAAAAGTGTGGGTGTATTTCCTAAAAAGGAAAGATCAAGTTTTTGAGCAATTCAAAAACTTCCATGCCATGGTAGAAAGAGAAACAGACAAGAAGCTGAAATGCCTCCGGACAGACAATGGAGGTGAATATACTTCTCGAGAGTTCAGAGAATACTGCTCCAGACATGGCATCAGACACGAGAAGAGTGTCCCCTATACCCCACAACACAATGGTGTAGCAGAACAGATGAACCGGACCATTGTGGAATGAACCAGATGCATGCTGAGTATGGCAAAGTTGCCTAAGCCATTCTAGGGTGAAGCAGTAAAAGTAGCCTGTTACCTGATCAACAGAATACCGTCAGTTCCACTGCAGTTCGAAGTCCCAGAGATGGTGTGGTCAGGCCGCAAGATTTCATACTCTCATCTAAGAGTATTTGGGTGCAAAGCATTTGCATATGTATCCAAGGAGAAAAGACAGAAACTTGATGAAAAGTCTACTCCGTGTTTTTTCATCGGTTATGGAGATGAAGAGTTTGGATACAGATTATGGGATCCAAAAAAGAAGAAGGTCATCAGAAGTAGGGACGTAGTGTTCCATGAAGACCAGATGTTTGGATCAGAACAAACACCAAGTGCTCCAGAACCAGCTCCGAGTTCACTACCACTTCAGTCTGTTTCAAACACTGAAGATAGACAGGAAGTTTCCCCAGAAGAAGAAGAGGATACTGACAACGGAGAAACCACCACTAAGCAGGGGGAGCAGTTGCCTTCTCCATCAGAAACTGCAGAGTTTTCACAGTTGTCAGGTGATCAACCTCAGCAGGACAGATCCTCTAGAGGGCGATTGTTGATTCCGTCACGAAGATATCTGGAATCAGATTATATTCTTCTTACAGATCAGGGGGAGCCAGAAAACTTCCAGGGGGAAATATCTCATCCAGATAGCAACAAATGGATGCAGACTATGCAAGATGAGATGAACTCGTTATAGAAGAATCAGACTTATGAGCTGATGGAACTTCCAAACGATAAGAGAGCACTGAGAAACAAATGGGTGTTCAAGCTGAAAAATGATGGCAAGCAGGTGAAGCACAAAGCTCGCTTGGTCGTCAAAGGATTCCAGCAGAAGAAAGGAATCGACTTTGATGAGGTATTTTCACCTGTTGTGAAGATGACTTCAATTCGAGTGGTACTCGAATTGGTGGCAAGTCTTGACTTGGAGCTTGAACAGATGGATGTGAAGACAGCATTTTTTCACGGAAACCTTGATGAGGAAATTTACATGGAGCAGCCAGAAGGCTTCCAAGTTCCTGAAAAGGAACATTTGGTCTGCAAGTTGGAAAAGAGCCTTTACGGTTTGAAGCAGGCTCCCAGACAGTGGTATAAAAAATTTGACTCATTCATGATAAGTCATGACTACAAGAAAACTGCTGCAGATCAGTGCGTTTACATCCGAAGATTTTCAGAAGGTGACTTCGTGATGTTACTACTCTATGTTGACGACATGCTGATTAATGAAAAAGATCCATCCATTATTAGGAAGCTAAAGAAGGATCTCTCCAAAGTCTTTGAGATGAAAGACTTAGGACCTGCCCAGCAGATTTTGGGCATGAGGATCACTCGTGACAGGAAGAAAAAGAAGCTATGGCTGTCACAGGAAAAGTATGTTGAACAAATACTACGAAGGTTCAACATGGAGAAAGCAAAGCCAGTCAGTACTCCACTGGCTAATCACTTCAAATTGAGCAAAAGCTCATGTCCCTCATCACCAGAAAAGGTTCAAGAAATGGCTACAGTACCTTACTCCTCAGCAGTAGGAAGTTTAATGTACGCTATGGTTTGTACCAGACCTGACATCGCTCACGCTGTTGGAGTTGTGAGCCGTTTTATTTCAAATCCAGGGAAAGAATACTGGAAAGCAGTACAGTGGATTCTCAGGTACCTTAAAGGTACATCAAAGTTGTGCTTGTGCTAGGGGGGAGCTAACCCAGTCTTGGATGGCTATACAGATGCTGATATGACAGGTGATCTTGATGGTAGAAAATCTACATCAGGATATATTTACACATTTGCAGGTGGAGCTGTATCATGGCAGTCCAAACTGCAGAAATGTGTGGCTTTATCTACAACAGAAGCAGAGTACATTGCTATAGCAGAAGCAGGAAAGGAAATGTTGTGGCTAAAGCGATTCCTCCAAGAAATGGGAGTCAGTCAAAAAGAGTACAGAATCTATTGTGATAGTCAAAGTGCTCTTGATCTGAGTAAAAACTCGATGTACCACTCTCGAACAAAGCACATCGATATTTGGTATCACTGGATACGTGAAGTAATGGAGCAACAGCTGTTGAAGCTTGTAAAAATCCATACAAAGGAGAATCCAGCGGACATGCTAACGAAGGTAGTCACATACGAAAAACTTGAGCTATGTAGAAATATAGCCAGGTTAAGTACCTTGAACTAAAATGTGCTAGGATATCCTCCGTTTGGTGTTGAGGGGGAGATTGTTGGAAATCAACACGCAACGTGATGAAGAAGCTGGAGGCTTCTGGAAGACGGCACCGTCAGTAGCAGCTGGAAGGTAGGCGCCGCTGGAAAATTCAAGAATGGAGGCCGCCGGAATTCCACTGTCATTTACACGTTCACACTATTTCTTTCTCCTATAAATACATGTAAGATTGTAAT
This sequence comes from Platycarya strobilacea, assembly GCA_036898215.1. Classification (NCBI taxonomy): domain Eukaryota; kingdom Viridiplantae; phylum Streptophyta; class Magnoliopsida; order Fagales; family Juglandaceae; genus Platycarya; species Platycarya strobilacea. Next base: position 271,771 of record CM072548.1, read on the forward strand.
GAGGAAGAGAGTCGGAGGTGAGGTCCGTTGGAGAGATTAGAAGAGAGAAACCATTGTAAATAATTGGTTTGTTGTTTAATACAAATTCTCCTCTTTGTGTGTGTGGACGTAGGCTAAATTGGCCGAACCACGTTATATTCTGGTCTCCATATTATTTGTGAGCTTCCGCCGATCCCAACATGTAGTGCATTCTTTTTATTGATTATTGGTGTAGGTAAATTTATGATTTAGAAATTTATTGATGCAAAAGGAAATTTTGTATTGAAGCTATGGTTGTTTTCAGGTAAATTATTTGCTACATCATCTGCATATAAAATGGGAAAGAACAGCCATCTACGCAAAGATCATATAGCTCAAATCCCCCATCCGCAGTATGTATATTATATCATTTAATATATCAATGAAATTGGTATTGTTGAGTCAATATTTATTTTCAAAATACATCAATAACTTTATCTAGTAACATGTTAAGACATACCATCAACTAGTTCAAACATCTCAAATAGTATGCTGGTTACTATGGACCAATGCATGTGTGCTCACCGGCTTTTCTGCCAGATTCAGTTGGCAACCAATATCCAATCAACATATAGGTGGTGATGACATGTTTTGATTTATTTTTAATAAGTTAGGTTCTTTGTACCTATTAAAAAAATTTTGTTTCTTTGCCGGAGTCTAATTAAATACTTTTTTGTGTTTTTTGCAGAATGCTGGTTATCTAGTTCAACATAGCATGGAACCTTCGAAGATGGAGTTTGATTCTCTTGAAAATTTATTAAGTTATTATAAGGAATATAGCAAAAAATACGGGTTTGGAGTGATGACAAAATGGACAGAGAGGGAAGAAGATGAAACTCACAGTTAAATATGTCACCCTCACATGTACCCGAGGTGGCAAGGCCCGAAATATATGGATCATATGGAATTTTTTTTCTGTGTTTGGGTTTTAGAAGATTGCATCATGTCATGAAGAGCCACGATCAGTCAGTTGGATTTTTATTGTGCTGTTGGATTGTATTTTAATGTATTCCAGTAATTTTTTTGTCGATTAAATGCATTCCAGGAATTTTATTGTGTATTTATTATATTTTTGTAGATTGAATGTATTCTAGGAATTTATTTGTATAGTTAGTGTATTTTAGTTGACTGAATGTATTTTTTGATAAATATATAGCAGGTGTGATATTGCATTGTATGTAATTTAATAGCCTATAGAGTGTAGTTTGCTCAATTTGTACAAAGCAGATGGTTCCAGATGGTTCCAACATATAGCAAGTTATGGTCAACTGCATTTGCATTGTGTATAGTAGGTTATGGTCCCTACCATTAGTTTTGGTTTATAAGCAACGCTTAATACCTCAGCATTTTGTCACGGACTTAGAAATTTTTCACATGTCCCGTGCGGCCTTAAGAGGTTTTGTCCCGGACAAAGCTCCCAAGTAAGCCTTCTAAGCGACTCAAGACAAGAGAGAACAACTCTAGAGAGAGAGGGAGAGAGTAGAGAGAGAAGCTCTAGAAAACTTGTTCCTCTTATTGCTTGGTGATTTACACAAATGAGAGCCCCTCTATTTATAGGGAACTCTTGGTACAAAGAATGGCTCGGATTGTGACAAGTGTCACAATCTTAACGATATGGAACATTCTAGACTACTTCTAGAAGTATAACTAGGATTGTGACAAGTGTCACAATCTTAAAGAACCATCCTAGGGTTTACTATACAACTTTACAACATTCTACTACATTTTAGAATAATCTACAAGGGAAAGAGACTCTAGAAGGTAGTAGGGTTCTCTAGAAAAATCCAGGTGGTGACAATTTGCCATAAATGTATTACGTCTTAATTGCACAGAAGAAATTACAAAGAGAATCATAGTTTAGTTGTCAATCCTAATATATGGATGCTTTGCATTGACAAATCCTAATCCGGAAATTTTACTATGAAATCAGTGTTATTATCCTGCAATGAGTAAGAAGTCATTTAAGTACTTAGATAAGAAACAATAGCCAAAAAGTTATCATCAACACCCACATTTGATTTGAATGTTGGAATAAACCTAAATTACCGAAGAAAAAATTAATTACATAAAAAATACTTCAAATGTTAGTCCACTTGGCAACATTAGCAATGCTCTTATTGCTCGAGTTTCTCAAATGCACACCATAAGCACAACAGCAATAAACCACTTACAAAAATAACTATAGTAACTAATAAGTAAGAGATAAAAAAAATAAAAATAAAGAATAAACCAAAACCAAAGTCAATCTTTCTGAATGCTATTGCTGCATTATTTAAAGTTCCCAAATACTTGAAAATCATTTCTTTAGAAATAATGCTTTCTTGGCGTGAAAGTAAATCATTTCATTGTGCACAAGTTGAATGCCTAAACATAGAACTCCTCTTGCATATATGCCTAAATGCCTTAATTTTAACTTCTTGAACTTTAAGCACCAACTCCTTCTGCATAAACACCTACACACCTTATCGTATGCATCTCAATCCATTCCCTTTCGATCTGATTCACCATCGTACACATCTCATATGTTCCGTTTTGCTAACAATATCAGGAGCACCAAGGCATCTGTTGCAAGCATGGAATACGAGAAAGAAATCAATAACACCAAGGCATCTGTTGCGCTTCACAGAAATAATAATTGCATTATTGTGAATGAAAGAGAAAGAAATCAGAAAACAACAGACACAAACATCATCTTGCATCTAAAAGAAAATTGATTATTGAAAAGCATCCATACCCTTTTCCATAATCTGAATCAAACACATGAATTCAAAAAATATCAATGTCATGCCTATATATTGGCAGCACACGTGATAAAGGGTAGGCTAGCATAGAGGGAGGGAGATATTAATGTAATCATTAGTTTTTAATAATTCGCCTTTTGGGCTCTGATGATTTGAATATCTTGGGTTATAGTACTGATTGTGAAACTAATTAAAAATAAATTACAATTTGGAAATTATAAATTAAGAATTAGTTTCTTTTTAGTTTTAAATGTGCTGTGGCATAGAGAGGCTTAGAGAATGGCCTAGGTTTCTATGGAGCACGTGAGTTTAATTTGGTAATTGCTCTTTTTTTTTTTCATTTATTTTCCCTAATTGAATTGCACATATTCTAGAGTTCAAAGCATGCAAAAATAAAAAATAAAAAGAAGAAGGGATGTCTCTAATAAGAACAGTTAAAATACACTGCATGACAAAATTCTATAAAGACTTTCTTTGAGCTTCTTTGTAACATATACACTACAAGATTCACATTGATCCGAGCTTTAAGGATTAAGACATTAGTGGCATACATATTAGTGCACATAATATAGTATTGCACATAACATACGTGAGGCATTTGATTCATTAGTTTTTAGCAACTACCTAGGAACTCAATAATCAAAAGAATCCATCTTGTTACCTTACAATGAATATAATGTTAAGCCACAATTTTTTGTTGTCTCAAGAATCTTACAACAGAAATGAATCTCTCAATTTAATTCAACCACCTAAAAGAATCAAATACTAGCTTAAGAGAAATTAAAATACAAAAGGTCAATAATCAAAAGAATCCATCTTATTATCTCACAATGAAAATAATGTCAAGTCACGATTCTAAAAATTAAAACATTCTAGTAGATATCACGGAGACTATAAAACACACAAGTTCGCCTTTCAAACATATCATAAGCTAAAACAAAAACGAAGAAAAAGTTTTGATTGCAATCAAATGGCCAAGCATGCTCAAAAGTTGGATTTTGGCTTGATATTACCAAAATTTAAGTGATAATGAGAGTTTATATAGAAACCAAAACCACGAACACTACACTTTATAAGAATCATTATAAAATATTCTTCCTACTAATTTTCTATGCAAATCACCCATTTTTAGTGTTTAGATTCTAGCAAAAATTTCAACATATTTTGTCATATAAATCACCAATTTTTAGCCAAATAATTTCGTAATGTTTATGCAATCTATGATTAGAAATACTTTTCCTCAATATGTTTATTCGTTTCCAAGCAGAATAACAATACCTAAGCTTACAAAAAAAAAAAAAAAAGAATAACAATGCTCACATAAATAGTTAATCAACCGTCACGTCCGTACAGGTTCAACCCGGCAAAAAAATAGCAGGATGTGCCGCGAAAATGGAACGAATGGCATCTGAAAACTAGTGGGAGGGAGAGAAAGAAAAGAACAAATACGTCGGTTGGTTGCCCCTTGCCTGGGAAAAAAAATTACGTTTGTTGGTTGTCAGATGTTGCTCAGGTAGCCGTTTTCTTTAACTTCGCACACTCTCCGTCCCAAGATGCCCCCGTTATCATATGTATACCATATTACCTTTCCTCTTGCTATCTCACTCACTCTATTGCCCCCACCTTATATACATTACTTTCACTGTGCTTTTTAGGCGAGAGGGACACACAGACGCAGAAAAGCACTAATCACCAGACACAAACTTAGAGAGAGAATAGAAAGACACAATCTTGAGTCTGAGGTATCAATGGGTTCGTCTTCGGGTCAGAGCAGTGGCAGCTACGATCTCTCATTCAAGATCTTACTGATCGGAGATTCGGGCGTTGGAAAAAGTAGTCTCCTTGTCAGCTTCATCTCCAATTCCGTCGAAGATCTTTCACCTACCATTGGTACTTTCTTTTTATTGTTGTTATTCTAAGCCAATATTCAGTTTTCCTATCTTAACAAATAGTAACTTGTAAGTTCTGCTGTGTAGAGTTCTCTACTTCTGTTGGGTTGTCTTCAGTGATTGTAAATTTAAAGATTTCTTTACAAGGAAGATATGCAGAGATTTTCATGAAGTTAATGTTGTCAGTCTTTTTCCACGATTTCTTAGCAACCAAATAGAACCCAGCACTGTTGGATCTGTAACTAGATTGTTAAAACCTTGATCATATCCATTTTCAGCGTAGTTATTTTGGTTGGTCAATGCAAGTATTCATATCCTTTCTGATGGGGCGAGTAGCTTATGTGATACATATATAGAGGTTCTTATTATGTGTAGGGGTGGATTTTAAGATCAAGCTGCTCACGGCAGGTGGGAAGAAATTAAAGCTCACAATTTGGGATACTGGTAAGCTGTAGCAGTGTTGAAAGATCCTCACTTTTTGAAAGCGATTTGTTCTTCATCACCATTTTATACCTTTGTTATTACTCCATTGCCATGCCGTCTTTTGGGGGGCTCTTAATCGCAAGAGCGGTGGTTGGGAAATAAGAAACCGAAATTTGAGATAATTTTTTCATCGAAGTAAAGCATCAAACAATTGCTTCACTTTTTGATGACTCCACCAATAAATAATTAGTTCATCTTCACATTGTAAACCTGGAGTAGTTATTTACAATACACTTTCTCTTCCCCAATTTCTCAGTGTTAGCGTCATTTTAATGCAACAAACATCATTGATGCATATACCGGAACTGGTCCAATGTGTTTCTTGAGATTTCACGAGTTTTGATGCTCATTAACAAAGATCTTGGGAGTTGTACAACTTACTACAAGTTAACTAACCTTTCCGTTAAGTTTGCTATATTGCTTCTCAGTGCAGTTATTATTGTTTTTTGTATCATGAAGGTAAATAAATAAACTATGCACTTACACTAGGTTTCTTGGATACTTCTGCCATTTTGTTCATCTTTGTAACTCTTAACCTAAAAGATCCATTGAGAAATTGTTTCACAACAAAAATGGATTATGATTGACTAAGGAAAATGTAATGTCTGTTGCAGCTGGACAGGAGAGGTTCAGAACATTAACAAACTCTTATTATAGAGGTGCCCAAGGGATCATTCTTGGTATGCTAGCTGCAACCTATCTTCATGTTATTCTTAAGATCATGCACTGAAATATCTACTTTCTAAAATCGATAGAAGAAAATGTTAGTTTGGTTCCAACGTGTAATTATCTTTGTTTAAATACCTACTATCTCTCCCAATTGTGTTGATATGAGTTATAGCCAAATCAGAACATGGTTATTATGTCAGATTAAAATGAAAGATATTTACTAAGGAAAATGATTTGTACGGTCCTAGAGTGTGCAAGTCTTATGCACTTTCTTTTAAAATTGGACAAATCTGGGATTTGAACTTGCATAAATAATCTAGCATTACTCATTTCCTAATGTGGTAACAATCTTGTTGGCAAAATAACTTATCCTTGAAAACTTTTTTCCTGGGAAAGCAGGGCAGAGATTGTTTAATCTGTTTGTTACAGAAAACCACTGTGTTTCAGCTCCAGAGGTATTGGAATTTAATGTGTTGCAGGAAAGTTAATTAGGACACCCAATAGATGGAAGGGAAGGAATTGCTCTATGAAATGATCTGATCATGAACTGATAAAAGAAGAAAAAGAAAAAGAAAAAGAAAGAAATGATCTGATCATGCTTAAGTGAAGACAATACTGTAGCATTTAGATTACGAATACACGATAAAAAGAACTGGAAGGCTGAGCAGGATCTTGATAGAATCAACTAAAAAGATATCTGATCTCATCCATTAACTACGCATGTGGCTTCTACAAAGTTCATGTGGCTGGGTAGGATTTTGTTAATTGTGTGTGGGGAGCAATATTGACACAGTAAACTTGTAAATAAATAGATGAAAGGCAAGTATAAAGAATGGCATTGCCCTAGATTAAATCGGTTCTTAGTCCCTTTTTTATAGTGTTTTTTTTTTTTAATCTTTGTAGGGTAGCAGAATGACATAAACCAATTCACTGGCTTTATTAGATCAACAGTGCTTTCATTCTTAATATTTGTTTTAACTATCATTCTGTCTAAGTTCAAGATATAAATTGTCTCTCCTTTCTTTTCTCTCTTGCACATTACATTGTTAATGACCTTATCAAACATTTTTTTTCTCACAATGGTATCGAGATCTATTTCCAGCATAAAGATCGCGGAGGCCTTGAGAGAACCTTTTCTCTATTTTCTAGTCAAATTTCATCAGCACAAACATATAGGTCTGCGCATGTCATTGAATTAAGTGGATCTTATGCATCCGTCACTAGCTTAAAATTAAAAGGCAGTTTTTTTAAAGGAGGGGAACGGAACCTCAATTTTATTGATAACCCTCACTTATGGCAGATGAATATTTTATAGGAAAAAATAAGAGGCAGTTATTTTTATAAATATATGATTAAATTATTTCTCAAATATGTTTTCTGCTATTGAGTTGTTGACTTTGTTCATAACCTTATAATATATTCCGATAGCCCAAGTAAGAAGATATTTGATTGATATTGAAATAGGCATAGCCCAAGTATTTAGTAAACAGAGTTATTCTCAATTTCTTTTCTTTTCTAGTTTATGATGTTACACGCAGAGACACCTTTACAAACTTATCAGATGTTTGGGCTAAAGAAGTGGAACTCTACTCAACTAATCAGGGCTGTATCAAGATGCTTGTTGGGAATAAAGTTGATATAGTAAGTTTTATATCCCCCATATCTTAAGCATTCTGCTACTTGGTTGAGAAACTAGTTCCATACCCTTTCCTAATCTACTTTTCATGTTAAACTTCTTAAGGGATATCTCATGTGTACTTAAAGTTGCATGAAAAATAATTTTCATATTATAATCCCCATCTTGACTCTTAAAACATGGCCGGAATTTTTTTTATCAGTAAAAAAAAACATCGGAAAAATATCTATAGTGAGCAATTCTTGGCATATTGTAAAAGCATGTGTTAAATTGCAGGCGTCTGTGAGATCATGTGTTTTGCTTATCACTTTTAATTTGATTTACGTTTTTAAATCATTTTCCTGCTGGCAATATGTCTTCATTGCCAATGGGACTTTTTCCTCAGTACTGTTAGTAGTCTTTTTTTCTCTTTCAACTATAATCTGGCTTCTATACACACGTTACTAAAGAAATGAAACTTAGCTGTGAACTAAATTTCCTGGTATAAATACTCCTAATTTATTGACTTAGCTAAAATAGAAGATGTATATGTGATTCCAGGATTCTGAAAGGGTGGTGAGTAGAGAGGAAGGAATTGCACTGTCAGAAGAACTTGGATGTTTGTTTCTTGAATGCAGTGCTAAAACTAGAGAAAACGTGGAGCAATGCTTTGAAGAACTTGCATTAAAGGTAATACTTAATGCATTTAACTTTATGTGGTGTCGGATATTCAAGATATTTGGCAATCACTCTGGACAATCCATTTGTTTGTCTAATCACGCTTTATAGTTGTATTTCAAGCTATTATGGGGTTATATGTTCGTTTTATTTCAAGCAATGATAGTTTGGTTTGTACCCTTTGATTGGAATGGCAATATCCCCTAATTACAAGGGGGAGGGTTTGGGAAAGGTTTGTCCAAAAAACTATGATAGACTTAAGAATGATTTAGAACTTTATATTCAAACTTATAACAAGTTTGAGGTTATTTTACAGATAATGGAGGTTCCTAGTCTTTTGGAAGAAGGATCTACCGTGGTGAAGAGAAACATCTTAAAGCAGAAACAGGAATACAAAGCACCTCCAACTGGTGGTTGTTGCTCTTAAAAAGCAAGAGTCACATATGATGAACAGATCATGTACATGTTAATTTCTCTTCTAATTTCTTACAGTTCTCCTCTCTCTCTATTTGGGTTGCTTAATTGCTCGTACCATTCAATATGGAATTGGAACTCATATAAGATATACTAGCTTGTGTAAATTGTTTCCCGCATTGATGAGAACAAATTGCTTGTATTTGTTTTTTTTTTGCTATTATTGTTTAACACAGTTTTCCACTTGTTGCTTGAATTGTTGAAGCCTTTTAACTCTACCAGTTATTTGTCTAATATTTTATTGATTCTTGTTCTCAGAATTGGGTGCTATCCGCATGGTGCGAGGCGGGGGATACCCGCCCCCGCATGCCGCCCCCGCACCATGCGGGGGGGGAGGATTTTGACCCCGCCCCCTACCCCTGGGGGGGGGGGGGGGGGTGGGGGGGCGCCCCGCTGTCAGAGGATGGGGTTGAATTCGCACCCCGCCCCGCACCCCATGAATTTTTTTAAGTCTCCAAGGTCAATTTTTTTTTTATTATTTTTAGGTCAAATTTTTTTTAGATCTAAATTTTAATATAATTTAAATAATAAATTAAAGTTTATACATCCAAAAATAATATCAATTCATTAGAATTGTATTTTGAATTGCTTTGACCTTTAAGGCCAACCTTTATATAAGAGGTCAATGCAATACAATAATAAAATTTAAGTAATTCAAGTTTTACTATTGTATTGTCTTGGTCTCCTTTATAAATGTTGGCCTATTAACTTGAATTCTACTTCAAGTTTATCAGATTGTAAATATTTATATACAATTTATAGTTATACAAATTATTTATATAAATATATAAAATAATTTTTTTTAAAATTAAGGTGCGAGGGGCAGGGGGTGGGGCCCCGGAGGGGTCATCCCGGCCCCTGGCCCTGCTTGGATTTCTTATGTGGGGCAGGGGGGGCCCACCCCCGCATGGACGGAGCGGGGTAACTCGCTCCGCCTTGCAAAGGCGAGGCGAACGAGACGGGCAAGCGGGGTACAGATATCCTGCTGCCCACTCTTACTCAGAATGACTTGGTCACTAGTGACTTGAAGCATTAACTAGCCTGCAACTTGCTACACTCGCTTGCCTTGTGGTTTGGATTGAGAGTTGAAATCATTTCAATTCATCTCATTTCAATTTTATCATTATACTTTTTCAAATTTTCACACAAAATCTCAACTCAACTTTCAAAACTCATCTCAGAATCAACAAAATTTGATTCTTGAATCCATGCAGAACTTCAATTCAATTCGGGATCAAGTTTGAGCAAACAATTCCTATAGCTTTTATATATAATAGTATTTATAAATATATATATTATATTTATATATATGGTTGCTCATATTCTATCACAACATAATATGAGTAATAATGCAATATTTACTTATGATTTTATTTACAAAAAAATCATTTTATTAGTTTTCTTTAAAATTCAAATTTTTAAAAATTTTATAATTTATAATTTTCAGTGAGAAACTTTATGGGCCTCGCGATTGGGGCGCATTTGCATCTCCATAGGCACACTTTATTAAAAAAAAAAGAAAAAAAAAAGAAAAACCAAATATGTTTTTTCCACACACCCTCTTTTATCATTTTTAGAAAAAAAAAATGAACCCTGAAAAAGTACAAAATAAAATAAGCCTAAGAGATGAAAGGGGTCCCAACCACAGGGTCTTATATAATTACTCATTTTCATCATATCAATAACTAGAAGTGAGGCAAAAGCTTGACATTGCTCTGTTTAAATGGAACGAGGTCATTTTATTCATAAGGGGATCTAAAATGCAAGACCCCCTTTGTTTTGTTTTCACTTTTTCTCACATAGGAACTCTCTCTCTCCTCTCTGGTTATCCTTCTCCAATCCTCCCCTCCCCATTGCCTACACCATTGCCAGACACCATAGAGGGAACTCTATCCAGAGTTCTTTCTTATAAGTCTTATATCTTATATTTTGTTATAAAGATTTTAGTTATTTATTAATTGAATGATTTAGGCTCTGTTTGTATATAAAATTCATTTCAACTCATCTCATCTTATCTCAAATTTATCATTGTATATTTTCAAATTTTTACACAAAATATAATAAACAATATTTTCAAATTCAATTCAATTTTTTCAAATCACAATTCAACTTTTTTTCAAATCTTGAAAAAATAATAATAATAAATAATATTCAAATAATATTTTGTTCAATTTTTAGAACCCATCTTATCTCTAGATCTAAACGGAACCAGGTTTGAAAATTGTTGAAGTTGTTTATGAAATTTGTTGTTTTTGTGGTTTTTGTTGTTTATTTATTGTTTGAATGGGTAAATTTCTATTTTTAGGGTTTTAATCATATTTGTGGAATTTCATTTGGAGAAAATAAATGCTGCCCTTCAGACAATGTCCAGTCGAGTGTGATTCAAGCGATCTTCACACAGATTGTTCGCTCGAACCTTCGCTTGAGTGTGGCTTGAGCGGATGTTCAATTTTTGTGTTTTATTTATTTTTAAAATCACAAACACAACTCGACACATATATATTTTTTTCAATGTGCTTCTAAGGTGTAGAAAATTTTCATAACATGTTAAATGACAATTTTTTATTAATTATTTCAAATAATTTTTATATCAAATTACGGATTCTACACCATCTCACCGCAATTCTCCACAAGAGAATGGTGAATAGCCGTTGGCATCATTGACAAATACTTCAAGCCGTAGACTCCCCATCTAGAGTAGTTACCTCCTATACAAGTAGTCCAATAGATCTAGAAGATGTTGGTATGTTTAATGAGGAAGAGGAGTTGATGAATATTGAGACCGTTCAACCAACATGACCTAGTAAAAAAAGGTCATAGGCATGGGAACAATTCACTAAAGCTCCTAATAATCGCAAGAACCTGCAAGCTCGATGCCACTATTATGGGCATGATGCAATTGTCATTCAAAGAAGCAAGACACGTCAGTATTAATAACACATTTTATAGGCTGCCAAGAGTATAAGATAAACCAAGTATTAGTGGCAACGAATACACGAAGGTAAGTTACAAGACTTCTACAGCCACTGATAGCATGCAAATTAAGAAGCTTAATCTCTCAATACAATGAGAAGATATTGAGCAATGTTTTTGCTTAGATGATTATCACTTATGAGATATCTTTTAACATGGTTGATAAGACAAGCTTTTGTAAATTTGTGTATACTTTAGAGCTACAATTTTCTATACCTTCATTGTATACAATGATGAGTTATTGCATAAAGAGGCATGCCAAGGATAAGGCAATAACAAAGAAATGTCAGTTGTCATTGGTTAAAGTATCATTTATGACTGATATGGGACGTCCATATAGAATATGGGCTACATAGGTATCATTGCCCACTTTATTGGACGTTGCTAGTGCAAATGACATTGTCATTAATTGGTTAACGTGAAATACGACGATAAAAGAGCGTGAGTACCAATTTACTCATGTTCGATGTTATACTCATATCGTCAAATTCATAATTTCTGAGGGGTTGAAGAAGGTTGATAATTCTATTACTAAAGTCTGAAACCTTGTGAGATATGTGAGGGCTTCTCCCAAGCGACTCCACTAGTTTAAGGTAATTACCGAACAACTTGAGATTCCATCGTCCAGTATGTTGCAACTGGAAGTTTCAACTCGATATAATTCAACATATATGATGTTTAATATAGTGCAAAAGTACCAACAAACATTCAAGCAGATGGAAGTCGAGGATGGGGCATAAGGTATGCTTTGTTGGAGTCAATTAGGAGAGAAGGGGATTTAGTGTGTCAGACACAGTTGATTGGGCCAATTTTAAGTATTTTGTTCAATGTTTAAAATTATTTTATGACATAAATACGTAGATATTTGAGACAAAATATCATACTTTGAACATGTACTTTGAGGAGCTCTTGAAAATTTTTGACCACTTTCAACAAAGTTATGCTGACAGTATGGGTTTGTTGAGTGCTATGACTATTGGATTAGATACAAATATAATAAATATTGGGGGATGTTAAAAAGATAAATAAATTATGGCTACGATCTTTGACCCTCGATATAAGTTGGTGATTCCAAAAATTTTTTAATTAGGGATGTTCTCGGTGATGAGGACACTAATCAGTTTATTAAAGAGCATAAATATGATATTTATGGTTTTTATAACCATTACAAAAGTAGTGGCTAGTCTTCAACTGAAGGTGATACCTTTACATGCTGGCCTACTCGACATCTTCCTTAGATGACACACATGCATATAGTTCAGATTTATAGCAACTACAATGTTTTATCAAAATCGTGCATCAAGAAATATTATGCTGTGTAAGTTTGAACTTGAGTGTTACTTTATGGAAGATGTTGAGATACCTAGTAAAACATTCCAAATATTAACTTAGTGGAAGTTAGATTCTGGCAAATTGAAAACCTCACAAATCTTATTGCTTCTCTAATATTATTTACTGCATCATGTATGATGAAGTTTAAAAGATGTGCAACACATCGCATGTGTATAAACTCACCCCACAAAGTTGTGAACTCCTTATTACTTATGCTCCTCCTCATATGATCAATAGCGACATCATTAGAAGAGATATTATCTAGAGTGACGTATAACAATTAACCTCCCAATCCATCATGCATAACTCTAACATCCAAGTAAAAGTCTCACCCTCATGATTAAGAATATAGAAAACATTATGATTTCTTTGTTCAATACCTAACTTCAATCAATATAATGACATGTAACATAAATATAATTCTTGTTTTATACTGATGTCCATATATATCAATAATCAAACAAATTCTTTGACTACTCAACAAAGTCAACTTTTGCTTATCCTCATGGTACAAAATAAATTCTTTTTGAAAGATGGTTCGGGATGACAATGTGTATCTAGGCTTAAAGTAGCTAGGAGTTCAAAAAATGTTGGATGTTCTATATTCTTGAATGACAATTCCCAATGGATAAAAAAAATTGGCAATTATCACCCTTATTTTTTCAGGATCATATTTCCTAATTAAGGATTAAATCCTTTACCATCCATCCTAACTTCAGAGTATGATGGTGGTATATCATTTCCAATATTTTTTCTCTCTAATGGGAGAGTCTTGACAGGCACATTATGACACAGATCAAGTACATTATTTGACTTTTTACTAATATAATCTCGAAGAGAAATGTTACTTATTATCTCTACTCTCCATGTCAATATGTGATTTATTATTTTTATCTTTCTATTTAAACACACATTTTCACACTATAATCACACATCAATATATGTTTAAATAAAAGAATAAAAAGAATAAATAATATATTAGTATATAGGTGAAAAAATATTAAGTAGCATTTCTCCTTTTAAAAATTATATAAAATATTTGAACTTTATACTCAAAGAGACCATACGAAGCCAAAACTATTACCACTTCAGCCAAAATATAGTAAATATTATATCATCACGAGAATATTGTATTTAATAAAATGAAAAAGCTCATGTATGAAACATTTTCATGTCAAAAATTAGAAATATAAAATTTAAAAAGTGGAAAAAATAAGTTTAACAACTTTTTTCAAATTTTTTTATATTTTATTTGAGTTATTTTTGTCACTTTTTTGAAGAAAGATAATGTTATCAAATTAAGATTGTATTGGGGATATAATAAATATTAAAAGATATAAGAATATGCCAAAATTATTAATAATTGGAGGTATATATATTCTTAAAAATATATTTAAATGATTGAATTTAAATGTTTTAAACTCATTCTCTAATCTACAAGATAAATAAACACATTTTTTCTACTATTGTTTTAGGAAAAAACCATTTCATTAGAACTCAGGAAAGAGTTACAAGTTGCATGTTATCTAGACTAACAACCAAATCAATTACATCATCTGCTAATGATAGAGCAGCTTTTGCAAGATTATGAGCAAACTCATTACCTTTTCTTTTATCAAATGAAACATTCCAATTAGTTAAGGAGGATAATCTCATCTTAGCATCATAAAGGATCATTCCAACTCCATCCCTCTAACCAATTGTTGATCTAATCCTTAGACAATTTGAATAGAATCACCTTCCCAAATCATTGATCTGCATTTCAATTCAATAGTTAGATCTACAACATAATAAGCACCTTGAACTTCAGTAAGTAAGGGATCAACCAAGCTTGCTTTTGAGAGTTTTTTGGTAGCAATCATCTTACTTTTAGAATCACGAGCCACTAATCCAAATCCTACTTTACTTGCCACCTTATTCAATCCTGCATCTCAATTGATCATTATAATACCTGGAGGAGGAGGGTTCTTTTCGTTCCCCTTTGTTGACCCTCGAGAAGGTGCCTTAGGATTTTGTTGGGCAACTTTAAAATATTGAAGAGGCTCGCTTGTTGTTTAAGTCAAAACATTTGGATGGGTCTATGAGTCTTTAAAAATGAGCTGATTCCTCCTATGCCAAATACTTCTAGCTGATATTGCAAATATTTTCATATTCTCTTGGTTACAAGTTGAGCTCAGTGCCTCAACTAGTTCATTAAAGGTTTCTGGTTTCAGAGAACTTTTATGCAAATCAATAGGACCTTGACTTCAAACATCCATAGTAAAGGGACGGTTCCAAAGAATATGGCCATGGTTTCATCCTCACACAAGCAGATAGGACACTTATATGATTCATATATTTGCTTCTTAGCCAAGTTAAGCCTTGTGGGTAATGATTCGAGACAAGCTCTTCACATGAATGTCTTCATTGCATTTGGAAGAGAAAGGGGTTTGGCCATTAATCTACACATTCAACTCCTTTTGAAGATGATATATACTTTTCTTAGTAAAGACCCCATCTTTAGTGCTTAGTCAGATTAAACTATCCTCTGCACCAGTAAATCTAAGTTGGAGTTTAAAAATGGTTTCAGCTTCAACCTGCCCAAAAACCTCCCTAACCAAATCCTTATTTCATTGTTTATTCGTATGGTTAATAAGAGTATCAACCCTTTCATCCAGAACTTGCAAATTGTACCTTGTAACTAGTAGGAATTGGTAACCATCTGTCTTGCTAAATATATGTATTTTGTCCATTGCCAATTCTCCCTATGGTACCATATTCAAATAAATGCCTAGCTGAACAAATGCTACTCAAGAAGGGTCTTGCACCCCCCTTAGCCTTCAATAATTATTTTACTAGGAAAGTATTTCACTTTAAGGACCTATGAGGCCAATAAATTTGATTGATGCATAATCCTTGATGAGTACGCAAAAGTGCATTCTAAATATTCTAATATTTGATTAAATTGTAAAAAATGAGAATAGGAATAATTGGATTTTATTTATTTTATTAAATTTGATTTCTATTTACATTGAGATGTTTTTATTTAATATTTATCTTATTTTATTTTTATTATTTATTTTCTTCATTTTATTATTTTATTATTTTATTTTATTTTATTATCTTATTTTATCTTTATTTTGTTTGAAGGAATGAAAAAGAATTAAGGACTGGAACGAGATGCATTCAACCATTAGGCCCATGCATATGCAAGTCAAAAGGCACGACCCACTTTAGTTCAAATGAGGCGCACCTATTGATTTTTGGGCTTTATTCACTTCTTCATATCATATTCACTTGGGCCCACACAGTAATGGATGGAAACTTTTAGTTCAAAGGGCAAGAGTCAAATGCCCATTAACTCATATAACAAACGACATCTCAAGAGTGGACTTTCACGGAGACACGACAGCAACATATATATATATATATTGAGAGGCATAGGAGAAGGCGCCGCACAAGAGGAAGCAGACCTGGTCGTACGTAGAGAAAGAGAGGAAAAATATTTTGGAGCTGCGTTTTAGATGATTTTCTTCTTAGAGTTTTTGTTATCCATTCTATTTATGGATAATTAAATTTTCAAGTAGTATTAGGGATGAACTTGCATAATAGATAGTGTTTTTAATTTATTTTTAATTCATGTATTTGATTTTCAATTATTAAAATTCTTTGTTTTATTATTATCAAGCTATTGTAATGTTTTCTTCTCTGAATAATTTTAGAATTTATTTCATTTATAAATTCAGTCATGCTTTTTCTATTGAATGAGTTTGTTCTTTGATTATGATTGTCGTCGTTGGGTTTTCTCAATGTGAATAACAATTTGTGTGATTTAAAGTGATGAATGATTTTTCAAAGAGTTACATTTGATTTAATTTTTGGTTTATAATTTTATATCTTCCGATTGAGAATTACGAAATTGAATTCTCAATTGAGTTATCAGTGAATTGAAAATAATTAAAATATCGGATATGTGCAAGGGATTCCTGACACTCTACTGTTCGTCAATTTTGATTACTTTTCCATTATTTACTTTGTTTAATTTTAATTTTAATTTAAAATTAATTTTTCTTCTCTCATTAATCATTTAATTTTCTTAGTTTTCTTACTATTTTACTATTCTTTTAATTGTCTCCCTATAGAATCGACACCCCAAAGCTGAACTACAATTATCGCGTTGTTCTTTAGGCGTTATCAATCCCGCATGCTTGTTTAGCTAATAAGACAATATTAAACTCTCAATCTCTCTAATTCTCTATCCTTCTTCACTTTTTGTCTTTCCATTTTGCTTCCAAAAAGTCCAATGTGTCTTACTTTCATTTTGCTATTGTCCCCATCAAAATTTGTGCATAACTCTATTGAGTTTTCTTAGGAGAGCCTTAGGCAGTTTGAACACTCTCATACAATAGGTAGGAAGAGCTTGAATAATTGCCTTTAGTAAAATCTCTTTACATACTTGTGAGAGTGGTTTAGTTTTTCAGCTACTCATTCTACTTCTTACTTAGATCCAAAATTCTTTTAAAAGGATAAATCTTGACCTACCTATGAGAGCAAGTAGGCCAAGATATTTCCCATAGCTTAGTGTAGTTCTAAGTCCAATCATACCAAGGATATAATCTGTGAGATCATAGATTACTTGTATTTTTACGTATTGTTTTATTCTTATTGTTGATTGTTTTAATTTATTTTAATAATATTATTGGATATGTTTTATTTGTTTAAAATTATTATTTAAACTATTAGTTAGTTAAATATTAGTTTTATGTTATTTTTATATTTAAATATTGTGTTATGTTGTTTTTCTTATTAATTTTAATGTAAGGTAATTATTTTAATGATTGGAATTAAATTTCTTTATTTTATTATGAGATTATTTGATGTGTTTTATTTATTATTTTATATTAAGTAGTCTTTGCATTTAAATTAATTTATTTAGTTCTCTGTTTTGAAATTATTTTTATTGGAACAATTCTGTGAACCGAGTTGTGAGGACTGGATCTCATTTCTTTATTTCCATGTTTCTTTTTCTTTTTTTCTTTTTTTTTTTCATTTTCTTTCATTTTATTTATTTCTTCCTTATTCCCCCCTCTCCCCCACCCAGCCATGCGACCCCTCCCCTGTTTCCCCTCTCTCCGGCCGTTTCTCCCTTCTCCACCCAGCGCCACTTTCCGGTGACACCGCCCATGCCACATGCATCCTCTCGCTCTGACGAGTTCATCCATGTCGGTAGTGTCAACCACGATAGCCCCACCTCCCGCTGGCAAGCTGAAATCCGAAATGGGTATCTTGGCTTTTCCTGCATTTTCCGGCCACCGCCGGCAATCTACTAGCAACCTCCCCTCACTCGGCGAGCAAAACCCACCGCCCAAAATCACCCAGTTCCGTCATTTCCTCCTTCACCCGAAGTGGGTCTCTAAATGGATTCATTTTCGCCGTGCCGCTGTTCGGCCATCATTAACCTCACCGCCACCACCAAAGTGTTCCTCCACTCCAGCCGACCACCCCCCCAGCTCAGTTTCTTCATCCACGGTCCCACCTTCCTTGTACAACCCCAAACTCGAAAATAGGTTTCCACCCATTTTGAACCCGATCCTTTACTTTCCGGTGGTTGCACTGCCTCACCACCACCTTCATGAGATTCCCCACCTTTTAATGAGTATTTTCCTAAATTTTGGTATCAAACCGAGTACTCTAGTCTAACGTACGAAGTGCCTGCTATGAGCGCTGTGGATCGACGTTTGTTCGAAAATCTATGTTTTTACCCGCTGTAAGTATTTTCCAAATGAATTTTAAGATTTAAATATATTTTTGCATTAACAACTCTATTTTTGGTTGATGTTGGGATTTGTTGGTTGTTGGATATTCTTGTGTATTTTCGTAATTATTGCATTGTGTAATTGTACGCATGTTCATGTGTTGGAAATAAAAACTGAGTTTTCATGTGTTAATGGTTTTCGGGTAAGTGTGTATCACGACTCCAAGTCGAGATGGGGTATTATCCCGTGGAGCTCCTCTGGTCACTTGGGAGCGGAATATACTAAGTGATGTCCCATGGGTTGTCGCCGGGCGACAACGGGATCGGACGGGATGGTAACGTTCTCGTGTCGACTCCGTGGCTTCTCTGCTAGCAGGAACTAGGGAATGCCTGGTCATGGTATAAGCTAGGTGTGGTTAGTTAGACATCGTTCGTTCCGAAGTCACATGCGTGGTCGTTACCTACGGTGTGATGATGAGAGCCAGGGTTGCGGATGGTCCCTAGGAGATATCATGATGCATACGGTTAATAAAATGAATGTTGAGGCCATTTTTTGGGAAAATGACGGGTTTTGATTATTGGTTTTACGTGGACCATTTTCTGAGAAAATGGTTGTAGTTTTAAAGAATTCATGTGTATCATTTTTTGGGAAAATGATGGATGTTTTTATTGAAGTTTATCTTGGGACAAAATGAGATTTTAACGTGTGTTTATTTTATTTATTATAAGGAAGATAATTTTAAGTTTCATGCATATGGTATCGTGTTCATGTGTATTGTTGTTGCATGAATATATTTTATATCTTGTGGTTTGTTTGGGTTGTACTTACCTGCGATACTATTTTTGGCGTCGTAATTTGAATGCAGGTGTCGAGGAGGCTAAACCTGAGGAAGCAGCTCCGCTGTTGAAGTATTGTGTTATAATTTATTATCTTAGAAAATGTTTTTCCCTTCTTATAAATATGTATTTTTATGATGTCTTTCGAACGACTGTGTTAAATCTCTTGTTGGAGAATTTGTGTTAAACTGGTTTGTAAAATAATTCTAAAAATTCTAATACTTAGATATTGATTTTATTTATCCGCTACTTTTATTTATGCATGTCACATGTTCACACACTTAGTACTTGACGTTGAGAGTGCATGACCCGTGTTATCAGCATTCCGACACCTCGATTCCTGTATTTCTATACGTGGGAGTTGAGGGCATCACATAATCTCTGGTTTCCTTTTTGGTATTTGCACTAAAGAATATAGAAATTGTCTCTGTTGAGTTTTTGTCGAGATCCCCTTTCATATAGATTAAGCAATTCTATTATCTTAGCTGACTCCATTACATTTGCATGATAAAATGGTAAGCTATCATATGCAAATAATAATTGGTTAATGCTTAACTTGCTTCTACCAAAATGGAAGCTATGAATTTGCATAAACTCTTTAGCTTGCTTCAAAAGTGAACTCAATACTTCATATACAAGTATAAAAAGATAGAAAGATAAGAAGTATTCCTGGCATAATCCCTTTGTAGGTTGGAACCATGCTTGAGGAGCACCATTGATAAGTAGGGAGTATGAAACAGTAGAGATGAATCCCATCACCAATTCAATCCACCTTGAGTTGAAACTCATTTTCTCCATTGCCGCTTTAAAAAAGCTTCATTCCACTCTATCATACCTTTACTCATGTTTAGCTTCAAATACATATATCCTTGCTGCCCTTCATCTTGGAACTCAGGAATGTATAGCCTCAATTGTCATAATCACATTATCAACTATTAACCTGCTTAGT
The DNA here is from genome assembly GCA_036898215.1 of Platycarya strobilacea. NCBI lineage: Eukaryota > Viridiplantae > Streptophyta > Magnoliopsida > Fagales > Juglandaceae > Platycarya > Platycarya strobilacea. The sequence continues at coordinate 292,163 of CM072548.1, forward strand.
ACAAATGCACTTTGAGTAGGAGCAACAATTTGAGGCAAGATTGACTTGAGTTTGTTTACAAGGGCTTTTGAAACCAGTTTGTAGATGACATTACATAAGGATATAGGCTTGAATTCAGACACTGTGAGGCTTGTTTACTGTGGGAATAAGAACTATGTAAGTTTCATTAATTAAGAACATGCCACTTGTTGAGTTAAGAATTTTTTAAACAGCTCGAGTTACATGTTCTCCCACTATGTTCTAGTGATTCTAAAAAAATATAACTGAGAATCCATCAGGTAAGGAGATCCTAATGGATTAATTTGAAATAAAGCTATTTTTACTTCAATAGCAGTGAATTCCTTTGACATTATTCTATTCATGTGCTCATCCACTCTCTTCTCTACATAATTCAAGCAATCAATGATCTTATCAAGTTGAGATGTTGAAAACAGATCCTTAAAATGTAAGCAAAATTTTTTTGATTTGTCCTCCATACTGTAAGTCACACTTTCATCTCCCCTCAAAAGTTTTGTCTGTCATTGATTTTTCTTTTCTAGTTTGCCACTTTGTGATAAAACTTGGTATTTCTATCTATATTTTTAAGTCAATTCTGTTTGGCCTTTTGTTTGTATTTAAAATCTGCTTCTAACAAAATATCTATTTTCTTTTGCATCTGTTTCACTGCCAATGATAGATCACCAGTGTTCTCATTTTGCATTTTGGAGAGAATATTGAGTTTTTCTTGAGCCTCTTTCCTTTTCTTATCAAGTGAATTATTTTTCCATTAAGACGGAGAATCCTTGCATCTTTTTGAGCTATTGTGCACACCCCATAGATAAGAACCCTGCTAGGATTGGTTATGAGTCCAACTCTGGTGTATAATTCGACTACATTCATTCTTTAGGTCCCAACTTGCCTCATATATGAATACTTTGATCTGTCACTCCCTTCATTTCTTTTTCTCTCTATCCCATTGCCCATGTTAAACACAATAGGACAATGGTTAGAAAATTGTGATGCAAGAACATTCACACAGTTATCAGAAAACTGATTAAACCAAGATAGTTTCCAAAGACTATCTAATTTTTTTTTGGTAAACTGAGTTCCCTCTCTTCATATCCAAGATCACTCAGTCCACAGTACTCTACTGCTTCCCTAAGGTTTTCCATTTGGTTATAAGGCCTTAAGGCTACCCTTGCTTTTCATGTTGGTGCAAAACTTCATTAAAACCTTTAAAACAGGTCCATGCTCAATCTTTATTAGATTTAAGCAGCTTCCAACTACTCTTTTTGTGGAATGGAAAGATGTCTATAGAACCCAATTAGCAATAGGTCCTCATTGGTTTCCTCCCTTTTAAAAGATAAAGATATATGATGTTGAGAGAAAGTATCTAAGAAAATATCATTTGTAGTATTCCACAAAAAGGCAAGACCCCTACAAATGCTTATACTTTCAGCTACAAAACTTCTATCATACCTTACTAAGTTCCTTACCTTTTCCACTTTCTTCCTTCCACACTTAGTTTACATTAGAAAAACCACTTAGGCCACTTAGGTATTGTTCACTTTCACAAACACTCACATCTTATCTCATTATTACTATTTTTTTTTAATTTTCATATAAAATAAAATAAATAATTCAACTTTTTTTAAATCTTAAAACGACATTTTCAAATTCCAAAACAAAACTAATATTAAAAACATATATTGCAACAATATTTTATTCAATTTTTAACTTTTATCTTATCTTATCTGTGAAAACAAACTGGGCCTTAGTCTTCACCCATATGTGAAGTTCTCGAATTGTACGAGAGTTCCCAAACCCTCTATAATTCCCAAACCCTCCACAACCTAGTTTCATACTTTCATAATTCCACATTTGCAACAATTTTCTGTGTCTTTTCAACTTGGTCTATGTCACATCTTTGAGGTTTTCTCATCAGAGGTTTATCAAGATCATAGCAACTTTCATTCTAAGACATATTTCCCAAGTTGAACCATTTGATTCAACATCCACCTTGATTACATGTCCAATAGTTGCACAAAATTAACTTCCTAAATCTTTGGTCATGGCTGCTAGAGGCATATTATATAGTTGAACCCAAAATGACTCAAATTTGAATTGTATAGAATTACTAGCAACATATTCATCCACTACTTATAGAGTCAAGAGATTCCTATACAAAACCAAAGCCTCCCATTGAGCACTTTTTCCTCATTGGATAATTGTTGGAATTCAATTAGGAATTTTAAGTCACCCAACTCCTTAAACCTCATCCATCCAGCCAACCTTTATACTTGAGCCATTGTTTTCCTAAAAGTTTCATTGTTCACACCTTTTTCAATAAGAACTTTGCCAATTATACAATGCTTTCCACGAATTCTATAATCTTTTACTCAAGGAACCTGAAAGATGAAGCTTTCTTCATTAGTTACATTCAGTTTTTTCCATTGTTTTTTATAGTTATTCCTTTTCTACCACCATAGTTCTCTACACCACATTCTTAAGGAGAGATTTTAGCCTTTGCTAAAGCAAGAATACACCACCTTATTATTTTAGAGAGAAAAAAAGGACCTTTATGAGATTTCAGTTTTTTTCTATTATATGGTTAGTGTTTTTCTTTTTTTGAGCAAGTTCAGTTGATTAGATAAATTAAAAGATTATAAGATACAAGTTATAATGGGATGATAATCCTTTACAATGTTTTCAAAAAATTAATACACAATGCAATAATAAAAAAGAAGCCAAATAAATGACTTTAAAAAAAAGGGACATATTGAAACCAAATCAATGGCTCCTGCCCAATTTTCAAATAAAGAAGGGATAGTTTAGAAATGATTTTAAGTTGTGATGAAAAACTACAACAGTAAGGTGTGTGCTGCACCTTGTTAGTATAGACTAATTGACAGGAACTTTCACGCTTACTTTCACTTAATCTTTGGTTATGGAAAGCAGAAAGATAGGATAAACAACAGTCAAGTCCGATACTTTGACAAATGGCCCATAAATACGATGGTGGCGCGTATGACCCAGCGCCTTCTGGGACGAAGAAGTATAGTTAGATCCCATAGATTGGAAACTTCAAAAAATTCCACCAATTGTAGTTTTGCATGGGCAGTGTGCACGACGTGAGCGCTGTGTGTGGCTTAAGCGCTAAGTAAAGTGGCGATCCTTTTCTACAAGTGTGTCGATTGGCGGCTAGAGAGGTCATTGATGTCGCGCGTGGTGGTCTAGAGTAGCTGGAAAGCAGTGGATCAAAGGTCGCTGACGCTAAACTGGAAAAACTAAGGAAAAATGAAAAATTGATCCAAAAAGTAAGAAAATGAGAAAAAGAAAATTGGAAAAAAGTAAAAAGAGGAGGGGAAGAGGTGGTCGGAGCTTTTGGCTCCGAATTCCCTCCACCCATGAGTGGAGCTATAAAGTTGGGAATGGCCGAAAATTGCACGTTGGAGAGAATAAGAGAGGAGAGAGAAATATGTGTGCCTTTTTTATATGATTGATCATTCTTATTGGATTGTTTAAAATTATTTTAAAAAAAATACAAATTAGTACATTTATCAAAAAATTTTGGTCATATTTGATCAAAGGTGAATAGATGAAAGTGATAGAAGAGAATAAAAACACTTTTTATGAATAATCAAGCTAAAACTTTATCAAATAAATATGTAAATTTATACTTTTTAAAATATAATTTTAGACAATCTAATAAGAGTACTCTCATTAACTTGGTCAAATGAGATGCTTGACTAAAATTTAAAAGATTTCAACAAAAAAAAAATGGCTATATTGGGTTACCCAAATTCAAAAATATTTAGCTAATGTGAACAGTAGTTTTTAAAGATGGAAAGTGATTAGTTACTTGGTTTAAAATTAAAATATTATTATTCTATCTAACAAAATACTAGAATACCTTAAATTCAAATTCAAATATTATTATTTTATTTAATAAAAGTGAAAGAATATTAATTTAATAATATTTTATTATTATATAGAAAATAAATGACTAATTTAATGTGTATTTTAAATTTAAATTGGTTGGACAAATATAAAATAGTAAAATATTAATTAAAATAATATGATATTGATTAAAATTTGAAAATAAATTTATCTACGACAATGAGAGTGCTCTAAAAATGCTATTAGCTATATATATTTAAAATTTACAGCTATAACTACTTGATTTAAGGGAAAAGCCGGAGTCACTCGCGACTTGACCTCAAAAGCAAAGGGCCGCGGGCATCCTAGCAAGAGCGGCATACTGAACAGACAATCTCAACAACGCCGGAGGAATGGATAGGGAATGGGGTTCGAAGCCTGGTAGCGGAGGCGCCGCCTCCGCCCAGAACGAAGCTATCGACCGCCGTGAACGACTCCGACGGCTGGCCCTCGAGACCATCGATCTCGCCAAAGATCCCTATTTCATGCGGAACCACCTTGGCAGGTCCTCTCTCTCTCTCTAGTTTTTTATTTGCGGGTTTCTTGCTTCTTCTGAGTTTAAAGTCTTGTTGGGGGCTGCTGTAGTTACGAGTGTAAGCTTTGCCTGACCCTTCACAACAACGAGGGGAATTACTTAGCCCACACACAGGGAAAGCGGCATCAGACTAATTTGGCCAAGAGAGCTGCTCGCGAGGCTAAGGAGGCCCCTGCGCAGCCGCAGCCGCACAAGCGCAAGGTCTCCGTACGCAAGACAGGCAAGTCCCTTTTTTTTTTCTTCTATAAAGATTTGTGATTTGTTTTGTGCCTAAAAGACAATGTTATGTATGCCCTTAGAGTGCCATTTATTTCAACACAGACTGCGCAGTCGAAGATAATTGTTTTGTGTGAGCGTGATATGTTAGGAAAGTATGTTTTTTTGACTCGGGTTGAGGAAATTATAAGTAGCTGATAGTGTTTGTGTGTGTCTGCCTCTGAATAAGACTACATTCCCCGGGAGTTTACTATGATTGGGACTCAATACACGGGGCTTCAATGGATATATTTATAAGAGAAAGATTAAAAGGTTACAATTAATGTTTGAAGCCACAATGATAGGGTTTTCATGACCGATTGGGTTTACTAGTTCTGTATATGTGCAGATATTTTTTGAAATCAACGTACAAATGAGATGAATCGAGATTTCATGCGTGTGTGTGTGATGGCTCTCTCTCTCTCTCTCTGTGTCTCTCTGTCTCTGTCTCTCTGTCTCTCTGTCTCTGTCTCTCTCTCTCTCTCTCAGGGTATGACTTTTCATCTCCCATTCCTGGTGCTCCTCGCCAGGAATGTTCCTGATTCTCTTTGCTTCCTTGCTGCCTTGCTTCGTCTCTTCATTCTCTTTTTCTCGTTTTTCACCTTAGGTTTTTCTGCTTCTTTTATCTCGTGATGGAGGGCAGTTTTTGGATTGAATCCAAGTTTAGGAGGAAGGGTGGTAATTTTTTCTGCATTTCTGAGAAGAGTAGGAAGCTGTTGATGACTCTTACTCTTAGTGGAGATTTTATTCTATGGTTGGCTAAGGTGATGGAGAATTTCTTGAATCATGCTGGAAGTATGGATCCTCATTAGACTAGAAAGGATGGTAGCAGAGTTTTCTTGGTCAAAAAATGTCAAAACTCTTTTGGTCGATTTGTGAAGTTGATTAAATTTGGCACTGGGTAACCTTGTGATTCTTGAAGGAAGGGGAGTGGTTGGGCTATTTTTGTAAGGATTCTGCGAATGCTAATGGGGTCATTTCCAACTGCTCCAGTTTTAGAGAATAGGAAGGTGCTTGACTTGAAAGGTAAAGAGAGGATTGTCGATCCTCATTCCAGTGCAAATAAGGTACCTGAGGCAGCACCGTACCTAGCAGCTAATCTAAACTCAAAGTCAAATACTTCGGAAGCTCGAAAGTCTCTGGTTGATTTTAGTAGGAGGAAGAATAAAAGGTTGGCAGATAAGCATTGGGAAGATGGTGGCATTGTTGAACCCCAACATTAGTTTTCGGCTAAGAAGTCTGACTATTGGACTTCCTCGATGATGCAGAGGTTCGGGGAAGTCGAAAGGTCCCTATGGCATGCTTGTGTTGAGTTGTTCGGATGGAACAAAAGCTTGAGTCGATGTTGAAGACAATAGATGGCGGATTGGGTATGCTGATGGGCCTATCCAAGTATCTATTGGGCACAAATGTTAAAGGAAAAAGCAATGGGCCTACTTTAAACAAGGACATGTGCCTAATTTTGGGTGGAGGACCCATGTCTTATTCGGCACAGTGGAGAAAGGTGGTCTCCATTAGTCAGCCCAGCACGGCCTAGTTCAGTGGTGATAGACGTGAGGAGGCCTAGCCCAAGGTAGCGTCGGATTCTTCGTCAGCTCCTCCTCAGAAGGGGTCGCCGTCAACAGGGGATCCATTTGAGGGAGCTCTGATGGCCGGAAACTCATCGCTGCAAGGTCAAAAGTCTCGTCACGTCTCTCTGACTTTGCTCATAGTCTCATCTTCCTCCCTTGACGCTCGGAGGGTTGAGTCACCCTTACCGAAAGTTTCGACAGTGCCTTGTATGACCCATGAGGGTCCATTGGAGCCGATCTGTTGTTCGGCGATGGGTGGGTTGTTTGCTTCCTCTGTCTTTGAGGATTCTTTCGAGGTTTTTGAAGGTGAGGAACAACTGGGTAAAGATATGGATGTGGAGGAGGATTTTGGACTTGAAAATGTCCTTGATATTGTCGAGTTTTGTGACTCTGGTGTCTTTGGTACTCAGACTCTAAATTCTAAGATGCAACTGGTTCTTGGTGGTGCCTTTTGTCCTGAGAAATATGATAATGGGGAATCCTTTGATTTTGAAGAGGAATTGTCTCCAGAACCTTTATGTTCTGTTCCTCCAGGAATAGAATGGGATCACAAATTTTCCGATTGGGTGTTAAGAAAGGTGGAAGATATAAAGGAGTGCATTGGTGTTTCGTGCGATGGTTTTGTTGATCAATTCAGAGCGCTTATCACTGTTGTTGAGGCTGGTCAGCCAGCTTTTGCTAAATTAGCTTTAAAATAGGAGAGGGAATTGAAGCGCTTGGCTTGCTCCATTGATTATAATGCAAGAGGTAGTAGTGTCTTTAGAGATAAAGGCGAGGGAAGGGTCGCTAATAATTCTTTATGAAGCCGAAAATTATCTCTTGAAATGTTAGGGGTCTTAATGATTTTAGAAAACGTCTCTGGGTGAAAATTTGGATTCGCAAGTGGAGGGGTGATGTGTATTGCTTTCAGGTGACCAAGTTGAAATTGGTTAATCAATCTATTGTTAGTAGTTTGTGGAATTGCCATTTTGTGGGGTGGATGGATTTAGTGGGGGATGGGGCATTGGGTGGTATCATTGTTAATTGGGATTGGAGGGTGATTGAGCTGATTGATCACTTTGTGGGTAATCATTTGGTGGCCAGTCATTTTAGGAATTTGGAAGATGGTGTGGATTGGGCTTTTGCAGTTGTTTATGGTCCTAATTTGGATATTAATAGGAGAGTATTTTGGGATGAATTGGCTGGCATTCGCTTTTGTTGGGATCTTCCTCGGTGCATCAGTGGGGATTTCAACGATACAAGGTTCCCTAGTGAAAGAGTGGGGGATTCTCATTTCACTAATGCGATGAATGGTTTTTCTGATCTCATTTAAGAACTTGATTTGATTGACTTACAGCTGGCTGGTGGAGATTTTATGTGGTCCAACTGTAGATCATGGTCAAGACTGGATCGTTTCCTGGTTTCAGCTTCCTGGGAGATCATTTTTCCAGTTTGCATAAGAAAAGATTACCACGATTATGTTCGGATCATTATCCAATTATGTTGGATTGTGGGGGTCTTAGTGGCGGCATTAGATCCTTTTAAGTTTGAAAACATGTGGTTGGAGGATGAGTCATTTGTGGAAAGGGTGAGGTATTGGTGGTCTTCATATTCTTTCCAAGGCACTCCAAGCTTTATTTTGGTTTGTAAACTCAAAGCTTTAAAGCAAAATCTGAAAAAATGGAATGTTGAGGAATTTGGGAACATCGAAAGGAAGAGAAGAAGTTGCGAATTCAGCAGTTACAAAGCTTGGAGGAATTGGAGTTGTCAGGGTAATTTCAGGTGAGGAGTTGGGGAGGAAGCAAGAGGTGGTTGTAGAGCTGGAAAAAATCTCCTTAATGGAGGAAATATCCTGGAGGCAGAAATCTAGGGTTTGTTGGTTGAAGGAGGGTGATAAGTGTACTAAGTTTTTCCATCAAATGGCAAACTCTCACAGAAGGCGCAATGCAATCGAACTTCTTCATGACAGTGAGGATTTTCTCGTGGACCAGCCAAGCATCAAGGAACATGCTGTTACATTTTATGAACAGTTATTCAAGGAAGAATATGCGTGGAGACCTAAGCTGGATGGTCTTTCATTCTCTGTTATAGATCCTGAAAGTGGAGCTTGGTTAGAGAGAGTTTTTGAAGAAAAAGAAATGCATGAGGTTGTCAAAGGTATGGCTCAAGACAAGGCTCCGGGTCCTGATGGTTTTTCTGTGGCTTTCTTTCAAGCTTGTTGGGACATATTGAAGGGAAATATCATGAAGGTTTTTCTGGAATTTCATTATTCTATGAAATTTAAAAAGTGTATTAATGCTACTTTTATTGCTTTGATAACTAAAAAAGTGGGGGCAGTCTCCATGAGAGATTTCAGGCCTATTAGTTTGGTTAATGGGGTATATAAGATTATCTTGAAGGTACTGGCCAATAGAATGAGCACTATAATGGGAAGTATTATTTTAAACTCCCAAAATGCTTTTCTGAAAGGTAGACAAATTCTTGATTCTGTTTTAATAGCAAATGAATGTCTAGATCATAGAATTAAATCGGGAAAATCCGGAGTTTTGGTTAAACTAGAGGTGGAGAAGGCATTTGACCATGTTTGTTGGGATTTTCTCTTGTATTTACTCGGTCACTATGGTTTTGGAGAGAGGTGGTGTTTGTGGATAAAGCATTGTATTTCCACTCCAAGATTCTCCATTTTAATGAATGGTAACCCAGCTGGTTTCTTCAATAGTTCACATGGGTTGAGATAAGGAGATCCATTATCTCATTTCCTATTCATTCTTGTCATGGATGCCTTGAGTAGAATGATGAAGCAGCAGTGGGAGGTGGTCACTTATCGGGTTTTGATGTAGGCTGCACTCCTCAAAGCAGTGTGTTTGTTTCTCACATTCTCTTCGCTGATGATGCTCTTATTTTCAGTGAAGCAAATCAAGATCATCTGCAGTCTTTAAGAGCTCTTTTGCTTTGTTTTGAAGTTGTTTCGGGATTGAGAATCAATTTATCCAAGTCTGAAATTGTTCCAGTGGGTTCAGTTTTAAATATTTCTGATTTGGCTTTTATTTTGGGCTGCAAAATTTTGTTGTTGCCACTGGCATATCTTGGTCTCCCTTTAGAAGCTTCTCATAAAGCTGTTTCGATTTGGGATGGAGTGATAGAAAAGATTGAGAGGAGAATAGCTAGCTGGAAAAAATTATACTTGTCCAAAGGGGAAGAATCACTTTAATGAAGAGCTCGTTGAGTAATCTTCCTACTTATTTCCTTTCTCTCTTTGCTATTCCGGTTGGGGTTTCTTCAAGAATTGAAAAAATCTATAGGAATTTTTTGTGGGGAGGTAGAGGGGAGGAAAATAAATTTCATTTAATAAGTTGGGACAAGGTTTGTAAACAGATTTCTGATGGTGGTTTGGGTATACCTGACTTGAGGATTTTTAATAAAGCTCTTTTTGGAAAATGGTTATGGAGATATTAATTTGAAAGAGATGCTTGATGGCATAATGTGGTTGTAGCCAAATATGGAGATATGTGGGGTAGTTGGTGTTCATATGAAGTAAAAGGGGCTTATGGGTCGGGTTGATGGAAGTCTATTCGCATGGGCTGGGAGGAGTTTGTTAATCATGTAAAATTCATGGTGGGTGATGGATCTAGAACCCTTTTTTGACATGATCGTTGGTTTGGAGAGTTTCCCTTCAAGCTAGAATTCCCTTCCCTCTTTCAGATTGCAAGGTTTCAAGATTTTTCTGTAGCTGATTCCTGTACCTTTTTAAATGATAGCATTCAGTAGAATGTTGATTTTGTGAGAAATGTTAATGATTGGGAAGTTTCTGCAATTTCTGAATTTCTCAACAGATTAGATGCGTTGAAGATGGCACAAGGAAGAGCTGATAGTTTGCCGTGGATCCGTGACCAAAACTCCAGATTTGCTGCTAAATCTTATTACAAAGCTTTAACATGCCGAGGAATTTGTGATTTTCCTTGGAAAAGTATTTGGAGAGTTAAAGTGCCGAACAAGGTTGCCTTTTTTTGTTGGCTTGTGACTCATGATAAAATCCTTTCTACTGAAAATTTAAGAAAGCGTGGATTTTGCTGGGCCAATTGGTGTTCATTTTGCAAAAAGGATGGGGAATTAGTGGACCACTTGTTTCTCCATTGTGATGTGGCTAATAACTTGTGGAATGTCATCTTTGGAAGGGCGGGTATTTCTTGGGTGAGGCCTAAAAGGATTGCTAATCTTTTAGCTTGCTGGAAGTATACTGGACAGAGCTTATCTTTTGCTGCTATTTGGAGAATGATCCCCTCGTGCTTGATGTGGTGCCTTTGGCTTGAAAGGAGTGGGAGATGTTTTGAAGATAAAGAACGGTCGATGGAAGAAATTAGGGATTTTTTCTTCAAAACTCTTTACTTTTGGGCTAAAGCCATTGTAATGACTAGTGATGATATGTGGGTGTTTTTCTAGTTTTCTTTCCCCCTTTTCTTGCTGTTGTAGGTACTTTCTCATGTATGCTACCTGTGTACTTGGGCTATGCCTATTTATAGCAATAAATCTCTTATTATCTATCAAAAAAATAAAAGATTTCATGCAGAGATATATGTCTTGCAAACCTTCAGTCCTTTGAATATCTCAAGTGAAGATGAGTAATGGTAAAGGAGCTTGTAACTGTACCACCTAATATGTCTTCTGAGGCCAAGGGTTACTGTCCATGAAAGGTGTCCCTGCAGAAAAAGTTTCGTCTATTGTTTGAAAAGTGTTAACTTGAGATGGTAGTTTCCAAGTATGGGTTGCATTTCTTGTGATTACAATGGTTTGAACTTTAGCACTCTCCCCAAAACAAGAAAAAGTGTAACATTATCATGGGTACGTCTCTGGCGATTCTACTGGTTATACTCATAAGGATTTGAATCCCTTGCATCTTTGTTTATGTTGTTATCATTTTTGCTGTTTTTAAACTCTTTACTTTCTTATTGTCAACTCAAGACTGAAAGATATGTGTTCGATTGATAACTTTAGAGCTCTTATTATTCTTAACTCACGAGTATATCTCTATCATGTGTGCTTACAGTCAAAATTGGGAGGCCGGGGTACCGTGTAACAAAGCAGTTTGATCATGAGACAAAGCAGAGGTCTCTTCTCTTCCAGGTGTATTAACTTTTTATTTATTTATTTATTTATTGTGTTCTCATTGTCTTAAATGGATTCTCTTTTTTTCTTATGGGGTTTTTTTTCCCCGATTGATCAGCTGAAGTAAGAGATGATGTTAACTCTATTCTTCTTGTAACATTGTATTTCAAGCAGATTGAATATCCGGAGATTGAAGACCATGCAAAGCCAAGGCACAGGTTTATGTCATCTTATGAACAGGTTGATCTTCTTTCTATGGCCTGAAAACTTTCACATGCTTTGTCATTTATTTCTCTGCTATGCAGTGCACTTAAATTATTAATGCTGAATGGGTACCTTTGTTTATAGAAGATGAAACTTGATGTTCTAATCTTTCTTTTTATCGCATCTGAATGGATGCAGAGGGTCCAACCCTTCGATAAGAGATACCAGTATCTTCTGTTTGCAGCAGAACCATATGAGATCATTGCTTTCAAGGTAAATCAGTCATAATTCTACATGCTATTGATCTGCATCTTATAATATTTTATATGTAATTATTGGTTTTGGTTGTAACCATGTTCCTAGTTGGGTACTTTCCCTTGCATACACCTCGTGAACTTGAGTTGTGCCCCTTTGTGCTTGTAATAGAATTGGCTTAAATATTTGGGGCTTCCTTTGGATGCCCCATTCAAAAATTGAAATCTATTTGGGATGATGTGCTAGAAAAAATGGAGCGAAAACTAGCTAGTTGGAAGATGATGTATCTATCTAGAGGTGGTAGGGTCATTGTACTCAAATGCACCCTATCCAACTTGCCAAACTACTTTCCATCACTATTTCCGCTTCACGCCAAGGTGGCTCATCGCATAGAGAAACTTTAACGAGATTTCTTGTAGGGGGGTAAGTGATGAGTTTAAATTCCACTTGGTAAAATGGGTCACAATGTGCTCCCTTATTCTGGGCAGAGGATTGTATATATATAACTTGCAACCTTTTAACGAAGCTTTGATTGTCAAATGACCATGGAGATACCACAATGGATGGAAAGCATTATGGATAGTTGTTATAGAATCGAAGCATGGTGAACCATGGGGAGGATGGTGTTCAAATGAAGTAAGTGGGCTATATCCTGCGGGACTATGGAAACACATGAGAAGAGGATGGGACACATATTCTAGAAATATTTGTTTTGAGGTGGGTGATGTGTACAAAATAAATTTTTGGCATGATGTGTGGTGTGGACCTCTTAATCCATCTAATGGTACTCCCTAATGGAATGTTATATTCTTTTGAGACGCACGAGATGGGGAAGTTGATACTTTCTTGAGGTTCTATGATCTAGTGTACTCTACCTGTATAATGAGGGGAGCTGAAGATAAGATCTTTTGGCGCGCTTCTAAGAAAGGGAAGAAGTTCATAGTCCACTCCCTCTATGATGCCATGATCATGCATAATACAAATCGATTTTCTTGGAAGAGTATTTGGAAGATAAAAGTGCCCCTAAAGTATATTTGTTTTGCATGGATGGCTACATTAAGGAAGATCCTCACAATAGACAACCTATGGAAATATTACATCATAGTCGTGAATTAGTGTTGTATGTGCAAAAAGAGTGGAGAATCCATGTATCATCTCTTACTTCATTGTGAGATTACTATGACCTTGTGGAAGGACTTCTTTGCTTGGATGGGGTTGGCTTGGGTAACGCTGAAAAGAGTAATCGACCTCCTAGCTTCTTGGTAAGGTATCCAGGGAACCCTCAAATTGCAACAATGTGAAAAATGGTCCCAATTGTCTGTGTTGGTATATTTGGAGGGAGAGGAATGCAAGAAATTTTGAACATCGAGAGCAGTCAATGTATGAGCTTAGAAGTTTATTTTTCAATATGTACTCCATTGGTCGATTGTAATTGATTTTAATGGCATGTCTTTTCCTCACTTTCTTGTATCGCTAAACTAGCATGTATAGGCAATGCTCTTGTATATGTCCCCATATATTCGGGCCTTGTCTATTTTATGCTATAAAAGAAGAAGATTGGCTTACTTATCCCAAAAAATAGTAATCCACAAGAAAATGTAAGGTTGTCTGCAATGGCCTCTTAAGTGGTGGTATTCATGGGGGATGCCGGTATTTCAAGTTTTAAAATATGTGGTTAGCTGTTGATGGTTTTATTGAGAATGTTCATTCTTGGTGGTCTTCTTATCAGTTCACAGGTACTTCCAGTTTTAGTTGTGCAAGTAAGCTTAGAAGTAAGATTTAGGCTGCGTTTGGATGTTGAGCTGAGCTGAGTTGAGTTAAATAAAATATTATTAAAATATTAGTTTTTAATATTATGAGCATGTTGGAATTTGAAAAAATTGAATTTTTATTATATTTTGTAAGGGAATTTGGGAAAATATATGAAGATTTGGAAAAGTCGTAATGATGAGATGAGGTGGGTTTGGTGACCAAAAGTTATAATGATGAGATGGGGTGAGCTAAGTGGAACTTGGAAGTTTTTGGCAGTGTTGACAACCAAAAGATACCTTAATGGAGGAGTTACAGAAGTTAAAAGAGGGGTAGGAATCGATGGGAGATACCTTGGAGGAGGTATTGTTGAGGAAGAGTTTGGTTGTGAATGAATTGGAGAGGTATAAGCGTAAGGCTTTGAAGCAAGATTTAAAGAAGTGGAACTTGAAAGTTTTTGATGGTGTTGACAACTAGAAGATACCTTAATGGAGGAGGTACAAAAGTTAAAGAGGCAGGAATCAATGGGAGATACCTCGGAGGAGGTTTGGTTGAGGAAGGGTTTGGTTGTGAATGAATTGGAGAGGTATTGTTGATGGAGACCTAGTGACGACAAAAATTAAGGGTCTTTTGGTTAAAAGAATGTGATAAATGTATGCAATTACTCTATAAAGTGGCTAATTAACATAGGCACAACAACAATATTGAGACACTCCATTTGGGTACTCAAGTGCTCTATCCCCCCTCTAAATTAGAGAATCATATTGTGCATTTTAATGAGAACCTTCTCACGGAGCTGACCTGTTGGAGGCCGAAGATCAATGATTTGCATTTTGATTCCATTAATTCACAGAGTGCGAGCTGGTTGGAAAGACTTTTTGAAAAAGATGAGATTTATAAGGTCATTAGTTGTATGGCGAAAGACTAAGCACTAGGTTTGGATGATTTTCATTGGGATTCTTTCAAACTTGCTGGAAGATTGTGAAATGTGTTGTTATGCATGTTTTTCTTGAATTCCACTTCTTCAAAATGTTTGAGAAATGCCTCAATGAAGGAGGTTTTTTAGCTGGTTTTCGATAGGTAACGGTACTAAAGGCTTTATCATAATGTAACATCTCTGATTGCAGAGGACACTCTTTATCTTTTGTGAAGCGGATCTTGGCCAAATCCAAGTTTACAAACACTCATATTATGCTTCGGAGCTATATCGGGGCTTAAGGTGAACTTCGTAAGTCTGAGATGGTGGCGGTGGGTATAGTGCCTATAATCAAAAGTTTGACAAGTCTCTTGGGTTGTAAAATGTCTTCTTTGCCTAAGAAATATTTAGATCTTCCGTTAGGGGCAACCTTTAAAGCTATAGCTATTTGGGACGAGATTATAGAGAAAGTTGAGAAAATGTCGGTTGGGTGGAAACAGTTGTATTTATTAAAAGGGGGTCAACTCACACTAATTAAGAGCACTTTATCTAATCTTTTGGCCCATTTTTATCTCTATTTTTGTTGCCTGCAAGGGTGGCGAATAGGATCGAAAAGTTGTTCCGGGCTTTCTTGTAGGGTGGAGTGGGGGAGGAAACAAAATTCCATCTTGTTAATTGGAATCAAATTTGCCCCCCAATCTTGATCGGAGGCTTGGGAGTGCACAACTTGAGGACTTTCAATAAAATTTTATTGGAGAAATGGTGATGGAGGTACCACTTGGAGGGGAATTTGTTATGGAAGGAAGTTATTGACTTTAGACATGGAAGTTTTTGGGGGGTTGGTGCTCCAATGTAGTGAAGGGGTATGGCATGGGGTTGTGGAAATTTATTAGGAAGGGTTGATAGTGTTTTGAAAACCGTATCTGTTTTGTGGTTGGATAGGGCACTAGAATCAGGTTTTGGCATGATGTTTGGTATGGAGAGTGTTCTCTTGAAAGGGTGCCTTCCCTGCTCTCTCTATAGTATTGCAGTTAATAGAGATGCTTTTGTGGTGGATCTGCTTGCATTTTTACATGGTTCTTACCAGTGGAATGTACTATTTAGTAGGGATAATCATGATTGGGGATTGCCTACCATTTCAGAAATTTTCAGCTTGATATACTTAACAGAAAGTATAACGGCATAGGGGAATAGGATGCAATGGAGGTCCATTGGCAGCAAGAAGTTCACAGTCAAGGCACATTAAAAACTTTGACATAACAAGATAATGTACCTTTCTCATGGAGAAGTATTTGGAGGTCTCACGTGCCTTCCAAAATAGCTCTATTTGTATGGACCGTTGCTCTTGGGAATATTCTGACCATGGATAACTTAAGGAAGAGGGGACTCATTGTGATGGATTTGTGCTATTTGTACAAAAAATATGGAGAATCAGTGGATCACCTATTATTGCATTGTGAGGTAACGAGTATTGTGAAATGAGATCTTTAGAAAAGTAGATATCACTCGGGTAATGCCGTTGAGGGTCGTTGATTTACCTGCTTGCTCGAATGAAATTCAAGGCTGTCCCTAGGTGGCGGTGGTATGGAAAATGATTCCGTTGTGCTTTGAAGATAGGGAGAGCACAATGTCGGAACTCCAGAATTTTTTTGTACGCGTTAATGCTATGGTTTTCAGCCATTGTGCTTAATGGAAACAATGTTCATGATTTCTTATCTTTAATTTAGTATTTCTAGAATGTATTTAGGCATTCTTCTGTATACCTCCTAGGTACATGGGCTATGCCTATTTCGTTAATATCAATAAAATTGACAAAATTGACGTCTTACTAAAAAAAAAAAGTTAACAGAATTTCACTCCATTCAAATTAGAGTTAAATTTAACGGATTAGTGGACAGGAGCATGGTGGGAACGCTAATTTAAAGACATATTTGTGCTTTTTTTAATAGGCCAATGATATTTTGTTAATGCTTATATAGGAATAATACATATTGGTGTTTATTCATTTGCAATGTCCGGCCCATTCCCATCCTAATCCCACTGCAACGCTAATTTTGACTCCATTTTGGAAGCAGTGCTAGATATTACACATTATTGTAAAATTAAGATGACATGATTGGAAGAATTTTAAATTTATGGGGACATTTCAAATGATCCTATAATTACTAAAATTTATTTAGTTTTACCCAGGTTCCTAGCACAGAGATTGACAAAACGCCTCCCAAGTTCTTCACGCATTGGGATCCAGACTCAAAAATGTTCACGGTTAGTTTGTTTAATACTTGCTCTTCTGCTTCAAATGCTTTTAGATTTATGCTGGCACAGAGACCGATTGCTTGATCAATCAGTCCAGTCTGTGTAACACAGTAAATTTACATGGTTGGCCCGTGGATCAGCTTCTGGTCTTAATTCTCATCTCTCGATTTACTTTATCACCCAAGCAATGCCACATTGCCACCTGACTTGCTTTCTTTCTGAATTGGGTTGGACAATCTTTATTGTCTCACAGGCCAGCTGCTGATCTGCTTAAACCACTCTTATGTTTTTCTTTTTCGGATTTGCAGTAATTACTTTTATCTGACCTGGTTATTTGGTGTGTAAATGTGAAGTTGCAATTATATTTCAAATCCAAGCCACCAGAGGCGATCAAACCTCAATCTGGCCCCGTAGCCAATGGCACAGCAGCTCCTGGTGTCCCACCAAGACCTTTGCCGCCACCACCCCAAGCCCCACCCCCACCACCGCCTCCAACCCAAGGAGTACCACCTGGTGCACCCATTGGAAATCCTCCTAGAGCTCCGCCACCGTCAATGCCAGCTTTGTTCCCACCACCACCTCCTCCTGCAGCAAATGGACCTAGGCCTATGCCTCCTGGCGGAACTCCACCTGTCCCTCCCCCACCCCCTGTTGGTAGTGGTACAATGGCAAATTTCACACCTGGTACCAGACCTCCAATGCCTCCCCCACAAGGTTTTCCACCCCAACAGATACAGGGCCAGGGTGTTCGTCCTCCACCACCACCTTCTAGCATGGGGCAACAGGTCCCTAGGCCCCCTCCCCAGTAAGCATATCACTTTGAAGTAGTTATGGAAAGAACTATATCCGAGTACCATGCTCTTGTCTTTTTTCTTTTTCCTTTTCTGGAAGGAACTATGCTAGCGGTAAAGATGTGTTTATTCAGATACTTAAACTGAATGTAACTTGATGTGGTTAGCAATTTTCAAGAATTCTTCAAGATATTTGTGCGTTTCGGTTAATGAGCTTGTCCTATTTTGAATGTTCCGCCTTTTTGTTAGACTTGGGGAAAGCAAAAGTTGCATAGTGGTGATTGGATCTATTTTAAGATTTGTTTTTGCTGCATTTATGTCAAAATTCAAAGCATATATATTCAATATGCTTACAAAGTGCTCCCCCGTGCCAAGACTGCTTTATGTATGCTCACACTTGATCTAGCTGCTTTTCTCTTGTATACAAGTACTTGGGTAGCATCTGTTGTGCATTATAATCATTTTCCATAAAAGAATAATGTACTTCTAGAGCTCACATCATGCACTGTTGCACACACACGCCCATTTGTTTCAACACTCGTTACATATATTTATGGGCAAATAAATAAGTGTGAACTAGATCAAATAGCAGTGGAGATTCCGACGCCTCAATCCAGCTCCTTCCGTTTGGCGCCTACCATTCTAGAAGCCTCCAGCTTCTTATCACGTTGCACAATTTGGTGTTGACTATTCCAACATCTAGCAGGTAATCGTATTTCGTAAGCCACTCAAAAAACAACTTATTTTTTATTTTTCAGAGAAACCTTTAATTTTGTTAAAAAGGATTTCGAACTCAGCTTTATAATCAGTAACAACGCAAACCTGTTTGAGATGAGTAATAGACTATAGGATCATCGTATGGAGTAGAGTCGAACCTTATCTAAATTGCATTGTAAATTCCTCCCAAGAATGGAAAGGTTGCTGCGTCACTAGCATCTTGAAACAAGATTAAAGCCTCCTCATCCAAAATAAAGGAAGCAATGAAAATACGTTGACTAGGAGGGACCTAATAATAGAGAAAGTATTGAATTGCACGGTAAATTCATGGAGATAGATTACCACCACAAAAGCGAGGAAAGTCAAGTTTTATTTTTTTGATAAAACCTCTGTTTGTAGTATTTTATTGCCTCATTTTGCTTATACCCGTCCTTGATATCCACATCTCTATTAAATGGATTAAGATCTTGAGTATTTCTGTTAACCTTATGAGGATCATCAGAGTCATGAGAAAAAGGCTGTGAAATTTGCTATAAAACATCATGAAATTTCTCGTCTTGTGCTTCACGTTCCAACCTCGCAGCCTCTTGCTTCTTCAACAACGGGCCAATTGCATCCTCGATCGGTCTGTTTCTGCTGATGATCTTGTTTCTACCGCAAGTCGTTCATGGAATCAACCATCTGAGCATAAGACCTTGTTCCTTCGGTCAAGATTGATACTAATTGAAATGGATCCAAATGATCTGGTTAGAGAGTCACTCTCCAAAAATTAGGGTTACAGGAGAAGAATATAGAGTGAGAGAGAGAGAGAAGAAGTTCTGTTGCTGAATTGAATTCTCGTCGAAGATTTTCCCTCCCACTAGAATGAATTTATACTGAATTAATTACAATGCAGCGACACCACTTCCATACAGAATGGATAAAAAATGACAACGTTACACAAACTGGAAAGAAACATCTCAACGACAACCTTCTATTAAAGCACAATCAATTAAACGTATACAAAAAACGACAACGTTTCTAATTTCCACTTAAAGCAAACTATCAGCAACGACCCCCCCTCTCTTAACGACCTTCCTTTCTTATTTAAGAACAGTAAACAACTGCACTATGCATGGATGCATCACGAACCAGCACCTTGCCCACTGCCATGCTTCCACTGATCCAGCACTTTCAGTATAGTCCATAACAAAATCTCAAAAAATAAACAAAGTTACGTTGATATAGTTAATTTTTGTTGATGCACGATTAATGTCGCTGTGTTAAAACTTAAAATACAGCATAATCTCAAATATGGTTCATTCTTAAAATGATCACGGCCCGTCTGATAATCTGTAACCAATTAGGATCATCGACGTTGCTGAGACGCATGTATAAGAATTTTATTTATTTATTTTTTATATATAAAATTAAATATAGTACTTTAAATACTTGACTAAACAATGAATTATTTTGCAAGAAATGGAAAGATGTTTAGGTACTACTCATGCTAATATTAATTTTGATTATATATATTTTCATTTCTTTAAAACGTGGAAAAATTAATTAGATGCATGCATGACAATCATGCGTTTTCTTTGCAAAACTACACATTAATTTATATATATATATATATATATATAATTGAGTCTCTCCTATATATAAGCTCATGTCGTATAGTTTTTTATTAAATTTTAAAATAGTTTATGTTAAATATTAAAATATTTCAACACATATCATATTAAAATTAAAAATACCGTGAAAAAGTTTGGCATAACCATCATGTATATCATATTTGAGATTTGAGAAGATGATGTACATTAATTACATTACCAACATATATATATATATATATATTTATATTTAAAAAGCGCCTATCCCCGATTCAACAGTAATAAATAGTAGTAATTGTTTAACTTTATATTTCATTTATGCCCCAGCTTGCTTGGTGTTATTATGTTCTATCTTGAAGAAATAGCAAAGCACACACGAGACGAGTTCATTCGGCTCTCTTCTTCCTCCCAAATTCTCTTTCACGACTACACACCTCACACGGATTCTCCACCCTTGCACTACCATTGTCAGCCCTCAACCTCACCTCCGGCCACCATCAACTCCCCTTATCCTGAAAACCATACCCCAGCCACCATAACCCCTCATGACATCTCCCTCCCGAACCCTCTTTCAATTTAGGCCCATCTTTAGACCCAAACCCTAAATTCTTCATCTCGTTCTCAATTTTCTCAGCCAATCTCGCACATGGATCGGCGACCCGTGAAGAGGGCTCATTTGGGCTAGGACGTCCATAGGTCCCCAAGGTATAATCTTTCGCCTCCTTCCCTGCTTATGGTTTCCAATGCGATTATTTTCCAGGATAACAAATCATATTTTTCATGATCTTGATCTGGTTTGACTTCTACGTGTTTACTATGTTTTATTATAGATTTCCTTTTCTTTGGCCAAATCTGCTATTCGGTATATTGGTTAGCTGTGTTCGTTTATTACCTGTGTTCATTTATTTTGCCATGTTTTGTGGAACTTTGAAATCAATTTTTGTTGTTTGTGCGGCCTTGCACCGATTGCTTTTGTCCTAGAATAAGTTTTCTTTGTGCTTAATTGTCGAGAAAACTGGGAAAGTGATACAAAATTATTTTTTTAACAAAAAAAGAAAAAAAAAATCCATGCTTTATTTGTTCACTTTGTTGCCAAAAGATAATACAATTTGGATAGAATGAAGCCTCGATAGCATTGTTCTACTAAAAAAGTTTGTTAGTGTTTTTAGCTACTTTATTTTGGGCAAGTTTGGATTTCCCGTAGTTTGATTGATTTTGGAACATAGGTTTTAATTTTTAATTAGTTTGTTAGTGGGATCCTATGCCATTTACACGACTCATATTGTCTTGCTGTTTAGTGTTTTTCAAATTATGTCGCTTTTCTTTTGTTGGTTGGTTTTTCTTGTAAAGAGATAACGAAGACAATGAGTTATGTAACCCAATCCCGGTCTCAAACCTAGATTTGAAATATCCCTTTGGAGACTACGTACAAATCGATTTGGCCTTGAAATTGTAAGTAGATTAAGATTTCTTTTTAGACCACGAGGCCCAATTTCATTCTTTTTGTCACACGAGTAATCCTTACCATTAAAAGATCATTTTTTTCTTGGATGTGCTGTTATTAATTAGTTAATTAACACTACAAGAAAAATGAACATTAGTGACCAAACATTTGCGATCAAAATGACTATTTTTGCTGGAAATAACTTTTTGCAACGTTCTTTTTTACTTTTTGTGACGAAATCCACATAGTTTTGTATGAATATTGCCAAATGTTGGTTTGGTGTTTTTTATTGTTAATAATATGTGGATTCATCTGTTAATATTGGGTGGGTTTTTTAAGTGTTGTTTTTTATTCACTGTTTAAGCAATTGTTTATTTATTAGTTGAACATTGGAACAAGAGACAAAGTTGAGGAACTGTTGAGTATAGCTGTTTATTTGTTTTCCCCCGTTACCCTTGGATTTTCTATTTGTTTATTTGTTTAAAATGTAATCCTCCTTTGTAGGAACTATACTCAGGTTGAATTTATTTGAGATCAATTCTTCCAACTCTATAAAGAAGTCATATTATCTGAGATTACAATTTTGTTCCTGCAAAACAGGATTTATATCTTCTTCCCATATAATTATCACGATGGCATCTATCTTAGTTGAAAATCATGCTTGCTTTTTCAATTTATTTTGTGTGCACAGAAAAACAAAATTGTGGAATGCTGCATTGTGGGGCTTTGGTGATTGTTTGTTCTACTTATTGCTGCAAATCCACAAATTGTTTTTTTTCCTCTAATAATCATGGCTTGAATTTTTTGTTCATGTGTTGCCAAAACATTGTTGAATTTCAAGTTCTAGACAACAACATGTTCGTGTCGATGGAGTTGTTCTAGAGAATGAACAAAGCGTCTATGCATGTTTGTAAGAATTTGTGAAAATTATTATGTTTTCATTTTGGCACGATTGACGAGTTTGTGTTATTTTGTGGGCTTTTTTGTTTTGATGATCATAAACATTCAGGCAAGGTGCTGTAAAGTTTAAACAACCTTGAGCGCTTTCCAGGCTAAAGCCTAAGACAGTACATCTTGCTACCAAATGATCAATTATATTGGAAGAATCTCTTGAGGCTATATATAGATGAGAGCAAGGACAAACTTCCATCGAATAGAAATTACTTGAAATTTCGTATAATTAACAACACCATTTCCATCTATGTTTGCTTGAAATGTAGGGAGGGTCTATTCATGTTGTTTTATGCGAATTAAGGCAGAGAAAGGTGGTATGCTCTATGTGTTCACAATTTGCTTTCTTCAAGTTCTGCCTTTTTGAAAATAACTTTTGGGTATTTCGGTGCTGATTTGAAGTAACAATAAGTTGTAGAAATTATATTTTTTACTTCTATTCTTTCAATGATAATTCTCTAACTTTTGCTATATTGGTTGCAATATTGTTTGGTTGTTATCTAACCTTTAGTCGTTCTGTTTGATTGGTTACATATTAGTATACTATTTGGTGTTGATTTTGAAGTTTTGGTTCCATTTATTGAACGCTTAGTGCTTTATCAACTTCTTGGCTTTTTATCACTGAATGTATGTTTTACTTCTTTCATGACATCCTTTGATGCATAGTTTGGTTATTTTTAGCTGCCTCTATGTTAATGGTTCTTTTTTAATTTTCATTTCATATATTATTTGTATTATTAGGTAATTTGATGAAGAATGATAAGTTATTAAACCAAATTATCTATGTAACTTTGGGAACCATAAGTGCATTCTCTTTATAGAAATTTTCATCTTGCTACATGAAATATATAGAATTTATTAGTAAAGTAGATATACAATTTTTAGTCCATTTTTTAATGTATTTATATATTGATCAATTATAAATCTATAAAATTTAATATACACAACAATCCACGCATTGCGCAGGTAGTATCATTAGCAAAAAGTTCTGTTTCCCAAAAAAAGAAAAGATTTTGTATTGTTGATAGAACTTATAGATATGAGGTTGAATGTAATTGAGGTGGACAGAAGAAAACTGGGGTGCATTAGAAGAAGATGAATGTTGATGCAATGAGATCCTAAAAACCATGTTGTGTATGTAATTGTGTTTTTGTTTCTCCTCATTTGTAGTTTGGATCGTTCTTGAGGTTGTTTTTCGTGATTTTTAATTTTGGATGAATTTGGTGCTGTGCATTGTAAATTAGATCTATACTTCGATTAGCTTCCCCAGTTCAAATTGTCTTTCTAATCAAGTCTGCAAGGGACTTTTATCTTTACCTTATGTCTTTGTGCAGTACTTTTGCTTATTTAGTTCATTATCTGTTGCTGATTGGATTTATCGTTTTGAGGATAAAGGGAAAGTTTGCTGTGTTTTGTTTTGATGACAAGAAAGTTCAAGAAAATTGAAGGTGTTTTAAGGGGAAGCCAACTGATGGAGCCCTTGAACACTCGATAGGAAGTATCATTGGCCTCTAATGACCAGAATGATGACGTTAAATATGGGAATGCCATTGGCAGTATTAAGCCAGAAGATAATAGTTTGGATGGTGGGACAGGTACATATATGTATATATATAATTATAATTATAAGCTGTTAGATTAAGATGGAGAATTGTGGATTTCTTTTTTTTCAATTTTCTTTTTGTTGGGCCAATATTATTATTTACTCATTTTTTCTAAGCAGATAGCACAAGTCCATCATGCAACTCTGCTCCATCTACTTTAGACATAAAACTGAGAAGCAAGGCAAAAGTAACACTTCAGCTTCACCATTTCTCTTCAAGGCTCCAATTAAACAATAAGAAAAAAATAATTTTAAATTCAACTTCTATAGTATCGTATTCTAAATCCAAAAAAGACTAGGGTTTGCAGTTCTAATTTAAACAATTCTAAAACTATGATTATGGATGTCCTGTTTAACTTGAGTTATAGGCTAAAATAGAAAACAAATGTAGAAAAAAGCATATGAGACTGAGACTATTTCTGAAACTAAAATAAAAGATGCTATCAATATATTGCAAGTTCTGATCCATTGTTGATCTCGGTGTTTGAAAATGCATTCATTTTATGTATTTATCTTCGCTCAGTCACAAGATTGTTTCAAACTCCCAATGGTCTTGCCCCATTTTGTTGTCATCATTTGCTTTCTCCTTGCTTTGGATTCTTTGCTTTGATTAAACCTTTTGATGTTATCTACTATTGTGCAAGTTAGGGTACTTGGAAGATCAGCATCCAGCTTCAAACATGGACCCTTATATTGTGACCTCGCTACTGGCAGAAATTACAATATTATGGAACAAACACTGGAGGCTGAAGTTTGAATACTTATAGGTGTTTTATGCATATAATTTATCCGTGTCTAAAAAATGTTGTAGCTTTGATTTTGCTCATTTTTCATGATTTTACAGTATAGACACAATACCCTTACATGCAATGGGGTTTTTTTTTTTATCAACTCAGGGGATTGCTTGAGGTGCATTTGTTGAAGTGGGTGTTTAACCATAGTTTAGCACGTCTTAGTCATATTTTAGGACTTTTTTGGTCCAAAGATTGGCCGTTAGTTTCTTAGAGAATGGGAAAAAATAAAAAATGAAAATAAAGATCGAACATCATGTTGTATGTCTTTTGGTTAACCAATTAAGAAAGTCACCCAAAGCAAGCTAAATAAGTTTTGCATTTCTTTTTTTTTCTTTTTTTATGTTTTGATAGTTTGGGGTGGGAATTGAAGAAAATCTATAGCTTGGGAAGATACATGTATTTGTCTATAAAAGAGAACCACCCATAAATTCATGAATGAAAAATAATAAAAAATATACACAAGGTGCATTAAATGAAAAACCACCTTTGGGTAGGAGTCATCCAATACAACAAATATGAAAATTTCTCATAGTCCCATTGCAGCTTCACATAGATAAATAAACTACAATTAACTGAAAAGGCTGAATTTGCTTCTTGCTCGTTGGCTTTCAAGCATTTGGTTTGTTCTATAGTTTGATGGTGTGACTTCGTTAGGGTGAGGGGATGTTTTGGCCCATTGATGGGAGGTGGAGGCCAGATTTCTCAGTCCTACTTTTGTCTGTGTGGCCATGTTTTGTGTTTATTTGTGCTCCCTTCATTCGATTACATCCCTGTCTAAGCAAAATATATTTATTTCTCTTTGTTCTTTCTCTCTCTCTCTCTCTCTCTCTCTTTCTGATTTTTGTAAGAATCCTGAACATCTAGAAAGCACAAAAAGGAAGAAAGTCTACAACTAAACCAAAAAAATGAGTTTTCATGATCAAATGGACCAATAGCAGATAGCCACTCATTTATTTTTGTTCAAAATACCGATTCAAAGTTTATTTACTTAGTTTTTATTTTTGTTGCATTTGGTTGGACTTTCTTCCTCATTTACCCATTGGTTAAGGTACGAACGAAGCATTTTTCTTTAGTTTTTGTAATTTTTTTCCTTTTTTATTCTATTATTTTCAGGTTCAATTTAGGTGTAGCACTTGAAATTAGTGGTCTCCGTTGGTCTCTACGTGTGCTTTCAGAGAAAGCAAAGGGGTTTAGAAGGGAACACAGGTTCAATACTATGAATCTTATGTCGTCCTTTTGCTAGCATTTTAGATGTTGAGATATGGATTTCAAATTAAAAAATTCTCTAACTTTCTCTTGGTAGCCAAATACGCCGTGAAAGTTTTGTTATATTTCTCGGAGACTCGAACACCCTGATTTCTTTGCACGATTTTATGTATATTGTGACGTGCATTAGTTTCTATATATATTAACGAGATTAGATGAAAAGTTTTGGATTTTGCTCTTTAGTGTTCTATGGTTTAGGGGTCAGATTAGTTTCGCCTTCTGCTGCGTATACCCGAAGAATAGTGTATTAGATAATGCTAAGGATCGTATGCTTCAAGTTATTATTTTCCTTCCAAAAATAGCTCCCCTTTGTGGTTCTCTTTCATTTCCATTCTTCTTATGCCTTTGAATTTGGTCTTTTAGTTCTGGAAATGCTAAGAGAAAGAAATATAAATTCCTTGAATGCTAAAATATTGAACTCTGTTTTATTTTTATTTTTTCAAAGGGAATTCATTTTTAGAAATCAAATGTTTTATTATTTATGTTCAAATAGAAAAATGTTTGGGTTAGTCAAAATGCATTTTATGATAGGCTCCTAAATTCACGTTATTTATAGTGGTCTGCTATTTTTCCCCTCTGAACGCTTTCATAATTATATAATCATCTCCAATTTGCTCATATAATTTGAATTGATCTGCAATTCCCTAAGGGAGATATATGGTTGTGGTGATTTGATTTTTTCATCATACAAAACTTTTATGTAAGTATTTCAAATGTGTGGCATTAAGAAAACAAGTTTTTGGTTCTATTTAACCTTAAGCTTCTTCTTTTTTCCCTATTGTGGGCTTATCATTGCAGGTACTTTAAGCAATTTGCTGACTACTTGACACTGTTTTGAGCCTCCTAATTATAGCCTCTTACAAGCATTGCATAGTCGACATTATTGTCATTTGGTAAGCAAAAGAATTAAATAGCTAATTGGTATTGTTTTAGTGGTTGTGAACTATTATATTCTTTTAGAGGTAATGAAAACCTGCCTAACAATACATCTTGCTTATACTTAAAAGGGTGAAGTTACATTTTTATACTTAAAGTCATCTACAATATATCCTCTTCAGGTTATGTCATTATAATCAAAGAAGCTTTTACACGGTATTTTTCTTTTCCAAATCTCCATCGATGAATTTATTCGATACTTGATTTGCTCTCTTGGTCTTTGTCTGCTTTTATGTGGGGGTACTGATAATTTGGTTTGTGCAAGTGTCATCATTTGGTTTCTATGGTTGGTTTGCATCCTTCTATTGAGTAGAATAGAAATTGTTGAGTCTTGGGGAAAGAAAAGTGAATTTTCAATCTTAGACTAGCTCCAAGTTTCAAATTTATAATTTTATCTCTTGGAATTGTAAAACAAATCCTTGTTATAGTGTGTCTAATATGGATATTATGTTGTTTTGGCATATGTTAATGGGGTTCTATGCAACCTCCAGCTAATTATAAAGAAAGTGAAGGTTTCCACCACCCTAGGTGAAAATTAATTGACCTATTTTTCATCCCAGATACAAGGTTCTATGTTCTTGTACAATCTGTTAGAAGTCCACATCTTGTGTTTTCTTTTGCTATCGTTTCTTCTATTAAATCTATTGCAAGTTCATTATTGCAGTTATTAAGTGGTAGTTGTTGGATGCTAAAAATTGATTTCGCATCTCATTTGAAATTGTGCTAATATTTTTTCATACAAACTTGATACAATCTCATTTAGAAATTATATGTAAAAGAGACTTATTATGCAGTCCAAGTAGTTGGGTAAAATTCCAATTTCATATCATATTTTATCATAAGTCTTTAAATGTTAGTATCATTTGAACAAATCTGTCATTAGCATATAAAAATGGCCTTGTTGGAAATTAGAAGCTGAAAATTAAATCAGGTTAGAATAGAAATAAATAAATAATAATATGTGGTCATGTTCTACATACTTCCCATTGTTAAATTTATTTAAATATCCATTATATTTCCTTTTTGGTGAGGGGATCCCGAGTTTAGTCACACGCCCTAATATCTGTACAGAGAGCTTGTTTTGACATATAAGGAATACGGCACAATAAAAAATAGTCATTCTCAATTGCTTCTCATGTTTTTGCATGACAATTGTTTTACTTGTTTCTCAATTGCAGGTATAGGTGGAGGCAAGGGGCTGACTTTTATTTATTTATTTTCAGCATACAACATTTTCTTTAATGGCATTATGAAAATAAGTTATTGGTTCTATTTAGCCCCATTTTTTTTTATATTGAGGGCTTATACTGTAAATTTTTGAGAACTAACAGATAATGAGATTCAATCCTATTTCACATGTAGAAAGTTATCTCATGTACGCTTCCTGTATGGTGAGCACAAAGTATTTCATCAAAGCTTTATATTGATAGACTCGAAATAATTATGCACGAAATTATTTGCAATGTTCTAGGCTCTTACAGCCTTAATACCATTACCTTTGTGTTTTATGTAATGAACATGTTTTTCAATCAATTTGTACTGTTATTTGCTCCAACATGCAAGCATGCATCGCATGTTGAACTCCTCCTAGAGAACCATTGCCAAGAAAATGTATTTGTTTGTTACAACTCATATCAATTTGTTTTTTTTTTTCTCTCATTTGTGATCAGATGTTTCTAGACTTATAATTTGTCTAAACTTATTAATTTTTAAATTAGTAGCTTGCAACTTGAATGAATTATGTTATTTTCATTTATTCTTAACTTTTTTTTACACTAAATGTTTATATTTTTTAATTTATTTTATAGTAATACAAGGCAGCGTGCCTCGCACGTAGCATCACTCCTAGTATATATATATATATATATATATATATATAAGAGATATTCAATATCTGCATGTGTACTGTGATGTACGATATCTTCTAGTACGTACGTACAAGGTCCCTAAAGAGTCTGGAAAATTTAAACGTGTGTTTATGCAGATTCATGAGACAAACACAAATCTCGTCATCCCATAAGCTAACTTAATTGGAAAAAAATCACTGAAATCCAATTCATGAGCAAATTCAAAATTTGCTTACTAATTTGTTAAGTTCCGATAATCCAAATGCATGGAGAAAAAAGAAAAAACCATGAGAAAGAAAAGAACGGAAAGAAGTTTAGGCATTAATATCGTAGCTCTATGCAGATCATGATCAAAAAATTAAAGGAATTGAAGAAGTAAATAAAAAATAGAGAAGTTTCTTTCGAGAATAGATAGTGGGAAAAAACTTACTATTGCATTGAATTGGCTAAATGCAAATTTAAATTTTAGCCAATATCACATAAATTTGCATTTGCCTAGTTCATTCAAATCTAATGATCCCCACATTAGATTATCTATTTACTTTTTATATAATAATAAAATATTATTAATTTAATAATAATTTTTTTATTTAATTTATTTTTATCGCATTTATTATTTTTATCACATTTGTTTGCGTCGACACACATTCCTTAAAGCAAGTTGAAGCTAGTTTCTAAATCCCAAGACGGGATTTAATATTATTCGCGCGATCTATGATGGACATGGACAATATTACACCCTCCTAAGGTCCTATCTCTGTCTGCTGTATTCTTACAAAAATACAGGTACATAGTTGGATGAGTGGTGAGCGTGGTATAAGCGAAGGTTTAGATTCCTTCATGTCAAATGATACGTGTGAATGATTTTCCCAGAATTCCTCGATGAGGGCTTCCATCAGCATGGCTCGAAGTGACTCAATGGTCCTCTGACTTGAGACCTCTGTCTCACATCTTGTTAGCAGTTTGCCACTAGGCTCATAATCCTGCACACCATTTAAAGAAAATGCATGCTTAATGGATTGGTTTATGGAAAAAAAACACTACAAGAATTTTTTTTAGAAACGAAATTTCTTAAAGATGAATTAAATTTTGTCTTTAAAAGTAATTATTAAAGATGAATTTTAAATTTCGTCTCAAAATTTGGCCAAATTTGTAAATTTGTTCAAATAGACAACAATCCATTCAAACAACATCTAGTGACGGAGAAAATCATCTCAAACTTGCAAAACCATTCGAATGGGCATTTATCTGTTCAAACGAGAGTGATTTGTGGGAAAATCTAGTAGGAAGGACGTTGCAAGACCGTCCGAATGCCACATTTACTCATTCGAATGAATAACAGGTTGAAAATGAAAGGAATTGTTCATCCTCATTAATTTGGTAATACATATATATATATATATATTTTTCAATTAGTTTTTATTATTTTCAAAAAATGAAATATATATTATATATTATGATTTATAGTGCGTATAAATATTTATAAATGTACAAATTAGTTTTATGTAATTAATTTGAAAATGTCATTTACTTTATTATCATAACCAATAAATAAAATAAGAAAAGTAAGAAATATCTGTTTGGACAAGTTTAATTAAATTATGTTCATCCGAACGGTTAAGTACTTCTTGTCTGAACAAACAGAATAATATTCTAGCATATATTATAAAGGTAATTATACTATATATTATAATACTTATTTTATTTACTATTAGTATTCTTATTATAAAGTTGTTATGCTTAAATTATTTATACCATATTTATGGTACTTATAATTATTAATATGGTAATTCTTCTATGATCCGTTCTTATCCATTCGAACGATTAGAACATATGTTCGAATGAATATTGAAAAGTTTAGGGTTTAAGGTTTAGAGTATCGGTTTGGAGGGTTATGATAATACTAATATGAATTGTATGATACTACCAGTATTACAAAGTATTTAGTAAAGAAATAATACTAATATGTTTATTATGATACTTATATTTAATATACTACATATATTATTTAGATTATAGTGTTATAATACTTATACTAAATACTTTGAATATACCAAGTACTTGTATAAGATACTTACTATATTAGTTAGTATATTAGTAGTGTACTAACTAATATATAATTTGATATATATTTAATATTCTATACTTATATAGAATATATACTTACTATATTACTATGCTATATTAGTATTATAATATATATTTATTATAGTGATACTATTATATACTTATATAGATTACTTAGCATATTAGTATTATACTACTTACTTGTAGTACCTATATATACTAAGTACATATATAGATTACTTAGTATATTAATACTATAGTATATATATTACTTATATAGAATATTTAATGTTCCAAAAGATATATATAGAATACTTAATATATATATATAGTATTATATGGTATATATAGTATTATATGGTATGCTTATTATTAGTTATTATTAATATTATAACTTATAATATATATTACTTAGTATAATATTAGTTTATACTACTATTATAATACTAATATAATACTAATATATCATTATTATTATATTACTATTATAATACTAGTATATTATTACTAATGGTTTACTTAATATATTAATATTATAATAATAATATAATATTACTAACATATTACATAGTATCATTCAAATGGTACAAAACTCGTTCAGATGGTGAGAAATGTGCTAGAATAATGAAAAATGTGTTTGAAATATTTAAATTAGTTCAAATAGTATACATTGAATTATATTTTATTCCAATATAAATTTCAACTTGGTGCCGACCACTCCAATGAAACATCCTACAAAATAAAAAGAAAAAAACTTGGCGTGTATATTAGAAAATTCCTCATGCCTGCCCAAAAGTGCAGCCTATAATCCAAACCTTAAAATAAAGTTCTTCCTTATCTCCTCCAGCACCTCTCCACCCCTACTTCCTTTTTTCTTCCCACTGCAAACAAACCACTAGCCCCCACCTCTCTCAGTTTTAACTATCGTCAAAATTTACCATGTTTCTACTCTCATTTTGATGTCGATAATGGTAAGTCTATCTCTCTTTCTCTTACTTCTCTGTGCCCTTCTTTTTAAAAACTCCCAAAATCCAGCCTCTCTTTCTTGCACAGTAGCCCCCACAACTCCTATTTCTTCTTTCTAAAACCAACTACTATGATTTTGTAAGAGATTTAAGGTGATGAGACTACAATTGAAAAATCACTTATTTATTTGTTGTTGGTAAATATAAACTTAAAAGGATTTTTGTTGTTATAGGATGATTCCACAAAAGACAAGGAGTGGAGCTGCTACCCTTGCTTGATTAAAGGCCTACGAGGAGATCCCACCTCTAATCAGCATTTTTTCTTCTTCTATTATTTCACTTTAATTTTGAAATTTTGTAGCATTTAATTGTATTTGAATATAATGATTTTTGCCTCTGAGTTTTGGGTTTTGAATCATCAAGTAGGACATAATATTGCTGATATTGGGAATTCCTTTGGGATATTTCTTGACTATTTTTATGGTCGGCTGCACTTCTTTTATATGAGTATTGGGATACATGCTTAATCTATAGTTGGTTTTTAGTCCCAAAATTTCTTGTGGATCTTGCGTTAACCTTTATCTATATTGGGATATGCGCTGCATTTTTTTTTTTGGAAGAAATCATGATACTTTCTATAAAGTGTATTCTTTAAAAATGTTCTTAATCTAGATTTTGTTATGTTGAGTTATGGAGTCGAAGGTTTATGGAATCCTAGTTTAGTCCTTATTGCTAGATATATGAATTCTGATTATTATCCTTGCACATTTGTTTAGTGAATCCTTTTCATATGGTAATTGTTGCTTTACCTATTCAAATGAATATATAAAATTTTAATTACATATTTAATCTTTAAAGTGAAGTTTGGTGGGTTAAGTGGCAAGTCAAGGAGCTATTGAAGGAGAAATTTCATATTGTAATGCAAATGATTTGTTGTAAGTAGCAACCATAATTGGTACATCCTTTTATTGATTTTTAATTTCAGTGACTTGTTTATATGAGTAAAATCCTTTTTATATCATCCTCATGACATTATATATGAAAGAAAAGGCATAAAATGTATCATGATGTTACAATATCTCACTTCGATAGGTGAGTCTCATCAACTACATATGGTGGATTGGTCGGACCACAATTTCTATCACTAGAGAGACAATTTAGTGTGGAGAATTTGCTCTTGCTCAATCTGAACGTAGCATTTATTTTAAATATCTCAGAAATCTAAGGACTTTCTTATAAGCTCTTAATGATAGTTGATAATTACACATTGTCTATAAATTTGGGAATAGTCATTACCTATGAGAAAAAAAAGGGGGAATTGATTTTATGTAGATATTCCTTCCACAATTAAGGAGTCTTAAGTAGCTTATATTTGTCTCAAGATTCTATATTGTGCTTATTCTTGCACGAGCTTATTTTGAAGAATTGGTTGTCCAATTAGAAGTCAATAGTGGCTTTGAATTTCAGCATTTTAGTACTTGTTATCTGTGTGTTTAGATGTCGTTGCTATTCTTCAAATTTTTTTATTTTTGATAAGTAATATTCTTACTATTCTTTCAGAGACATGATACTTGATTCGAAAGGTAAGGCCTATGTGGATAAGCTTCAAGGAGATTGTTCTGCGTGTAAGTATTCAACTTTAGTTTTCTTGAGTCCATTTCTAAAAAGTTATGCACATTTATGTGTAGTGTAATTGTGGAAACTGTGAAAGTAGATAGTTTGCAAAAACTTTGCTCACCTTTATGTGAAGTGTAATTATGTGATCTATAGATTTTTTCTTTGGCACCAATACTTCTATTTTGGCCTAACTATGTTGAGGTTTCTCATTAATTCTACTATTTTCATCAATATAGGTCTACTTTATGCATAATTTTTCATTCCAAATTGGATTTCTAGTAACTAATTTTTTGTTAGCACACTGCTTCTGAAGAAGGATGCTACAGTGTATTATTTTAGATATCATTTCTTGAAGTTGTATCTTTTATATGTTTGGAGGAACTTAATTGTTGAATTTTTAAAACTTTTACAAGAATTTAGCCTTATAGTGGCAGATAATAGAGCAAAGTTAAAAGAGATTGAGTTAGTGATAGATGATGAACTTCAAACAACAAGATTGGAGGTCATGTTATCAATTTGATGGATTTGGATGTCTCAGATTGATTACTATATATATTAGTAGATGTATGAGCATATGAAACGGCAAGATTGTCAATCCTAACATGAATTATAGAATAATTGAACGAAGATATTTTATTTCTTTGTTTTTATTTAATATAAAACTTTATAACTTTGTTATTAACTTGTTGATATTGAATTCTTATTTGTATATAAAGATATTGAAAAAATTACATTTGAACATTTCTAATGAAGTGATATAAATATTGTTTAAATATTGTTTATCGTTCAAAAAACTATTAGAGATGAAAACAACTTTGTCTAAAAACAATTCTATTCGAACACCTTAGGAAGAATTTGAGATGAAATAGAAACGAAATTCTTTCATCTCTAACAATATTTTGGGACAAAAATGAATTTTTTGAGACAAATTGATATGTAGTTTTGAAGGTTGTTTTGGCATTTATGATTGCTTTGTAATTTTTTTGGTGTACATGATTGGTTCAGTGTATTGTATATAAAATTGTTGATTGGTCCTCTGTATTGCAAGAAGAAGATTGTTTCGGTGTACATGATTGTTTTATAGTTGTTTTAGTATACATGATTTCTTCTATATTATATATAAAATTGTTGATCACCAAGAATATTATACTATTTTAAGTCTATAAATTATGTGAAAAGAGCTGTATTATACGAGAGATATTTTAAGAAACATAACAAATTTGAGAAGAAAATGACTTAACTCGTATATACCAAAATTTCATTGAAATGAAAAGAAATTTCCATATGGATTAAATAGAATATGATTACTAATTAATTTTTTAAACTTATAATTTAATTAGAATATGCTTATTAATTAAAATATAATTAATTAGAATGATAAAACATGATAGAATAAAATAAATTAATAATTACAAATAACTAAATATTTTTTTGCTTATCTATATATCTTCATGAATGAATAATCCAACGTGAAAATTTGATGTGAATAGCTAAAACCAAATTATGGTTATATTATTTTATTGTTATATAATGAAAAAATAACTATTTCAATGTGAGATTTATGTGAATGAAATAATCAAAAGATAAATTTCTTTTTGCAATAGCTAAATTGTCCTTTAGCTTTGGACAATTCAATGAGAAAAGATGTTAATTTGCATTCTCCTTAAAAAATTGAGCTATTTTATGTTTGAGAGTAGCATATTCTACGGATATGTTTGCTAAGACATTAGCCTCTTTAACTTTGATATTAACTTTCTTTTCTTTCAAATCATCTCGTTCAACTACCTTTACTTGAAAGAAATTTGGTGATTTTCCCTTTCTAAGTTGGCTTAGCAATTATTTTAATGATCTCCTTCGTAAAAATGAATTGGAGATCACTATAGCCTTCTTCACATAACTTTGAAAAATCATAACAAGGATGAGCCTTTTTTGCTTCCGTTTCTTCATCCAATAATTATACATGCCTTCTACCACTTCACTTTATCTGATCTACAAAATAAAATTATGATTGGACAATAAAAATAAAATTGCAAAATCCTAACTGCTTGAATTTTCTCTCTAATGTCTAAAACTAATTTTCTTGTCTTTAAGATGCCTATATGACACTTAATAATTGGCTGGCATGAAAATTAATTTTATACACATCCGGCCTCAAGTTTTTCTTCTTGGCATAAACATATAGCAGAAGTACAAGTCAATATCCTAACATGATAAGAAAAGTAATATACCATATATCGTTGCTGGAAGGTGTTCTATATCTTCTCTTCTATACATGGTGCTTGGCCAAAGTGATATTCCCTGAAAACTTAAACGTTATTTTGATGAGTTTTCACAATCTCCAAAATTCCAGATTTAGAGCTTTGCTCTTACTCAGATACACCTGTAGCAATGTTCACGAGGAAAATATCACATTTGTGATCCCTAGATCCAATACGAGCAACAATAATTGTTGGATATCATCAAAGTTTAATATTTAATTGACGAGAGATAATATGAGTAACAGTATGAGAAGTTAGAGAAATTCCAATGTTAGCTGAAATTAAAGGTCCAAGAAGTATTGACATAGCAGGAATGACGAAAGAGAAAATTGCAGATGAGGATTCAGAAAAGGAAGGTAGATTGAAGAATGATGAAGAAGAAACAAAATAAATGTGGAAGAAAAAACATAAGCATGAGGACCAGTGGGAAGGAACAAGGGTAGTAAAGTGATTGACGAGTGGAGAGATTTTATGAAGTAGTAAAAAGGATAAGAATGGTGGAATTAGATCTCCAAGGCTCAAGATAGAAGGCCCTAATAAATCTTATGTTCAAAGGCCAGTAAAATGAGGTTAATTGACCTAAAACTTTTTGGTGGTTGTGCCATGATAATCACGAGACTTTTAGGAGTTCAAGAGGCTCTGCAAAAGAGTGGCCACCTATGAACAGATTTATTGTTGTGTTAACAGCAAGCCTAATTAGAATAATCTCTCTGTATGTATTTAGTAAATCAAAATTATTGTAATGAATGATGGATCATAATTAAATTACAGGTTATTAAAGTAGTATTCGATGCTATTATAGTCAATGTTAGAATTCACCCAAAAAAAAATCGTTCTCATTTAAACACAAAGATATCGAACATTTCTAAAACAATAATGTTGAGGCTTCATTATATTTTAGACAAAAACTAGGTTTATAAATTTTGTCACAATTCAAATTCTACAAATAAATAACAACATAGTTAGTAATCATTACCCATAATCATAGAGTGGTAATTCTTATTTCTAAGACCAAGATTACACAATTATAACATAAATGAAAAGCAAGCCAGTGTGAGAATCTTAATAGCAAAATTAGATATAGAAAAGCATATCATTCATGAATTATGGTGTAAAATATCATTTCAGTGGCATCTAAATACACATCTAAAAGGTTGAAACTTATATTCAATGTATCTACCTTTATCAAGCAGATTCAGTATATAGATATGCAAATTAGAAGTGATTATTGGTATATCGTATGTGAATTTGCAAGGCAATATAAACAAGACCATATTCAAACAAAATACTTACTATCAACGTGCTGAAGTATTTCCTTACAATTCCTTGATACATATTGCTCAGTTGCAACTCGTATAGAACTAATCTCAACGTCATACTGTTCATTGCTATCAGAAGCACTCTTGTATCAAAGGTCATAACATCAAGAGAATAAATGAAGATGCGGCCATTCTTTCCTTTTACTTCATGATATGATGAATTAGGTCAAACTAGAAAGAGTTGTCAAACAAAAAACAAAGACAGAAGCACCTTGAGAATTTAATAATGCAGAGCTTTTTATTTCTCCAAATGTTATGATATAAAATAACAAATAAATCTAGGTTTTTTATCCTCTTAAACTTTTGGTATAAGTAAACATTTTACATTGTATCAAAACAGAGGTCTTTGGTTCAAATTCTAACTCTAAATTCTATCTTATTTAATTAAATATTTCACATTTTGATCCACCCTTTAAAATGGAGTCTAATCCACACGTGAAAAAAAAAGATATATAATAAATAATAAAATTTACCTATTTTAAATAATTAGACTTTTAGAATAAATTATAACTTCACACCACCATATAACAGGGATAAAAGAGCTATCCACTAGAGCTCATTAGCCACTGACCTGACAAGTGACACCATTACGAAAACATGTTTATTTCTCATCTCATTCACACGTGTCCTTTTCAAGCGCTCTAAAACTGATTAGGCAGTATGTACACTACGCCAAAGGAAGAAAGAGAATATAAAATAACGTGATAAAAATCATATGGTTAAGAGTAGGAAGAAGACATTGAATCAAACTTACCATTGCTTTAGGAGTACCTTCATACGACAATGTTTAGCAGCAACGTATTTAGCACTATCGTTGGCACCATTTTTCACTAGTGTAGAAAATGTTTGCCACATTTTTTTTGCATATGTTGTAATACTCTCCATTAACGAAACGTGTCCATCCAAGAACTCTTTGTTCCTAATAGTACTTTCTTTGAGATCTACAAGCGTTTTATCAACCTGTCAGCTTAACTCTTAAACAATTTCTAAACAAAGACATAGAAGCAAAAATTAAAAATATATAAAAAATAATCCACAAACAAAATAGACTAGCATCATTTGATGCGGAATGTGATTTGTGACCAGAATGGTTACATCAACTATACACTTGTCTGTTTCAGATTTTGACTACTACTGCAAAATATAGGCTCAACATGTCAGATATTTCTAGAAATGGCATACCAAGTGCAGTAAAACTTCAATTCTTTCACACCTCATAGGCCTTTTGAAACTCTGCAATGCTTCTCACATGAATTTCATGAGCTTGCACTATATAATTTTCAAGACACTTTGATTCTTCCAAAAGCTTTTGAAGGAATCCTTGAAACAAATCAGAAATGTTCGTTGTTTGCTCAACACTAATTTTGACTCTCTTTTCGATTCAAAACCAACAAAAGAAAATATTATTTCAAATAAGTCAAAAAATCAAAACCAAAGGGAAGAAGAATGACAATTTTAAATTTTTCCAAAAATCAAATTGAACCGTTTGTAAGACAATTAAGGAACTTTCACTAAAATTTCATATTAAAAGAAGGCAAACAATTTGGACAATTCTTGTCAGTTTCCAATAAAAATATTAATAACACTTTTTCATTGATTTTGGTCCATCAAAAATTGAATATACATTTTCTAGAGGAATATTAAGTGGGGTGAAAAGATACAACATTCCAACAGTCATGCTTCTTATTTTTTCAATTAAAAATTTAATATTAAGAAGTGCAGTGATTCAAGTTATTACACTTTATTAACAATAGAACAAAGTAAATATCAAGGTATAAACATGTCGTAATTTCCTTGCAAACACAACCATTTCTCCTTAGTGATAGGATAGAGTATTCTGAAGATCATTGAATATTGAAGCCACTTCATATGCCGTTGAAGCTAAAATCTGATTCACAAATAGAAAATTATTAAAAAATAATTATAACTAAAATATATATAAAAAAGCCATCCATTTGACATGATAAGGGATAAACACAAGGGAACTTCATATATTGTACCTACTTCTCCATTAGAATGAGCTTCAGAAGCAACCAAAGAAGACATTTTATCCAGTCTAGCATTAGAAGCCGCCTTGTGCAATTGCACAACGTTTTGTATTGTCTCAATATGAGACAAATAGAAAGCTCACAAAGTTGTAATTTCTTTCTTGACATCCATGATAGCCTAAAGGTAGGAATAATGTGACTAAATTAAAGTTGAGTAAAGCACAATATTATGACAAGACAACATTACCATCATTTAAAACAAAGCGTGTCATTACCAAACAGAGAAAAGATCAAGTCAATACAAATTATTAATCAAAATTACGCCACAAGCAAATGGTGAATTTGAAGTCTCAGTTTGACTACTATTTAGTAGATGTATGAGTATAAGAAGCGGCAAAATTGTCAACCCTTGCATGAATTATAGAATAATTGAATGAAAATATTTTATTTCTTTGTTTTTATTTAACATACAACTTTATAACTTTGTTATTAACTTGTTGATATTGAATTTTTATTTGTATATAAAGATATTGAAGAAATTACATTTGAATATTTCAAATGAAGTGATATGAATATTATTTAAAAAAATCATTGCTATTTATCAAATGCTTATTAGGGACAAAAACATTGTCCCAATAAATTCATTTGAATGAAATTATTGGCCTATTAAGAACTAAAAAAATTGTCCAAAAAAATACAGTTTGAATAGAACTAATTAGTGGCATTCGATCAACTATTAGGGACAAAAACAAACTGTCTTAAAATAAGAGTCATTCGAATGAAATTGTTGGCATTCAAACAAGAAACAATTATTAAGAACGAAAATAATTGTCTCAAAAAATTGTTCAAATAGAGTTTTTGTTGTTCGAACTACTATTAGGGACAAAAACAAATTTGTCTAAAAAAAATCCGTTCGAACACCTTAGGAAAATTTCGAAACAAAATAAAAACGAAAATTTTTCATCTCTAAAAATATTTTGGGACAAAAAATTAGATTTTTTGAAACAAATTGATTTGTCTAAAAAAAACTTAATCTCTTGCAGTGAAAGTGTGCTTATCTATATAAAAAATTGGGTTTGAATTGAGATAATTTACAAGGAAACTAGCTCACATACACCTAATTGCCTCTATTTTTCCTTCCTCCCCTCTCCCTCCCCTATTTGCATCAATCGAAAAATTTCGTTCTCATAACCGTCAAGGATGCCTATCCATCAAACTAGTTAAATCCAATAAGAATTTAGCCATTAGGAGCTTAAATAAGCCCACATTGAAATGTCCAAAAACTAAAAATTTAGACTTATTGCTACAGTAAATCTAAACAATATTCCAAAAATGGAGGGTATTATACACCTACGATTCTCTTATTTCTTTCTATCTCATTTCTTTCACATTCTTCGAGTTCCCTCGAAAAATAACGTTCGAATTTTGGAAAGTTTCATTCAGACACGAGCAATCTTCCCACAAATGAGACCTTCTGCAAAACTTCCAGACCCTAAGCTATGACTTTGACTTGCTTAAGAAAAAGATAATAAGGTGAGCTCACTCCTAACCATTTCTCTTTGTAGATTTTGAGTTTATTCATGATTTATTCAAGTTTATGTTTGAACCTTTCTAGTTGAAATCTTTTGTACTCCTTAGTCTCCAAGTTGAATCCATTATCTCTACTCCATTTCACATTTTGGAAAGGGATTCATTAAATGTATCAAATCCTAAATCTTAAACTTTTCTTATTGGATTGATTTTTTTATGCAAGCTGAGCAATTAATAGTTTGAAAGCTTTACTTTTTTTGGATTTTCGCCCCTTATATTTCCATTATGTGATTACCCATTTAATGTCCTTGTTTTACTTAGTTGTGTGTATTAGGAAAATTATTCCTTGTTCTATTTTTGGGCATTTTAAAATAATGGGTTTTTGCAAAAAGAAATTTTGTTATAATCCAACATTATTTTCTTGAATTACCTTGTGTTTCGGTTATGTTTAAACTTTGTTAAACTAGAATATTTAGTGTTTTTATGCTATGTTTAACCAAATGATTATATTTTTAACAAGCTTTCTTTAGTATGTGAACATTTGACCCTGCTTTCATTGTTTTGAACCTAACATCAATGCTAATGAGGAATTAGTTGCAGTAAAGTATATAAATATTTATATATATATATATAATGTATGTACATGTATTTTGTATGTACATTGCATAGTTGTGTGTATAATGCATATGACCCTACTTTCTTTGGTGCAATGAGGGTTGAGAATCTTGTTATGTTTCCTTATTTGCTTGATTTATAAATTTTAATTTTCAATTCCTCTACTTTTTGGCCTGAAAATGATCAATTTTTTTAATTAAATGCGACTGGCACAATTTCATGGGTTAGATATTATAGTTTAGATTTTCACTTGTTTTGAAGGTTGTTTCGGTATATATGATTGCTTTGTAGTTTTTTCGGTGTACATGATTGATCCTTTGTATTGCAAGAAGAAGATTGTTTCGGTGTACATGATTGCTTTGTAATTGTTTCAGTGTTCATGATTGATCCTCTGTATTATATACAAAATTGTTGATCACCAGAAATATTATATTATTTTAAGTCTATAAACCATGTAAAAGGAGATGTATTATACGGGAAATCTTTTAAGAAACACAAAAAAATTGAGAAGAAAATGGTTTAACTTGTGTATACCGATATTTCATTGAGATGAAAAGAAATTATCGTATAGGTTAAATAGAATATGATTATTAATTAATTTTTTAACCTATAATTTAATTAGAATATGATTATTTTCTTCCAAATCATCTCATTTAGCTATCTTTGCTTGAAAGACACTTGGTGATTTTCCATTTCTAAGTTGGCTTGGTAATTGTTTCAATGTTTTCCTTTGTAAAAATGAATTGGAGATCACTAGAGCCTATTTACATGACTCTAAAAAACCCTAATAAGGATGGACCCTTTTTTCTTCCGTTTCTTCATCCAATAATTATACATGTCTTCTACCACTTCACTCCATCTGATCAGTGAAATAAAATTATGATTGGACAATAAAAATAAAGTTGCAAAATCCTAGCTGCTTGAATTTTCTCTCTACTGTCTAAAATTAGTTTTGGAGAAATTCTTGAGAGAAATTAGAAATGTCCATTGTTTGCTCAACACTAACATTTAATCTATTTTCAAATCAAAACCAACAAAAGAAAATATTGCTTGAAATCAGTCAAAAAATCAAAACCAAAAGGGAGAAGAATGACAATTTCAAATTTTTCCAAAAATCAAATCGAACCGGTTATAGAACAATTAAGTAACGTTCACAAAAACTTCATATAAAAAGCAAACAATTGGAACAAATTATTGTCAGTTTCCAATAAAATATTTATAACACTTTTTCATTGATTTTGGTCCATCAAAAATTGGATATACATTTTCTACAGGAATATCAAGTCGGGTGAAGAGATACAACATCCCAACAATCATCTATCTTGTTTCTTCTGTTAAAAATTTAATGTTAAGATGTGCAATGATTCTAGTTATTACACTTTGTTAACAATAGGACAAAGTAA
This sequence comes from Platycarya strobilacea, assembly GCA_036898215.1. NCBI lineage: Eukaryota > Viridiplantae > Streptophyta > Magnoliopsida > Fagales > Juglandaceae > Platycarya > Platycarya strobilacea. Next base: position 334,607 of record CM072548.1, read on the forward strand.
ATATCAAGGCATAAACATGTCGCAGTTCCCTTACAAACACAGTCATTTCTCCTTGGTAATAGGATAGAGTATTATGAAGATCCTTCAATATTGAAACCACTTCACATGCCGTTGAAGCTAAAAGCTGATTCACAAATAGAAAATTACTACAAAAGTAATTATAACCACAATAAAAATAGCCATCCCATTGGCATAATAAGGGATAAACACAAGAGAACTTCATATGTTGTACCTACTTCTTCAATAGAATGAGAATTAGAAGTAAGCAGAGAAGAAATTTCTTCCAGTCTAGAATTAGAAGCTACCTTGTGCAATTGCACAACGTTTTGCACTGCCTCGATATGAAACAAATAGAAAGTCCTCAAAGTTGTAATTTTTTCCTTAACATCCACGACAGCCTAAAGATAGAATTAATGTGATTAAATCAAAGTTGAGCGAAACACAATACCATGACAAGACAACACTACTAGCATTTAAAACAAAACATGTCATTTCCATATAGAGAGAGCATTAGGTTGATGCAAATTATTAATCATAATTACGTCACAAGTAAATGGTGGATTTGTTTGCCTTCTTTTGATATGAAGTTCTAGTGAAAGTTCCTTATTTGTTCTATAAACGGTTCAATTTGACTTTTGGAAAAATTTGAAACTGTCGTTCTTCTTCCTATTGGTTTTGATTTTTTGACTGATTCCAAACAATATTTTATTTCGTTGGTTTTGAATTGAAAAGAGATTAAATGTTAGTGTTGAACAAACAAGGGACATTTCTAATTTCTCTCAAGAATTCCTCCAAAACTAGTTTTAGACAGTAGAGAGAAAATTCAAGCGGCTAGGATTTTGCAGCTTTATTTTTATTGTCCAATCATAATTTTATTTTATTGATCAGATGGAGTGAAGTGGTAAAAAACATGTATAATTAGTAGATGAAGAAACGGAAGTAAAAAATGGTCTATCCTTACTAGAATTTTTTAGAGTCATGTAAAAAGGGCTCTAGTGATCTCCAATTCATTTTTACAAAGGAGATCATTGAAACAGAGAGAGTATCAGGTCAATGCAAATTATTAATCAGAATTAAGCCACAAACATGTGGATTTGTTTGCCTTCTTTTGATATGAAGTTTTAATGAAAGTTCCTTACTTGTTCTACAAACGATTCAATTTAATTTTTGAAAAAATTTGAAACAGTCATTCTTCTCCCTTTTGTTTTTGATTTTTTGACTAATTTCAAACAATATTTTTTTTTTGTTGGTTTTGAATTAAAAAGAGATTAAATGTTAGTGTTGAACAAATAAGGAACAATTCTGATTTCTCTCAAGGATTCCTCCAAAACTAGTTTTAGACAATAAAGAAAAAATTTAAGAGTTAGGATTTTGTAGCTTTACTTTTATTGTCCAATCATAATTTTATTTTACAGATTAGATAAAGTGAAGTGGTAGAAAACATGTATAATTACTAGATGAAGAAATGGAAGCAAAAAGAGTCATCCTTATTAGGGTTTTTCAGAATCATGTAAATAAAGTTCTAGTAATCTCCAATTCATTTTTACGAAGGAGATTATTGAAACAATTGGCAAGTCAACTTAGAACGGGCAAATCATCAAGTGACTTTCAAGCAAAGGTAGCTGAACGAGATGATTTGGAAGAAAAGAAAGCTAAGATGTACGTTAAAGAGGCTAATGTCTCGGCAAACATATTTGCAAAATATTCTACTCTCAAATATAAAAGAGCTCAGTTTCTTAAGGAGAATGCAAATTAGCATATTCTCTCATTGGATTCTTTAAAGCTGAAGAATAATCTAGCTATTGAAAAAAAAAAATAGCTTTTAGTTATTTCAATCACATAAGTCTCACATTGGAATAGCCATTCTTTCATTATATAACAATAAAATAATATAACCATAATTTGATTTTGATTATTCAAATCAAATCTCTACATTGGATTATCCATTCATGAAGATATATAGTAATTAGTAATTAATAAGTAAAAAATTATTTAGTTATTCATAATTATTATTTTATGTTATTCTATCATATTTTACATTCTAATTAATTATATATTAATTAATAATTATATTCTAATTAAATTATAGGTTAAAAAGTTAATTAGTAATCATATTCTATTTAACACATACGGGGATTTCTTTTGATCTCAATGAAATATCGATATACACGAGTTAAGCCATTTTCTTTTCAATTTTGTTGTGTTTCTTAAAAGATCTCCCGTATAATACAACTTTTTTCACATGGTTTATAGACTTAAAATAGTATAATATTCTTGGTGATAAAAAATTTTGTATATAATAAAGAGGATCAATCATGAACACTGAAACAACTACAAAATAATTATGTACACCGAAACAATCTTTTTCTTGCAATACAGAGGACCAATCATGTACACCGAAAAAACTACAAAGCAATCATATATATCGAAACAACCTTCAAAACAATTGAAAAGCTGAACTATAATATATAACCCATGAAGTTGTGCCAATCACATTTATTAAAAAAAAATGATCATTTTTGGGCCAAAAAGTAGAGGAATTGAAAATTCAGATCTATAAATCAAGCAAACAAGGAAATATAATAAGATTCTCAACCCTCATTGTACCAAAAAAAGTGGGGTCATATACATTATACACACAACTATGCAATGTACATACAAAATACATGTACATACATTTTATACATATAAATATTTGTATACTTCTTTGTAACTAATTCCTCATTAGCATTGATCATGTTAGGTTCAAAATAATGAAAGCATGGTCAAATGTTCACATACTAAAGAAAACTTGTTAAAAATATAATTACTTGGTTAAACATAGCATAAAAACACTAATTATTCTAGTTTAACAAAGTTTAAACATAACCAAAACACAATGTAACTCAAGAAAACAATCTTAGATTACAACAAAATATTTTTTTTTACAAAAACCCACTTATTTTGAAATGTTTAAAAATAGAACAAAAAATAATTTTTGCAATACACACAACTAAGTAAAATAAGGAAATTAAATGGGTAATCATAGAATAAAAATATAAGGGGCGAAAATTCAAAAAATGTAAAGCTTTCAAACTATTGATGGCTCGGTTTGCATAAAAAATCAATTCAACAAGAAAAGTTCAAGGTTTAGGATTTAATACATTTGATGAATACCTTCCCAAAATGTGAAATGAAGTAGAGATGATGGATTCAACTTGAAGACTAAGGAGCACAAAAGATTTCAACTAAAAAGGTCCAAACATAAACTTGAATAAATCATGAATAAACTCAAAATCTGCCATGAGAGATGGTTAGGAGTGAACTTACCTTATTATCTTTTCCTTCAGCAAGTCTAAATTATGGTTTTCAAGTTTGGAAAAAAGCAATCGAGAATATGGAGGAGGAAGTGAGGATCGATGCATAGTTTAGGGTTTGGAAGTTTTGCTGAAGGTCTCGTTTGTGGGAAGTTTGCTTGTGTCTGAGTGAAGATTTTCGAAGTCCGAATGTTATTTTTCAAGAAAACTCGGAGGATGTAGAAGAAATGAGAGAGAAAGAAATAATAAAATAAGAGAATCATAGGTGTACAGTACCCTCCATCTTTGAAATATTGTTTGGTTTTACTGTAGCAATAAGTATAAATTTTTAACTTTTGGACATTTCAATGTGGGCTTATTTAAGCTCCTAATGGCTAAATCTCATTGGATTTGGCTGTTATCCAATCCCATGAGAATGCTCTTACAAAACTATGATGTCACTTCGAATTGCTGAAACAACTCGAGTTGTTGAATCACCAGATGCTACTGCCAATTTGATAGGTAGGCGTCCTTGACGGTTATGAGAATTAAATTTTTTTATTGATGTAGATGGACGAGGGAGAGGGGAGGAATGAGAAATAGAGGTGATTGGGTGTATGTGAGTCTAGTTTCCTTGTAAATCATCTCAACTCAAACCCAATTTTTTGTATAGGTAAGCACACTTTCACTATAAGAGATTGAGTTTTTTTAGACGAATCAATTTATTTCAAAAAGTCCAATTTTTGTCCCAAAATATTTTTAGAGATAAAAAATTTTCATTTATATTTTGTCTCAAATTTTTTCTAATGTGTTCGAACATATTATTTTTTAGAAAAATCTATTTTCGTCCCTAAAAGTCGTTCAAACGACATAAACTCCATTTGAACAATTTTTTTAGACAATTATTTTTGTCCTTAATCATTGTTTCTTGTTTGAATGCCAACAATTTCATTTGAGTGGCTTTTTTTTAAACAATTTTTTTTGTTCCTAATAGTTGCTCGAATGCTAATAATTAATTCTAGTCAAACTGTATTTTTTTGGAATTTGTTTTTTAAAATTCTTAATAGGCCAATAATTTCATTCAAATGAATTTATTGGACAATTGTTTCGTCCCTAATAAGCATTTAAAAAATGAAAATGATTTTTTAAACAATATTCATATCACTTCATTTGAAATGTTCAAAGTAATTTCTTCAATATTTTTATATACAAATAAAAATTCAATAACAACAAGTTAATAACAAAGTTATAAAGTTGTATGTTAAATAAAAATAAAGAAATAAAATATCTTCATTCAATTATTCTATAATTCATGCAAGGATTGACAATCTTGACACTTTTTATGCTCATACATCTACTATATAGTAGTCAATTTGATACTTCCAATTCTACCATTTGCTTGTGGCGTATTCTAATTAATAATTTGCATTGACTTGATCTTTTCTCTATTTGGAAATGACATGCTTTGTTTTAAATGATGGTAGTATTGTCTTGTCATAATATTGTGCTTCACTTAACTTTGATTTAGTCACATTATTCATACCTTTAGGTTTTCATGGGTGTCAAGGAAAAATCACAACTTTGAGGGCTTTCTATTTGTCTCATATTGAGGCAGTGCAAAACATTATGCGATTGCGCAAGGCGTCTTCTAATACTGGACTGGAGGAAATTGCTTCTCTGGTTGCTTCTAATGCTCATTCTATTGGAGAAGTAGGTACAACATATGAAGTTTCTTTGTGTTTTTCCCTTATCATGCCAAATGGATGGCTATTTTTATTGTGGTTATAATTATTTTTGTAGTAAATTTCTATTGTGAATCAACTTTTAACTTCAAAAGCATGTGAAGCGGCTTCAATATTTAAAGATCTTCAAAATACTCTATCCTATCACCAAGAAGAAATGGTTGTGTTTGCAAGGGAACTGCGACATGTTTATGCCTTGATAATTATTTTGTTCTATTGTTAACAAAGTGTAATAACTAGAATCGCTATACTTCTTAACATTAAATTTCTAATGGAAAAATAAGATGCATGATTGTTGTGATGTTGTATCTCTTCACTCCACTTGATATTCCTCTGAAAAATGTATATCTAATTTTTGATGGATCAAAATCAATGAAAAGGTGTTATAAATATTTTTGTTGGAAACTAACAATAATTTGTTCCTAGAGGTGTAAATTTAAACCAAAAAATCAGAGAACCAGCCCAAACCGAATTGGACCGGACCAGAAATGCCGGTTTTGGATCATTCAGGTCCAGTACCAGTTTCATAAATAGAAAACCTGGATAATATCGATCCGATTTCGGTTCCATCCATTTTAAAACCGGAGTGGTTCTATTTATTTATTCTATTTTTTACTTTTTTTAGTATTATTATATAATATGTTCTATTCTATATATAATAATATAAATTATAATTATATATGAGATAATGTAGATTTTTTATAAAACAATTTTTTAAGCAGTTTTTTTATGTAGATTTTTTTTACAACAAATTTTGCTAAAATAGATTTTTTTATAGAGAAATTTTTTTTACAGAGCGGTTTTTATTTTATAGTAGTTTTTTTAATGTAGTTTTTTTATATAAAAGATTTTTTTTACTAAAACAGATTTTTGTAATGGATTACAATCTTTTTAATAAAACAAAATTTTCAAACCAGTTTTTTTAAAAAAAAAAAAAACAAATTGATTTTTTATAAATTTAAAATTTTTTAAAACCGAAAAATTGGACCGGAACCGGACCAAACTGGTAAAACCGGTACTATTGGTTTTGGGAGACAATTGAGGCGTAATCGATTTTAAAAAGTGTAAAACCGGTGGTATCGGTTCGGTTCTTAATTTTGTTCAAAACTGGACCGAAACAAACCGGTTACACCCCTATTTGTTCCTATCGTTTGCCTTATTTTAATATGAAGTTTTAGTGAAAGTTCCTTAATTGTTCTACAAACGATTCAATTTGATTTTTGGAAAAATTTGAAATTGTCATTCTTCTCCCTTTTGGTTTTGATTTTTTAACTAATTTCAAGCAATATTTTCTTTTGTTGGTTTTGAATTGAAAAGATATTTAATGTTAGTGTTGAGTAAACAAATGACATTTATGATTTCTCTTAAGGATTCCTCCAAAACTGATTTAGACAGTAGAGAGAAAACTCAAGCAGCTAGGATTTTGCAGCTTTATTTTTATTATCTAATCATAATTTTATTTTACAAATCAGATGGAGTGAAGTGGTAGAAGGCATGTATAATTATTGGATGAAGAAACGGAAGTAAAAATGGCCCATCCTTATTAGGGTTTTTTAGAGTCATGTAAAGAGGGCTCTAGTGATCTCCAATTCATTTTTATGAAGGAGATCATTGAAACAATTACTAAGTCAACTTAAAAAGGGCAAATCACTAAGTGTCTTTCAAGCAAAAGTAGCTGATGAGATGATTTGGAAGAAAATAAAACTAAGATGTAAGTTAAAGAGGTTAATATATTGGCAAATATATCCGTAAAATATGCTACTCTCAAATATAAAAGAGTTCAGTTTCTTAAGGAGAATATAAATTAACATCTTCTCTTATTGGATTGTCAAAAGCTAAAAAACAATCTAGCTATTGCAAAGGAAAATTTAGCTTTTGATTATTTCATTCATATAAGTCTCACATTGAAATAGCTATTATGGTAACACCAGATTGTGTCCTATTAACTGAGACTGTATAGGAAATGACATGTACCAAGACACTGTCAGCAAACTTCAATACAAGATAACAAATAATTTAATGAAAAAAGAAGAATAGGTTTGAATAAATCAAAGTTTCATACAAGGAACCTAACATAAGTTTACTTCAAAATGGGAAAAGAGAAACAAGCTAGTTCCAATAGGTGGACATTTTGGTATTCAAAGTAGATGTCAAACCTCAGCAATGGGTAAAAATTCATACAGATAATAGTCGATACATTACTCTATAAACCACACTATAACCAAGTCCTAAGCTAATGAGAGAGAGCACATAAAAGACGTCTAAACGGTTGACAACATGCTTATTTTGGGAGAAATGCTATTCATCCCTTTTAACTATCATCCTTCTATCATTTCTAAAAAACAGTTTGTTATATTAATTACTTATCTGTCATTCATCATTAGAAGATGATAAAAATGTAATAGTCTAAACAAATGATGGATAGCATTTTTTTATTTTTTAGTTCACGAATAAAATTGTATTCTCAAAAGGCACAATATAACTAACATTTGGCTTATTTTCTTTTTTATATTTTTAGTCCTATGCTAGTAATCAAGTGTACTTAAGGTGTCCTCCAAATAGTGCATTGCAGGTGAAACTATGGCGATAATGCATGCCTTTGTTCTTCCTCCCAAAGAATCACGAAGTAATTGGGTAAGCTTGCTATCCCAACTAAATTTCAGTATATAATGCGATCATTCATCAGAAATCAAATAGAGATATTAATAACTTAAAATAAGAAATGCTAACCTATACGGGATATGCCCAAGGTGCTCTACTAACGCATTAATGACTCTCCTTGGACTTAGTAAACTTTTGTTGATTTCTCCATGAGTGCCTTCTGTTGCACGGCCTTGAAGGATTGTTTAAAAAAAAAAAGAGAACGCTCGTTAGTTTTAACTTGAGATCTAACCGTGCAATCCCAAATACACAAAAGCAGAAATATGATTGTACATATTATATAAAACTAACTGCAATTATTTCTCGAGCACCGGAACGAGATATATTTTCTGATCCGACTAAATCAAGCAGATTAAGCTTGCCACATTTAATTAGTTCTTCACCTTCTAGTGTTGCTTCCTTAATGTGTATTGTAATGGAAAAGAGAGAATGTGACTAACTAAAATCAAAACAGAATGTTAATTACAAAGGAAGCTTGACTTCCACTCTAAAGCATGAAAACTACTTTAGAAAGGAATGCAACGTTTTGCAGACCCTCTTTCAAGAAGATCAGTAAAACCTCAGTCGCACTAGTCACAATTTCCTCATCCATACCTCTAACAAGAACTCCACCTTTTCCATCCTCCATCAAAGGCAACTATTTTTTCTTTTTTTTTTTTTTGTTTTATCCTCCGAAGCTTGTGAGGAGTATCAAATATTTGCTCTGCAGCCCTAGTTATAGCCCCAGCTTGTGAAGGCAACAATCTGTTTGGCCCACTATCACAACATCACAAGACATTAACAAACTCTCATTTTATGATTCATGCATGAAGATACATGAACATCAACAAGAAGGTAAGAGAAAAAACATAAAAACTACACCTTTGACCTCTTGCATTCACGTTCCGTCGTGTAAGTACTCTTGATCCTAGTACCGGCTTAATTGACCATATGCAAATATTGTACAGTTGAAGCCCTCGAGAACTTCATTCACTATTGTAATCATGTCTTGTCCATAAAGATCTTTTTGATGAGCTGAAGGACCAAAAACCTACATATACCCACAAACAAAATCTTGCTATCCGCACCAAACATAAAATTAGAACTAAAAAACACTGTTGGATGTGTCCTCAAAGAAAGCATTTATCCAAATTCAAAACTATACATTTCTAACTCATCTATTAGTCGAAGCCTTGTGTACACAAATTGAGAACTAAACCTACTCAAGTGCTTTGACGATTGTTTGGATTGAGAGACTCTCAGCTTTATCTTATTTCATTATTATATTTTTTTAAAACTTTTACACAAAATACAATAATTAATTCAATTTTTTTAATTCTAAAGTAAAAATAATATTTTAAAAATATATTATTTAATTTTTATTACTTTTTTAAGAAGAGGATGATACTTTACTTTTATTAATAAATCACATTATTACACTTTCTCAAGTTCTTACACAAAATATAATAAATAATTTAACCTTTTCAAATCTCAATTCAATTTTTTTAAATTCTAAAATAATAATAATATATATTAAAAAATAATATTTAAATAATATTTTATTCAACTTTTAAAACTTATCTCAATTCATCTTATCTCATCTTATCTCTTAATCCAAAGGAGCCAATGGGAGGAAGGATCCGGCCATATCCAGAATTTGATGCTAAACTCTATCTCCTCTCTCTAACTTCTCTGTTTTTCTTTCTCTAGTCTCTTATCAAAGGATGGCCGAATTAGATGCTGGGCACCTTAATTAATATCAAGTAGAGTACAATAGATCATACGTTACATATATGCCGGCTCTTTAACCAATTGGGAAGGATTAAGGAAGAATTGTTGGGATCGGCGGAAGCTCACAAATAATATGGAGACCGGAATTTTAACGTGGTTCGTCCAAGATTACCTACGTCCACACAAAGAAAAGAAAATTCCACTAATAACCAGTGAAATACAGAGAATATTTAGGGAGGAGATCACACCCTCTCAACTCGCCTCTCACTTCTCTCAGAGCTCAACAAGCTCTCTCTTTCTCTCCTTACATCTCTCATACCACGCCCATTTGTTTTAACCCTCGTTTCATGTATTTATAGGCAAACAAATAAGTGTGAACGTGTAAATGACGGTGAAATTCTGGCGCCTCAATCCAGCTCCTTCCGTTCGGCGCCTACCATTCTAGAAGCCTCCAGCTTCTTATCATTTGAGTGTTGACTTGATTATTCCAGTAATCTCCCCCTCAACACCAAATGGAGGATGTTCTGACATCTTTTAATTCAAGGTATCTATTCAAACTATGTCTTCACATAGCTCTTGTGAGATTACCTTTGTTAGCATGTCGTCAAATTCTCTTTCTCATGGATCTTCATAAGTTTCAATAGCTACTGATCCATCACCTCATATATCCAATGATAGCGAATCACATTGTGACCCAAGTCAAAAACTCTTTTGACTTTCACAATACACTTTGTACTCCTTGGTTGAACCATGTCTCTTGGAGAAACCGTTTTAATCACAACATCTCTTCCATTGTGAATAAAGCCACGCATGCCTACAGTCTGGACTGTCTTAATACAGCTCCCCCTGTAAATGTGTAAATGAATCTTGATGTAGATCTTCCATCAAGATCACCAGCCGTATCAGCTTAACCTTCCAAGACTGGATCCGCTCCCCCATAGTACAAAGTTGATGTACCTTTGCGGTACCTGAGAATCGACTTTATTGCTCTCCAGTATTCTTTCCCTACATTTGAAAGAACACTACTCACTATTCTCATAGCATAAGTGATGTCAGGTCTGATATACACTGCTTGTGTACATAGGACTTCCTACTGCTGAAAAGTTAAAACTGCAACCATCTATTGAATCTTTCCTAACTCCCCCTCATCTGCCAATTGTGCATATTCTAATGGAAAAAGGAAACTGCTCCCCTTGCTCAATGCTTATTCCTCCATTGTCAACTTTTCTCTTCTTCTTTCCGGAGTCTTCCTGCCTATCTTCAGTATTTGAGGCAGACTGTGATGGTAGGGGATTAGTGACTGATTCGGGAACACTTGTAGTTCCTTCTTTTGATCCTGTACCGTTGCTATACAACTGGTCTTCATGGAACATGTTGTCCTTGCTTCTGAAGAACTTTCTTTGCTTCAGAAGAACTTTCTTTGCTTCAGAATCGCATAACCTATATCCAAATTTCAGTAAGCTCGAATAGATCTTCACTATTCAAAAGATCTTTCATCTGGGATCTCCACAGTGCATAATTTGTAGATGTTAGCTTGATCATCGCATCTGCTCCTGAGTCCTCTATCAGTTCGGCTTTAATCTTTGATTTGAGTGACCTTTTCTCAACGTTTAGAATTGAATCTCAACAAACGGAGCTCACCTTTGCGTCCAGAATGGTGGAAAACCTTGGAAACGACTCTTGTCTCGTTCCAAAACGATCAAAATTGTGCCGAAAACTTGAAAAATAAGAAAAAATAGAATATTCCTTTTGAAACGGAATATTCTCTGACATCACCAGAATATTCTTCTAACGTCGCTGGCATATTCCCTCTGGTCACCGGAATATTCTCCCAGTCACCGGAATATTCCTGCACCAGAATATTCTTACCGGCGACGGAATATTCTTGCCGGTGATGGAATATCCTGACGGCGACGGAATATACCGACGGAATATTCCTTATCCGTTGGGTTGCTGTAGCGGGTCGTAAACCGGGTCAAACCGGTTCGGTTCGGATCACCGGGATTTAACGGGTCGGAGCTTGTCTTCTTCATTGCACGCGCGTGTGGCGCGTGGGTCCCGTGGCCGGGGCGTGGCCGTCGCCGAGTCGGCGCGTGCGGAGCGTGTAGTTTCGTCCGGTGTCCGTTTGAGACGAAATTTTCACCAAAATTTTCGTCTTGACTTGAGGAATCTGATGGTATCCTCTAAACTTGATTTCGATCAAGTTTAAAAATGAGTCTTTTATGAAAATTCACAAATACGGCCTCCTACCGGCTCTGATACCACTTGTTGGGATCGGCGGAAGCTCACAAATAATATGGAGACCGAAATTTTAACATGATTCGGCCAAGATTACCTACGTCCACACAGAGAAAAGAAAATTTCACTAATAACCAGTGAAATACAGAGAATATTTAGGGAGGAGATCACACCCTCTCAACTCGCCTCTCATTTCTCTCAGAGTTCAACAAGCTCTCTCTTTCTCTCCTTAGATCTCTCATACCACGCCCATTTGTTTCAACCCTCGTTTCATGTATTTATAGGCAAAAAAATAAGTGTGAACGTGTAAATGACGGTGGAATTCCGACGCCTCAATCCAGCTCCTTCCGTTCGGCACCTACCATTCTAGAAGCCTCCAGTTTCTTATAATTTGCGTGTTGACTTGATTATTCCAGCAATAATTTGAGGAGGCCGGCCGCTTAGCCAGTACTAAGTAACTATGGATCCCTAGGTACGTAGCATGCTTCTATTACTCGATTGAAGAAAATTTATGCGATGCAATTAATTTAGACGATGATAATATTATAAGAAAAATAGATAATAGTGATTTTATATTTGTGACGAAAAATATTATTAATGAGTAAAGTAAAATAAATTATTAGTGATTAAAATAAATTATTTGTGATTAATAAATAATATTAAATAAACAATTTCCTTATGTTGTGATGATCATCACTTTTTTTGTCCGTTTCCAAAACCAAGTAATCAAGCCTCGTGCATAGTAAAAGACTTGACTTGTCTGATCAAACTGCAAGCTCAACTTTCCGCGTATGGATTTCCGCGTATGGATAACATCCGCACACATTTCATTAGAATTGAATTCCGCATGCATTTATTTTCCTAATTAGGGATGTAACCCTTTAATTAGGCGAGAGAGAGAGAGCACATGGTTTGAAAATAAGCAATTTTTATTTTTCATATATTTTTATTACTATTTATTATTTTTTTTTATTATTTAATATTTTTTTATTATTTTTTACTATTATTTATAAACACTCTCAAATATTTTTAAACATTTTTAATATCTAAACGTAGTCTGAGTTTAAACGACTCCATGATTCTTTTTCTAAATCGGGCCCTACAAGTGTCTGTTACTCCATGATCTCGACAATAACTGATAACGCTGGAACTATATGATCTACGAAATACATATTTGTTGTGACAGTAACAGATTGACAAACAACTTCACGTAATGTATTACAAGTGAAGTTCAAATTAAATTTGCTTCCTCTTTCAAAAATTGACACCTGGTCGAAGCAACTCACGTACGTGTGGCATAACTTACTACTTTTCTCGCGCGCAGCCCCTTAATTAGATCGCTGTCAAGGCGACCACGGTCGCGAGCTGATAACACAAGCAAGAATAATTGGTAACAGCTCAAGTCAAGGTCAAGTTATAGCAGTCCTTATTGGAAGTTATTCAAACCCAATTCTCCGCATGGAACGCCTTGAAACCCGGGCTTAAGCCTCTCTATAAATACCACCCCCATGTTCATTAAGATTAGCATCAACCAGCTAGCTAGCTACCACGTACGTACACCCTACCCAACTGCATTGATCAGATTAATCACTAATTAGGCACTTCGAGAGCAATACCCCTCTCCCATCTTACAATGATGAAGATGGCCCTTCCACTCTTCCGCCTTATGATCTTGGCCTTCTCTTTCCTCGCTGGTATGCCTCGCTTTCCACTTTTTTCTTTTTTCTTAAAAAACGTTTGTAAGTGGCTAATATATGGATATGGGGGCCAGTATTAGAGCTAGATCATTTCATTTTTTGCATGTGTGTATATATATATATATATATTGTATACATGCACGTATATATAATCGTAATTATAAGTGTTAATTCAACGATCAAGCTTATAAAATGCATGATACTGTATCGTAATTGATTAAATTCATTCTTTGCAATATCTATCATATAATATTGTGTCTTTCATGTACATGCATGCAGTATGGTGACGATCAAGGAATTAATTTGTTTAATGTTACATGCATGCAGGTGCTCAATCCGCCAGAATAACTTTCACAAACAACTGTCCGAGAACTATCTGGCCAGGAACCCTAACCTCAGATCAGAAACCTCAACTATCAACTACTGGGTTTGAATTAGCATCCAAAGCATCCACTAGATGTCCAAGCTCCATGGAAAGGCCGGTTTTGGGCACGAACTCGTTGCTCCACGGATGCTTCGGGAAAGTTCTCTTGCCTTACTGCGGATTGTGCCTCCAGTCAGGTTGCATCCAACGGTAACGGTGCCATTCCGCCAGCGTCTTTGGTAGAAATCAACATAGCAGCGAATGGAGGGCAAGATTATTACGATGTTAGCCTTGTGGACGGCTTCAACCTGCCTATTTCAGTGGCCACACAAGGCGGAAGCGGTGAATGTAAGACCTCGAGTTGCCCGGCCAACGTGAACGGGGCATGCCCAGCAGAGCTGCAAGTGAAAGGACCTGACGGAAGCGTGCTGGCTTGCAAGAGCGCATGCACAGCTTTCAATGAGCCAAAGTACTGCTGCACTGGCGATTTCAATACTCCAGATAAATGTCCACCCACTAACTATTCCATGATATTCGAGAAGCAGTGCCCTCAAGCTTATAGCTATGCTTATGATGATCAGAACAGCACCTTTACCTGCTCCGGTGGACCTAACTATGTTATCACTTTCTGCCCTTAAAATTTGCTGATCAGAGGAATTATGTGTTCCCAGCTTATCTCTTATCTCTATATTGCAATATGGCAATAATCCAGTATTACTAGTACACACGCATGGGTACTAGTACCACACGCATGTAATAAATCTTGAACTATATATTTATAGCAAATTAATAAATAACGCACAAATTTTCTTGTGCTTTATGAAGATCAGAAATGTAGACGTTGTGCACTAGTAGTGCTTTTCTGCGCAGCTAGATCTATATTCTTCGTACATGAATCAAATTAAAATTTAATTGGTCCTCTCATGCCATCAATTCAAAACTTTTATTTTGCATTGCAACCGATGTGTAAATAGCACTGGTTTCTAACTGTCTTACGTTTGAGGCCATGGTTAATTCCTACTTGATGCGGCCAACTCTGGCTTTTGAAGCTAATTATCAGATCATGTCTCAGTACTCAAGATTAATGTTTTTTTTTTTGAGATTAATGTTTCTTTTCATTTGTGAATGAGAAATAGTATTTTAATCATAAATAGAATACAAAAAATATTCTTAGATCACGTGGCTTTATATATATGGTTTGTTAAATTAAATTACACGAAACTAGGCCAATATATGAAATTATTTTTATATAATTTTTTTGTGGCTTAATAGTCAATCATCTGAATGAATTGTGAGCAAATAGACATGACGTGCATGCACACCATGCATGGTCTATTGACTCGTGTAACGGACGCAAAGTAATTTATTGCATCTTAAATTTGTTCTGGCAAATTGATACTCGCAGTTAATTTTTTCATGACTATAAATTATCTTCACCGCAATAACAAGTTAACGACCATTTTGGGCATTTTTCTCTGGGCTCGAAAGATTTGGGTTCGCAATCTTAACTCAAATTCCCCTCTTGAAATTAAAGTAGCAGCCAGCTGATTTTCGTTGGGGTCAGCGCTATCTATCGTCTGTAGGCCCAAAAATGGACTTTGGTATTATCTCTGAGAACCAGATTGTACTTCTGATGAGTGAGCACGGAGGAAAAAAAAAAAAAAGAATTACATAGCAATAATATATACTACAAGGTTTAGTACTTAACAAAGGGTGGGAAAAAGGGATCAGGCAGCGCAGCCCTGAGGAGAGTCAGTTCTTGAAATGGATCATGTTCAAATTGGGTGGCCAACCATGAGAATTTTGAATAAAGATATATAATACAAAACAAATTAATTGAGGATATTTCATGCATCTACTCATGATGATGTTCAACGCCTTCCCAGCGAGCTTTCATTTCATATTTCACTTTATATTTTATTATAAATAGATATTATACATTTTTAAGTACTCGAAGTACTACTGGCCGATGGATGCAGTTATTGAGAAATCATATCGTAATAAATACTTCATATTTTATATTAATTAATAGATGTGTAATATTTGGCTATATATATACCGATTGCTATCAATAAATTTGTACTTATAAAAAAAATATAATATTATATATTATGTATTTTAATTGAAGAGGAGATTATTGTTCGTGATCAACAAGGAAAACCAATTATATCGATTTAATTGACTATAATATTCATGGCTTTTTTAAAGTCAATATTTGGCCAGAAGTCTATAATTTGATTGACATAATCTAGATCTGAATTTCGAAACTCCCTCCCTAAATATATATTAAAAAAAACAAATAATTGATTTACGGTGAATAATTTGAAACAACTTTTATATTAATTAGACGTGAAAAGCGAGGAGTACTTTAAGCACTTTAAAATATATATATATATATATATATATACCAAAATAATGTGCGGATCTGAATTATATCAGAATGAATAAAATAAAGGGTGCTAAATTTACTACAACTTTTACAAAACTTACTATAAAAGAAATAGTTACAAATAATCAATTAACTGTATCTAAAAAAATTATTCACATTCAAAACAAATTATATTTTTGAATGCAATTAATTGATTATTTATAATTTTTTTTTACTTATAATAATTTGTTTGATTAGTAACAAATCATTAATATTATAATAAACAGTACTGATTTCATGGGCATGTTTTTCTTTTAAATCTTTGTTCTTATATAATTAGTAAAACTTGTAGACTTGTTGTATTACTATTGATCATATATATAGCATTACTCCTTTCAAAAAATATATAAAGAGAGCATTACTTGTATATATAAAATTAAAAGAGATTTTTTTTTTTTTAACAAAGAGTTAAGGTCACATATCTAAAAGTGACCATTTTTCGAATTTATTGATAAACGTTCACTTGTGGTGAAAGAATATCATGGTTACAATCTTGACACTTGGGGTTATAAGAATAATCAACATAACAAATCCAATTATCGAAAGAAATGACTCGACTAACTTATTAAAATCAATAAAACAATAACCAACAACCAGAAATAAATCTTATAGATATCAAAAAAGTGGAAAAAGAGCAATACCAAAAGTCTATAAAGAAAATAAACACCTTTCAGCAAAAGAGACCCTCCCTTTCCCTTCTAATGGCACCTCTAACAACAGCCAAAAGCTTCCAAATTGAAAACCAAATCCCACTACAACCTCGAGCCGCAATCTTTGCAAGGTCATTTGTCACAATGCCACATAGTTCATCTCTTTAAAGGAATGAGAAATTCTTAAATTTAGACCCTCAAAACGCCTCTGAATTTTGTTATAATAGTCTTCCAAATACTATAAACTACATTTTTTAACCTTTAACCAATGAATAACAAATAATAAATCCAATTCAATCTCATTATTGGAATAACCTAAACTACTAACAAGTCTGAGACCATGGAGGAGTTCCAATAATTCTGCATTATTGTCCAGATGACTAACATAAGAGGGGGATGGATTGGGTTATATTAAAAAAAATTAACACTTATAAAATAAATACACAATATAAAATATAAATAACATATGAAGAAGTAGAAAATATAAAAAGTAAGGGCAAGAAGAAACAAACTCAGTATTTTAATGAGATTCAGCTCCACTGCCTACGTTCTCGCCTCAAGCTACCGTTTGAAGATCTTAAATTCACTATTAATTATCTTTCAGGTGGAGATAGAAACATATTACACATTTGAGCAATACTGCTACAAATAATCCATGTAGAGCACCATCTACACTTGCAATCACCTCACATTTAGTGATTCAACTATTTTCTGTGTAGAACACATTCTACACACACAAGAGTTATATGTACTCTCTTACAAATACAAAAGCTGATAGTGGATAGATTATCAGAGTACACTCCTCAATGAGTGAAATAAGAACAATACAGTGTAACTTATATCTCTCTAAAAATAAATAAGGATTAAGGCACAAAATTTAGACAAGAGAGAATAAGGGTTTTGAAAGAATGATACAAAACTTAGCAATTGATGTGTAAACTCTAAAATTTAAGTGAGCTATTTATAGGTAGTTTTCATATTCAAATTTGAAAATGTTCACATGTCAAATAATAGCACTATTCACTTTTCAAAAAATTCAAATAAAAACATCTCATTTTTATATTTTTCAAAGACAACTTCATTTATTTTAAAAAAAAATCAAATTTAATCTTTTACTTTTCATACATGATTAAATGAACATGATTTATTTTTTAAACTAAATCATTTTTTTTTTTTTGCATATGTCAAAAAAACACACAACTACACTTCAAAATTTTCAAATAAAATCATCTATCTTTTACATTTGTCAAAAAAACATACAACCACCATTTAAGATTTTTAAACAAAACATGCACATGTCAAATATGACAATCAATCATCTTACAAATTCAAATTTTTATATATATGTGGGAAAAAAAATTTCACAATTGAATATTTTAATAAAGATATGCAAATGTAAAAAATGTAATTTGATACTTTATGAGAAAATATTAATTTTGAACCTTAATCCAATTTCAAATTTTAAGAGATGTACAAAATTACTCTATGAGTTTCATTTGTAAACTTATTCTTTTTATTGTTCAGACTTGATTTCTTGATGTGCTTAGCTTTCTTCATGCGTAGACAACTTGAGTTTGAATTTTGAATTTATTTGTTATCATCAAAATTTATACGTAGATACGAAACTTGAAATCTTGGATTTTACAATCTCCCACTTTTCGATAATGACAAATACTTAGTAGAAATCTGCGACCTGTAATAATACTTAAGCTCCCCTGAAAATATGCGTTAGTTTTTCAAGTAAAATATAGATATGATTCTAGCATATATAACAGGGTAGTATAATAGTAGTATAAGACTCATCTCCTCTTTGGCATCATTTAAAAGGAATCACAATTAGTTTTAGTAAAATTTCTTCCACCATCCGTATCCGACAAAAGCTGTAAAGGCTGAGGCCTAACTTTATCGTCTCGATGCAGAGATCCGCTTGATATTGTTGACAAATGAAATATTATCGAGATTTGGTGCGGAATGATATTTTTTCCCGCGTCCGTATCCGACAAAAGCTGCAAAGACTAGAAGCTTAACTCTGGCAATTTGGTGCGGAAGGAGATTCAAATCCGCTTGACGTTGTTAACAAACGAGATTTTTAGAGATTTGAAAACTTTCGATTTCTATTTAAATGATCATTTTCACCCATCGAATACTCACAAGAAAATTTTTACATTTCTCATTGACCCAGTATTTGTTTATCCAAAACGATAGAATGGCGGAGAAAATTTCTTCTGGTAATCTTCCAGATTTGAACCAAGCACCATCTCAATCAGTCATCTCACCCGTTTTATCCAGCATATCTTGTAAGTTTGATTAAGTAAGATTTGAAGAGATGATAGTGTGTCTTGTTTTTATTTCCATCTCTATAAGAGCAATCCTTAGTTTTATCTAATTCGTATCAAATCTTCTTCTCATCTTTGCAATTTGTTTGCATTCTCATTTTACAAATTTTTAATGGCTCGTCAATTTCCCTTCAATACTTCTCGTGATCAATCTATTTCTGCATCAGTCGTAGGTGCCATAAAGTAATAAGAGACTGATTTGGCTAATAAATCAGATCATGATGCCATTTATGAGCTTGTGGGTCTCAAAACTTGATACTCATCATTCATTGTTGTCTTTTCCGCTCGGTTGTAGTCCAAAACTTGCGAAATTGAGAAGTTTAGCGAAACAATCTCTGTACTTCAACGACATATTTATGAGTCAAACAGAACAAATATTAAAGTTAAAGAAATAGAATAAGGATTTAAAATCCTTATTTGCCTCTTCATTTCGACTATTTAATCTTTTATACGAGAATAATATGTCGATCTATGAAGAGCAAATGCATTTAAAAAATGAGATTAGAAGTCTCAAGTTTTTGTAAATCATTTGAGATAATGGAATAAAAATATTTAACAGATTTTCATGACATGCATCATTCATATTTCTCTTCTAATTAAGTATTATCTATCTTCAGGTAGGGGTTTTGTGAAAATGTCCTCCAATTGATCATGTGTGCTTGTGAATTATAATACAATATCACATTTCTGTGCATGATCTCGAAGAAAATTATATCTAATTTCAATATACTTAGTCCTAGAATGTTGCATTGAATTCTTTGAAAGATTTATAGCACTAGTATTATCACATTTAATAGAAATATGATTGTACATAAGTTTAAAATCATCAAGTTGTTATTTCATGTAAAGAACTTGAGTACAACAACTACCTACAATAACATACTCTGTCTCAGCAGTAGATAATATAATAAAATTTTACTTTTTATTAAACCATGAAATAAGTGCATGACCTAAGAATTGACATGTTCCACTAGTGTTTTTTCGATCAACTTTGCAACCAACATAATCTGCATCTGAATAACTAATAAGATCAAAAAAAATGTACTTAGGATACCATAACCCTAGGTTAATGGTACCGGCAAGATATCTAAAAATACGCTTGACTGCAATCAAATGAGATTGTTTTGGAGATAATTGAAAACGTGCACATAAACATACACTGAACACAATATCAGGTCTACTAGCTGTCAAATATAATAAACTACCAATCATATTTCGATATACCTTTGAATCAATTGGCTTAGCGCTTTCATCTTTATCAAATTTGGTGGTTAGACTCATTAGTATTCCAATTACCTTCGCACATTGCATCTCAAACTTTTTAAGTAACTTTTTGATATATTTTGACTGATTAATGAATGTTCCACTTTTTGTTTGCTCTATTTGCAATTTGAGACATAAATTAAGTTCTCCTATCATGCTCATTTCAAATTCTTCTTGCATACTCTTAGCAAAATTTTGACACATATTTTCATTAGTAGCACTAAATATTATATTATCCATATAAATTTGAATTCGAAAAATATCATCACGTTCATATTTGATGAAAATAGTTGTATCAATTTTTCCTCTTGAAAAATTTTTTTCAATCAAGAAATCACTAAACCTTTCATACCAAACTCTAGAAGTTTGTTTGAGTCCATATAAAACTTTTGTGAGCTTAAAAATATGATTATGAGAGATATGATTTTCAAAATCTGGAGGTTACTCAACATATACCTCTTCATTTATAAAACCATTTAAGAAAGTACTTTTAACATTCATTTGAAAAAGTTTGAAATTTTTATAACATGCATGTGCAAGTAACATTCAAATAGTTTCTAATCTTGCGACAGATGCATACGTCTCATCATAATTAATTCATTCTTCTTGATTGAAATTTTGGTTTACAAGTCGAGTCTCTTTTCTAGAAATGATTCCGGACTCATCCTTCTTATTTATAAAAACTCATTTTGTTCCAATAACAATATGATCTTTGGGTCTAGAAACAAGTGTCCAAATATCATTTCTTTCAAATTGATTTAACTCTTATTGCATAACTAAAATCCATGATTCATCAAGCAATGCTTCGTTAATATTTTTGGGTTCAATATGAAATAGAAAAGCAGTGTGATTGTAAATATTTCAAAGACATGATCGAGTACTTACACCTCGTGAAAGTTCTCCTAGAATTTGTTCCACTGTTTGGTTGCATCTTGTACTAAGTCTTGATGATTTTTCCTGATGTCTCCATATTTGATTTTTTCTATTGTATTCTCTTTGTTGAGATTGAGACTATTTATGTTATTTGTACCTTCTGATTCTTCATTAATAGATTTCTTGAAGAGTAGAGAGTAAGATTCATCAAATACTACATGCATAGATTCTTATATAGTCAAAATTTTTTATTGAATACTCTATAAGTTTTACTATTTATTAAATACCCAAGAAAGATACATTCATCAGATTTTGCATCGAATTTTGCTAAATTATCTCTATCATTAAGTATAAAACATTTGCATCCAAATATATGAAAGTAACCAAAGTTGGACTTTTTCTCATTCCAAAACTCATAAGGGGTTTTATCTAAATTATACTTTAACATAATTCTGTTTATAACATAACATGCAGTACTTACCGCTTCAGTCCAAAATAACTAGGTAAACTATTCTCATTAAGTATTATTCTTGCTATTTCTTAAAGATATCTATTGTTCCTCTCTACTATCTCATTTTATTGAGGAGTTTGAGGAGCAGAGAAATTATACAGAAAACTATTTTCATCACAAAAAAACTCAATATCTTTATTGACAAACTCTTTCCCTTATCATTCAGATATTTGAAATAATATAACCATTTTCATTTTGAATTCTCTTGCATAGCTTGATAAAGGCATTATGTACCTCATCTTTATGAGCGAGAAAGATTATTCAAGTATATCTAGACAAATCATCAACAATAACAAATGCATAATATTTTTCTCATAGACTCGCAACTCTGTTTGGTCCAAAAAGGTCCATGTGTATTAGTTTCAAATGTCTAGTAGTGGAAATATGTTTCTTAGTTTTGAAAGAAATTTTTATTTGTTTACCAAACTGACATGCATCACATATTTTATTTTTAAAAAAGTTTGATTTTGACAAATCTCTCACAAGATCATTTTTTTGAAAGTTTAGAAATAAGTTCCATATTTGCATGACCTAATCTTCTATACCATAACCAACTATTTTTATATTGAGCTGATAAAATAAATAGTATCTTGTGAGGCAATTTCTTCAAATTCAATTGTATATACATTATTGTTTCTAAGAGTAATAAAACAAACATTATCATCATGATTATTCAAAATAATGCACTTATCCTTTTTGAAAGTAACTGTAAATCTTTTATTACATAATTGACTTATACTTAAAAAATTATACTTTAAACCATCAACAAGTAGAACATATTCAATTATGAGAGAAAACTTATTACTAACTTTACATATTCCCATGTGTTGAACTCAAGATTTCAAATTTCATATAAATCTACAAATGGATTTTGATGATAACAAATGAATCCAAAGAATAAAGGAGTCTCAAGCTCAAGTTGTCCACACAATATAATCAAGTACATCAAGGAAGCAAGCATGAGCAAGAAGGGAACAAGTTCATATTAAAATCATAGAGTAATTTTGTAAATCTCTTAAAAAATTTGAAATTAGGATTAAGGCTCAAAATTAATATTTTATCATAAAGCATTAAAATACATTTTTCACATATGCATGAATATTTTGAAAATTAAATTTGAAAATTTTGAAAGATGATTGATTGTCATCTTTCACATGTGCATGACATGATTAAAGGTTTGAACTTTGAAAATATTAAGATAATTGATTGTCATCTTTCACATGTGCATGTTTTATTTGAATATTTTTAAAAGTGGTGGATGATTTTCTTAACTTATGCAAAAGGTAGATGTCTTTATTTGAAAATTTTGAAAAGTAAAATGTGCTCCTTTTGTCATATGCTAAAAGTAAAAGATTATATTTGTAATTTTTGAAAAGTAAAGTGTGCTCCTTTTGTCACATGCAAAAAGTAAAAATATTAGATTTGAAATTTTTGAAAAGTGAATGATGATGTTTTTGAGATAGGAATCTTTTCAAATTTAAAATTTAAAACTCATTTGCCTATAAATAACTCACTTGAGTTTTGCAAAATTCACAACAAGAGCTTACACATCTATTGCTAAGTTTTGCATCATTTCTTTAAAACTCTCATTCTCTCTTTTCTAAAGTTTTGAGCCTTAATTCTTGTTCTTGTTGAGAGAGATATAGGCTGCGCTGTATTGTTTCTATCTCACTCATTGAGGAGTGTACTTTGATAGTCTACCTACTATCAACTCTTGTATTTGTAAAAGGGTGTGTATAACCCTTGTGTGTGTAGAAGGTGTTCTACACGGGGAATAGTTAAATCACCAAGTGTGAGGTAATTGGAAGTGTAGAAGGTGTTCTACATGGGGAATAGTTAAATCACCAAGTGTAAGGTGATTGGAAGTGTAGAGGGTGTTCTACACGGATTCTTTGGAGCGATGCTGCTCAAAGGTGTAATAGGTTTCTATCTCCACCTAAAGGAGATTGAATAGTGGATTTGAGAATCCTCAAGAGATAGCTTGAGGCGAGGACGTAGGCAGTGGGGCCGAACCTCGTTAACATACTGAGTTTGCTTCTCTCTTACTCGTACTATTTATATTTATTGTTGTTTCATATTTTGTTTATATTTTATATTATATATTTGATTTATAATTGTTATTTTTTTAAATACAACTCAATTCACCCCCCCTCTTGTGTTAGTCATCTGGGCAACAATTGGTATCAGAGCTAGAGCTCTATTATAAGATTAACTATCTTTTGAATTAAGATTTTATGGCTAACATTGCAGCTTCATTTGGTGAAGGTCAATCTAGCAGTCGGCCTCCACTCTTTTGCGGAGACAATTACTCATTCTGGAAAGTTAGAATGAGAATATTCCTTCAGGCTCAAGGTCGAGAAATCTGGAAATGCATTGTAAATGGACCTTATATTCCAACAAAAGTGGTTGATGGAGTAAAGGTCAAAAAGGAAGAAGAAGAGTTTAATCGTGAAGACGATAGACTTTATACTTTGAATTTAACTGCTATGAATTTATTATATAATGCTCTCAATGGTAATGAATTTAATAGAGTAATGACTTGTGCTACAGCAAAAGAAATTTGGGATAACTTGGAAGTTACTTATGAAGGAACTTCTCAAGTCAAAGAATCAAAAATTTATATTCTTACTCATGAATATGAAATGTTTAAGATGAATGATGATGAATCTATTTCTAGTATGTACACTCGTTTTACTAATATCATAAACAGTTTAACAGCTCTTGGCAAAATTTATTCCAAAGTGGAGATAGTAAGAAAAATTCTCAACTCTCTACCAAAACGTTGGGAATCAAAAGTGACAGCGATTCTTGAAGCTAGAGACCTCAAGAAGCTCGAAGTGAATGAACTCATCAGGTCACTTATCACCCATAAGTATACATTGAAAAGAGGAGAAGAAGAAGGAAAGTCAAAGAAAAGCTTGGCACTTAAAGTTGTTCCACATGAAAGTGAAAGTGATGGAGACGAGGAAAATGACGACAAAAATGAAGAAATTGCGATGATAGTAAGAAGAATTCAGAGGTTCTTAAAGAAAAATAAAACTCCTCCAAGGAAATCCTTCAATAAGTTTTCCAAGAAAGATTCAGGTAAAAATGACACTTTAATTTGTTATAAATGCAATAAACCTGGTCATATCAAGCCAGATTGTCCTCTGCTAAAGAAAGATCGAAACAAAGGCAAAAAAGCAATGAAAGCTACGTGGGATGATGATTCAAGTAGCTCAGATAGTGAAGCAAGCAATAGAGAATCAGCAAATTTTTGTCTTATGGCTAAAGATGACATTGAGGTAACAAATCTTGATAATATTGAAGATCCTTCATATGAAGAATTGCAAAATGTTTTAGAAGAGGTATATGAGGAATTTGAAAAATTGGGTATCAAGTATACTGTTTTGAAAAAGAAAAATTCTTCTTTAACAAACGAAATTGATATTTTAAGAAAAGAAAGTATTGTTTTGAAAGATGAAAATCTTGAGTTGAAGAAAAAGAAAACTGATTTAGAAAATATTATTGAAAACTTTACGAATGGAAAAAGAAATTTTGAAAAACTTCTTGATAGTCAAAGATGTGTTTTTGATAAGGCAGGCTTGGGATATAAGCCAAAACAAAAATACAAATCTTATAAAAACTTCTTTGATAATCCTTCTACATCAAAATCCAATATTCAAAATTCTTTTCATAAAAATAATTTTGTTAAAAAAGGATACTATTATAATCACTCAAGTTCTTCATATATGTCACATGCTATTTGCAATTTTTATAATAGAAATAGTCATAATTATTTTGCTTGTCCTATTAGAAGAAAACATACAATGACTATTAGGGCCATATGGGTACCTAAACAACTTGGGTACCAGGAATTGTTTTTAATTGCTTTTGTAAGTATGCATGAAGTATTCTACAGGTAAAAATAAATGATTTTTAGATAACGGATGCTCAAGATACGTGACAGAAGACAAAACTAAATTCATTGACTTCACTTCTAAAGAAAAAGGATGTATGATATTTGGAGACAATTCAAAAGGGAAGATCATGGAAATAGAAGGAAAGATCATCAAGACTTAGTACAAGATGCAACCAAATAGTGGAAACATGTGAAAGATCATCCAGCGGAATAAATTCTAGGAGAACCTTCACGAGGTGTAAGTACTCCATCATCTCTTAGAAATATTTGCAATCATACTGCTTTTCTATCTCAGATTGAACCTAAAAATATTGATGAAGCACTTCTTGATGAATCTTAAATTCTAGCTATATAAGAAGAGCTTAATCAATTTGAAAGAAATGATGTTTGAACACTTGTTCCTAAACCCAAAAATCATACTATTATTGGAACAAAATGGGTTTTTAGAAACAAGAAACATGAGTCCGGAGTCATTACTAGAAATAAGGCTCGACTAGTGGTCCAAGGTTTCAATCAAGAAGAATGAATCAATTATGATGAGACATATGCACCAGTCGCAAGATTAGAAACTATTCGAATGCTACTTACATATGCTTGTTATAAAGATTTCAAACTTTTTCAAATGGATGTTAAAAGTGCTTTCTTAAACGGTTTTATAAATGAAGAAGTATATGCTGAGCAACCTCTAGGTTTTGAAAATCATATTTCTCTAAATCATGTTTTCAAACTCACAAAAGTACTATTTGGACTCAAACAAGCTCCTAGAGTGCAGTACGAGAGATTCAGTAGTTTCTTGATTGAAAAAGGCTTTTTAAGAGGAAAAATTGATACAACTCTTTTCATTATATACGAAAATGATGATATTCTTTTGATTCAAATTTGTGTTGATGATATAATATTTGGTGCTACTAATTAATATGTGTCAAGATTTTGTTAAGCATATGCAGGAAGAATTTGAAATGAGCATGATGGGAGAACTTAATTTCTTTCTCGGATTGCAAATCAAGTGATCCAAAAGTGGAACATTTATTAATCAGTCAAAATATATCAAAGAGTTACTCAAAATTTGAGATGGAACGTGCGAAGATAATTGGAACATCAACTAATCCGACCACTAAATTTGATAAAGATGAAAGCGGTAAACCAGTTAATTCAAACGCATATCGAGGTATGATTAGTAGTTTATTATATTTGATAACTAGTAGACCTGATATTATGTTCAGTGTATGTTTATGTGCACGTTTTCAATCATTTCCAAAATAATTTCATTTGATTGCAGTCAAGCGGATTTTTAGATATTTTGCCAGTACCATTGACTTAAAGTTATGGTATCCTAAATATACTTCTTTCAATCTTATTAGTTATTCAGGTACCGATTATACTGGTTGCAAAGATGATCGAAAACGTTTTAGTAATACATGTCATTTCTTAGGTCATGCACTAGTTTCCTGGTTTAGTAAAAAAAACAAAATTCTGTTGCACTATCTACTGCTAAGGCAAAATATGTTGCTGCGGGTAGTTGTTGTGCTTAAGTTCTTTACATGAAGCAACAACTTGAGAATTTTAAACTTATGTATAATCACATTCCAATCAAATGTGATAATACAAGTGCTATAAATCTTTAAAAAAAAATCTAATACAACATTCTAGAATTAAGCATATTGAAATAATATATCATTTTTTTTAGATCATGTGCAGAAAGGCGATATAGTATTGGAGTTCACAAACACACACGATCAGTTAGCAAATATATTCACAAAACCCTTACCAGAAGATAGATTATTTATGATTAGAAGAGAAATATGTATGATGCATGTTATGAATATCTCTTGAAAGATAGATCATAGTTCATAAAAATAGAGAGATATTTTTTTTCAATACTTTTACATAAACTTGAGGTTCTTAGCCTCATGTTTGAGACGCTCATTCTCTTCATACAATATCATGTCATCCCTATCCATGGGAACTAGCAAGCGGAATGAAGAATCCAATAGAGATTTCAACTTTTTATTCTTCTGCCGAAGGATTCCTTCCCTTGTGTGAGACTCTTGAACAATTCGTTGAAGTACAATAATTTGTTTTTTAAGCTTTTCAACCTCATGATTTTTGACTTGTAGCCGCTGGGAAAAAGCGACAATAGAGGATGAGTAGCGAGTCCCGAGACTCACCAAGTCGTAGATAGCATCAGAGTCTGGCTCATTAGCCAAACTGTTGTTCTCTTGCTGCAACATGGTGCCAATGGTAGCTACAGAAAGGACATGAGATTGAGATGTAGAATACCTCATGGATGCATCTAGAGGAATGTTAGAAGAATGAGCCATTGAGAAAAGAATTGAAAACTTAAAGCGAGAATATTGAAGGAATGCAGATGAGTTATAGAGATAAGAATAAGATTTGATGCAAATCGGATGAACTTTAAAACTGATTTTATAGAGATAGCATAAAGAACAAGACAAACTATTGTCTCTTCAAATCTTATTAGTCAAAAGAAATATAAGATATGCTGGACACACATTGTCAAAAGTTTTCTTACTAGAAAAACGGTTATCTGCTCCTATCATGGCATTGACGACCTTAGGAGAGAAGATTGATGGTTGATGCGTCAAGGGTTCCTGATTCAAGTCTGGAACATTAGTGGAAGAGAATTGTTCGGCCATTCTATCGTTATGGAGAAACAGAACTTAGGTCAAGAAGCAATATTTTTTTTTTGGTATCCGATTGGTGAAAATGATTTTTTTTTATAGAAACTCAGAGCCTTCAAACCCGTTTGTCAACAACATCAGGCGATTGATCTGCTTTCGCACCGACTGCTAGAGCTAGGCCTCCAACCTTTACAGGTTTTGTCAGATACGCGTGACTCCGCACCGAATTGCCAGAGTTAGACTTCCAACATTTGCAGGTTTTGTCGGACATGCATGGCTCCGCACCGCATTGCCAAATCTAGGCCTGCAGCTTTTGCTGTCTTTGTCGGATACGAATAATTTTAATTATTCATCTTCAAATCTCTGAAATATCTAATTCGTCAATAACATCAAGCGGATTTAAATCTTCTTCTGCACCGAGATGATAAAATTCAGCTTCAACGTTTGCAAGTTTTGTCGGATACGGGTGGTTCTAATTTCTACAGTCTCTACTAACGCAGCGTTTTATTTGCCTATTGGTTATTGTAGGAATATATCTTATTGAGTTAATTATGATTCCTTTTTAATGATGCCAAAAGGGGGAGAAGTTTTAGACTAGAACTTTAATATTGTTTAAATTGCTAAACTTGTTATATATGCTTAGAATTATATTTATATTTTTGCTTGAAAAACTAATGCACATTCTTAGGGGGAGCTTAAGTATTAATACAGGCTTCAGGTTCTATCAAGTATTTGTCATCATCAAAAAGGGGGAGATTGTTGAACTCAAGGTTTCAAGTTTCATGTAAATCTACAAATGGATTTTGATGATAACAAATGAATCCAAATAATAAAGGAGTCTCAAGCTCAAGTTGTCCACACAATATAATCAAGCACATCAAGGAAGCAAGCATGAGCAAGAAGGGAACAAGTTCATATTAAAATCATAGAGTAATTTTGTAAATCTCTTAAAAAATTTGAAATTAGGATTAAGGCTCAAAATTAATATTTTATCATAAAGCATTAAAATACATTTTCCACATATGCATGAATATTTTGAAAATTAAATTTGAAAATTTTGAAAGATGATTGATTGTCATCTTTCATATGTGCATGACATGATTAAAGGTTTGAATTTTGAAAATATTAAGATGATTGATTGTCATCTTTCACATGTGCATGTTTTATTTGAATATTTTCAAAAGTGGTGGATGATTTTCTTGACTTATGCAAAAGGTAGATGTCTTTATTTGAAAATTTTGAAAAGTAAAGTGTGCTCCTTTTGTCATATGCAAAAAGTAAAAGATTATATTTGTAATTTTTGAAAAGTAAAGTGTGCTCCTTTTGTCATATGCAAAAAGTAAAAAATTATATTTGTAATTTTTGAAAAGTAAAGTGTGCTCCTTTTGTCACATGCAAAAAGTAAAAATATTAGATTTGAAATGTTTGAAAAGTGAATGATGATATTTTTGACATGGGAATCTTTTCAAATTTGAAATTGAAAATTCATTTGCCTATAAATAACTCACTTGAGTTTTACAAAATTCACAACAAGAGCTTACACATCTATTGCTAAGTTTTGCATTATTTCTTCAAAGCTCTCATTCTCTCTTTTCTAAAGTTTTGAGCCTTAATTCTTGTTCTTATTGAGAGAGATATAGGTTGCGCTGTATTGTTTCTATCTCACTCATTGAGGAGTGTACTTTGATAGTCTACCTACTATCAACTCTTGTATTTGTAAAAGGGTGTGTATAACCCTTGTGTGTGTAGAAGGTGTTCTACACGGGGAATAGTTAAATCACCAAGTGTGAGGTGATTGGAAGTGTAGAAGGTGTTCTACATGGGGAATAGTTAAATCACCAAGTGTAAGGTGATTGGAAGTGTAGAGGGTGTTCTACACGGATTCTTTGGAGCGGTGCTGCTCAAAGGTGTAATAGGTTTCTATCTCCACCTAAAGGAGATTGAATAGTGGATTTGGGAATCCTCAAGAGGTAGCTTGAGGTGAGGACGTAGGCAGTGGGGCTGAACCTCGTTAACATACTGAGTTTGCTTCTCTCTTACTCTTACTATTTATATTTATTGTTGTTTCATATTTTGTTTATATTTTATATTATATATTTGATTTATAATTGTTATTTTTTTAAATACAACTCAATTCACCCCCCCTCTTGTGTTAGTCATCTGGACAACACCATGATATTCTTTTTTGAATTATCTCCAAATGTCCCGTATCTTTCTTCTTTAGAAGTGAGATTAATTAAATTAGTTTGATCTCCTATCATGTGTCTTGAGCATCCGCTGTCTAAAAACCATTTACTTTTACCTATGGACTTCATGCATACCTATAAAATCAATTAAAATAATTTTTTTGGTACCCAAGTTCTTTGGATTTTTTATTTATTAGTATTAGAAGAAACAAGATTTTTCGGTACCCATATAACCCTAATAGTCATTATATGTCTTCTTCTAATAGGACAAGCATGATAATTATGACCATTTGTATTGCAAAAATTACAAATAACATATGACATATTTGAAAATCTTGAGTGATAATATTTTTCTTTAAAAAATTTGTTTTTATGAAAAAAATTTTGAAAATCTGATTTTAATTTAATCAATTTATCAAAAATACTTTTATAGGATTTGAGTTTTTCTTTTGACATGTATCTCAAACCTACCTTATCAAAAATACATTTTTAACTACCAAGAAATTTTTCAAAATTTCTTTTTCCATTTGTAAAGTTTTCAATAATTTTTTCTAAATCAGTTACTTTCTTTTTCGGCTTATCATTTTCATTTTTTGAAATTATATTTTCTTTTCTTAAAACATCAATTTCATTTGTTAAAAAAGAATTTTTCTTTTTCAAAACGGTATACTTGATACTCAATTTTTCAAGTTTCTTATATACTTTTTCCAAAACATTTTACAACTCTTCATAAGAAGGATTTTCAACATTTTCAAAATTTGTTACCTCAATATCATATTTAGCTATGAGACAAAAATTTGCAGATTCTTCATTGCTTGCGTCGCTGTCTGAGTTACTTGAGTCATTATCCCATATAAATTTTATTACTTTTTTGCCTTTGTATCGATCTTTCTTTAGCAGGGGACAATCTATTTTGATATGCCCAGGCTTTTTACATTTATAACAAGTTAAGGAGTCGTTTTTACCTATATTTTTGTTGGAAAACCTTTTGAAAAATTTTCTTGGATGAGTTTTATCTTTCTTTAAGAATCTTTGAAATCTACTTGTGATCATTGCAATTTCTTCATCTTTGTTATCACTTTTCTCATTTTCATCGCTTTCACTTTCATGGGGAACAACTTTAAATGTCAAGATTTTCTTTTGCTTTCCTTCTTCTTTTCCTCTTTTCAATGTGTACTCATGAGTAATAAGTAACCTGATGAGTTCATTTACTTCAAGTTTTTTGAGATCCTTAACTTCAAAAATCACCGTCACTTTTGATTTTCAACGTTTTGGTAGAGATTTGAGAATTTTTTTTATTATCTCCAAGCTAGAATACATTTTTCTAAGAGCTGTCAAGTTATTTATAATGTTATTAAAACGAGTATACATAGAAGAAATAGATTCATCATCAATCATTTTAAACATTTCATATTCATACGTAAGAATATAAATTTTTAATTTTTTGACTTGCGAAATTCTTTTATAAATTACTTCCAAGTTATTCCAGATTTCCTTTACAGTCTTGTAAGTTATTATTCTTTTAAATTCATTGTCATTGAGAGCATTATACAAAATATTTATAACCATTACATTCACTATATAAAGTCTATCATCTTCACGATCAAACTCTTCTTCTTCCTTATTGACCTTTACTCCATTAACAATTTTTGTTGGAATATAAGACCCATTTACAATACATTTCCAGATTTCTCGACCTTGAGACTGAAATATTCTCATTTTAACTTTTCAGAAAATATAATTGTTTTCACAAAATAGCGGTGACCGACTACTAGATTGACCTTCAGCGAATGTAGCTGCAATGTTAGCCATATGATTTTATCTCAACAGATAATTAATTTTATAATAGAGTCCGTGCTCTGATACTAATTGTTGCCTACATGACTAATACAAGATGGAATGAATTGGGTTATATTAAAAAAATTAATATTTATAAAACAAAAACACAATATAAAATATAAATAACATATGAAGAAGCATGAAATATAAATAGTAAGAGTAAGAAAAAGCAAACTCAGTATTTTAACGAGATTCAGTCCCACTGCTTACGTCCTCGCCTCAAGCTACCATTTGAGGATCTCAAATTCACTATTCAATCTCTTTCAGGTGGAGATAGAAACTTATTACACATTTGAGCAACATCGCTACAAAGAATCCGTGTATAACACCCTCTATACTTGCAATCACATCATACTTAGTGATTCAACTCTTCCCTATGTAGAATATTTTCTACACACACAAGGGTCATACGTACCCTCTTACAAATACAAGAGCTGATAATGGGTAGATTATCAGAGTACACTACTCAATGAGTGAAAGAAGAACGATACAGCGCAACTTATATCTCTTTCAAAATGAACAAAATTAAGGCACAAAATTTAGAGAAGAGAGAATGAAAATTTTGAAAGAATGATGCAAAACTTAGTAATTGATGTGTAAGTTTTTATTGTAATTTTTACAAAATTCAAGTAAGTTATTTATAGGCAAATGAGTCTTCATATTCAAATTTAAAAAAGTTCACATGTTAAATAAGAGCACTATTCACTTTTCATAAAATTCAAATAAAAACATCTCCTTTTTATATTTGTCAAAGATAACTACATTCATTTTTCAAAGAAATCAAATCCAATATTTTACTTTTCATACATGATAAAATGAGCATAATTTATTTTTCAAACCAAATCATCTTCTTTTTGTATATGTCAAAAAAACACACAACTACCCTTCAAGATTTTTAAACAAAATCATCTATATTTTACATTTGTCAAAAAAACACATAACTGTCCTTTAAGATTTTCAAACAAAACATGCACATGTCAAAAATGACAATCAATCATCTTACAAATTTAACTCTTTATACATATATGGAAAAAAAAAAAATTTCGAAATTAAATATTTTAATAAAGTTATACATATGTAAAAAA
Organism: Platycarya strobilacea; assembly: GCA_036898215.1. NCBI lineage: Eukaryota > Viridiplantae > Streptophyta > Magnoliopsida > Fagales > Juglandaceae > Platycarya > Platycarya strobilacea. Next base: position 368,008 of record CM072548.1, read on the forward strand.
TGTAATTTGATGATTTATGAGAAAATATTAATTTTAAATCTTAATCCAATTTTAAATTTTAAGAGATGTACAAAATTATTCTATGAGTTTAATTTGTAGATTTATTCTTCTTCTTACTCATACTTGATTTCTTGATGTGCTTAACTTTTTTCATGAGTAAACAATTTGAATTTAAATTTTGAATTTATTTATTATTATCAAAATCTATACTTAGATACCAGACTTAAAATCTTGAATTTTACCTGCAAAATTATTAGAATAACGGCCTAAAGAGACAAAAAAAATCACGAATAAGATTATCACCATGATTCCTAATTACACATCTTGCCCCTGCATCCCTGTGTTTTCCAAAAAACACCCATCAACTTTTAATTTAGCCCAACCCACTGTCGGATGCTTCCACTTAATCAAAGAGAAACCATATTTTATTTTAACAGTAGGAAAAAGCAAGTTCAGAGCTTTTAGAATGGCTCCATTTTTACTACTCATCTTCTTAACGGATTTAAGTTTCAAAGCAGCCCAAGAAATCTAATAGTGAATAGAACGCTAAACTGAAACCACCAAGTTATATTTATCCTCCATTCTTGCCTTACATCTCCAAACCCAAAGCTGCCATATAAGAATTGAAGGCAATGAACTTATTAGTTGACTAGTGTTTGCACTAATTCTTGCTCTCTAGTGCCAACAAGCCCCTCTATCTTTTCAAGGCGTACCAATCATAAGGGGCATGCCAATATTAATAGAATGTATTCGCCAAATATGTTCAACAAACTCCCATTTAGCAAAGATATGATCCATGTCTTCACAAGTCCGCTGCAAACACCAATCACAACTTGAGACTAATGGAATTTCAATCCTTCTAATGCGATCATCTAGAGAGAGGCATTCATTCATAGCTTTCTATGTAATCACTAAATTTTTTTTTTTTGGAGAGCTGGATTCCTAATCCATTTAGCCAATGGAACTTCAAGACCTTTTGTTCTAATACAATTCTAAACACACTTCGAGTAAAAAAACTACCATCTGAGTTTGGTATCATAACTCATGTTATATCCATTTAAGAATTGTTTTTATCAATGGGCTGAACTCAGTTAAGGGCCTTTGGATATAGAATCATCCCATCTTAATCTATTTTAATTTTTTTAAATTAATAATTTATTATTATTATTATTTATAAATCATATCAATTATTTTATTTTATCTCATTATTTAAAAATTTATTTACTCCAAAGCTACCTCGATTCGAGTCAAATTTTTATATATCACCAAATTCCAATACTGTCCGAATGGCATCCGAAAAAATATTGGGAGCATCCAACATTCATTGCACACACTCACATGAACAGTACATATGTACTGTTCATGTGAGTGTGTGCAATGAGTGTTGGATACTCCCTAGCATTACTGACAGGCACCCTCTCAAATAACTGACAATCTAAATATCGAAAATTATGAAAAAAAAAATTGAAGAAAAAAGATTTTTATTGTGTGGTTATCAAGTGGACGCTCCTGGAAGTACTAAACACATGCATATCGAATAGGACGCACCTGGACGCTCCCATAAGTTTACAGGAAAGGAACAAGAGGAGAAGGAAGGGAGTATACTAGGGCTGTGCTCCGACTCCGAACTTGTCGGAGTTCGGAGTTTCCGACTCCGACTCCGACAATCATCGGAGTCAAAAACGTACTCCGACTCCGACTCCGAGACACTCTCGGAGGCCGACACCGATCGGAGTTCGGAACTCCGAACTCCGATCGGAGTTCCGATCGGAATTTCGGAACTCCGAACCCCGATCGGAGTTCCGATCGGAACTCCGAATTTAGTTTCCTTCGGCGAGTTCGATATGGGCCAAATTACACTCATTCCGAAACTAAATTCTTCCAATTGAGCCATACATATTCCATATGAACTCAATTGTTCAATTAAGATGTAAAGTTTGTGAAGAAATAAGTTAACCGTGCTTAGTAGCTTACTTAACAATTAACATGTATGCTATTGCTAATGCCTATACAGCTGTACTTTTTCACATCTATTAAAATAATATTATTTTATTTTTTATTTATTATTTTATGTCTTATTATTTGTTAAAATAATATACTTTCCTCACCTCTATTTTGATTCTTAACCACTTAGACTTGTCACTTGGCAACTGGCAAGTAATTAATCCATCAGTCATACAGCTTCTGACGTGCACGATCTTTGATAATGGAGCCAAATATTTGAGTTTCCCGCATAATCTCTTTGGGTTTACGGCGCGGCGCGCATGAATACTGGATAGGATATTAGGAAATAGGAAGTAACTTTTTTTATTTTAACTTACGTAACTGCATTTAATGGTTGAAGCTGATTTGAGATAGAATAAATTTTTTTTAATGATGAAAAAATAAATTAAGATAATAAAATAAGTTTTATGAGATTTATCTCAAATCACAAATGAATTTTAATATATTTTAATATTATAATAAATTTAGATATAGTTATAAAATTTTAAAAATTTATGAATTTCGTATATAAAGAAATATTTAATTAAAAGCTCATAGTCATATAAATTTACTGATATGCGAATTGAGTATTTACTATTTAGATACTAGATTCAATTGAGTTGCCACAAAGCCCACAACTATTGATCTATTCAAGTTTCAGTTTTCACTACTAAGTACTAATTAGTCTTAAACAATTAAACAAAAAATACAAAATACTAAGTAGTAATTACAATGCTAATGCCAGCCAATAGCGTTATAGCATAATACAAAAAATAGTAATACAAAAAAAAAGTCCAGGACTCTAGACTATGTCACTATTAATACAAAAAATAATACAAAATATAAATTAAATTTTCAGTGATAGTCTGATGACTCTGGTTCAATGGGACGGTTGAGACCCGTATCGATGTTACAAAATAATAATAATAATAATTGCTGCAGCCTTGAACTTTGTTGTTGGAACAATGGAACTTATACAGAATCGTACCTGAGATTAAGATAAAAATAAAATGTATTATTATATATGAAAAAAATTAAAATTAACCAAACATGAAACAAGTGTGATGGAAAATTAGAGAAAAAATATACGTAATCGATAGTTGCTCCATCAGTCATCGGCAAGTATGGTAGGGTTGATAACTAAATCTGTAAAATCATAAACAGTATAAATTTAAATTTAAATAGATTTATTAAAATGAAATTATAAAAAAGAATTAATAATTATATAAAATTTTTACTTTAATCATTTAAAAAGAATTATATAAATTAATTTAAGTTTACCTGACTCAAGTCTGTAGCTCACGGCATCGATGCCAATACTCTCTAGTCCAGTAGGTACATCTCTGAGCCAGTTTTGTGTGCAAACGAGGGCCTCCACGGTTGACGGTGACAATGAACTCCGGTAGGCATCCAACACCCGACCTCCAGTGCTAAATGCCGATTCAGATGCAACCGTAGTGATAGGAACGGCTAGTACATCTCGAGCAATGCGAGAGAGAATCGGGTACTTGGGTGAATTAGCTCTCCACCAAATCAAGATCTGAAACTCCTCACTAGGCTCCTCAACCTCTGCCAGTAAATATCGTTCAACCTCATTTGTACACTGCAATGGATTTCTCGATGACCGTGCATGAAACGACGTCATGACGTTGAAGCCTCGGGATCGACTGGCTACACTGGCCTGACTCGAACGAGCATCTGTGGCTGGTCCTGAGCTCGAACTCGAACGTGAGGTACCCATGGCTCGTGAGGATGAAGCAGGACTACTGGCACTGTAATGGGTGTACAACTCGTTCAAATCTGCCTTGAGTGCTGTGATAAACGACTTAGCCTTCACTGCCCCGAGAACCTCTGTTGCCCACCATTCTACCACTGCCAACTTCAATCGAGGGTCGAGGATCGACGCTATGAACAATAATCTATTTATCTTCTCAACTTGCCCCCAATATTTATCATATTTGGACTGCATCTGTGATGCCATACCAGATAACAATCCACTCGGGTCAGCACAACCTTCTTTCAAGTGGTGGTGTAGCATGGAGATCTCGCTAAACCACATGTTTGCCGTCGCATATGCAGATCCAGAAACCCGCATCGTGATGTCATAAAAGATTTGTAAAAATTTGACAAACTCGGATACATGTTGCCAATCAATGTTGTCTGGCGGACCGAGCCCCCTTCCATCAGGCTCCAGTAAGGCATACCTCAAACCTCCATCCTCAATCTCTAGCCGCTCAAATGCCTTCTGGTACTTTAGTGCCACATCCAACATCAGATATGTGGAGTTCCATCGAGTGGGAACATCCAGGCACAACATCTTTGAAGACTCAATCCCAACCTGTTCTGCTATAGCCTTGAACTTTTGTAGCCTTTGGGGAGAAGCCCTCGCGTACCGCACAATGTTGCGGACTCTCTTGATAGAGTCGTCTATATTTTCCAACCCCTTAACTGTTTCATCATTGAAAAATATCTAATTATCATAATAATAAAAAAAATGGTACTATTTTCAAAGACTTTAATCATAAAAATACTAAAATACAAAATACAAAATTAAAACCAGAAAGACTCACCAACAATAAGGTTGATTATATGAGCAGTGCATCGAATGTGGATATACTGGTGATTTTTAATCACATCTTCTCTCGCCCTCGTATTTCGGATAAACCATTCGATTGCGGTCTCATTTGCACCGGCATTGTCAACTGTAATGCACAATATTTTTTGGATGCCCCAATCAACCAAACAATCATCCATCTCCGCTCCTATCGATGCACCCTTATGGTCAACTATTTCTTTAAATCCAATAATCCTTTTTTTAAGATTCCACTCACTATCAATGTAATGTGCTGTGATACACATGTACGAGGTATTCTGTACCGACGTCCATGTGTCGGTCGTAAATGACACTCTCTGGCCAGTGGTGGAGAACATCTTCTTCATTTCTGCCTTGTCCCTCAGATGCATCTTCATATAATCTCGCATCACTGTATAACGGGATGGGATTGGGAATCTTGGTTCAAGAAGCTTCACAAAATACCGGAACCCATCCTTATCAACCGTGGTAAAGGGCATCTCATCTTTTATAATCATCATCGCAAGCGCCTCACGAAACATCTTCTCACTGTATTGAGGGACAACTAGATTCCTTGTCTGTGTCCCTGTCCCATCAGTGGCTGTAGAAGTCTCGTAGCTAAGATTAGTCTGAGACCCACCTGCGTCTGTATTTGATAATTTATTACCAATATTAGTCTTAAATGAAAATTAACTGGGATTATAATCACAAAACTAATTAGCATATAAAGCAACTAGCAAGACACTAACCTCTTGATGCCATTCCCTTCGCTATTTGGTAGCGCTTGCAACCGTTCAGATGTGCTGAAAGGCAAGAAGTGCCTTGCCTTTTTGAATGACACCCAACTCGAGCGCCACAATGATTGCACTCAGCCCGTGGGTTCTGGGGATCCCCACCCTCAACCTTCTCAAAATGTTCCCATGTCCACGATCTTTTTTTATTTGACCGTGGACGGGGTGGCCTCGCAGCTGTAGGGTGTACTGGTACATCCGGATCCTGAATCGGATCGTCTCCAAGGCCCATCTCCTCCTCCTCCATAAACTGGTCGGGATCTTCCACTTCCAATTCTATGTCGATTGGAAGTGGAAATCCACTGCTAGCACACGAGGTTTGTGCTCGAGTGGAGGGTAGCCGACTACGGCTCGAAGCTGCAGCGTGGAGCGCCGAAGGAGTCCCACCATCCGGATTCGGAGCCTCATGTGGAGTCGGAGTCCCACTAGCACTACGTGAGGGATCCATCTGTTTGTAATTGTAGACCTACAATTCAAGTATAATAATATAAAAAATATTAGTAAATTCCTAAAAATTATAAATTTATAATGTTATTAGTGTAGCAAAATACAATATTAGGAAACTGTTATTAGGTGAAAGTTCATGACTTGTACTGAATAAATATTTAATTTTTTAATATAAAAAAAATTCTATTTAAAAAAATTAAATTCATCTCAATCTATTACATACATTCCAACAATATATATATTATTTTTTTTAATAAAAATAGTCCAAGTTTGAGTAAGCCTTCTTGCTAAGTTTTACATTTAAATAAAATACACAATAACACAACGACATTTAATTAGGCCAAATTAGTTATTTTTTTTCTCAATGGCATTTCATCGAACAGTTTACACACATTGTCAAAACATACAATATAAACTCGAAATTATTTTATTTCATTTTATTATTTATATAATAAATATTTAATAAAAAAATTAAATTCATCTCAATCTATTATATACATTCCAACAAATATTTCAATATATTTATATTCAAACAAATGATCTCAATAATAAATATAACCTACAAAGTACAAACATTAGTATTTACCTACAATATATATATTATTTTTTTTAATAAAAATAGTCCAAGTTTGAGTAAGCCTTCTTGCTAAGTTTTACATTTAAATAAAATACACAATAACACAACGACATTTAATTAGGCCAAATTAGTTATTTTTTTTCTCAATGGCATTTTATCGAACAGTTTACACACATTGTCAAAACATACAATATAAACTCGAAATTATTTTATTTCATTTTATTATTTATATAATAAATATTTAATAAAAAAATTAAATTCATCTCAATCTATTACATACATTCCAACAAATATTTCAATATATTTATATTCAAACAAATGATCTCAATAATAAATATAACCTACAAAGTACAAACATTAGTATTTACCTACAATATATATATTATTTTTTTTAATAAAAATAGTCCAAGTTTGAGTAAGCCTTCTTGCTAAGTTTTACATTTAAATAAAATACACAATAACACAACGACATTTAATTAGGCCAAATTAGTTTTTTTTTTCTCAATGGCATTTCATCGAACAGTTTACACACATTGTCAAAACATACAATATAAACTCGAAATTATTTTATTTCATTTTATATAATAAATATTTAATAAAAAAATTAAATTCATCTCAATCTATTACATACATTCCAACAAATATTTCAATATATTTATATTCAAACAAATGATCTCAATAATAAATATAACCTACAAAGTACAAACATTAGTATTTACCTATAATATATATATTATTTTTTTTAATAAAAATGGTCCAAGTTTAAGTAAGTCTTCTTGCTAAGTTGTATATTTAAATAGAATACACAGTAACACAACGACATTTAATTAGGCCAAATTAGTTATTTTTTTTTCTCAATGGCATTTCATCGAACAGTTTACAACTTTACACACACTGTCAAAACATACAATATAAACTCGAAATTATTTTATTTCATTTTATATAATAAATATTTAATAAAAAAATTAAATTCATCTCAATCTATTACATACATTCCAACAAATATTTCAATATATTTATATTCAAACAAATGATCTCAATAATAAATATAACCTACAAAGTACAAACATTAGTATTTACCTATAATATATATATTATTTTTTTTTAATAAAAATGGTCCAAGTTTAAGTAAGTCTTCTTGCTAAGTTGTATATTTAAATAGAATACACAATGACATTTAATTAGGCCAATTTCAAATTTTTTTTCTCAGTGACATTTCATCAAACAGTTTATACACACTGTCAAAATACACAATATAAAATCAAATTTTTCACAATATAATAACATAGACAACTCACAAGCCAACCAACTCAAATAATCACATTAAAATAATACATTTAATTAGTTTTAATTAGATTTAATTAGTCATTACCGAGAAATTGCGAGAATATTCCGAAATGGCCGATTTGGAATCTCGGATGGCTGACTCAGTGTGACAGCGACCGTCGGGCGACGCCTTGGAGCACCGGCGGTGTGAGAGAATCGCCGTCGAAGACTAGCAGCGGCAGCGCAGCACTTGGCCCCGAAGGAGATGACTTCGGGTTCGGAGTATCAGCGGCGGAAGAAGAAGGAAGAAGACCTGAAGAAGAAAGAAGAAGAAGAAGGAAGAAGAAATAGCTGGCCCTAGCCTAAACGACGCCGTTTCTATTTAAATGGAACGGCGTCGTTTAGCTAAATTAAAAAAAAAAAATAAAGATGCAAAACGACGTCGTTTTGCATCTTTACATTTTTTTTAAACTTCGGAGTTTCGGAGTCGGAGTTCGGTATAAAACCTGACTCCGACTCCGAAATCCGACTCCGAATTAGGAGTCGGAAATTTCCGACTCCGAATTCCGAACTCCGAATTCCGACACCAATCGGAGTCGGAATCGGAGCGGAGTTCGGACGGAATTCGGAATTCGGAAATTTTGTCCACCCCTAGAGTATACTAAGATTACGTTTAGGTAACCAAATTTTTTTTTAAGTATTTTTAAAATATTTCATAAATATTTATTATATTATTATTATTTTTTATCTATTTTTATTATTATTCATAATTCTTCTTTCAACATTTTTCAACATCTAAACCTACCATTCGGAGTAATTCTTCTTTAATGTATATTTTCACCCTCAGATACATCATATGCCACCGCATTTGATGATCCTCTTCTTTTAGTAGGGTGTTTGTTTTTTGTTATTTTTAAATTTAAATTCTTTCAATGTGACAGTTCAAATTCAGCTTCTTTTTCCATTTCCTAGCAATGGCGAACAACAAGAAGACGACGAACTCACCCAAATCAGAGCAAATTGATAACCTACCATATTATTACTGTCAAAAGCCCAGAAGCTCACCATCCAAACGCCGCTCCGACTTCTCCTCCTTTTTCTATTCCGCTCCTCTCTCTAATTCAGGTCCCTATCTCTTTCTAACTTCATAAATACTTACTCCTATGCTCCGTCTGTAATTTCTTTTTTCAATTTCCCCTCTTCACCTTCAGAATTGGTGTCACTTCTGAATTGACATCGCAACTTGACTTTTCTGTGCTTCAATTTATGGCGCATTATCATTTCCTCTATTAGGGATTGAGTCCGGCCTTTAATTTTCTAGAATGGGAGTTATAACTCAGTTCATCAACTGCTTTTGCTGTTCTTGGATGTTATCGTTGTTTTGTCGCTTCCAATTCAGCGATTCAAATAATCTCATTACTTTCCTTGTGATACAACATTTACTTGCATCAAGCTTGCATCTTTGGGTCTAAATTTGCATTTAACAATTGTCAATTACTAAGGTTTATGCATTGCTCGATTGAAGTAGAATCGTGGCTTATCAGATGTGGTATTGCCGTATATGTGTTTGGGTGGGAATTTAGCTTTAGTATAGTATATTTATATTTATAATTCCCTTCTTTAGGGAAGGAGTGAAAGTTGGTGTGTGTACTAGGTCGCATTTGCTTTGCTCAAACGCATTGATGGTACGGTGACAACATGTTGTTTTTGCTAAGGAAAATGATATACACACAATACAAATACACCATATTTCACAACAAGCGTTAAATAAGGGGTAATTCTGTAAAGTATTGTGTTTGTATAAAGTATTTTACAGAATTACCCCTCATTTAATACTGATTGTGAAATATGTTGTGTAATTGTATTGTGTGTGTATCACTTCCCGCTTGCTAATTCGGTAGAAGAAAGGGACTTTTTTATCAAAGTAATTGTCCAGAGTACTTTTTGGGTTTCTGAGGACTAATGACTATTGTAGCTTGAAACACCACAGTTTTTACTTTTTGGAACCGTATGACATCATTATTGTCTCACCTGTTCAAGTTTCCTGCCGCTGTTTTGCTCTATTTCATTATATTTCATCCATATCTCAATTCCATTAATTTAATATCCCTTTGGTGTCACTGAATAAGAGATGTCATTTCTAGTCTATCTATATCTATTTCTATTTCTATATATGGAAAGTTGAAAAATCATCATATAAGAATCCAGAAATTTGGGAATTTTTTTTTTTAAGTTTCAGAAAGCTTACTATTTGATTAGGTTGGTAATTATCTGTCTACAGGTTCCTTACCAGGGTCATCCTGTGGTGAAGTTGGATTGTCCAATGTCACCATGAATAGCTTGTACGACAGAAATGCTGAAGGAAAACAGTTGCCTGAGCATCATCTGGTTCAATGCTGCAAGTTCCAGGATAAAGAACTCCAATTCTCCTCGGATTTCTCTGAAACCCTGATCGTAGAAGTTGAAACAGTAGCACAGAATGAACTTTTTGACACCTTGAGTGAAAGGTTTGTCTGGCACATATTATGTTCCTTGGTCATACAAAATATCAGCTGTTTGAATCAATTTATATTGCAACGATTATTGTTTTCCTTTTTATAGAAACGTTGGTGAACAAACAAGTGATACTGCAAGGTCGGTAGAATGCACCCCTTCAAAATCGCATGCTACAGAAAGCAATAGTTTTTGCATAACACCAGGAAGTGTTGTGTGGGCTAAAACAGCTACCCACATGTGGTGGCCTGCTAAGGTACATTAATTTTTGTTCTATCATGTAATTTGATTAGGGAGAGAATTGTTTGGGCCTGTCTCTTCTAATTTGTCCCATGAAATATATTTTTTCCTGGAATCTTTGCATTACATGCCCATTCAAATGATTTGTGAAGCTTATTTTGCATGTTTAAAACTTCCAATCTTTGGAGTGTGCTCTTTTCTCAGGTCTGTAAGACAGAGTTTAGTTCCTCATCCAGACGCTTCAGAGGTTGGAGTGGCAACGCCTTATGTATCTTAATTTTTAGGCTGAAAGGAAACATGATGTACAATTGGGTTATGCTGGATCTAAGCAGATCATATTTTACCGAACTACAAAAATGATACTTCTTTCCTTTATAACCAAAAGTAGGATTCTTGTTTTGAATACTGTCTGAAAGCCCATCCTTTTAATACCCTGACTTTTGAAAACAATGTTTGATATCTACCTGACATAAGATGAGATTTTCAAACCATCATATGAAGCATATTTATCTAGTTTTATTTGAGAAGCCAGTGCACCTACGCTAATAAAACACAAACTGACTTTTCCAGATCACGGATCGAAGATACAATTCAGCTGACACAAGGAACCAAGATACTGGTGGGCGTGTTCTAGTAGAATTTTATGGAAGCAATGACATGTAAGATTTGTAACATTCTTTGCTAATATAAACCCACATCGATTGGCTGATCAAAATTTCAGAATTTGCATGATCTGTTTGTCTTATGATCCGACTAATGGTATTGTGATACCCAGCGCTTGGCTTGATCCTGCCAGAGATCTTTCCGAACTTGAGCATGTGAGTGCTGTTTCTTTGACATATCACAATGCAATCTTGATTATTATCTCACCACAAGTCCTGGGTTGATATTGATTCTTGTAAACTCCATACGCAGTCGCTATTAATTATTTTGCTTGTCTACCCTATTTTCTTCCTTCTTGCAACTGATTTTCTTTATGCAGGTGGGGGGTAAACAATGCTCTACTTATGGGATATGCCGAGGATTGTTAAAATGTTAAATTAATTGTAGCGGTTAAAAAATTTCAATATGTAGAGTTATTGGAAAAGCATATCCTCCATTTCAAATATTATGTAGTCTTGTTACTGTTTATTTTCATCATGACTAAGATCATGTTATGTCTTTTCACCAGTGCTTTGAAGAAAGGAGCTGTAATCCCATGGAAGATTTTCAAGACGCTTTAAAACAAGTAAATTGACCTAGCAAATATGGCATATGCTTTATTATTCTATAGTTTTTGCATTATCTGCCGAGTCAACATTGTATTCATATATTTTCTTCTATTCTATCCTAATTGCAGGCCTTACAAGGGAAGGAATGTTTAAGTTCATGTGGAGAGTTGTTTAAGATCCCTGATGATCTTAATGACTCGGATCAGCAATATCATTTATCTGGTATGTACTGCCTTACGATTTCTTTCTCAACCGTACGTGTGAAACCTTAAGGTTAAGAGGGGAGATTATATCTCATTTTAACAGTATATTTCACATTTTCTTTAGTAAATGAAGTAGAATCGATATTGTACAATAAAGTTTGCATTTCTATCCTATACTCTATGCACTCTATGTGGATCTTAAACCTCCATACTAAAGGGGATAGCCTCTCTTGTGAAAAGAACTTGTTTCACTTGAACTTCCTTAATATGATATGTAGTGTAGACGCCTTTTCAATGTTGTCTCATACACTTATAAAAACAAATAGTGTCTCATACAGAGTATCAGCAGATTTCCTCTTGGAATGATGGAAGATAGTCTTTCACTAATCTTTCTTGAATCTCAGGTCACCACATGCTCTAATATTGAGTGCAGATATATAGTAAAACAGATTTTCTTATTTCATTGGTGATGTTGGTGTAAATTGGATATATGCGATGATGCGGTTTCCAGAAATTCGACATTGCTAAGTTAAATATGTTTTTCCCCCTGCCTCAAAACTGCATAATCCAAGCATCCCCTGGGATCCTGAAGCTTTGGTTTGTATTTGGTATAATGCTTTATAGACCCAAGTTTTAGGTCAACAAAATCAGTTACATCTTCTGACTTTTTTAGGAGGTCATCGGCTTGGAAGCCGTGTTATACTACTCCCTTTGTTTCTTCCTTCCAGTTTTAATTTTGCTTCTGGTTCAAACAGAAAAATGGACATCATCAATTTCAAGCAGAGCAGAGGATGATTTGCTTGAAAGAGGGAGGGGCAAGAGGGAGCGAAAGCGTAAACTACATTTTGATGTGAGTTGCCATTATCAGACCTCTTGGTGGTAAAGGACTTGTTCCTAGACAGATCTACATTTTAATGACATTTGTTTTGCAGGAGGTGACATTTCCACTGATGTCAGCCAAGAAAGTTCGGCGGTTCAGGATAATGAGGTACCTTGGTCTTAGCGCTCCAATTGGTTCTCCTTTTTTTATCAACTGAACCCCCAATAGTGTAGCTTTGGCAATATTTGATCTACCTTCTCCCTCACTCACTCACTCATTCACTTGGCACTGTAGTTTTTGTTGCGAGGTTCATTAGGTCTCTTATTTAATGACGTCCATCTGTAAAGAAAATCCTATCATTGAGATAGTATAACTATCTCTAATATTATTATAGGGACTAAGGGATGTATAAAATCTTATGTGGTTTTGAAAAAAATAACCATAGATTCTTAGGGGTGTGGTTATATGTATTTAGGGTGTGGTTATATGTATTTAGTTATTTATCTATAATCATAGGGGTAGTTAATATCCGTCTTTTTGGAAATGGTCAACTAAGCCTTGTTAGAATTCGAATGAAAAATACCTATTAAAAAAATAATACAAAGTAAAAAAAAAAACCTCTTTCATTGAAGAATAATTATTAGATAGTCTAGTATCAAGGACATGTGATGATTTTAGGTGATTGAAGCAATTGTAATGAGATGGATTCATGTGATATGATGGATGGATACCATACCGCCTCATTTATACTCCAAGACTATCTATTAATATATTCAAATGGATGGATTGTATACTCAAGTATGCACCGTACTGCCAATTGAAGCACGAAATTGAACGAATTGATCTTTATTCAATATGTACATGTACTTATATTGATGCTGAAGGGTCCAATTTCCACTTACTAGGCTGTATCAATGCCCACCAGCATCCAATTTCCACTTACTAGGCTGTATCAATGCCCAGCAGCATCGCATGTGAATCATCTTGATTTGATAAACTAAATAATATTGCCAACACCACTAATCACGCACATGCAGGCCATCTAGCACAAACTAGCCTTAAGTAAACAAAGAGCGCATTATGCGGTTTACTTTTTTTTTTTTTTTTATATATAAGGATTTACATGAAATTTGTCTATTTGGAGCGTCCACTAACACAAATACCTTTTGTGTTTGGAGCTGGCTAGCAGCTATCAGGGATATCTTGTAAGTTAAATATCTTCTTCAAATCACGGACAGAAGTTGAAGCAATGCGCTTTGATTTTGCACTTTCAATGGTCACCTCCAGTATAGCCTCTAGTTTTGCGTTGGACACTACGTTCAAGACAAAAAAAAAGAATCGGTACTTAATATCCATACGGTTCACGTGGATGGTCTGCATTAGCTATATTATACGTATGCTCCTATGGTATGGTCGGTGTTGAAAGTTGAAACAAAAAACAGAATATCAACACATCAGAAATGAGGAAATTCTTCCTTGCTTTTCATTATGAGATTCGTGGTCTATTTATAGACTTTACAAGAGAATATAAGTTTGTTACATCACAGCAGAGAATGTACATTACAGTAGAGAATGATTAAATACAACCGTATGCTAAAGTCAACTATTTACAATCTGTTGTGGCTGAGTTGTTGGTGTGACAATGACCTATCCCTTTCTTGAATTGATTTTGCCGTGACTCTTTAATTTCATTAGAAACACTTATGTTAATATGTCCCCTCGAGTCCAAGGGGTATCAACCAGCTTGAGAGGAGACTCGAAGCGTTTGAACTTGTTTGCAACAATTGGCTTGGTCAAGACATCGGCAATCTTTGAGTTGCAAAATGAGATTTTTAAAGTGTTGGCTGCTACACGATTTCGAATAAAATAATAATCTATGTCCATGTGTTTTGTTTTGGAGTGATAGACAAGATTGGTACATAAATAGGTTGTCCCAAGATTATCACACCAAAGAGTAGGTGTCTGATGAAGAGGTAAGTGCAATTCTCAAAGCAGAGTTTGTAAACATAGAAACTCAGCTCCTGTAGAGGCGATGGACTTGTACTCTGCCTCCGTTGAAGAACAAGCTACCGTTTTCTATTTTCATGAACTCCAACTGATGAGATGTTGACCTAGGTAAATATAGAATGCACCAGTTGAGCGCTTGTCGCCTGGGCATCCTCCCCAATCGGTATCTGAATAGGCATTAAGTGTGTAGGTTGAGGAATAGGAGAACATAAGTCCTTGACTAATGGCGCCTTTTAGATACCTTAATTCTTTTGAGGGCAACCCAATGATTGAGCTTCGGTGTATGTATAAATTGGCAGATTTTCTTCACTATAAACTAGCTTGGTGAATGAGAGATATTGCAATCCTCCAACTAAGCTTCAATACAATAAATGATCTTCAAATTGAGGAGAATCAAACTTGGAGAGTTTGATATAGGCAACTATTGGCGAAGAGATGGGCTTAGAGTGCAACATATTACTACGAGTGATAAGATATTTGATGTATTGTCTTTGAGATGGGAGCAAACCATTTGAAGTATAATCAATTTCAAGACCCAAGAAAAACGAAGGTTTGCCTAAATCTTGAACAGGAAAAGTGATGCCTATATCACAAATAACGGTATCAAAAACAGAAGAATCAGAAGCAGTGATGACAATGTCATCTACGTAAACAAAAAGGAACACACAGCTTTTGCTTTGCTTAAGGATGAATAGAGAGGGGTCTGCTTTGGAAGGTAAAAAACCCATACTTAGTTAACCAGTTGCTAAGACGGACAAACCACTTCCTTGGTGCTTGTTTGAGGCCATAGATCGTTTTGTTGAGTTTAAAAACAAGATCTGGATGAGAAGGACTCACAAAACCCTGAGGTTGCTGCATAAAAACTTCATCATACAAATGACCATATAAAAATGTATTTTCAATGTCGAGTTGACGCAACAGCCAACCATGAGAGACAACAATGGAGACAATAGATCGAATTGTTGTCGGCTTGTGGTAGTCAACACCTAATAGCTAGTGGAAACCTTTGGCAACCAACCTACCTTTTCTCTTCTGGAAGGAGCCATCAGAGTTGGTTTTAGTGCGAAAGACCTATCTGCATCCAAGAATATTTGAGTTGGGTGGAGGAGAGACTAGGGTCCATGTCTAATTGCGAAGAAAAGCAGTCTAGTTCTGATTCATGGTATGACGCCATTCATCAAATTTTGCAGCCACTGAGTAACTTGAACGGTCATCAGGAACAGAGACAGTGGTGGTAAAGCACTGTCGAGAAAGGTAAGGCATGGTCACATCAATGAAGATTTTTGGACGGGAGGATTGAGTGTAAGCACGAGTGATAATCGGTGATCAAGGGGGGACCAGAATAGGAGTAGATCGAGATGAGAGAGTAGATTGAGTGGAAGCAGGTAAGGCGTTTGATGAAGGACTGGTGTGAGTTGAGGAAGAAGAAGATCAAGGGGAGGCAATTGACGGAGTGGATGCAGGGGAGGTGTTTAATGAAGGACCGGTTCGAAGTGAGGAAGGAGAGGAGGGTGTTTGTGAGGAAGTGGGTACTGGGCCGAGAATAGAGGGTGTAGGCTGAGCGGTGAATGAGGAGGAAGATGGGCCATAGGAAGGTGGATGAAATAGGGGCAGAGCAGTATGGTTTGAAGTTGAAGAGATAGAAGAATTTGTGGGCTGGGTATGAGCAAAAGGAAAAGTATTTTCGTGAAAAATCATGTCTCGAGAGATGTACATACGATTATGGCCTACATCCAAGCATTTGTATCCTTTATAGATGGGCTATATCCAAGAAATAAACAAGGGATGGACCGAAAATTGAGTTTGTGGGTTAAATAAGGCCTTAAATTTGGCCAACATTGGCAACTAAAAAATTTTTAAAAATTGAGATCAGGCTCAGTTTTGTAGACCAAGAAAAGGGAGATTTGTTGTGTAGAGTTTAGTGGATAGCCTATTTAAGGAACACATATGTTTCAAAGGCATCGGTCCAATAGGTTTAGGGAATATCAACACACACCAAAAATGAGGAAAGTCTTCCTTGCTTTTCATTATGAATTTTGTGGTCTATTTATAGACTTTACAAGAGAATATAAGTTTGTTACATCACAGCAGAGAATGTACATTATAGTAGAGAATGATTAAATACAAACCTATGCTAAAGTCAGCTATTTAAAATCTGTTGTGGCTGAGTTGTTGCGGTGGCAATGACCTGTCCCTTGCTTGAATTGATGTTGCCGTGACTCTTTAATTTCATTTGAAACACTTATGTTAATAGTCGGTACGTGTGTGGCACGATAAGAATTAAGAATCGAAACAATACAAACGAGGACCCATATACATATAATACACACACACAAACAAATAAATATAATTATCATGTGCAGTACTTCAGTACATTCAACAGCTAGCATTCGTTTAAAAAAAAAAAACATCTAGCATTAAATAGCTGATCTCCTACAACCCATTATGATCACAATCATGGCTTCACAATCTCCTCCCCAGATCCACTTTCTACTGATCCCTTTGATGGCACAAGGCCACCTTATTCCTATGATAGATATAGCCAAATTATTGGCAAAACGCAGCAACGTCACAGTAACCATAATCACCACACCCCTCAATGCCCCCAATTCAAGACTACCATCGACCGTGTTGTCGAATCTGGATCATCAATACGAATTCACCAATTTGAGTTTCCATATGCTGAGGCTGGCTTGCCCCAAGGATGCGAGAACCAGGATTCTCTCCCTTCCCCAGACTTGATGAAGAATTTCATGACTGCAATGAGCATGTTTCAACAACCCCTACAACATTTGTTAGAAGACTTGAGACCCTCTCCAACCTGCATTATATCTGATAAAAATCTCGATCGCATGGACGGCTGATATTGCTCTCAAGTTTCCTGTTCCAAGGATTTTGTTCGATGGGACAAGTTGTTTTAATCTCGTACTCTCACAATTTATACAACTCTAGGATCTAAAATACTGTTGACGATTCAGAGCTTTTTGAAGTACCAGGTTTGCCCGATCAAATTCAATTCACAAGGGCTCAGCGACCTCGAGCCTTCAATCCAGGCTCCAACCTTCAAGATATGATCGTTATTCGTGAAAAGTTAAGGGAAGCTGAAGCAGGAGCATATGGAACACTGGTTAATAGTTACGAAGAGTTGGAACCGGCGTATGTCTAGGAATACCGAAGACAATAGGAGAAAAAATCTGGTGCATTGGCCCCGTGTCTCTACACAACAAGGACAGACTGGACATGGGCGAGAGAGGTAAGAAGGCTTCAACCGATGAAGACCAGTGCTTGAAGTGGCTTGATTCATGGCCATCCAGTAGTGTCATTTATGCTTGTCTGGGAAGCCTTGATCGCCTCACACCTCCACAGCTGATAGAGCTTGGTTTGGGCTTGGAAGCGTCCAACAAGCCATTCATTTGGGTTATTCGAGGTCATGGATATAAACAAGCTGAGGAAATGGAAAATGGTTATCAGAGGACGGTTTTGAGATAAGGGTAAAAGGGAGAGGCTTCTTGAATATCCGAGGTTGGGCACCGCAGGTATTATTAATACTATCGCATCTAGCAATTGGTGGGTTCTTAACACATTGTGGTTGGAATTCCACGGTAGAAGGCATTTCTGCTGGCATCCCAATGATAAAATGGCCTTTATTTGCCGAACAATTTTTTAATGAGAAGTTTATCGTACAAGTATTACAGATTGGTGTGAGGGTGGGAGTCGAGGTGGTAATGCACTGGGGGAATAAAGAGAAGTTTGGGGTGCTGGTGAACAGAAAGAATGTTGAGGAGGCCATAGAAAAGATAATGGGTGAAGGTAAAGAAGTAGAAGAAAGAAGAGACAGAGTCAAAACTTTTGTAGATATGGCAAAGAAGGCAATGGAAGAGGTTGTATCTTCTTACCTCAACATCTCACTACTACTTGATGATATCATGAAACGGGGAAAAAGCGATCAATTTCTTAATCAAAAATAATATTTTAAGAAACTAACTGTATGCATGCACCCATGCATTATTTAGATCCAGCATCCATTCGTGGTTTTTTTACTTCATCTATTACCATATTTAGAAGTGGATTCATATAACTCCGGCTGTCATTCTATCCATAAAAGTAAATTATTGTTGAAAATAATTAGAATAAAAAATTGAACTTGAAGTGTTATGTTTATGAAGTGATAATCCTTTTAAAAATAATATTTCATTATCATGATCGATTGTTTATTTAATTTTTAAATTTCATTTTTTTTTTCTTACGATGTTTCATTATGAATTGTGATAATTTTTAAGTTTCATTTTTTTTCCTTACATATAAAGATATAAACAATTTAAGACTCCACCCAAAATGATTATTTCAACTCTTATATTGTTATGTTAAAATAAACTTCCATACAAACCGTTTTGAATTTTTCCACTATAAAATCTTGTTTTTCTCTAGATCTCTTTTTCTCATACACAATGATTCACATATTGGGCGAGTTATAAGCTCGTTTATATATTATATATATAGCTTGGTATGCAATTTATAATTTAAACTTATAATTTATAATTTATTTAATGGCTTGATGAAGTGGTTTAATGTTGGCCCTTTCATAGCACAACCATTGTTCTTAATTAATTACAATTCTAATTTCTCATACATGACATATATAATTGCATAAATTAATTACAGAAATCTCACATATAATAAGAAAAAATTTCTTCTTTCTCGCTATCGACAGGAACGAGTGATATCTTTTGATGATTGAGAAGCCATTCGTCTCCATTAATATAAGAAATACCGATGTAGGGAGCTGCTTCAGATTGGTCGAGTTGCTTTCCATACGAGGCCCGATATGTGTAGTTTGCTCCTTGTCCCAAACATTGATATTCTCCAAAGAAGACCTTTCTGTTTTCAAAATCATGTACAATATTTAAATATTATTGAGAGAAGAAATTAAACAACCAAGACCATTCAAATCTTGAGGTGTTTCCTTTTAGGCCATCGATGGATCCTTTCTGGTCACTCATGATCATGTTATAAGTTTGCAAGGGCAGAGACAAGAACTTAGAGGAAAGAGTTCAAAAGAAATAGACTAATACATTAAGGCAGGCAAATAATGCATGCAGTAGTACGAAAAGATGAAAAAAATTAAGTAATTATTTCAGTAGCTAGGATGAGGCACAAACTGGTCTCTTGAAGGGTCTCTCCAATCATTCCAACCATCGGGAGCAACGACATCAGACATGAATGTTGTAGAAAACACGACAGTGGCATAATCTCCCCAAGCTCGCCCAAGCCATACTCTCCCACTTCCACTGATGCTACAATTCACAAAGGAAAACCCCGTTTCCTCATTCATCGATTGCCTCCCCTGAGCAGTGATAGAGCCGCTGATTCCCTCAGAGACTTCATTTGCTATTGAATTTATGGTGCACCCCTGCTGTCACAATATTATTAACACCATAATTGATCCAATGTTTAGTTAACCTTCCACCTTGAATATTATTATTATATGTTAATGGATCTTTCTTACCGTCATAACAACATGATGATCCTTTTATGAATATTGCTAAATTTGCAAATATATTAATTAGTATTTAATAGAGTGGGCACCAAAATAATTAAAGAAAAGATCTAACGGGATAAATTGGTGAAAATAACACGCGATATATACTAAAGTAGAATGCCTTGACAGAAACCAAACTAGAAAAATTATGTGTTCGATCATATATATATATACGTATCATGCAAGCTGGATGCCCTACCTCATAGAGGGATCTAGCTTTTCCAAAAATGAAATCGATGGATCCTTGGATGAAACATTCTCTGAAATAATGCCTCCCACGGTCATCATGAAGTGTGTCTTGGGCTCCATAAAATCCACATCCATAAAATGCAGCCGTATCACCTACAATTCGAAGTGCCACTGCTTGCCCTCCAATTATTCCTTGGGGTGGGGGAGGAGCTGTGTTCTAATTTAAAAAATAGATATATAAATAAATATAAACGGTCCTGCATAAGGATTCTTATTATGATCTCTAGTTCGTAAATTATTCATATTTGTCTCCTTTTTGAGTAATTAATTCAAAATACATAGATCGGTTACCTTAAAGCTAATGTTGTAAGCGGTGAAGTTGGGAGCAAAGATAGCAACTGAAGAGCTGTAGGCAGTCCCTCCTGTAGAATTTGCAGTATCATTCCATTCTATAGCAGTGTTAAGATATCCCTTACCTTGAAATATCACATTTGTCTTGTTGGCGTTCACTACCACCTTTTCCCTGCCGACATGCGCATAATCGAGCTATATATTCTCAGGAACTAAAGCATGTGCCAGTACATGCTTGTACATATAATATAAAGTAGTACTCCTCCTTTCTAATATTGATTAACAAGACATGAGAATGAAAAGTAAAGGGTTGGAAAGTTTGAAGAAGATCATTACCTGTATGTACCGGAATCAATAATGACAAGGGTCCTCGCGGGGCTATTTTCTGGAACAGCATCTACTGCCTTCTGGACGCTTTGAAAATTTGCGCAACCCCTCAAGTCGACTGTCAAAACGAGGGCCACTTTGTAAATGGATATAAGCCTAGATTTCCATGATCTTTGCTTATTACATTTTCTCTTAGGCTTCCTCCGATGATGATGATGATGATGTCGAGACTCCATATAGGTTAGGCGAGACAAGAAATCCTCCATCATCCCACCATGGTTAACAAGCTCATTCAAAACAGCAAGATTGAAACCATCTAATTGGGAGCTAATTTTGGCGATACTGGTAAAGGAAGGAGGCATGCTGTACGTAGAGATGAAGAATATAGAAAGAAGTGGAATGGCAAAGGCAGAGAGCCAAATGAAGTTTGTTTTGATTCTCATAGTCAGTGGTTAAGGTTTTTGGTATTGATTAATGTACCGTGTATATATTAATGAGTTTAATACAGTGCGGTTGAGGTGTGGCGGGACTGATCGAGAGCTTTTGTTGTATATATCATGTTCAATGAGTGAGTGTTGCATGATTGGCGTGAGAGGTACGAAATGTAGGAGTCCATATATATATAGAATATGATGGTGTTGGTGGTGAGAGAATGGCACACGGGAAAGAGTGGAGAGATGCTGATTATTTGGTGTTCCTTCAAGACATGAAACGTACGTATGGAAAGACGGAAAGACATGAGAGATCATAGATGGGCAGCAATGACGAAGGTAATTAAATGCAAAGAAAGATGGGCAGCAATGAAGAAAGGAAAATTCACACGCCAAGCCAAAGAAATATGTAGTTGCAATGATGAAAGCACCTAATTAAAATCAAGGCTCTTTTTAGTTTTTACCACTCTGAATCAGTGCCAAATCGAAGTTTGGTTTTGGGAGTTCCGGCGCGGCTTATTAAAATAAAATATGGTGATTTTTATGACCGTTGATTAATTGGATACATAATTGTTGACAGAAAAAATCATCCTAAAACATAAACAAATATATTTATACCATAATAGATTGAAGACTTGAAGTAATCGTCTTCTTTTGTACTCGATGACGGCTGTCTTTTACTTTTATTCGATCAAAATTTGCAGTAAAACTATGACACCACTCGCAAGATTTTCATTTGATCACCTCGATCGAATACTTCTGCCGTACGTATTAATGCTAAGGATATTATGCTTGCCATCTAGTAGTAGCCCTGCCGTTGTGTTGGGCAACATTTTATTTCTTTACTTCCATTTTCTTCTCAACTTCGAAAAAATAAATGATGTTAAGCACAACCACAAACTCTGTTTGCACCAATTTGTATGCTAAAATTAGTTTAAAAATTCTTTATCTAATATCAAAAGGGGGAGAATATTACTTCTTTGAGAAGTAACTTCAATGAGCACAAGCCGAAGACATACAAAAACCAACAGCTAGGGTTAAAAAAAAAACCCTTAACTTCATTCAACCGTCAGTGACTCGACATTGACGAACCATTTTCTGAAGCATGGATGTTCCTTTGAAAGTCACCATCTGACAGCAGCAGCTGCGGTATTTGCTAAGCTGCAGCACGGTACAAAGGATTGCAATTTTAAGGAAAGTCGAAATCTATGCTGAAAATTACAAGCATTTCAGATGCATAATAGCATACCTGGTCAGGTTTCAACCTCTCAAAACCAAATTTATCCGTCCATATGGATTCTGGCGCTTCTTCAGCAGCAGGGAGGACAAGGCTCTTCACATTCAAGAAAGACAGCAGCTCTTCAATGCAGGCAAACAAGATTTGGAAGTAGCCCTATAAAACAGAACTCCACTACATAAAAACCAGGCTTGCACTTATATTTCATAGGTGGCAACTAACACTGACTGTCGGAATAATATTGGACGTAAGATGAATTCAATAGTTATCTTTGAAGGTTTTCCTCCACCATAAGTGAAGGATATAAAGTTTATGGAGGTTCCATCCTTTTATTAAAAAAAAAAAAGAAGAAGCAATCATCATAAACACAGGAATAGGTTGCAGCTCTTATGAATAAAAGCATACCCCTGGTTGCATATCCCAGGAGAATGTATCTTTTAAAAAATGATTAAAAAAAAAAAGAGGATACCTCACAATTTGCAAAAGTTTTAAATTTTCCAACTGAATCACAAGATTGTGAAGGCGGGGGTAAATGGTAAAGATCACTAGCCAAGCAGTCATTTGATTCTCACCTTTCCATAGTTAACTTTACTTGTTGCAACGAAAGGGAGTTCTGAAACTTCTCAACCAAAAACTCAAAGAATTCCAGCTGATACGACGAATGAGCTGCAGCATCAGCAAAAAAGACCGTTATCATATCTTAAAGAGAGACCACATATAGGGTTAGACCTTAGAGAAGACTAGCTCTTACTTGACCATCAATATTGCACAGTACATTCCCCCAAATTCTTGGCCCCTTATGTTCCTTCTGTGAGAGAGAGAGAGAGAGAGAGGCCTTTAAGTGGACATGGAAAAGAATGGAAAAAGGCGACTAAACATGGGCTTTAACAGCACAGTATCAAAATGAAAATATCTTAATTGCTCACCCACAAACCATAGCTGGAATTAGGTCCTGTCCACTAATTGAATCTATTATAGGGGCAAAGCAATCTTGTAATTAGGTTCGTCTCTTGTATACTTCCTGTGTAATTAGGCAAAGCCTAATTATGTAGATTAATAAATTCTTTTTACTTGCTAAAAACCAAAATAAGCATATCACCCAAATTATATTCTTGCACGACTCACATGGTTTCATAAAATGGAAACATAGCTTTTTCTGTTCATGTTGCACGAAGACATGATATGACATTGAAATATAGAACTTACTCAGAGTAGTTCATTTCAGCAGGACTCCATTTAAAACGAGTATGGCAAGGTATTCTCATCAAGAAAGCATTACTAGTATGAGACTTCATTTTGGTTGGTACACTTCCCTTCATTATTGTTTGACTGCATTTATATATTGTATACTCTTTAATCATCTAAATCCACTTCACATGTAAATGCAAAAATTTACAAGCTGATGGAAAAAATGAATAACAGGTACTGACATTATACCGAAAATCAGAGGGACCATTGCACACTCCTATAAAACAGACTCCATGGTTTCCGTTTTCCTAAAAAAAAGAGACATAAATTGCAAATCTGTACAAAGTAACGCCAAAACACTGTACCCTAGTATTTTAACATCCTCACTATTTGTAGTACCATGATGTTGATGTAAAATTTGGTAGTTGGCAAATTTCTAGTGAAAAACCTATTATAAATGAGTTGTAACTAATGGTAGACAGAGTACACATGAAGAGGATCAAAATGGCTTGAGAAAAACCAAACACAGTGATCTCGCTCGACCCTCGCTCGACCCTCGCTCGACATGGCGCTCGAGCGAAGTCCAGGCAGAGACTTCGCTCGACACTCGCTCGACATGGCGCTCGAGCGAAGTCCAGGCAGAGACTTCGCTCGACACTCGCTCGACATCCCGCTCGAGCGAAGTTAGTGATAAATGGATTTCTCTAGGGTTTGAGCGCCATTTTTGAAGGTGGCCTATAAATACATCTTTAAGTCCTCACTGCAGAGTGAGACAGACAGAGGAAAAGCCAAGGAGCCCCAATTCATCCCTTGAGAGAAACATCTCCATTGTTTTCAAGAATCATTCTCTTGGATTATATTTCTCCCCCACAACACACATTCATAATTTTAGTGAGTCCATTGGAGTGGACGTGTTCATCAAGCTGGAAGAGTCTTCAAGGTGCTTGGATGAAGAAATCAAGGTGTTCATGTGAGAAGCTATAGAAAGGTCGGAGTTCCGGCACTACATGCGTGTAGAGATCGAGTGGGTCACTCGTGGTGTTGCAAGACAAGTTTAGATGCTCTTGTTGGTTTGTAAGTGTTTCTAAATTAGTTGTAACAAACTAAAATTTCTATAGTAGATTAGAGGTGGTGTCTTACACCCGGAGTGGTTTTAAATTTTGAAAAGGTTCTTCAAATGAGTTTCCACTTCGTAACCAAAATCAGTGTGTTGATTTCTCATTTGATTGCTTGTGTTTGTTGATTAATTTTTTAAACTGCTATTGTTTTTGTTAAACATCTATTCACCCCCCTATAGGTGTGTAAGGTAATTAGCTAGCGCTTTTTCAATTGGTATCAGAGCGGGTACACTTCGTTAGGATTAACTTCCTGAGTGTGATTCTGCTTTAGTGGTCAAAATGGATAGGTCTCAATCCCTCTCATCACCACCATATTTTGATGGTAGCAACTATGCTTATTGGAAAGTTCGAATGAGAGCGTTTCTTAAGTCTATAGATGAACGTGTGTGGGTGTCCTTGATAAGAGGATGGAAAGAGTCCGTCACCATTGTTGATGGAGTAGAAGTTCCCACAGATGTGGACAACTACTCAAAGGATGAGTTAAGTGAAATTAACTGGAATAGTAAAGGCCTAAATGCAATTTTTATGGCCGTGTCCCAGGAGGAGTTCAAACGAATCTCCATGTGTAATACAAGCAAAGAGGCATGGGACATTCTTGAGATCACTCACGAAGGAACTAGGGCTGTAAAAAATTCTAAACTCCAAATGCTTACCACCAGCTTTGAGGAAATTAGAATGAAGGAGGATGAAACTTTTGATGTCTTTTATGCAAGATTGAATGACATTGTAAACTCTCGGTTCAACTTGGGAGACAAAATCCCAGAAAATAGAGTTGTACGAAAAGTTCTCAGATCTCTTCCTGAGAGATTTCGTCCCAAGGTTACTGCAATTGAGGAAAGTAAAGACTTGGATGTCATGAAAATAGAAGAGCTGGTGGGTTCCCTGCAAACTTATGAACATACTCTGCCATTGGATAGGAAGAGCAAGTCCATTGCTCTTAATACAATTCAAGAGGACTCAGATGAGTCATTCGATGAATTAGCAATGAGTGACAGAGAAATAGTATTTTATGCTAAGAAGTTCAGAAAAATGTTTGTAGCAAAAAGGCACAGGAGCCAAAGACCAGAGAAGAAGAAGTTTGGGAGATATATTGAGGGGTCAAGCTCAGAGAATAAATAAAGAGCTTCCAACAATTACATTAGGCCTAACAAGGACAAGACACAAGTACAGTGTCATGAATGTCATGGATTTGGTCACATTCGCTTGGAGTGTGCAAATTATAAGAAGAGTAAAGAAAAGGCAAAGATTGCCTCTCTAAGTGAAAGTGAGTCTGAATCGAGTGACTCATCTGGCAACTCCACTCCCAAAAGGAATCTCAACTACATGGCGTTTACATCTTCCGTTGGAGACATAGATCAGTTCAGTGAACAGGCTTCTGATGATTGTAACATACCGGAAGATGAGTCCGAGTGTGAAGATCAATTGCAAGAAATCTATGAAAAACTTTACAAGGAGTGCATGAAATTGAGAAAAGTCAACAAAGCACAGACTGAAAAGATAATTCAGTGCAAACAAAAAAATGATGAGCTCCAAGACAAACTGAATGAAGCTTATATCCTGACTGACCAATTGCGAAAGAAAAGTGAGACTTTGGAAGATGCTATGGAAACTAAGGAAAATGAATTAACCCAGCTAAAGGGAAGATTGCTGGCCTTTTCCACTGGAAAACAAAATCTGGACAAAATTCTAACTCTTGGAAAGCCCTCAGGAGACAAGAGTGGAATAGGTTATGTTAGAGGAAAGTTTGAAGTGGGTACGAGCTCGAAAACTCCTCAAAACAGCATGGTGAAAAATCACCCACTAGCAAAGGGAAAGAAAGTCATACATGCACAAAAGTTTGTTTCATCTCAAGAGAAACAAATAGCTCACAACACAAGACCCGTGTGTCATCACTGTGGGAAGTTGGGTCATGTGAAAACATTGTTTGAAATTTAAAAGACTCACCAGAAAAGCTCCTAAGGATGACTTGCCAGTCAGGAAACAACAAACTCACAAAGAATACCGCATTTGTCATAATTGTGGCAAGTATGGTCACATCCGGCCTAACTGCTATGAGCTCAAAAAGCTCTCTGTGAGAAATAAAAGGAGATCACATAAATCTGTGGGATAAAGTCATGGTTCTCACTAGACAAAATGCTCGTCTAAATGCCAAGATAGACAACCTGACAAGTACCCAGAAGGTTGTGCAAGTCAACTCTCCAAAGATCAAAAGAGTGTGGGTCAAGAAGGAGGAAAGAGACACATGTCACATTACTCACATTGCCTTGAAGACCCAGAACAATTCACTGTGTTATCTTGATAGTGGGTGTTCACGACACATGTCAGGTGATAAAACTCTTTTTAAGACAATTGAAGAGTACAAATGTGGGACAGTGACATTTGGAGATGGTGGAAAAGCAAACATAATTGGGAAAGGTGAAATTAACATTACTGGACTACCGGCATTGAGAGAAGTTCTATATGTTGATGGATTAAAAACAAATCTTCTTAGCATAAGCCAAATGTGTGATAATGGTGCCGAAGTTCGGTTCTCAAAAGATATGTGCGTTGTTTCTGATAACAATGGACAATGCTTGATGCAAGGAACCAGGACATCTGACAATTGCTATGGTATCGCTCCCATTTCACAGTACAGCTGCAATAGTACTAAAAGTGAGGCCACTACTCTCTGGCATCAAAGACTTGGGCATGTGAATCACAAAAATTTGTCAAAGATTGCTAAGAAAGAAATGGTGATTGGACTGCCCGAACTTGAGAAAGTGGAGATATCTGTTTGTGGATCATGTCAAGTGGGAAAACAAGTTCGAGCAGCCCACAAGAACACAACAGATATTATGACCAAAAGACCTTTAGAGTTGTTACACATTGATCTTATGGGACCCTCTAGGACTGAAAGTTTGGGGGGAAAGAAATACATACTGGTGGTGGTAGATGATTTCACCAGATACTCTTGGGTAGAATTTTTGAGGAAAAAGGGTGAGACTTCAAATGTGATAAGGAACTTATGTAAGAAGCTTCAAAATGAACAAGGGAACCCTATTGTCAGAATCAGGAGCGACCATAGACGAGAATTTGATAACTCAAGTTTAGAGAAATTCTGTGATGAAGAAGGCATTCGTCAAGAATTCTCTGCTCCCATTACTCCACAGCAAAATGGAGTTGTTGAAAGAAAAAATCGAGTTATCCAAGAAATGGCTCGAGTTATGATGCATACCAAAAATGTTTCTGCTCATTTTTGGGGTGAAGCTGTGAACACAGCATGTCACATTGTGAATAGAGTCTACCCTCGACCCAACACTTCTCAGACACCATATGAGCTGTGGAAAGGAAAGAAGCCAAATGTGAAGTACTTCAGGGTGTTCGGGAGTAAGTGTTACATTTTGAGAGATAGGGAAAATCTGGGTAAGTTTGACCCAAAGAGTGATGAGGGAATATTCCTTGGTTATTCCAGAAACAGTCGTGCTTACAGATGTTACAATCTACGCACCCAAACTGTCATGGAATCCATCAATGTGGTTATAGATGATACTCCTAAAGAGGAGTTGAATCAAAATCTAATTGATACACCAAGTGGAATTGAAGAGAACTCTGGTGAAGTTAATGAAGATCAAGAGACCTCATCAACTGAAAAAGTTCATACTCACAAGGAGCCATCTTCGAGAGTGAAGCTAAACCATCCTCAAGATAACATAATCGGGAATGTAAATGAAGGGATGAGGTTGAGGAAGAAAGTGATAAGTCAACTAGCCCACTCATGTTACATCTCTCAAATTGAACCAAAAAGGGTGGAAGAAGTTTTAAATGATGAGAATTGGACAAATGCCATGCATGAAGAAATTAATCAATTTGTGAGAAATGATGTGTGGTACCTGGTCCCAAGACCTGAAATGCACAATGTTGTAGGTACAAAATGGATCTTCAAGAACAAATCTGATGAAAATGGAATGATTGTACGGAATAAGGCAAAATTGGTGGCACAAGGTTATGCCCAAATGGAAGGAATAGACTTTGATGAGACATTTGCACCGGTGGCAAGGCTTGAGTCAATCCGAATACTATTGAGTATTGCTTGCCATATGTGTTTCAAACTCTATCAAATGGATGTAAAGAGTGCATTCTTAAATGGAATCCTTCAAGAAGAAGTGTATGTCGAGCAACCAAAAGGTTTCGAGGATCCAAAATATCCTAATCATGTCTATAGGTTGAAGAAAGCCCTGTATGGGTTGAAACAAGCTCCCAGAGCCTGGTATGAGAGGCTAACTTCGTATCTTTTGGAGCACAAGTTTCTGCGAGGAAGTGTTGATAGGACACTTTTTATCCGGAAAGTGGGTGAGGAGATAACTGTAGCTCAAATCTATGTGAATGATATTGTGTTTGGATCATCCGTTGATGACCTAGCTCTTGAGTTTGCAGAAGAAATGAAGAATGAATTTGAGATGAGTATGGTGGGTGAGCTAACTTTTTTCTTGGGACTCCAAGTAAAACAGCTAGATGAAGGGTTGTTCATATCCCAGTCAAAATATGCAAAGGACCTGCTGAAAAAATTTGGATTAGATGGGAGTAGCCATGCTAGAACTCCTATGAGCACAAGTGTAAAACTCAGTGCTGATGTGTCAGGAAAGGGAGTTGAGCAATCTCTGTACAGAAGCATGATTGGGAGTCTACTGTATCTCACTGCTAGTAGACCTGACATTGCTTTCAGTGTCGGCGTTTGTGCTAGATTCCAAGCAAACCCCAAAGAATTTCATCTCGTGGCTGTCAAACGCATACTTCGCTATGTGAATGGTACAGTGAATTATGGAATTTGGTACTCCAGAGATTCCAATACTGAGCTTGCAGGCTACTCTGATGCTGATTGGGCGGGAAATGCCGATGATAGAAATAGCACTTCAGGTGGATGTTTTTATATGGGAACAAATCTTGTTGCTTGGATGAGTAAGAAACAAAACTCCATTTCTTTGTCTACAGCTGAGGCTGAATACATTGCTGCTGGGAGTTGTTGTACTCAATTGCTGTGGATGAAACAAATGATTCGTGACTATGGTATTACTCAAGGTGTGATGAGCATCTATTGTGATAATACCAGTGCCATCAACATCTCTAAAAATCTTGTCCAACATTCTAAGACTAAGCATATTGACATTAGGCATCATTTCATTCGGGAACTTGTGGAAACACATGTAATTACTCTTGAGTACATTCCCACCGAACATCAATTAGCAGATCTTTTTACCAAACCATTAGATGGTTTTCGTTTTGAGTGTCTTAGAAAAGCTATTGGTATTTGTGTTTTAACACAAGAGATGTAACATGCATTTCATACATTGCATGCATATCATTTTTTTTTTGCATTGTTATTTTTCTGGTCTTCATCTTCTTCTTTGTCTTTCCTCTGATTCATTTGTCCTTTCTTCGATGTGATGCATGTCCTTACTACTAGACAGTATACTTTCAAGCATGTGTCTTGTGAAAATTGTATCATAGGCTTATGTTGCAAAGGTGTAAGATGTGTGTCACTTTAAATATGCTTTTTGCCGCACACACTGCACGCCTAGCTCAATCTCTTGACATTTGACCTTATGTGAGACTTTGGGGAGGCAATCAAAAGTGTAAGGGGGAGCCTTACGAGTGATCAGAATTGACCTCGGGCTAGATGACCTGTGTAAGAACTTTTGTATCCAAAAAGGAAAGAAAATGAAGAGGCTCTATTATTGTATATAAAAAAAAAAAAAAAAAAAGGGTCAAAATAGAAATCCTGACTCTGGTTCTATTAGACACAAGAAATTAGGTCCTAGCAGCATTGGGTTTGACTTTCTGCACTTTGACGGGTCTCCCAAGCTCTTATGGTTTCTTGTTTAGCCCAACCCCACTCACACCTCTTGGTTAAAATTTCTTGATTGAGCAAGAGCACTATCTAAACACGCATAGTCATATTAATTGTGACATACAGTCTTTATACGTGCGTGGCATTTAGAGTATGATATTATTTTACATTTGCTCTGCTACGAATTTTTTTTAAATTGTCCCCAAGTTTGAAGTCAAAAAAAAAAAAAAAAAAAAAGGGGGCTGCAATTTCGCTCGATAACTCGCTCGACCATAAAATTTCACTCGAGCGAAAAACCCTTATATTGCGCTCTGCATCGCGCGATAAGCCAGTCTGCCGCACCTCCTCTTCCTTCTCTCATTCTCCTTTCTCTCATCTTCTTTCAAACACTCAATCCAAGCCTCATCATCTCATTTTCTCTCAAACACTCAATCAACGGTAAGCTTTCCTCTATCCATTTCTTCTAAATTTTTTTTCTTTTTCACGGATCATTCCATTCATAGGGTTGTGTTTGGATTTCATTATGTTAGTTTTTTTTTTTTTTTGGGAAACTTGGTGGTTTCTTTTTGGTATGGATGAACCTATTAGAGTAGTGTTGTATTTAGGGAGGAATGAGAAAATTAATTGGGTATTAAACCCATGATTTCACAGCATGCACACTACATGTTCGATAAAATGCCTCAATGAAATTTTATCTTCCATTTTGTCTCTCCTTTTGTGCATTGCTCTTTAGACAAAATGTAGGTCTCATTCATAGTCTGCACACCTTGTTGAGAACATTGTTGGGTCACATTTTAGGCATGTTAGGTATATAAGGCACTTTAGGCATTCTAGGCATGATGGACTTCCATATGCAACTCCACATCATGTCATATATGTCTCACTGTCTGTACTTGGTCCATCTACAGCTGTCATGGCATCTCGGCGTGTTCGTCCTCGCACTGCCCCATCCGCCTCTCGGACTTACTTCCACAGTCCCCAAGCCGCGGAACTCTACACACAGAATTTTTCTCATCGCTCCCTTCTTGTGGAACGTGAAGTTCTTCTCGGTGAGTTTTGGGATACCTATCCCATCGTCCCTCAGATCTTTGAGTCGCGCCAGTGGCTTGCTTTGACCACTGGTCATCCCGCTCACTCGGTGGAGTTGGTCAGGGAGTTTTACTCGAACATGCATGACATCTCAGAGGGATCTTTTCAAGTGGATATACGGAATATCACCTTCCGGGTGACCCCCGATCTTGTGGCACATTTACTAGGGGTACCACGAGTAAACAATCCTGTTTACCCCTATCTCCATACCCCAGCCCCTAGCAGACCTGATCTGGGTCGCTTTCTCACCAGGTCTCCTATGACTTGGACTGGGATTCCTCCTCTAGCGACCAAGTCGTTTCCCCATGCATACCAGATTGTGAGTCGGATTGTTTTGACTAACATATACCCTACTGGACACTATAGTGACATTGGTCCAGATCGTGTCCTTCTTCTACATGCCTTGCTCACTGATGTCACTATTGATTTGGGCAGTCTTCTTTGTTGGGTCATGATAGAGGCCCATATGTCGTCAAACTTTCGAACTGGTCTTCCTCTTGCATGTCTCATTACGAGGATAGCCTTGGCTCAATCTATGTCCATCACTCCCCAGGAACTTAGAGTGAATCTTAAGACACCAATTGGACGGAAGACCATGCAACTAAGTCAGGCACATCTTCCTAATGTTGAACCCGCTCCTGCACATTCTACCCAGAGCGGACCTACTCCTCACGCTCCTGAGTCCAGCTCGGGTCTGATGCCACCAGCTACAGAACCAACCCGGCAGACCCTATTGGATTTTCTCATTAGCATTCAGCAGCCCGTGACCAGCATGGATACCCGTATTGATAACCGACTTAACAGCCTTGAGACTCGGGTTACTCAATTGGACACTCATATCAATGCTCGGTTTGACACACTTGACACTCAGGTGATTGAGCTTGGAAATCAAGTCCAGCATCTTCTTGCTGAGGAGGAAGAAACTGATGACGATTGAGACCCCTTACCATTTGTGACAAAAAGGGGGAGTAGCTATATTTTAGGGGGAGCTAAGCTACATTGTAGGGGGAGTACCTAACCGTTTGATGTTTTTAGTTGTGCTACATTGTAGGGGGAGTACCTAACCGTTTGATGTTTTTAGTTGTTGCTATGTGATTAAATTTTTTTTGAACTCTTGATGTATTCTGTGTTGAACTAATTGCTATTGAAGGTTTAATGTTAATTTTTGTGGCAATTTTTTTTTTTACGTTTGAGTTCTCCTGTTAAATTCCTTGCAAGTGTTTTCTTTTGGTACGTTTATATGTTTGTTAAGTGTGCAGATACTTCACTTGCCAAGACTAAACCTACATGTGGAAGTCCTGTTGGTTGTGTGTGATAGGATTAGGTCCAATGTATAGGTTAGAGGTTTTGTCACAAAAATGCCAAAGGAGGAGATTGTTGATGTAAAATTTGATAGTTGGCAAATTTCTAGTGAAAAACCTATTATAAATGAGTTGTAACTAATGGTGGACAGAGTACACATGAAGAGGATCAAAATGGCTTGAGAAAAACCGAACACAGTAATCTCGCTCGACCCTCCCTCGACATGGCGCTCGAGCAAAGTCCAGGCAGAGACTTCGCTCGACACTCGCTCGACATGGCGCTCGAGCGAAGTCCAGGCAAAGACTTCGCTCGACACTCGCTCGACATCCCGCTCGAGCGAAATTAGTGATAAATGGATTTCTCTAGGGTTTGAGCGCCGTTTTTGAAGGTGGCCTATAAATACATCTTTAAGTCCTCAGCTGCAGAGTGAGAAAGACAGAGGAAAAGCCAAGGAGCCCCAATTCATCCCTTGAGAGAAACATCTCCATTGTTTTCAAGGATCATTCTCTTGGATTATATTTCTCCCCCACAACACACATTCATAATTTTAGTGAGTCCATTGGAGTGGACGTGTTCATCAAGCTGGAAGAGTTCTTCAAGGTGCTTGGATGAAGAAATCAAGGTGTTTGTGTGAGAAGCTATAGAAAGGTCGGAGTTCCGGCACTACATGCGTGTAGAGATCGAGTGGGTCACTCGTGGTGTTGCAAGACAAGTTTAGATGCTCTTGTTGGTTTGTAAGTGTTTCTAAATTAGTTGTAACAAACTAAAATTTCTATAGTGGATTAGAGGTGGTGTCTTACACCCGGAGTGGTTTTAGATTTTGAAGAGGTTCTTCAAATGAGTTTCCACTTCGTAACCAAAATCAGTGTGTTGATTTCTCATTTGATTGCTTGTGTTTGTTGATTAATTTTTTAAACTGCTATTGTTTTTGTTAAACACCTATTCACCCTCCCTATAGGTGTGTAAGGTAATTAGTTACCGCTTTTTTACATGATATTCCTGTGAGTCAACACATGAATCGCATAGGAGCCCTATTCTTGCAACACAAGACTTGGGAAAGCAACCTGTGAAGTTGAGCAACCACCTCAATCAACACGTAAATGAAAAGAGGTCGTCCAATTTGTTATAATAAGAATATGATCTCAGCTAGCCCGCTACTAGAGCTGGAATAAATCAGAAGTAATAAGTGGAAAGCCCACCTTTGCATCTTTTACAGGTAAAATATTTTTCTTCGGGTGGGGAACCAATGATGTTCAGAATTGTTGACTCCAACGTATTCAGGGAAGAGGCCCTGCACGCCGTCAACAGGTCAAGCAGGCTCCCCATTTTCAAGGCAAATATATTGTGCCGCCCGTTTGTATGTTTTACTAGCATGAATCTCAAACTTGGAAGGAGGGATAACCTACAATTTTTTGGGGGTGTAGAAGGGAGGAGGAAGAAGAAGGAAAAGCTTAAATGCATTCGCATCCAATGAAAAAGCATAGCATGCTTAAATAAATACAGTTATGACTCCTTATTAATGATAGTATGATAACCAATGCTAATATATATATAGCAACATAACATAACCTGCACATTTCGTTTAGAGGTGGTTATTGAACCTCTCAGCCCCCTCATCGCTCTCGAAATAACCCTAGAGAACCCCTCTCATCGGCGCTAAAATCAGAGGGAGGGTGGGAGCTCTCGGCTCTGCCCTCCCTCCCCCCCTTCCCTCCTCACCCCTGCCGGGTGTCCTTTCCTTTTGTTTTTTCTTTTTCAGGTTTCGCTTGGAGGTAGTTGCAAACGTGATTTTCCGGTAGCCTATGGCCTACACGCGCACCACAGATGGAACCC
Source organism: Platycarya strobilacea (assembly GCA_036898215.1). Lineage (NCBI taxonomy): Eukaryota > Viridiplantae > Streptophyta > Magnoliopsida > Fagales > Juglandaceae > Platycarya > Platycarya strobilacea. Next base: position 403,046 of record CM072548.1, read on the forward strand.
TTAGGCACCGATCCACCAACCTCCTGAAGGGCTTGCCATAAGACTTGGTGTATGACTCGCTACTCGCGGTCGCATGGATTTGAAGACTTTCACGCGCCATCCCTAATGTGACTTGCCGCCATCTTACTCAACCACCCCATCATGGCGCGTGTCTTCCACGCGCTACTACTCCCGTGCATTACCAGGACGTTTTTTTGGTGTTTGTTTCTTTTGCATTCTTTTGTTCGCTGTCAGCGTTGGCTAGGTTATGTTGGTGTTTTGTTGTTAGCTTTGGCTAGTCTTTATTGTTGTTATTTTGGTTTAATGTTGTTTGTGTTTTGCTTTGTTTTGGTTAGTAATAAAATGAAATAGGCTTATTCCTATACTTTTCTCCCTCTTTTGGAGGTGAGGGTTTTGTACCCTCCCCTCATTTGGAAGATAAAGGTGGTGACACTCTCCTCCTCTTGGGAGGGTGGAGATATTTATCTCTGCTTTTCAGAGTATCACTCTCTCAGATAAACTAACAGTTTTTTAGTTGGATGTAACCTATGTCATTTGAGAGTGTTTAGAAGTTAGATAATGTCCGGAGACGATATAAGTCCGAGTTTAGTTTGACTTGTAATATAAGTTTCGTCATGTAACTACTAATCACAGATGTAATTTCATTTTTTAATGGAATGCAATGTAGTCTTTCTATAAAATATATATATATATATATATAGAGAGAGAGAGAGAGAGAGAGAGAGAGAGAGAGAGGCAATACTCACTCTGCATCCATTGCAGGAAGTACACAAGCCCAAAATTCCCCATCTCTAATTGTGCCGCGAAGACCAGATCCATGGAACTGAAATCCACCAAATTTAGTCTTAGGCAAAAGATTGGGTTTTTTATTCCGGATTTATTAACAAATAGTACGTATTATACAATATTCATAGGGAATTAGGCGACCTTATGGCAACCCATGTAAACTAGTCACCCATCGAACAAGCCAGTCTCAAACAGCTCCCGGACGGTGATGGGCTTCTTATTCAGTCCAATCTTCTTCGACGTCTTTAATTCCAACTTATTCTCCAGCGTCGAACTTACTCCACCAGTTGCCCCCTTATTTAAATATAAATTTTCCTCATTCTGAGCAGCATCTGATGCATTTACTAAACTCTCCGGCAGCTCTGATTTGACCTTCGGTCTTACTAACGATGACGTGAACAGACTAATTACTTCTTCTTCCGGCAAATCATTCTTTCCCTCACTACTCTCGGCAGCAATCTCGTCAGCACCTGTTTCCTTGGCCGGAGATAGTACCAGCTGTCTCCCTTTACAAGTGGGTTCGTCACCAAGTACAATTTGGACCCTTTTTTCCATTGCATCCCTCCCAAGCGACGCGTTCACATAAATTCCGGACTCATCGGAGCTGCACAGTTGCTTACTATGGCCGTTCTCGGAAAGTCCAGTGGACAAAATAAATCGAGACTTTCTTTCGCGGGTATAAACAATTAAACCATTCACCACAGAACCTTGAATCTCTTAAAGTCATTATTAGTAGTGTCAGAAACTTCGATATAAGAAGAACTCGCCTGGGTCGTCTCAGCCCGAGCCCCACCACCGAGTGAATCGCCCGGCTCGGGTTGAGACTTCAACACTCGCTTCATGTCTATCGAGAATTGCCCTCCCTATTGGGTTTAGAAGGAGAGATAAAATGAGAGATTGATCGATTGGAACAGGGGGTAAGAAATTTTGGAATCTGGAATAACGGTAAATGGAATTTAGGATGGGTAACAATGAGATAGGTTGTGATTGGGCCCATTGGGAGGTGTTTGGGTCAGTAGCAGAGAGTAAAATGCCGAAAGAGCAATGGCAGGATCAGTAAATAAAACAATCATAACGGCAATGCCAAGGCCCAAAATCCAAAAGTAGGTTTTTGACTTTATTTATATGTTTTTGACTTTATTTATGTTTTTATCATTAATGTATAATTTGCTTACCATTATAGATATGTTTATTTGTGTGTACCTATTATATATTGTTGGTGTATTATAGTATGATAATTAAGGTAAGATAAAATAAAATTGTACCTAGCTCTAAATAATGATTAATCTCGTTGCGTGTGTATATGTATATAAAGGCATATTTTGTGTGGAGGAATTGCACTGCGTTGCATTGCATTTGTGTTGTCTTTATTGAGAAATCTTGGGTGGGGGAAGTTGGGCCGCATACTCTTTCTAGTATATATTATATTTAATATATGACTAATTTTATATATACTATAAAGTGATGCGTAAATATTATATAACTACTTTGAAAAATTATAAGATTTATTATTAAAAATTACTTTTTTTTTTAATAAGAATTTCATTTTTTTTACTTTTTTTTAAATGATTACGTGCCTTGTGCAATTCTTGATTGCACATATATTTGTTACTATATTAATCTTACGCCAAAGCACATGTAATAGCATTCTAATATATCATACATCAACTCAATTATATATATATATATATATATATATATGTGTGTGTGTGTATTTTTCTGCACGAGGTTTGTTCAGTGACGTTATAATTCAGTCTATGCATGAGGATTATGTTTCTGGTGTCCTGATGTAAAGTTGAACCATATATTCAGGAAAGAAATGAGAAGAAGATATAAGCGCGCGAGCGAGCACGAATCTAGCCATCAAGTGCGACGGTCATCGATCGATCGCCCGGGCCACCAAACTATAAGCGCGTGCGCGAGCACCACTCTAAGCATATATGTCGAAGGTTTAATTAATTACCTTCCATAACAATGATTTTTTTTGTTTTTTTAAGGAATAACAATAATTAAAACTGGAGTACTAATAATAAACATCGAAAATGCTCCAAGTTCACACAACAAATATTTAACGACGTACGTACGGACTGCTTTAATCAACTTTGGCCAGAGGCCTATACATGATATAAGTAGTAGCTGGCATAAAATCTTCACCCAGATCATATGATTTGCTAATTAACCTCCAGGCGCAGACATCAGCAATATTTATTTCATTACTACTTGCAACTACTTCAAACAAAATATACGAGAATACATATATATTCCTCGCGTCAAGCCCAAAATGCAAGCGGAAGCTGATGATCAAAAAGATCCATTCCGACTTCATTCCGAGGAAGAAGTGCATATATATATATATATATGGGAAATGCCAAAGGATCGAAGTTGCCCTTTAATTGAAGAGAAAATCGCCCTTAAGAAGGCGATTCAAGAGCATCGAAAAGGGTTAAAACACATATGAAGAAACCACACCATCAGCAAGCTGCAAGCTGCTAGCAGACAATACGAACGACCACCCCACCCCACCCCACCCCACCCGAGGCCACCACTACTTGAGATGGGAAGCATGCAATTTGGTGCCATCAGAGGGAGGTGGGACGTTAGCCGAGAGGACCCAAAGCTACGTTAGGATGGGTCGATATTGGTGCAGTTGCTAGCAAGAGGGGTTGATCATTCAGCTTGGATTGGGTTGTTATAGGATTTGCTTGGTCGTGCGGATCACAATCAAAAATGGACATGACTTATTGAGTATATAGGCCTGTATTCACTTTTTTCAAAGGAAGCAAAAATAAAGTAGGAAGGAATAAAAACAAAAAGAGGGAGATGGGAGAGGCTACAAATTAGTTGCGAGTAGTGGTTTCAGCATCTTCCATGGGATATGCCATTGAACGGATCATCGATGGACCTGATCTCCTCCTTTGCACCACATCCCATGACAGCTCTCCTTCCCAAGCCTTATAGATTTTATATCGTCCGTTTGTCACACGGAACTTTTTGTTGCCCTATCCAATGAGGAGACCTTTTCTTGTCCTCCGGCAATGAGAGCTGTATTTGTGCCATGCTTGCTAGCTGATAATTTTGGGTCGAGGAGATAGAAGCCAGTTATGCTTAATTAATTTATTCGTTGGAAAAGTACTAGTTCTGATCTTGACATCCCCGACACCTATTTTTTAGTACTCAATTAAAAAAAAAAAATGAAAATATCGGTCAAATGCTGTTGTTGAATGTTCCAACTCCTAACAGAAGTCTTACCCACATTGTAACTCATTATACTAGCCGGACGTTAATCGCAGCCGTTAGATTCCAGTTTTGATCAGCATGACAGTACAGAATTGTCATGCTACGTATACAAAACACTGATCTTTGGTGCCACCTATCCTTCTGATTGCATAATGCCTTTGATCGATAGAGGTGATTTGCACTTTGATGAGTCAACTTAATTAGACTAACTTAAGTAATGGATTATGGGTGAAGCAATGCTCATTCAGTTTTTTTTTTTTTTTCCCATTTAGGAGAATTGTCCATTTTTTTTCGAGTTGATGCATGGTATTTTCCCCTATATTTATGTAGTTTAGGACATTAATCTTTTGAAGTAACCGCTAGAAATGTACTCAGAATAATGGAGGAAGGGAAGAAAGAGCAAATTAAGCTCGATCTGTTGAGAAAGGTTTTATGGGAAAATGGTGAAGCAAAAATGAGGGAGAATCGGGTCATACAATGGGTACAGATAAGGAAGCTTTGGAGGAATATTATTTGATACCAAAACTAACAATATGCTTTTTCCACTAACGTTTCCAACATCAACTACAGTACCGTGAGTACCACTAGAAAGATATGTTGCATTATGCATTATAAGAATGTTGGATATGGTTTTCCTGACCTACGCATGTGGTCGGTCTTTAAGTGCTTTGCATTTTACTGATAGCTACTGTACCAAAGGACGTAATTGAAGGATAGACGTTCAATACGAATATAAAATTTGATATTCGATTTTTGTTGCATTACTTAACAAAACCTTGCGAATATATGAATATAAATTTTTAGCTCCTGGCTACTCCATTTTTCAACATCAAACACAGTAGATAAGGCAAAACAAAAACAACAACAAAAATTCATTATTTCTAAAATCTTTAGCTCGATATCTTGTATATCATTTCGATCAAATAACCTTCAATTGTTCCATCATTTACAGGCTTCAGCTGGGATGTATTATTCTCCTTAAATTACTATAATTTAGAGTCTTGAATTGTTGATTAGGAATTGTGTTGCAGGTCAAAATATTCGTGGAAAAGCAAACCTGAGAAGAAGTACATGAAAAAATTGGTAGCTAACGACTAACGTAATGAGTTTGATGAGAGCCACCTTTTCACATTCTTGGCTCTCTTCAGCTTCATCACAAGTTCCTCGCACTGAGCTTCTACCTCAGCGTATTTAAGGCTCATGTGAAGGTAGCGCTCACGAATGTCTAATAACTCTTGCCTCTAGTGATGATTTTGTGCGTCCGCTACTTTCTTTTGTCACTATTTCATCTTCATCTGTGGATTTTCGAGGAGCCTTTGCTTGGCGGCTTTGGCCCTCAGGCTCAGCCAGCAGCCTGCAGTGGTAGGTAATAAATGTAGAGAAATTCTGTTATGACTACTGAAAACAAATTCAGGCATCTCAACTACTGAAAACAATATTTGTATTCTCTTAAATTGGTTGGAATTAATAAGAAGAATCTCATGGCATACAAGGAACTAAAAATGGAAACCCTTTTCTTGTTGCACCCTTTGGACAAAGATTATTTGCACTACAAATCACTAAAAGCATATAAAGAGGATGTTAAGCATAAACTATAAGCACGTATATGTCTTTTGAAGGCATTGTGCTCCACTTACCTGTCAATCTGAGCTTTATATACTTTATTTTCTTCCATATCCTTAGCAAGTTCATTCTCAAGCAACTGAAGCTTTGAAGCCGTATTGACTCCAACAGCATGAGGACTTCCATCAATAATTTCATTGCCACTATTATCCTTCAAAGAATTAGGAGAGAGAGAGAGAGAGAGAGAGAGAGAGAGAGAGAGAAATGACCTACACAGAAATGATTCGGTTGTAATTAGATACTACTATCATGTAAGTATCTATTAGCCATAAACGTAGTATCAATAGCTATAGCGGCAGAATTGAATTGAGTGAATATTCAGATGTCTTACCTCTCTTTGATATTGATTGCTATAAAGCTTCTTTTGATCTTTTACAAGTTCTTTTACTTCACCATTCTTCCAGGATTGGCTCCTTCTACTATCACGATGCTGACAAGAGTTCTTAATCGTTTCATTCTTCCAAATCAATGCACAAGTGATAAAGCTAACTAATTATTGTTGACTATATTAATGCGCAATTGAGGAAGAAATACTGACCTTTATGGGATTCATATCTTCATGGACAGGAGCAACTTTGGAATCAATTTCAGAAAAGCTTGGAATCCTTTTACTGCTAGACTGCCTCTGACCCAGCTTTCCATCCTTCATCAGCTTTAATTCATCTTCAAGTGGTTGAGCATTTTTTTGGCACTGATCTTTTTCTTCCTCAAGTAGTTGTATCTTCCACTGATACTGCCTGTTTGCCATCCTGATCTGCGTGAGCTCATTTTTTAGCTCAGCATCAACTCTGTTACACTTACCTTCATCTATTTCAGACATGGCCTCCGGCAATGTACGAATATTTTCAACCATTAAGTTCTTCTCTGCCTTCAAATCTTCACATTCCCCAGACATTAGTTGCAGTGATGCTTCCAGGCTTTCTTTATCAACCTTAGCTGCCTGTATCTCATTCTTGAAAGCCAAAACTTCATCATGAAGATTTCCAGTATCCTGCAACTGAACCTTCAAATCTTTAGACTCTTCCAAGAGTTGTTCCCGTGCATATTCCGAAACTGTGAGCCTTAGCTCAAGACCATTCACCGCTGTTCTAGATTTTTCTTCATCTGCTTTGCAATTCTCCAACATGTTCAACACCTTTTCATAGCTCGCCCTTAGCATTTTCTGGTTCTGTTTCGAAGCAGAAAGTTCTTCCATCAGGCTTTGCAGATTTGATACAGATCCTATTCCTGTGATATTGAGTTCATTTTCAATCCTTATCATCTTGGATTGAAATTCTCTAAGAATAGATTCTAGATTTGCTTTATCCTCACGTAAACTGGATACCTCAAGCATGGCATCAGAAGCTACTCTCTCTTTTTCTTCATGGATTGCATAAAGTTTCTTCGTTAGGTGCTCTACCTCCTGCTGAAGTGCATCTAATTCTGAAATCTGGCTCTTCACTTTTGAGGAAATGTCTACCAGAATTGAAGAAAGACTTTCTTCTAAGCTTCCAACTCTTTGGTAGCAATCTGCAAAGTTTCTCTCCGATTCCTTCAACTTAGCCTCCAAGAAAGAACATTGCTCCTGCAGCACCGTTTCTTGCTTCCTCAAGTCTCGATTTGATTTCTTAAGAGTACTGCATTCTTCAACAAGACGCTCAGCTGTAGCTTTTAACTTTGGATTTGCACTTATAAGATATTCACGTTCTTCATTAGCTTTTGACCAGCTGTTTTGCATGTCCTGTAACTTCTCTTTCATATCTGCCTTTTCAGAATCTCTCTCAATTTTTAATTCAGAGATCTCATCCTGGATACTCTGAACGTAAGATTTGTTATTCTCTAACTCATTGATTGGAGTCCTTCTCATCAGGAAAGGATCTTAGTTGATCTTCCAAACCAGATAAGAGAGCGGATAACTGCACATTTTCTCTTTTAAGCTCCGATATAAAGCTCTAGTTCATATTTTTCATTTTGTAGCTCTGAATATTTTCTTTCCAGAATCTTATTTGCAGAAACATGGGAATCCAGGCTGCTGCTAAGTGCCATCAAATCATTTCGCAAATCATTTAAGCATTTAGATGTGATATCACTTTCTCTTTGCACAACTTCCTTTTGTTCCTCGAGCTGGTTTTTTTCAATTTGAAAGTTAGAGACCTTAGCCTCTAATTCATTCCGACCCTGTCCAAGTACTCCAATCTCTTCTTCTTAATACAGGAACTTAGACTTAAGTTTTGCAATTTCAGAAACTTTTTCAGTCAATTTCTTACCTTGTTGAATGACTTTAAGATGCAATTCCATATTCAAACTCTCCAGTTCTTGAGTTGGAAGAATGGTATTATTATATTCAGTCTCCCTCAGGTCTTTCTTCTCATGGGTTGGAAGATCAAAAGAAGTGTCTCCCACCATGGAATTCTTTGTTGCTTCCTTAAGCTTGTATAAAAGCTCCAGTTTTTCATCTGTCAGCTCACTGCATTCCCTTTTTAGCTCCTGCACTTTTTTTTCAAAACTCCCATTTGTCCAATCACATCTACATCAACTTCATTCAATGGTCCCATTTCTAGGAAATATCTTCCATACTCACATAACTTTGCTCTTAAACTGACGATTTCTTCATCCTTAGCATATAACTTGTCTTTGTATGCTGACTCGATTGCTAGGTGAGTTTGCTTGTTCAAACTCCCTTCATTCTGTTGGTTTTGCTCCTTAATCCCACATGGGAAAGGAGTAGGAGAGGAGGCAGCACCAAGCCTTATAAAATAAGGTTTGGGCTCCTTGGTTTAAACACACCAGTCAGAAACTTATCTAGTAATTTTTTATTTTAGTAAAATTCCTCTATTGTCCTTTTTTGTATGTAAAAGGAAGAGAGGTGAAAGTTAGAATTTTACTAGTGGGAGAAGTTTTTGTGGGTGTCGTTGGGGTGAGGAGAAAAATTGTGTGATTGTAACAATTTTTCACATAGTGTATTTTCTTCTCTGGGTCTGGTGGTTTTTCTCCTGTTTTGGAGTTTTCCACGTAAATTCTTGTGTTATGTTTATTTCTCTATTTTTCTTATTATTCTGTCAAAAGTAGATCCTGGTGGGGGGAATTTGGAAGCCCAGATTCCCAACAAGTGGTATCAGAGCCACTAGGTTCTTTTTACAGGGTGGAGCTTTGGTGTGGTAGTGTGAATACGTATGATCTAAGGAGGTTCTGTTTAGGAGATTGGAAATTTTAAGTGTGTCCGTTGTGACCCTCCAATCTTTCCTGGGAATCTTGAAATTCTGTCTAGGAAAGATTAGTCTTTTCTGGGAACTTACTTAGTGGGTACTATTCATTTCTACGGTAAAATTCATCGAAGTTTTGTCAGGAGGTAGAGCTTCAAATCCTATCAGATTTGATGTGGAGAAATTTGATGGGAGAATCAATTTTGGCTTGTGGCAAGTGCAAGTCAAGGATATCTTGATTCAATCAGGATTACACAAGGCGTTGAAAGGTAGACCAGTCCCTGAAGTCAGTAGTGGTTCAAGCACTACTGGTGAAACAAAGAGCAGATCTGGAATAAGCGATGAAGATTGGGAGGATTTGCATTTGAGAGCGGCAAGTGCAATTCGTCTGTGCCTGGCCAAAAATGTTCTTGCAAATGTGCATGGAATATTTACAGCAAAGGGACTCTGGGAAAAGTTCGAAGAGTTGTATCAGACGAAGGGTGTCTCGAATAGAGTATACCTGAAGGAGCAGTTTCATACACTGCGGATGAGTGAAGGTACGACTATTTCAGATCATTTAAGTGTTCTCAATGGCATTGTCTCTGAACTGGAATCTATTGGAGTTAAAATTGACGATGAGGATCAAGCCTTGAGGCTGATCTGGTCTCTTCCATCTTCCTATGAGCATATGAAGCCTATTTTGATACATGGGAAGGAGAAAATAATTTTTTCAGAGGTTACCAGTAAACTTTTTTCTGAAAAAAGAAGGCTAAGTAGTGGAAGTAATGGTTCACTTGAGAACTTAGCAATGGTGACAGCTGGTGATTGGAAGAGAAAGAACTCTATGAAGAAGAAAGTAGTCTGCTGGGTGTGTGGACAACCTGGGCACGTCAAAAGAAATTGTCCAAGAGGTGGAGCAGGTTCGGCAAGAGGCTCCAAGTCAGTAAGTGGAGATACTGACAATGAAACTAACCTCGTGTCTCTCTCTACAGAAGATGATTTCTGTTAAAAGGAGACATGTACATCCTCATGGCATGTCGCTAATCCCAAAGTTGTCATGATAGAGGATGTGTTAATGTTAGTTGTTCCACAAGTTTGCACACGGGCATTGGTTTGGCATTGATGCAAGGTGTGTAGTGAAAATTCATGTCAATGGCTGATGAACTTCCAGGAAAGCCAAACGTGGGAGTTGCACTATAATTTTTCAACAAGGTTATTTTCGACATTGGCCGAAGTGAAATGCTTGGAATTGGTTTATTCTGAGTGGTTATGCTTTTATGGTGGAGCATGATAGCGGAAGCTATGAAGATCTTCATTGCGGTGGAGCGTGGCTGTGGGATCAGTCAAAGTCGCAAGGTGGAGATTGTTGGTTTTGCTCCTTAATCCCACATGGGAAAGGAGTGGGAGAGGAGGCAGCCCCAAGCCTTATAAAATAAGGCTTGGGCTCCTTGGTTTAAACACACCAGTCAGAAACTTATCTAGTAATTTTTGACTTTAGTAAAATTCCTCTATTGTCCTTTTTTGTATGTAAAAGGAAGAGAGGTGAAAGTTAGAATTTTACTAGTGGGAGAAGTTTTTGTGGGTGTCGTTGGGGTGAGGAGAAAAATTGTGTGATTGTAACAATTTTTCACATAGTGTATTTTCTTCTCTGGGTCTGGTGGTTTTTCTCCTGTTTTGGAGTTTTCCACGTAAATTCTTGTATTGTATTTATTTCTCTATTTTTCTTATTATTCTGTCAAAAGTAGATCCTAGTGGGGGAATTTGGAAACCCAGATTCCCAACACATTCTTGGGTCGAGTTTTCTCCTCTGAGACCTGTTCCAGCAGTTGTACCATAACTTGCAAATTCTTCTCTGATTCCTGCAGGTGTTGCAGCTGCAGCATTAAATTTCTGTTTTCAATATCATCCAATTTTTATTGTGGTGCTGAAAGATTTTCTATCTCAATTTTCTGGTTTTCTATGGTCACTTCTAGCTCCTGAAGAACAGAAACGAGCTCAAGGTTTGATGCTTGACTCCTCTGCAACTGCATAGCCAAATCGGCATTGGACTCTTTCTGAAACTTCAATTCATCCTTCAATTCCTTTTGATATGTGATATGCCTTCATCTTGCAATTTTGAATGCTCGTTCTCTGTTTGTTGCAGCACCACTGGCCTCTCTAATGACAATTTCAATTGTTCAACAGATTTTTTTAAACCATCACGTTCTGCATATGCAACTGAAAGTTGCATGCTTAAAATCTCCTGTTTTTTGGACTGATCAGTGAATTCCTTCCTCAGTATATCCAAATCAAGCATGAGCTTGCGGGCATTCCTCTCCCACATCTTTGTTTCTGCATGAATCTCTTCGATTGTATCTTGTGCAGCTTCCATAAGGCTTTTAAAAGAACCAGAAGGATTCAACGATGACATTAAAAATTCCTGCCAATTATTCTAGGAATGATTCCCGACCCCTTTAGCTGTGAATTAAATGGTGAATGATCCGATTGATAAGGACCACCAGCAGTATTACTAACAAAATAACCACTATTTTCGGGGCTCATAACTTCTTCTGTTCCGATCAGACTGCCCCCATCACTACTCAAGTTGCTTTTCAGGGAGCACTTTTCCCCAATAGAAGTAGAACCTTCCCTCGAGTCATAACAGCTGTGATATGAAACCGATTCAGAGAAGCTTGTTTCCTACATCAAAGTGGAGGAAAATATAAGTTCCATGGTAACAAAAGGTTGCTTCATAGTAAAAAAGTGCAATTACTTCTAATAAGTGCCCACTCCAATATGCATGTCGGGTAAATTGTTGCCTAAAGTACAGGAGACTCTTGATTGATAGTGATTAAATTAGTGCTTCCATCAAGTTAATAACATAATTAAAAAAAAATATTAGTACACTGCATCCAACATTAACATCACATTTCATGTTAAAAAGCAAACATTAGAGGGAACAAGGTAGTAGAAGAACTATAATCAAATGATGACCGATGATTGAAATACCAGTGTTAACTTTTAACATGATAAGAGGTAACTTCTTCTTTTTGAGTGGAAATGAAATCATACCCTACTCCTAGGTTCTCGAGGATGCAAGAAGCCCAAACATTTACTAGAAGATGATCCAAGGTTCCTTGTAAATGGGCTTCCAGATCCATCTGACTTTGAGTCCACATCATGATAGTTTGCTTCGTGATCTTCCATGCGGAAGATCATCTCTTTTGATTCTTCATCCCTGCAAAATGATCAGTGAATCTTCATAACTGCATGCAGGATGCTAATGACTTCATTAAATGATGAAGAACATCCAAAATAGAATTCCTACCTGAGTTTATTTCTTGGTAACTGGCAGTGAATTTTTACCTTAAAATCAGACATGCAAGGAAAACTATTAGGTGGTTCATAAGTTTCAAAGTGCAAGCACAAGCATATTTTTACTACTAAAAGGCAAAGCCTCCTAAAATGGAAGAGAAACGACGGAGAGAAATCTGAACAGACCCTTGCCTTTTCAAGTTACACCTTGCAACTATGAAGTTCATAAAAGTTTTTCACAGGGAAAAATTAACCCATATCTCTCTGAAAGAGGAAAATGAGTTTCTTGCAAATACACTTGTGGTAATCTAAAGGTAAACTCTCCCCTTCCGATGGTTCCTAGAAATTAATTGCACCCAAGGATTTGAAACTTGGACTTAGAAGGAGCATACCACTAAGACCAAGGCTCTTATAACTTGAGCCAAACTCTAGGGTAACGCTCCAATAAAATGCTCAAGCTACATGGCCTATATTCTATAACAACTAGTCAATGATACAATTAAAATTTCAATAAAACCATTATAAAGAACAAGAACTTTTTCTTCGCAAATAATATAAAATCCCAAAATTGCTTCAATATGTGTAATGCAGAAATATCAATAACACACTAAGCATTAAAAAGCATAAAATTATGCAACGCACTTGTAATATTGTTCCATAGTTGCACTTTTTCAATGGCAGTGAAACTGGAATAGGAGCAGTTGAACCCATATAGCTCGTCGCATTGACAATAGCCTCTCCAAGAATGTCAGATCTAGCTGAACCGGCCTGCAGTAAGAAATTCATACTCAGTTGAAGGTCTAAGAAGATGAAATTGAGTAACTAATTTTAGCCAAAAAACTAAAATTAAATAAGATATAGACAATAGAGAAATTGCAATGACCCATGGAAAGGCCGAGCCATGTCTGGATTGATTGTCCAAAAAGACTAATTATGGTTATAATTGGAGCTTTTCAAATTAAATATAAATTTAACTTCCATAGAGTAAGAAATCAATGTTGGACTTTAACCAGCATCTTTATCATACCCATTCATTTCTAAGAAACTTCATGGTTCATGTATTAAGGAATCCTCAAAATATCAGCCTGCAATCGTGCCCAATACAGCTGATTCAAAAGATTTGGAAATGCTCTAAATGCATATGTCGAGAGAGCTGTCTGCTATATATATAAAATAATAAAACTGAGTTATATACAAGGTATGAATTGCTGAACAAATATGGAAAGAATGCTTATTAATACAAGGCTGCAACAGATTCCTATAATCAAGGGAGAAGATGCAGTTGGTTGACATGATCTCTATGAATGGGGAGAATGATCTTGCAGTGATGCTATCCCTTTGAATCAGCTGAATTGGGCACGATTGCAGGCTGATCTTTTGAGGATTCCTTAATATCATCCAACCAATGTAACACTTAACGGAGCGTTCCCAACCACTCTTTCAATATTAAAACCAGGGTATATAAAAAATAAAATAAAAATAAAAATTAAATTATTATGTACACAAAAAAGAAGAATATTCACAATATTTTTAGTGAACGAAAAATCAGCAAAGAGAGCATGTCATGGATTTTTTTTTTTTTTTTTGGTTTAAGTGATCGTGGATATTATATCCAGAAAGAAAATAGGAACAAGAAAAAATTAATAACAATTAACACAACGGAGTATGGTGTTAAAAGTCATACTTATCCTTGCTTTAATATGTAAAAGGACTTGTGTGCCCTTCTGTTATACAGCAGACAAATAGATAACTTAGGCAACTTTACTTTTCACTTTCTGCATAGTGTATATCGATAGAGTCCTTATGCGTGTTAGGGTTGAGGTAGTTTTTCAGCCTTTTGGTCCTTTAGCACTCTCTCAACGATGGAAAATCATGTATAAAGCTACAGCAACAATCCTTATAAGTTTAACTTGTAATATTTGAGTATTCAGTACACATTTTTCTCATTTCTTTGTATTTTTTGTCATGGTATCAGATAACTCTTGAGAAAAGAGTTTCTCGCCAATCCTCTTTTTCTAATTTTTTTTTTTTTTTTCTTTGTGTTCTTCCGTGATTCTTTGTGATTTTCTAGATTTCCAAACAAGTTTCTCATCGATCTCCTTTTTCTAGGATTTTTCTGTGATTTTCTCGACTCCCAAACACCCTTTCCATGGCAAATAATGTCAATTCTCTACCACTCCTTACAAATCCCAATCACCCCTCAAACCCTTACTTCCTTCATCGCTCGAAGAGCCCAGGTGCGAGGCTTGTCTACCAACCTCTCTCTGTTTCAGGAGAAAATTATCATTCTTTGCGTCAATCGATGCTCATCGCTTTAGAAGTCAAAAACAAACATGGTTTCCTCGATGGAACTATTGTTCCTCTTCCCAACAATGACCCCTTTTTGGACCTTGGTGCAGATGCAACAAGAAGATTTTTTCCTAACTTTTGAATGTTGTTTGCAAAGAAATTGCCAACAATGTCCTATATATTGCCAATGCTCAAGATGCTTGGGATGACTTGAGGGCTCAATTCTCTGAAGCAAATGGCCCACGTATCTTTCAGCTTCAAAGGGAAATCAATGTGCTTTCACAAGGTACTCTCTCTGTTTCAGCCTACTACACCTTACTCAAAGGGTTGTGGGATGAGCTCAATAATTATAAACCCCACCCTATTTGCACTTGTGATGCTCTCAAATAAGTCATTGCTGCTCAACACTCTGAATATTTCATTCAATTTCTAGTTGGTCTTAATGAGTCTTTTTCTGCTGTTAGAGCTCAGATCCTCCTTCTAGTTCCTTTACCACCCATTAACTAAGTATTTTCACTTGTTCATCAAGAAGAAAAATAGAGGGAGATCCTTCATACCCCTCCCATCGAGCCTATGGCACTGCTTTCTTCTAGAGACCCCACCAAAGACCACAACAAAATCACCAGGTCCAATCCCTCTCGTACAAGGGAAAGGCCTCTTTGCATTCATTGTAACATCTCTGGTCACACTGTTGACTGTAGCTATAAGTCTCATGATTTTTCACTTGGTTTCAAGTTCAAAAATAAACCATCTCAACCATCTGTCAACACAGTCTCAAGCCCAACACCTCCATCTTATGATGCTATATTCTAGCCTAATGTTCCTACCTCTATGCCTGCAGCAAATATGTCCTTCACCACTGAACAATATCACCAAATTCTCTCCATGTTGAACTCAAACTCCATCAAGACATCTGGTTCTGCTACCCAGTCTGTCAATCTGGCTTTTTCTCACAATAATTCAGGTATACAATGCCTCTATGCCTCCCATTCTATCTCTCACCCCCTCTAACCTGGATCATTGACACAGGTGCCTCGGATCATATGATAAATAATCCCTCTCTTTTTACATCATATGACAAATTTTCCTCTCTTGTTAAATTTCCAAACAATGCATCTGTTTCTGTTTCATCCATTGGAACAATCCATCTTTCCCCTAACATCGCATTGTTCAATGTTCTTTGTATCCCTGCTTTCCATTTCAACTTAATTTCAGTTAGTAAATTGATTTCTGATTCTCACTGCTCTCTTGTTTTCATGTCTGATTCTTGTTTATTTCAGAACCTTACCAACAAAAGGACGATTGGAGTGGGTGAAGAGAGGGGTGGCCTATATGTCTACAAACAACCAGCTTTGAATCTTTCTCTTTCTAGTACTTTTGTTCAGCCAACTTTTTTTTATTTATAAGATTTTAGACTAGGACATATCTCTACATCTCAGTTGATTTGTTGCAAAAATTAGATTCTAGTGTTCATCATTCAGACTCTTTTCATTGTACCACATGTCCTCTTGCAAAACAAAAGAGACTTCCTTTTAATGGTAGCAGCTCCATGTCTTCTCATCCTTTTGATTTTGTGCATTGTGACATTTTTTATTCCTTTTCTGTGCCCACACACTCTGATTTTAAATATTTCCTTACTATTGTAGATGATTGCACAAAATGCACATGGACTTATTTGATGAAACACAAATCTGATACACGTTCTATTCTCAAGCCTTCTTTGAACTTGTTAACACAGAGTTCCAATCTGTCATTAAAAACATTAGAACTGACAATGGCTTAGAGTTTCTCATGACTGACTTTTACAACTCTAAAGGTTGCATACATCAGAGATCATGCATTGAGATACCCCAACAGAATGCTAGGGTTGAATGAAGGCATCAAACTCTCTTAAACATTACCAGGTCCCTTAAGTTTCAATATGGTGTTCCACTTTCTTTTTAAGGTGATTGTATAATGACTGCCACTTACCTCCTCAATAGAATCCCCTCCCCAGTCATAAGGAACATCTTTCCCTATGATGTCCTTTACCACAAAAATCCTTCCCTTAGTCACTTAAGAGTTTTTGGTTGTTTATATTATGTCACAACCCTTCTTAGCCATAGACACAAATTCTCACCCCGTGCTAAGCAATATATTTTTATTGGCTATCCCTATGCCACCAAGAGATATACTCTTTTTGACCTTGAAACTAAAACCCCATTTGTTTTTAGGGATGTAGTCTTCCATGAATCCATTTTTCCCTTTCTCACCTTTGTTTTACCACTTCCTCCACATAATCATCAACCTTCTCTTGTCCTTCCATTCTTACCCCAGATTCTTTCATTGACAGTTTAGAATTTCCACTCCTAACTCCAAATTTCACATAACCCTCTCAAGAATCATAATTCCCTCCTTCTAACCAGGGCTCTGATTCAACTCTCTCACCGCATCCTACTCCAGGTAGAATCTCTACTAGAATTAGAAGAATTCCCAGCTACTTGGCAGATTTTCATCACAGGCTCCTGCCCTCTCAAACTCCACCTCAAATCTCCTCTTCTGGTGGTCCCCTACAAGCAGGTAATCCACACTCTTTAGCTTTTACTCTGTCTTATCATCATCTCTCACCATCACATAGAGCTTTCACCATCCACCTCTCCACAATCTCTAAACTCAAATCTTTCACTGAAGATGTTTTTACTCCTTACTAGAAACAAGCTATGGCTACTGAAATAGTAGCACTAGAAGCCAACAAAACATGAGAATTGACCACCTTACCTGCTAGAAAATCTGTCATTGGGTGTAGATGGGTCTACAAAATAAAACTAAAGCAAGATGGGACCATTAAAAGGTACAAGGCCAGACTTGTGGCCAAAGGTTACACTCAACTTGAGGGTTTTGATTATTATGAAACATTTTCACCCGTTGCAAAGATGGTCACTGTTAGGACAGTATTAGCTTTAACTTCCATTTTTAATTGGCACCTAACTTAATTGGATATCAACAATGCATTCTTGCATGGTGACCTCCATGAAGAAGTTTACATGCATTTGCCACCAGATTTGCTAAACAGGGGGAGGATCAAGTTTGTAAATTACTAAAGTCTCTTTATGGCTTAAAACAAGTCTCAAGACAATGGTTTAACAAATTTTCTGGAATCTTAATCACACATGGCTTCACACAATCTACTGCAGATCATTCTTTATTTACTAAGGTCAAGGGTTCCTCATTTGTAGCTCTCCTTGTATATGTGAATGATATATTGATAGCCTCAAATGACACACAAAAAGTTGAAGAATTAAAGCTATTTCTCAATAGCAAATTTCAATTAAAAGATTTAGGACCTTTAAAATACTTTCTTGGCATTGAAATAGCGAGGTCAGTTGAAGGCATCTTACTTTGCCAAAGAAAGTATGCCTTAGAAATCCTTGAGGATACGGAATGCTAGGAAGTAAAATTCAGAAATTTCCAATTGAGCAAAACTTAAAACTAAATAGAACAGAAGGCACTTTGTTAGATGATCCAACTACTTATAGGAGGCTCATTGGTCAGTTAATATATTTAACCATTACAAGACCATATATAGCTTACTTAGTGCAAGTTCTATCTCAGTTCATGGACAAGCTTAGACATCCTCATCTTGCAGTAGCCAATAAAGTGTTACAATACATCAAGGGATCCCCTGGACAAGGTCTCTTCCTCTCCTCCAAATCAAAGCTACATTTGAAGGCTTTTGCAGATGCGGATTGGGCAGGATGTATTGACACTAGAAGAAATGTCACTGGCTTTTGCATCTTCCTTGGAGACTCACTAATTTCTTGAAAATCCAAGAAGCAAGCCACTATTTCCAGAAGTTTGACAGAAGCAGAGTATAGATCAATGGCCTCAACTGTGTGTGAGCTAATTTGGTTGGTCCAATTGCTTAAGGATTTGCATATGTCACACCCTCACCCATCCTTATTATTTTGTGATAATCAAGCGGCACTGCACATAGCAGCCAATCCAGTCTTTTATTAGAGGACAAAACACATAGACATTGATTGCCATATTATGAGAGAAAAGCTTCAAGCAAACCTAATCAAGACAATGCATGTTAAGAGCAACTTGTAGCTAGCAAACATTTTTACTAAAGGATTGGGGCAACAGCAGTTCCAGACCTTAGTTTCCAAAATAAGACTATTAAATGTATATAGTCCATCTTGAAGGGGAGTGTTAAAAGTCATATTTATCCTTGCTTCAATATGTAAAAAGACTTGTGTGCCCTTCTGTTGTACAGCAGACAAGTAGATAACTTAAGCAACTTTACTTTCCACTTTCTGCATAGTGTATATCGATAGAGTCCTTATGCGTGTTAGGGTTGAGGTAGTTTTTCGACCTTTTAGTCCTTTAGCTCTCTGCCAACGATGGACGATCATGTATAAAGCTACAACAACAATCCTTGTAAGTTTAACTTGTAGTATTTGAGTATTCAATCTACATTTTTCTCATTTCCTTGTATTTTTTGTCATATGGGGCAGCATCAACAATATCATGGAGACAACAAGCTTTAAGAAACATTTTTGTAGCTCGTTTGAAGAGTGATCTTATGAAACCCATGTAGATTCTGATAATATATCCGTCCATTGACAACTTCCATTAGCACCAGTGCTTTCCCAGACTTTGCAACCGTCTTTCCGGTATCGACATAGATAATAGATATAAGCATACTGTCCTAATCTTTCAGAACCTTTACGACAAATAATCATAAGTAGTAATCAAATAGTCGGTAACTATTGACCGAAGATACTTCAAAAGCTTATACAAGTTTAAAAAAAAAAAAAATTGGATCCAACTAATTTGAAATGGCAGTGGTTGACTTTTTATTGAACCAAAAAGAATAATAGTGTCCCTCATAATTTTCATAGTTGATTTATTAGTGTTTGATGAAAATTTAAATGCAGGAGTAAGTACCACAAATGAACAGGAGTATGGGAGAATCATATATATGCGTGATCTACCTTGATCTCCATTACTCTCTAAGTCTATATCTGATTACACTTTTTCCACATTTAACTGGTGTGTTGCCATTTTATCAATTACATTTTTACAGTTTTATTAATTCACTCATCACTGGCGCATAGCATTTCTTTTAAAAAGGCTAGTACCTGTACGACACTAATACGTTATCAGGTACCACCAAACTCATTGCCGTAAGTATATATGTTTCATTTGGTCAACAATCTTAGATCTACTTATATTTTTACACATAATTTTATTCTTAGTATTAATTATTTTAATTTATTTTAATAATATTATTAGTCATGCTTTATTTATTTAAGATATTTATTTGATATATTGATTAGTTAATATTAGTTTTATGTTGTTCTTATAATTAAATATTGAGTTACGTTACTTTTCTTATTAATTTTAATGTAGAGTAATTATTTTAATAACTGGAATTAAATTCTTTTATTTTATTATGTGATTTTATTTGATGTGCTTTCTTAATAATAATTAGTGTTCTATAATTAAATTGTTCTTTAAATTAAATTGGTTTATTGTTCGGTTTTAAATATTTTATTTTATATATATTAAATTATAATATTATCAGTCGATTTTTATTTAATTTATTGTATTTTTTTAGTTAGACTCATTTTTCCTTCTTTTTCCTTTCTCTCTTTTTTCTTTTCTTTTTCTTTCCTTTTTCTCCTTTCTTCCCCTGCATTCGGCCCCAACCCGTGCGATTTTCCCCCCTCTCTGTTTCCGTTTGGCCTTTAACCAGCCCAGCCACCACCCCTATGCCGGCCACCTGACCTCACCGCCCCCGCCACCAGGACCACCACCTGCCGGCTGGCCTACCCCAGTGATCCCATCCCCGGACCTCCTCCCACCTCTCCTCCATAGGCTGAAACCCGAATGGGTATTGTAATACCCATTCATGTGTTTTCCGGCCACCACCGGTCACCACCAACCACCATTTTTTCACCACTTCATCATCGGCCTATTAGCTACCTAACTCACTGCCGGTAGCCCCCACTCCTCCCACACGATCAAGCCACGAAATGGGTTTTAAAACCCACGAGTTGAGCAATCCAGTGGCGCCGTCCAGCCACCGTGCATCTCACCTCCGCCACCAAATCACTCTCCTTGCCTATCTGGTCATCCCCCTAACTCAGTTTCCCCAATCGCTGCCCCACCTTCCCGGTACAACCCCAAATCCAAAAATGGGTTTTCACCCATTTTGGAGCCCGATCCGCCACTTTCCGGTAGTTGTGCCACCACACTACTACCTCCATGAGATTTCCCACCTTCCAAAGAGTATTTTCCTAAATTTTGGTGTCAAACCGAGCACTTTAGCCTAACGTATCAGTGACCGCTACGAACGTTACAAATTGGCGTTTGTTTAAGGATTTGCATTTTTACCCGATGTAAGTACTTTCCAAATGAACTTTAAGATTTAAATATATTTTTGGTATCAACAGATGTTGTGTTTGGTCATTATTAGAATTTATTAATTGTTGGCTATCTGGCGCATGGTTGTCTGCATTGTGTATTTACGCTTATGTTCATGATAATATTTGGAAATTGGATTTTTGTATAATTTCGGATATTCATGTGTTGGAAATAGAAATTGGGTTTTTATTGAGTTTATGAATTTTAATGGTTTTTGGCTGAATCATAACGGGGACGGCGATACGTAACGCCTGTTGTGATCAACGTGGGTGTGGATGACATAATGGAGATGGCGATACATAACGCTCATTATGGTCATTGTGTGTGTCAGTTATAATGGAGACGACGATACGTAATACCCATTGTGATTGATAGTGCGTGGATGACATAACGAGAACAGTAATACGTAACGCCCGTTATGGTCATTGGGTATGCATTTCATATCGGGGATGGCGATACGTAATGCCCGGTATGAAATGAGTGTGGGAATCATAATGGGGACGGCGATACGTAACGCCCATTATGATTGATGATGTGTGTATATCATATCAGGAACGATGATACGTAACGCCCGGTATGATTGGATTTGTGGAGATTATTTTATGGGAAATGATGAATGATTTTACTGGAATTTTATCGTGGATCAAAATAGGATTTTGATGTGTGTCTATCTTATTTATTTTGAGAAAGATGTTCTTTTGAGATTCATGCATTTGGTGTCGTGTTCATGAGTTTTGTTGTTGCATGAGTATATTTCTATCTTTTGGTTTAGTTGGGTTTTACTTACCTGCGATACCATCTTGGTATCGTAGTTTTTGGATGCAGATTTTGAAGAGACTGAGCTTGAAGAGACGGCTTCGCCGTTGATGTACTGTTATAAAATTATTATCTTAGGAAATGATTTTTCCCCTTTTTATAAATGTGTATTTTTATGTATTCATTTAATTGTATCTCGGATGACTGTATTAAATCTCCTGTTGAAAAATTTATAATAAACTATTTTGTAAAGTATTTTTAAAAATTCTGGTACTTAGTTATTGACCTAATATATCCCCTGCTTTTATTTATGTATGTCACGCGTGCACACACGTTTGGCACTTGTCGTTAGGATATGTGACCGTATTGTCAGCATCCCATGCCTCGATTCCCGCATTATTTTAAAGAGAATTTGGGAGCGTTACAAGTGGTATCAGAGCAGTTCGGCTCTAGGTAAATCCGCACATTACTTAGGGACAGTACCAATAAATAAATAATTACTACATCTTTGCAAGATATCTTTACAAGATGGATTTATTTTGATAAATCGTTGGTATTTACATGATTATATTTATTTATTGATATTTTATATGTTGTTTATTTGTATTAGCTGGGTCTCACTGAGTGTTAGAGTATCTAAGTTCTAATTTTATTTCTGGAAGACTGTTAGAATTGTATTCTATATAGACTCTTCTTCTAAGTGTGGAATCTTTGTCCATTTTTAGATTTTGATGGAATCTATTTTGGGATGTTTATGATAGTAGGCGATTATTTATTTCCTTAGTGAAGTTTTGATATTATTTGTGGATGTTTAGAGATTGATGTATAATAATTATGTGTGTAATTTTTTGAGAGCACTTATCTTTTATTTGTGTTTGACTTGATGAGAGTTGTTTTGTTAAGTGATAAGGTTGAATTGATGTGATAGAAATAAATTTAAGAGATCTAATTTTAGGCTTCTGGGCGAATTGTTTAAAGTGGATAATTTAAGTATGATATTTGGAGAATTTAATAGTTAACAACATTTGTCGAGTTATGTTAAGGAATTAGTTGTGACTTAAGGTCGCACAGGAATTAAAATAATTGAAATTATTTCATCCCATGAGTATTGGAGGTTCGGTTGGGAAAGTTATATGTATTGTGGTTATCATGCTAATTAAGTTGAGTAGAGTGATAGGATTTTTTTTGTGATATACGTTAAAGTTTAGGTATCAACTATAGTGGTATAATCAAAATTATGAGATATTAAAATTTTAGGATTTGGAAGAGCGGTATAGGATTTCTTGTAAGTAGGTGATGAGCCAATTTTTACTTAAGATGATAATTTATGAGGACTTAAATTTTTATGCATTTAGCGAGTTATCAGTGTGCACGCGAAAGCGTGGTGATTTGCGATGTAGTTGGAGGTTCAAATTTTAAGTTGGTTGTGAGGAATTAGTAATGACTTGAAATTGGGATGATACTTGTAAGTGAAGAATTATCTTTTGGTTTGGTAAATTATGTTTATTGATGGTTAAATTGGGAAGATAAACTTCTGAATTATTTTAGGGTGACAAAAATTGTTGTATGAAATTAGTGAACATTAAAATTTTGAGAGGTGGTGCTAAGGTTCTAATACATATGGAGTTTAGATTAATTGGTTACCTCAGGAGTCTTAGAGATGAAATATTATTTGGAAACTATACGGTTATGAGGGAATAACATTTATTTATGTTTGAGGAAAATAGGTGATTGTATTAATACTTGGAGTGAGTATTGAGAGATGTGGTAGGTGAGCTATTAGAGTTTTATTAGTTGCAGCCAAGCGAATTTCGGGAACGAAATTCTTTTTAAAAGGGGGAGAATGTGAGATCCCAGATTTACGTATATTTTTACACGTAATTTTATTCTTAGTATTAATTATTTTAATTTATTTTAATAATATTATTAGTCATATTTTATTTATTTAAGATATTTATTTGATATATTGATTAGTTAATATTAGTTTTATGTTATTCTTATAATTAAATATTGAGTTACGTTACTTTTCTTATTAATTTTAATGTGAGGTAATTATTTTAATAACTGGAATTAAATTCCTTTATTTTATTATGTGATTTTATTTGATGTTCTTTCTTAATAATAATTAGTGTTCTATAATTTAATTGTTCTTTAAATTAAATTGGTTTATTGTTGGGTTTTAAATATTTTATTTTATTTATATTAAATTATAGTATTATCAGTCCACTTTTATTTAATTTATTGTATTTTTCTAGTTGGACTCATTTTTCCTTCTTTTTCCTTTTTCTCTTTTTTTTTTTTCTTTTTCTTTCCTTTTTCTCCTTTCTTCCCCTGCATTAGGCCCCAACCCATGCGATTTTCCCCCCTCTCTATTTCTGTTTGCCCTTTAATCCGCCCAGCCACCACCCCTACGCCGGCCGCCTGCCCTCACCGCCCCCACCACCAGGACCGCCACCTGCCAGCCGGCCTACCCCAGTGATCCCAGCCCCGGACCTCCTCTCACCTCCCCTCTATGGGCTGAAACCCAAATGAGTATTGTAATACCCATTCATGTGTTTTCCGACCACCACCGGTCACCACCGGCCACCATTTTTTCACCACTTCATCACCGGCCTCCTAACTACTTAACCCAACGGCTGTAGCCCCCCTCCTCCCACACGATCAAGTCACGAAATGGGTTTTAAAACCCACAGGTTGAGCAACCTAATGCCGCCGTCCGGCCACCGTGCATCTCACCTCCGCCACCAAATCACTCCCCTTGCCCAGCCGGTCATCCCCCTAACTCAGTTTTTCCAACTGTTGCCACACCTTCTCGGTACAACCCCAAACTCGAAAATGGGTTTTCACACATTTTGGAGCCCGATCCGCCACCTTCCAGTGGTTGTGCCGCCACACCACCACCTCCATGAGATTCCCCACCTTCCAAAAAGTATTTCCCTAAATTTTGGTGTCAAACCGAGCACTTTAGCCTAACGTATCGGTGACCGCTATGAACGTTACAAATTGGCGTTTGTTCAAAAATTTACATTTTTAGCCGCTGTAAGCACATTTCAAACGAGTTTTAAGATTTAAATATATTTTTGGCATCAACAGATGTTGTGTTTGGTTATTGTTGGAATTTATTAATTGTTGGCTATCTAGTGCATAGTTGTATGCATTGTGTATTTACGCGCATGTTCATAACAATATTTGGAAATTGGATTTTTGTATAATTTCGGATATTCATTTGTTGGAAATAGAAATTGAGTTTTTATTGAATTTATGGATTTTAATGATTTTTGGCTGAGTCATAACGGGGACAGCGATACGTAACGCACATTGTGATTGATAGTGTGTGGATGATATAACGGGAAGGGTGATACATAACGTCCGTTATGGTCATTGGGTATGCATTTCATATCGAGGATGAAGATACGTAATTCCTGGTATAAAATGAGTGTTGAAATCATAATGGGGACGGTAATACGTAACATCCATTATGATTGATGATTTGTGTATATCATATCAGGGACGGCGATACGTAACGCCCGGTATGATTGGATTTGCAGAGGTTATTTTATGGATAATGATGAATGATTTTACTGGAATTTTATCGTGGACCAAAATGAGATTTTGACGTGTGTCTATCTTATTTATTTTGATAAAGATGTTCTTTTGATATTCATGCATTTGGTGTCATATTCATGAGTTTTGTTGTTGCATGAGTATATTTCTGTCTTTTGGTTTGGTTGAGTTGTACTTACCTGCGATGCCATCTTGGCGTCGTAGTTTTTGGATGCAGATTTTAAAGAGACTGAAAGTGATGAGACGGCTCTGCCGTTGATGTACTGTTATAAAATTATTATCTTGGGAAATGATTTTTTCCCTTTTTATAAAGTGTATTTTTATGTATTCATTTAATTGTATCTCGGATGACTGTATTAAATCTCCTATTGGAGAATTTATATTAACCTAGTTTGTAAACTATTTCTAAAAATTCTGGTACTTAGTTATTGACCTAATATATCCCTTGCTTTTATTTATGTATGTCACGTGTGCTCACACGTTTGGCACTTGTCGTTAGGATGTGTAATCGTGTTATCAACATTCCGACACCCCGATTCCCATATTATTTTAAGGAAAATTTTGGGACGTCACATCAGATGAACAAAATATGTATGTTGTGTTTGTATATAAGATTCGAAAGATGCATCATGCATGCACCAACAATTAATTTCGAAGCAAGAGTTTAGAAATAAGAATATGGATCTGGAGGGCCTTGAAGAGGGAGAAGTTGAAATCAACTAGGTCCCCTGATTTGGCATGCTTATTCTTGTTGTGAAGCGCCAACATTGTAAAACCACTCTCTAGCTAAAGGAAACTAGTACCAGTACTACCTCCTCAAACACCGTTTAGATATCATTTTGTACCAATGAAATGAGAAAGAGATTGAGGAGAATATCCATAAGTGCAACAACAAAGCAGGTAGAGAGACAGGAGATAGACAGAAGATCAAATTTAATGTCGACGACGACAAGAGAAACAAAGCATGCATAGAGAGATCAGCGAGACTAGAGAGCTGGCTACGTGGTCATTGATGTGTCGAAGGGTGTTACTTTAATTAGTTTCCCTTCCATAGAGACAACAATGTGTGTGTGTACTAGTACAGTAAACGCGTATTATGAGTTGAGAAAAAAGATTATTATTATTATTATTATTATTATTAATGTTGTTTGGAGAAGCCGATGATTTCATGGCAGCTATATAGCACTGCATTGGTATGGTCTCCATCCCATTCATGATCTTCTACTCCGCCAATACATTTATATATAAATTCAGTTCCAGCTTAATTTGTATTGTTCCGTTGACATTATCAATCTTCATCTTTATCGTTAATCATGATCAACTAGCTTGCCTAGTTCCATTTTAAAATAAACAAAGTAGTAATTTCTAACTGTTTAAAAATTAATTAATAATTCTTTATAGTCTTTTTGTCAGTCTTTCTTTATCAAGTAGGCCTGTTAAAGCATGAGAAAACAATTTTTAAGGTTTGCACAATACGTATTTGTCAAAATAACAAAGCCAAAAATCAGAGAGCAAATGAAAGAACAATTCTTCTGTAATTTCATTCATATTCATTACACTACAATAATGTGTATTTATACACATTTGTGGTACAAGAAAGAGAAAGTAATACAAACAAATGAACCAATGAAATATTGCCACATCATGTTTCTATTATAGAAGGAATATTCTCCTTTGCAAGTGAGGTTTTGCATGATATTTCAGAATCATCTATCCGTGTGATATTGCTGGCTAACGGTGTGGTATTTGGTGAAGAATTACTTTCCTCAATAGACCCCCTCGATGCAAGAGTCACATGAGAAACAGTGAGACTTGATCGCAGAAGAGTGAACCGAGCTGTTGACAAAGGCTTAGTGAGAATATCAGCAATTTGATCTTTGCTAGAGAGAAAAGATACTCGTAGAGTCTTAGCTGCAACACACTCTCGGACAAAGTGATAGTCCAAAGCTACATGTTTGGTGCAGGAGTGTAGAATCAGGTTCATTGATAGGTAGGCGGCGCCAAGATTGTCACACCACAAGGTAGGTGGATCAGCCAGAGGAATATGTAGTTCACTGAGTAAGGACTGAAGCCAAAGGACCTCACAGGCAGCATTGGCAATTGCTTTGTACTCTGCTTCAGTAGAGTAATGAGCAACGGTAGGTAACTTCTTGGAATCCCATGAGACCAAGTGAGAACCAATATACACATAGTGACCGCCAGTTGATTTGCGGTCATCTAGACACCCGGCCTAATCAATATCAGAATAAGCAGAAATATTAAAGATAGAATTATGAGAAAGACGAAAACCAAAGCCAGGAGTTAGACGTAAATACCGCAAGATCCTTTTTACTGCCTGCCAGTAAGATAGGTGAGAACAGTGCATATATTGACAGACTCTATTAACAGCAAATGAGATATCTGGACGTGTGAAGGAAAGATATTGAAGACTCCCAACAGTACTTCGATACAATTGGGGATCTTCAAATGATGGGCCATCAGTGGCCGTGAGCTTAAGAGAGGACGACGTTGGAGTGGAAACAAGCTTTGAATTATGCATATTCGTCTTTTTCAAGAGATCATTTTGTACTTTGATTGAGTCATGCACAAACCTTCATAGGATCGAGTGATTTCTATGCCTAAGAAATAATGCAAAGGACCCAAATCTTTGACAAGAAAGGATTGACTTAAGGCAGAGATGAAATGTGAGATAAGTGTCGAGCTTGAGCCCATGACGATAATATCGTCAACATATATCAAAACAAAGATAGAATCATTATTATCAGAGAAGATAAACAAAGACGTATTAGATCTAGATGCAACAAACCTAGAGACAAAAGTTTATTACTCAATTTAGAGAACCAAGCCCTAGGGGCTTGTTTAAGACCATACAGAGATTTACGCAACTTACAGAGGTGCTAAGGATAGTCTGGATGTGCGAAGCTCGACGGTTGCTGCATGTAAACAGCCTCTTCCAAGTCATTGTGAAGAAAAGCATTCTACACATTCAGCTGACGCAACGGCCATCGAGAAGAGACAATAATAGAGAGAATAACCCAGATAGTCACAGGCTTAACAACCAGACTGTAAGTCTCAGAAAAGTCCACGCCAACCTGAAGGTGGAAGTCCTTGGCCACGAGGCGGGCCTTACGCCATTCAAGGGTTCCATCGGCATGGCATTTGGTCTTCAAAACCCACTTGGAACTGATGACATTGAGTGTTGGGGAGAAGGGAACAAGATCCCAGGTTTGATTTGAGAGAAGTGCTTGAAATTCTGAGGCCATCGCCGCTCTAAATTCAGGGTGTTTAGAGGCCTCAGTGAAGGATGAAGCCTCTTTAGGAACAGAATGGATGATTTTAGTGTGATGAGAAGTAGGTTTGCGAAGAGGCTAGGCGATTGCACCATCAGCACGAGAAAGATGACAATTGATGTTATTTTTCGAGCGGGTGAACATAGGGTGGTGATTCGGGTGTGGCAGCGGAGGAGAGGATGTTGAACGAGAAGATGGAGATGTGGAAATGATGGGACTCAAAGGAGAAACCCTAGAAGAGATGGTGTCAGGTGAAGATGAGAGAGATGGGCTAGGGGCCGAAGGACTTTGTCAAGAAGATATAGGTTGAGTTATAGGTGAAAGAGTAGGCTGGGTAAAGGGTGAATGAAGAGACGGCCCAGTAGACATAAGAGATGGAGCAGAAGTATTTGGGTATGGGCTAGAGGTGGTCTAAGGCCCATTTGCGAAGGGAAAGACAGTTTCTTTGAATTGAACATCTCGAGATATATAACGGCAGCCCATGGGAACATGGAGACAGTAATAGCCCTTGTGATCTGGGCTATAGCCCATGAATACACAGGGCTTGGATCGTAGATCCATTTTATGTTTATTAATGAGCATGAGATTGGGCCAGCAGAGACACCCAAAGGTTTTTACAATTTTGTAGTTTAGGATTTTATTGAAGAGAACTTGAAAAGGGGACTGATTTTGTAGTATAGGTATGGGAATCCAGTTGATTAAGTAAACAACTGTGACCAACGACTCAGCCCAGTACTGCTTTGGGACGGAAGCGTGGGCCATTAAGGAGAGCTCAATTTCAATGATTAGGCGATGACGCCTTTCTATAGCACCATTTTGTGCATGAGAATAAGGGAAGGATATATGATGAACAATCCCCCGATTCTGAAGAATTTTCTTAACTGGTTAGAACTCCCCAGCCCCATCAGTTTGGACTTCACAAACTGTAGAGGAAAAATAATTGTGAACGTAAGGAATGCAAGAAAAATAGTAGAAATGTCAGACTTTGATTGAAGCATAAAACACCATAGAAATTTAGAATAATCATTGATGATACTCAGATAAGATCTACAACCAGAGGATACGAGACGCAGTAACAGGCAGTTGAAATTTGTTAATGGCAAGACTGGTGATACGAGACGAGGGGTGACCCAAACGGTTGTGCCAAATGGTTGGTGTAGTTCTTTTAGTGAAATAAGCTTGAGGAGTGGAAGAAGGAAGATGAGCCGTGACATCTGGTGGCAGCGTGTAGAGGCCATGCTTAACATGACCCTGGAGGAGCACCGCCCAGGTTTGAGAATCCTTCAGAAAGAAAACAATTGCATGAAATTCAAAGTAAATAGAATTGTCAATGCAAAATTGACGAATAGAGAGAAGATTATGGGTTAAAGAAGGAACATAAAAAACTTTATGTGGAAGAAAGCGATGAGAGGGAGAGTGTAAGAAGGAAGAACCAGTGTGATGAATTGGAAGAGTAGACCCATCACCCACACTGACCTGGTCAGGACCTTGATAACCTGCAACATCCAAATGAAGGTTAGAGAAATTCGAGGTAAAATGGTTTGTAGCGGCCGTATCAGGAAACCAAGTATTGGGCAGGGTTGGTGGGTTTAAAGTGGTGGTGTTGGCTAAAATAAAGGAGGGTGGTGGCTACTGATAAGTATGGTAAAACGGTAGTAACAAGTTAGGGTAGAGTGACCGGGTTTGTTACAGATTTGGCAGACGAGTCAGTTGTTAGATGGACGTTGAAAAGCCGAATGGAATTGATGGTAGTAATATTGGCAGTGAGTGAGTTGGTCGAGAGAAGGGAAGAGGTCTAATGGGAGAGGCGGGATTCATGGTGTAAGAGATAACCATAAATTTGAGGGATGGTGAGGGGTTCGAGTCTGGTTGTGAGTGAGGTCACGATGGACTCGTAATCCAACCCCAGTCCAACGAGTAAATAAACTGTAAATTCGGAATCAGAAAGGGGCTGCCCAGCAGCACCCAGTGTAGCAGCCAGAGAGGTAGCCTTGTGGAAGTATTCCGTGATTGTATCAGACCCTTTTTTCATTGTGACTAATTGAAGCTTGGTTTGCATAACATGAGCAGTAGATTGAGTTGCAAACAAGTCATGCAAGGTGGTCCAAATTTCAGAGGAAGTTGTGCAAATCAAGACTTACGCACAAAGTTTTAAATTTCATTTCGGTGATCGTTCCGGTTGAGGTACTGGAACGAAATATTTCGGTACCAGTCCGTTTCGGTGTGCCGTTTCGGGATTAATTATATATTATAATAAATATATATATATATATATAAACTAACAACTAATAGAATTAAGACATATACATGTAAGTGTGTATCATATATATGTATATATATTGGAAGAATTGAAGATTTATAAAATGATTATAAGTTGAAAAAATACAGATTTGACTTGAGATACAAAAATAAATAAATAGATAAAATATTATAAATTAATGATATTAAAAAAAACATTTTTAAAATTACAAAGCATTTAAATATATTTTATATTCTAGAACTAATTAAATAGAATCTAAATTTAAAATTTTAAAAAAATATCATTCAAATACAAAAAAATTACAAAAATAGTCTAAACCGAAATAAAAACTGGAATAGCTGGAATTTTGACCGGAATGGCTGGAATTCGACTGGAATGACCGGAACGGTCCGGAATTTGGACCGAAACAAAACAATGAAGTATAGTGCCCCGGTTGAGGCACCAAAACGGAACATCACAATCATTCCAGCCGAAACGGAATGGAATTCAAAACGATTCTTACGCGAGCACATTGTCGGAGAAGGAAGCGTTTAAAGTAGAAACAATTAGTTGGTCTTGCAACGCCCACTTAGTGTGCTCAGGATTCACAACATTGTTAACCATGGGAGGTGGCATAGGAATGGTGTCATCCATATAGCCAAACAGCTGATGTCTTTTGAGGAATGGCATAATTTGTGCCTTCCATAGGAAGTAATTCCCCAAGGTAAGTTTGACGGTAATACAGTGGGTAGAAGATATAAGAAGGGTTGGGTTGTTTGTGGGAGGGGATTTGGATGATTTATCTTTGGTAACCATTGTAAAAGAGAAAGATGTTGGTCCTAGAGGCTCTTTGATACCATGTTAAACCTTGAGAAAACAATTTCTAAGATTTGTAGGTGTTTGTCAAAATGACAAAGCCAAAAATCAGAGAGCAAATGAAAGAACAATTCCTCTATAATTTCATTCATATTCATTACATTACAATAATATGTATTTATACACATCTGTGGTACAAAAAAGAGTAATACAAACAAATGAACCAATGAAATATTGCCACATCACGTTTTTGTTATGGAAGAAATATTCTCCTTTGCAAGTGAGGTTTTGCATGATATTCCAAAATCATCTATCCGTGTGATATTGCTGGCTAACAATGCGGTATATAGTGAAGAATTACTTGCCTCAATATGGCCATAAGGGCATGCACTTACAAGTTTTACAATAGTAGTACATTACATATGTTGCATGTACTTTTAGTCATCTAATGTTTTAGTTTGGAACCAGCTCAAAGTATGTACTTTGACATGCTCCCAAAAGATCGCAAGATAAAAAATATATATTAATATTTGGGACTTGCAAAAGCTATCATGGTCTGATCTTAAGCTTTGATTTGTTTCAGTGATATAAATTGTTTTAGTGATACAAATGTTGTATGGGTTCTTTCTTAATTTGAGGATGATTCATGTGGAATCATTAAACTCACTTAAAGAGAGGGTTTAGGTCCAATTTTATTAAAGTCTTAAGCCTTAGTCTTACCTCTATATTCCTAGAGAGTAAATAGAGAAAAAAAATGTGTGAAAGATTAAGGAGAGGGAGATATACTAAAAAATAATAGAGTTCATCTAGTTTCAATCAAATGCTCCGATTGGAGTTGTCTATAGTCTGATTGAGCTAAAATTTTACAGGTATGTTCACAACTCAAAACTCTACAATCTGAGCAGTGGATATCGAATTTGGAGTAGTATTTCTAGTATTCTAGTTCGTGAACAGTAATACATTTTTGGTGATATCTCTTCTAATCATACTGTTTGATTGTCAAGAAAGTGTTTTTCTTGAAATTATTGTTGATTATATGCCTTTAGTACTATCTAGAGCAAGGGCGGAACCACTCACAAAGGTGAGGGGGCCATAAAGTTTTTCAAAATATTTATATAGTATATATATACAAATAATTTTTTTATACATATAATCAAAACTGCCCCCAGATTATCAAAAAATAAAATTAAAAATTGTCCCTCTAATATTCAGATCTCTAAATTTTTTTTATTGAAATCAGCCTCTCAATACTCACCTAGTTTCACTCTGACTTTTAATTTCACTGATACCCAAATCTTTAACTTTTTAACCTTAAAAGTGCATACAAATCCCTTAAAATTGATGATATATGCAAATTGTTTAAGAAGTTTTATCCACAAGATTTTATTAACAAAAAAATTTTCTTTTGAGAATTTAATTACAACATTATGAGCATGATGTGCTGACACATCTAGATTTTCAAGACATGTCTACATTATCAAATATTTATTATTTAGTTGACAAGTTAATTCGTCTAGTATTAACTTTTCATATTTCTACTACTATTACTAAACGCTGCCATGAAACTTATAAAAATCAGATTGCGTATTTGAAGGTAGATGATAATAAATTAATTTTATTACATTAAAGATGTCATCGAGCTTATTTTAAAGGAAGAATCCTAAATTCATATTTCATTTTTTTTTTTTGTAATAGTGTCTAGCAAATTACAAAATTTTTAAAAAAGATTATCTTATAAGATGATTTATAGATATATATTTTTTATATATAATTTTATGACATATGATTTACTTTTTATATAATCACGTGCAAAAAATACATATTACTTATAATACTCGTACATTTTTTGTCAAGTAGTTATAGTACTCACATATACCACATCAATCGCCCCCTTAAATTTCAAATCCTAATTCTGCCTTTGTTAAAGAGACTATTTATGTATATAACATTATTGATAGTAGAAGTTTTAACTGGATTAGGTTTCGTAATTTTTTTCTTTGCATTGAAGGATTTTTCAAATAAATTTTTTTAGCTATTTGTATGTATATGATTTTGTTTTATATTATTCTTTATTCAATTTTTTTTTAATAAATTTATACAAAGTAAGAACATTCTTATTAGATTGTCTAAAACTATCCTTCAAAAAGTAATTTGACATTTGTTAGATAACATTTTAGTTTTACTATTTACAAAAAGTCTTTTTTATTTTTATTTTTATCTCTCCATTTTTGATCAAATATGATCAATTTTTTTTTTATAAATATGTAAATTTATACTTTTAGATGATAATTTTAGCCAATCTCATAAAAATGTTCTAAAAATAATTATTTTTATTATTTAAATGTCTTTCAAAAAAAGATGGAGACCAAAAAAGAAAGGAAGAAGCAACTCCTCCTTTCAGCCGGAGATTAATTTAAAAAGATACCAAAAATATCTTAATCCAAAAGATACTAGCTAGCGTGCAGGCATGCATGCATGCGTCATGGAAAACTCTCTCATAAATATTGGATATGATATTGGTAAGTTACCCGTACCTCTGGTGCACGTCGCAAAGTTTGTGTGCCCATGACATAGATCAGCAGTCCACGTGGATAATTCTTAGGGACCAACATAAAGTTAAATATGTAGATTAGTTTCGCCCTACGAAACAAAATAAAACAATAGTTATTCATAATATCCAATCATGCAAAAATGTTAATAAAAAAAAGTTTCTGTTCTGCCATGTTTACCATACACTTGTCAGAAGTTGTACGACAATGTGTGCATTTGGTCAGCTTCCACACCCATAAAATGCCACGTATACCCACTTGAACGAATTCAAACGTAAACCACTCGAAACCAATTGGAGCCAACGTCATCATCAAATGGCACCCTTGTTGTGTTTCACAATATTTAAAGTCCTATTTAAATCACAACCTAATAGTACTACTGGAACACCAAATTTCAGGTCACCTACCAAATTTTCGATACATTAACAAAGAACAAATTAAGAGCTTCAACTTGCAAAGCCCATGACGATCACATCAAATTCTTCACGCTCTTTCTACACCCCACTGCTAATCTCTCTGGCTGGCATAGTCTCTACCTCTCTGGCAATTGCAGCATACCATCTCATTTTGGTACGATTTTGCCTTAGGCGTCGGCAGCATCGACAAAATCTACCTGCAGGGGTGGACCAAAAAGTCCTTGCCGCAATCCCAATTCTCTGTTACTCCATCAACAATGTTAAAGGTGAGTCATTTCGTGTGGATCAAAGCGAATGCGTGATTTGCTTAGGAGAATTGGAGGAGGGTGATTCAGTAAGATTGTTGCCTTATTGTAGGCATGCCTTTCATGTTCCCTGCATTGACAAATGGTTTGCCGCACATTCTAACTGCCCAATTTGCCGATCACCCATCGCCATGGCTGCTACGCCAATAATTCTGAAAAACCGCTCGCCTATAGAGATTCAGATCAATGCTCATGTTCAAGGAGGCAATGACGGTGTTAATATTAGCACTTCCACTTTGAGGAGTGTGCAATCTGACGGTTTGCTTCGCCACTGTACGACCTCACACGTGTTGGCCAAGGAAGGAAAGCGGACTCGACGTTTGAAAAGGTCCTTTTCGATGGGTCAATCTTATGTCGCTATAAACATACAAGAAGAACGCCAAAAAGCAGTTTCGGCTGCTTCTACTTCCTCTTCCTCTTCTGTAAAAGATGTTCCAATGCAGAGTAGTAGTAGTAGACCGTATAGATCTGCAACAGCATCTGTGACACAGTTAGATGACATGTCTTCAGCGTTGTTTGGGCATTTATCACAACTCGTGTTGGGACGGAGTAGCAACAGTACACCCACTTCAATTCTTCCATATTGAGATGCCTTTGAATTAAAAGTTGAAGATGATTATGATAAAAGAGGGCGACTTCTTTTGGGAAGATGTAATACTAATAGATATGCAGGATAACTTTGTTAATTCCATTTCCCCTTTTTTAGGTTTTGGGTTCACTTGTACAATACCAACATTAGCTCAAATTCAAAACATACGCTATTATCCTATTCTTTCGAACTTAAAGTTGAACCATTACAAATTCTATACTAAATAAGGTGTAAAAATGATAATTTTGATTATTTGGGTGGACCATTCAAAATCATGTATAGTTTGTTAAATTTTTAACATGACATTAATAAAAACGGATCTTTGATTTTCTATGATCTACAATAATAAATTAATAATATGAGCAATGTACCTTTCTCCATCTGATTGATGAACAATTAATCTGACTATGAGAGAAGGATCGCCCTAACAACGTTTTCCTCACAAGTGTCTCCCGATAGCTAGAGGCACTCTAATGTTGTAGGTGAGAACCCTTGAGCCTCCCAGTGCTATTTATAGACTTCCGACCATCAAGAAATCTATGAGTTTGTGTTTGACTATAATTAGAGATATAGATTTTAATCCTATCTCTTAGGAGTAATCTTTATCCCTTCATAACTCAAATATTATCCAATAAGATTTTGAACTATTTCAAACTGATAAGATGGATGTGTGGGTCACAGAGTTTAAATAAAACTCTTACATTCTCCCACTTGACCCATACGCCCATAAAACAGTACTTTTCGTTTATGGGTTTATCACAGGAAATTAACCATACTGCGCAAATTTATTTCCTGAACTTTTCATAGCTCAAAACACATTTTATGAGTTCCATAATATCAATGTCAAACTAATTACCAATGCGAGTCATGGCGGTCCTCTATTATATAATCAACAGATTCCCTTCCATGTAACACAACACCAGTAACCAATTTAACACACGATCTTTAATTGGGATAATTAAGGCTAATACAATAATGCCTTTGGGTTCCAATTCATGTCTATTGCAGACATTATCTTGTCATCATTCATCCACACCATTCAATGTACATATAAAGTGGAAAGACAAGAAAACAGAAACAAAATAACCATAATTGATATCATTAAGTGTCAAAATAGAATCATAACATCCATGAGCTCAATAACATGTTTACATCATAAGACCCATACTATTAACATGTTCTTTAAAGTGTTTCGCTATCAGACCCTTTGTTAATGGGTCTGCTATCATAAGCGAAATCCTAATATGTTCTATGGACACTGTTGTTTCTGTACTTCCTCCTTGACGCTTAGGTATTTGAGCTCCATGTGTTTAGCACCTTTAGAATACCTATCATTTTTGGAGAAAAAGACTGCAGAGGAATTATCACAATAAATTCTCAGCGGCCTGGCTATAGAGTCAACAACCTCAAGCCCTGAGATAAAGTTCCTCAGCCATAAACCATGCACTGTAGCCTCAAAGCACGCCACAAACTCAGCCTCCATTGTTGATGAAGCAGTGATTGTTTGCTTCATACTTCTCCATAAGATCGCTCCACCGGCCAACAGGAAAACATAACCCGAAGTGGATTTCGTGCTATCAGGACAACCGGCAAAATCAGAGTCTGAGTATCCAGTTACCTCCAAACTGTCAGTTCTTTTGAAAGTAAGCTGATAATCCTTAGTTCCTTGCAAGTAACGCAATACCCTATTTGCTGCTTTCCAATGAGACATCCCTGGGTTACTCTGGTAGCGCCCAAGCATGCCAACTGCAAATCTAATATCCGGTCTCGTGCAAATCTGTGCATATATCAAGCTTCCCACAACCGAAGCATAGGGAATCTTTGTCATCTCTTTGCGCTCCCACTCAGTTTTAGGACACTGTGATTGGCTAAACTTATCACCTTTTGATATCGGAGTATCTAGTGATGAACAACTTTTCATACCAAATTTCTCAAGAACTCTTTCCAGGTAACTTTTCTGAGACAATCCCAACAGTCCTTGTTTTCGATCTCGAAAGATTTCGATTCCGATCACAAATGATGCCTCACCCATATCTTTCATTTCAAAGTTCTTAGAAAGAAAACCCTTGGTTTTATAGAGTAAGCCAAGATCACTACTAGCCAACAAGATATCATCAACATACAAGATCAAAATTATGAACTTACTCCCACTGACCTTTAGGTATATACATCGATCAACGATGTTCTCTTTAAAACCAAAGGCAGTAATGGTATCATTGAACTTTAAGTACCATTGTCAGGAAGTTTGCATAAGCCCGTATATTGATTTCTTAAGTCTACACACTAGGTGATCTTTGCCCTTTTCTGAGAAGCCCTCTGGTTGCTCCATGTAGACCACTTCATCCAAATTTCCATTTAAAAATGCTGTTTTCACATCCATCTGATGTAACTCTAAATCATAATGAGACACCAATGCCATAATGATTCTAAATGAGTCCTTTTTGGATACTGGAGAAAAGGTCTCTTTGTAATCAATGCCTTCTTTCTGAGTGAAACCCTTAGCAACAAATCTGGCCTTATGTCGTTCGATGTTGCCTTTTGAGTCGCGTTTGGTCTTAAAGACCCATTTACACCCAACTCTTTTACTACCTTCAGGCAATTCAACGAGGTCCCAGACTTGATTCTGATCCATGGATTTCAACTCTTCTTTCATAGCATCGATCCATTTATTAGAATCACTTCCCTCTATGGCTTGTGAAAACGTTAGTGGATCTTTTCTTGTCCCAATGTCAAATTCAGATTCTTGGAGATACACCACGTAATCTGTCGAAATGGCAGGTCTCCGATCTCTCTGAGATCTGCGCAAGACAATCTGTTCTGGTGACTCCGAACTTGGGTCATCAATGGAATTTTCATTCTGAGATGGGTGATCATTTACTTGTTCCACGGTATCATCGTGATGATCAATTAGAGGAACTATTATCTTTTCTGAGGATGTAGGTATAGGGACATCTACCCGTATTTCCTCAATGATCACATCTCTAGGTTCAATTTTTCCACTAATCTCGCCAAGTTCAATGAATTTGGCATTTCCTGTTTCCACCATTCTCGGACTGTGATTAGGACAGTAAAATCTGTACCCTTTGAATCTCTCTGGGTAACCAATAAAATACCCGCTTACTGTTCTAGGATCCAACTTCTTTTCATGTGGGTTGTAAAGTCTGGCTTCGGCTGGGCAACCCCAAACATGCATATGTCTCAAACTTGGTTTCATATCAGTCCATAACTCGAAAGGAGTTTTTGGAACTGCCTTACTGGGAACTCGGTTTAAGATATACATTGCCGTCTTAATGGCTTCACCCCACAATGATTTGGGTAAGGTAGAATTACTTACCATACTTCTGACCATATCCAATAAGGTCCGATTACGCCTTTCAGCAACTCCGTTCTGTTGTGGCGTGCCGGGCATCGTATACTGTGCAACAATGCCACGCTGTTCAAGAAGTTTGGCGAATGGGCCCGGATTACGGCCCGATTCATCATACTTTCCATAGTATTCTCCACCTCTATCCGACCTGATGATTTTCACTTTTCTATCTAACTGTCTTTCCACCTCCATGAGAAATACCTCAAGTACCGATACAGCTTAAGATTTATCATGCAACAGATAGATATATCCAAATCGTGAAAAATCATCAATAAAGGTGAGGAAATACTTTTCTCCACCAAAACATTCTATGGAGAATGGTCCACATATATCTGTGTGAATTATTTCAAGAAGCTCTTTACTTCTTGTGGCGCCTTTCTTAGTATGTTTGGTTTGCTTTCCTTTTATGCAATCCACACACACTTCAAGATTGGTAAAGTCAAGGTGCGGAAGAATCCCTTCTTTTACTAATCTCTGTAACCTTTCTTTGGAGATATGCCCCAACCTTTTATGCCACAAGTCATATGAGTTTTCATTCATCATGTTTCTTTTCATTCCAATACATGTTTCATGGTGTTGGGTATAGGTATTTTTAATGAATGTATTATCAAGGCAAAGTTGATAAAGACCATCGGAAAGAAACCTAGAACCAATAGATAAACTGTTTTTAAACAAATTGAAACTACCATTATGGAATGAAAAGGAATAACCATCAGTATCAAGTCTGGAAAGGGAAATTAAATTACGCCTCACAGAAGGCACAAATACTGTGTTATGAAGGTCTAAACAATGACCGGTACTCAAAACTAAAAGAAAGGTTCCTATGGCTAAAACTTCAGCCTTATTCTCATTTCCCATAAAAATGAATAGCTCATTGGGGCTTGGTGTTTGGCTTGTAAGGTATCCCTGCATGGTTATGGAAACATGAACATTAGCACCTGAATCTAGCCACCAAGAATTAGTAGGAACATTTATAAGGTTTGATTCAAGACATACAAAGGTAAGAGGCTTACCCTTCTTTTCGAACCAAGCCTTACGTTTTGGACACTCAGCTTTCATGTGTCCATGTTCCCTACAAAAGTAGCATTTGCTACTGTTGTTCTGAATCTGATTAGCTTTCACAGGTTGCTTTCCTTTCAGTGGTCTAGTTCGCTTCTTTTTACTGTAACGGTGCTTTTCCTTTCCAGCTTCTTTATTCACAAAATTGACAGAATGATATCCTTGTTGTCTCAGTCTCGCTTCCTCCTGAACTACCATACTTGCCAACTCATTCACATTCCATTTATCTTTTATAGCATTGTAATGCATCTGGAATGGACCATACTGAGGTGGCAATGAGTTCAGAATAAATTGAACAACGAAAGACTCATCTACTTTCATTCTTAGGGTTTGCAATCTGGCAGAAATATTGGTCATTTCAAGGATATGCTCCTGCATTCCTTTAGCACCATCATATTTCATGGTGGTGAGTCTAGCCATCAGTGTTCCTGCTAAAGACTTATCAGCGGATTTAAACCTCTCCTCAGCATTTTTCAAAAAAGTTTGGGCTTCCTCAGTACTAGGGAGTGAATTTTTGATATTTTCAGCTATGGTCATTTTCATAAACATTAAACTCAGCCTATTAGATCTCTCCCACTGTTTAAGGGATTCTTTCTGATCATTGGTACTGGTTTTAGTAATAGGTGATGGTTTTGAACTCATAAGGGATGAGTCTAAATCAAGGACTCCTAGGGTGAACCTAACTCTCTCAACCCATTCAGAAAAATTGGAGCCATTCAAAACAGAAATAGATGAAGTCTGTGAGTGTAGTGATGTGGGTACGCTTACTGCAAGAAAATTTTATAATAAATTGCTTTGAGTTAGACACTTATAAACAATAATCAGAATTTAAACAATTATGGAAGAACTAATAGTGTCATCAAAACCCTCCTTTGGGAGTAGATCTTGACACACAAGGTGTTCCATCCAGTATTAAATTCTGTGGATGAACTAGCTGTATCATCAGAATTCTCCTTTGGGAGTAAACTCTGACACACAAAGTGTTCCCTCCAACCTTACTTTGATGGATAAACTAGTAGTGTCATCAAAACCCTCCTTTGAGAGTAGATCTTGACACACAAGGTGTTCCCTCCATCACATCCACCTTACTATGAGTTTAACGACTTGTCACCAAAATCAAGAAAATCTTGTACCTTTGGGCGACCAATTTTCTCTTGATTTTGACGTAAATCATTTATCCCATATCGGATATACATGGCATAATAACAAAAGCCAAAATAGACACTGCACAATAATAATATGCATATAATGTGGATAGCAATAATATGCATGAAATAGGAACTTTGATGAATTTTACAACGGATGTGAATAATACTCACTAAGTAAGTTCCCAGGAAAGAATATTCTTTCCTAGACAGAACTTCAAGGTTCCCAGGAAAGATTGGAGGGTCACAACGGACACACTTAAAATTTCCAATCTCCTAGACAGAACCGCCTCAATTTGTACACATTCACACTCCCACAGCAAAATTCATTAAAAAGAATTTTCATGTTTAAACCTTAATTGATTTTACAGGAAAATCACAATAATAATGTTATAGAATTTAATAAACTTCTCATATATACATGTACATAACAATTAACAATAATAACATGTATATAAATTAAATAAATATTTCATACATACATGTAAATAATTAGAATAACATGTACATAATTTAAATGCATACACGTAACATTAAAGTATGCATAAAATAAAAATTTAATTAATTAATTGATTTTTTTTTTTTTTTTGGAAATAATATTATAATATTAAAATAATATTATTTGATTTTGGGTTGGATCGGAAACGGGTCGGGTCAGTAAAACCGGGTCAAGACCGGATCATAATTGGTCAACCCGTTTTGGGTTGACCTGGGTCGGGCCTTTACTATGCTGGCCCGACCCCTTCTTTCTTTTTTTTTTTTTTTTTTTTAATTTAGGCCACAGCCCAATCAGCCCTTAATATGTTTAACTGAGCTGGAGCCCATGACCCGGCCCATAACAAAACAGAACACCAATCTTCTTCTTCAACCTCTGTACGATATGCAGCCGTCGGACACGTTTGCTCCAGACTTTGAGCTGTCGCGGCTATGAGCTTTGCCGGAGATGAGGAGATGCCGATCTCCTTCCGCCGGCGATCTTCAAGTCACCTTTCCGATCTACTTTTTTTTTTTTTTTGGTTCCAGAGGTCAGCGCGGCAGTGGGCTTTAGAGCCCTCTGCTGCCATTACAGAGACGCCGGCGAGGCAGTTATCAGCCTCCTTACACCGCCGCATGTTAGGCCGTCGTCCAACACCTTCTCGGTGCACAAATCTGAAGCGGTGACCCACATGGTCCTCTCTACAGCCACACCTCAATTTTCTTTCTCCTTTCTTCAATGTTAAACTAGTCCATAACTTTCATTGTTTATGATGATCGCATAACACAGCAAGCATAAAAAAAAAAAACCAATACCCATATGCATAATACGGCAAAACTGAAGTCGATATACATAAAATTGAAATATTTCAATTATGCGTTCTCGGAATAACAAAGTCGATGTTTAAAACATCATTATGCTTTTAAGTGTTAGATAAAATTGTAAATGTACGTAAACATATATACATTAAATATCACATCGAGATCATAAAAAATCTATAACCTAACGCTCTGATACCACATGTTAAATTTTTAACATGACATTAATAAAAACGGATCTTTGATTTTCTATGATCTACAATAATAAATTAATAATATGAGTAATGTACCTTTCTCCATCTGATTGATGAACAATTAATCTGACTATGAGAGAAGGATCGCCCTAACAACGTTTTCCTTACAAGTGTCTCCCGATAGCTAGAGGCACTCTAATGTTGTAGGTGAGAAC
This sequence comes from Platycarya strobilacea, assembly GCA_036898215.1. NCBI lineage: Eukaryota > Viridiplantae > Streptophyta > Magnoliopsida > Fagales > Juglandaceae > Platycarya > Platycarya strobilacea. The sequence goes on from CM072548.1 coordinate 445,647, forward strand.
CCTTGAGCCTCCCAGTGCTATTTATAGACTTCCGACCATCAAGAAATCTATGAGTTTGTGTTTGACTATAATTAGAGATATAGATTTTAATCCTATCTCTTAAGAGTAATCTTTATCCCTTCATAACTCAAATATTATCCAATAAGATTTTGAACTATTTCAAACTGATAAGATGGATGTGTGGGTCACAGAGTTTAAATAAAACTCTTACATAGTTTGGAGGGCTGACTCAACGGTAAGGTCATTTAGACCATTGTCTAAACTCCCACCCTATATAAAGCCTTTAAAAATCAAAAAGTTATCAGGTATTTTCTTTTTTATGATTTTGAAAAAAAAAATCATGAATAAAATTTAAATAATTCTTATATTTTTAATATGTGCAAGGTCCTATAATACTAAATTTAATATTTAATGCAATGAATTATTTATATTTTTAAATAATCTTTTTAATATCATACTAAATTGAAACACAAAATTTATATTAAAAGTTTAAAACCTCATTTTATATAAATTGTTATATTAAATATAAATTTAAAAATAATTTATTTAAAGATTTAAATGAATTCTCATTTTATTTCCATATAATAATTTATATTTTATTATAACTAATAATAATAATGAATGATCTACTTAAATTTTATCTTAAGCTTCGATATACATTGAGCTCGTCCTGATAGTTAATATAATAATTTGAAGAGCTAAATAATTGTTATCATGGTTTATTTAGTTATTTAAAAAAAAAAACTTGAAATTGAAAATTATGACGTTTTTGTACTTCTTAATATATATTACAGTATGGTATGATTTGAGCATCTCAAAAGCATTTTTAATGGATTAACTAAAAGTTATTTCTAAAAAAATATAATTTTATATAAATATTAAAAAAAATTTAAATATGACTAAATTTTTTTAATATTTATATAAAATTATATTTTTAAAAGATAAATTTTAATTAATCTATTGAGAATACTTTAAGATAGAATTTTCAAAGCTAAACCTCAATTCAGAGATCTCTTTTAGATAACGGTAAAAGGTGTTTTGCGTACATAATTTCTGACATCTCCCTTCCTATTGTTTTTCCCTTTAATTTTAATGTCTCCACTCGTTAGCAATATTAGTTAGTTATCTGGATAATCTCATGTTTGCTGGATCGCATCCATTTAAATAATTAAGAAAATGGCTCTGAGAGCATTAACCCCACGATCTAATGATTTTCATAGAGTTGAGCTTACACTGTATCTGTTCGTTAAAAAAAATCAAAGAAATTGCTTTTGTAGTATTGGGAATTGGATCTGTGCGTGCTTAATGGGCCCGAGGTTGACCTCAGGGGATCTTGGGCTTTGTAATCTGCTAACTTGGCATAAATATGCATAAAATATTACAATTATAAAAATAATTTTTTTATAAATTAATATGAGTTTATATAATTTATTAAATTTATCTTATAATAATAAAAATTCTTATCTGACAAATTATAATATGCTTAAGAATTTTATATAATCTATTTATGATTAGAGTAATTTTCATATATATATATATATATATATATAACTTAAATAGAGAGAAAAAGGGGTATTTGGCGTCCTTGTCAGAGTGTCATGTAAAGAGGGTGTTGGCATTAATTAGAGAAGAAGAGGAAATGAGAAAGATGCAGACGCAAAAGAAAGTTATAGTTGGGATTTGAACATTGGGTCAAGCATGCACCCCGGCCGGCCCCATCATAGGTTAGATGAACTAACGGGGTTGATATGCCTAAATTCCTAATCCTATATATATAATATATTTGAGCTCCTGATCCTATATATAACCGTACTTGCCACTAATTTATAATTTACTAATAATATGATGATCTGTACATCACACATATAGAAATATGTAATAATGATGATCATATAAGGCTGGCTAGCTGTTGGACGTACGATAATTGAGTGAATTCATTAATCGAGCGACAATTGGGTAAAGTTGTTAAATCGGTATTTGTCTATTAAGGAAGCAATAATTTAATCCGTGACATATGCATTAATTTATATATATATATATATTGGCTGTTCCTTTTAGGCCTACTTTAGTCGAATGCTGGCGTCGGTCATGTCGTTGAGCTTTATTACTCAAATCATTGCGCTTGCCTATTTTGCTCTTTGTGCTCGTGAAAGACCCAATGTGTGATACCTGAATCTCAAATAAAATATTTTTTTAATTTCTTCATCTTTTATGGAAAAAGAATATAAGTTATGATCAGAGAGTTAAAATTTAAAATAAAATTTAAAAAAAAAAAAGGAAGAAAAATACACTATTAATTCGCCCAAATAATTTCCATTAAGTTTAGACAAGTTTAATTTAAGATTAAATATCTAATTATTCTGCTCCACCTATTAAATTGTTTAGATGGTTAATTTAAATTACACAAAAAGGTAATATTAAAGGGGTATATATGTTTAGCAAAATCCCCTCTTTCTCTCACACACATAATACATAAATATATAGAGAAATTCTGGGGGGCAGACGGACTGTCCCCCTCAACCAAAACAGTTACGCCGTCTCAGGTGGCGGTGGGCGTACCGGATCTGAAACGGGTTAAACGCTGCCAGAGGCACACCGGAACTCGCCGTCGTAGGGGTGAGGTCGTCTGAGTCTGCCGATCTCGATGGCCGGGGCGGTGTCGCCCACCGCCAACGGCGGCGGCTCCGTTTGCTCTATAGCCGAATCCTCTCTTAAATTCATTTTCATTTTATTTTTTTATGGTGTTTTTCATTATATTTTTCATTATGTTTTGTTCATTTTATTTTTTTAATATATTTTTAATCTTTATTTTTTTATTTAATTATATTTTTTTATTTTATTTTTATGTGTTTTTCATCATCAAACAATTCAATTAACATTGAACTGCTTTAAACGCTGGAAACAGCCGGACCGGTCTCCAGCGTCACCCAAATATATAACGCAGTGTCGATGGAAAAAGAGAAAACGAAAATGGAAAACAGGGCACCATAATTATGGAATTGTCCGAACTTGGTAAGCAGGTACAAAAGTTGATTAGGCCATCACATGTATTAAATAATAAAAAGCTGTTTTTATTTATGTAAACGGCCCATGTGGGTTGTGGGCCCTTGGGAAACTATAGAACAGACTCCACGATTACGAATACCTGCCTTCTAATTTCTTAATGCCATGTACACCTTGCAACTATCAATAACAATTCTGAATTATTGCCTTCTTTACAAGAGAGAATTTGTTGTCTGGGACCCATCCCCTCCCTTCTAAAGAGAGAACTTTCTTGCATACCTTTTATTGTCTTTTGGACAACCCCCCCACCGAAGGCTACCCTCATGATTTTTAATTTCTCAGGACAAATAGTAACCCCCCAAATTAAGGGTAAGTATAAGGTCGTGCAAGAAAAGTTAATTTTGATGGGAGGTTGATTAAGAAAAATAAAGAATATTTGGAATATTAATTAGGATCCAAAGGGAGCCCTGTGAGGAATGCCTTTTCTTCTCCTTGCAGTAGAAGGAGGTGGAGGAGGCGTGGACGAGTAAATGTCTTCTTGTGCTCCTCCACGCAATTCTTCTTGATCTTCTCTTGTTGACATTGCTCTCCTCTGTATCATCCCTTCCCTTCTTTCCATTCCTAGCTCTTCGTTCATTGCCTCTAACTTAAAGCTTGCATCCCCATTTCTCTTTACTCCCACAAGCTAACTCATTTTTTATTTATTTATATATATATATATCAGAAAAGAAAAATAAAACATTATTATATCAAGAGTCGATCCAAGGTAGCATTAATTTATAATGAAAAGTAAATAATTTTCCTGAACTAATGGCGATTATAATGGTGCTTATAAATTGGTGGATCGATGGTGATAGCGATTTATATATAGGCTAATGATGATATTAATTATAAATATGTGGTTGCAGCACATGATGATGCTATGTATATACGTACATACAATATATATATATATATACACAAATGGGGGAGGTTGATTAATGTCAACGTATATGAAGAATATGGTAGCTAGCTTGTAATCGTCAGCAAGGGTGTATGATAGGGATGGTGAGGGTGAGAGGTCTATGAAAGTGGGTAATAAGGCATATATAGGTGATGGGTATGAGCGTAGGATGAGTTGTGAATGATGTTGATGATCGATAAGAACAATGTGATGATTAGATGAGAGATGGGAATATTTTAGAAAAATCAATGCTAACCTTACAACCAAGTGAACAGAAACGAAATGGGTCCAAGAGGCTCCTTCCACAGATTTCACATATGTGGGCAACCCCTTTCGCAGCTTTTGGCTGAGGTCTCTCGTTCAGAAACATAACTCTGGCACTATTTATCACATACGTCTGAACTCCACTTATATCCAATAACTTTTGAATCTCTGCGACCCTCACCACATCATGGTACGAAGATCGCCTTATCTACCAACAAAACCAAAACCAAAACCAAAAATAATGATCAATAAACTAAGAAACCAAATAAAAATTAAAAAAAAAAAAGAGGAGGCCCGGCCAGATCATAAATTAAGAAGAGTTACAGAAAATGATGGAAATGTGCGGTAGCGCACGTGCTACCTGAATGACTTGATGATCCTTGTGCCGTGAAGAACGGCAATAAAAGCAAAATGCATCGGCGCCATTGCAGTCTAAACAAAACATGTTGCATTCACTCCTTGCAGCATCTCCATGGAGTCGGCACACCGAGAAAAAAGAAGTGCTCAGCAGTGGCTCTAGCCATGGAGGTACCGACATTGCGTCCTGTTAAACAAAACAAAACCAGTAATATTAATTGGAAATAAGAGAAAGGAATTATATGATACTACGCATTCACACAGAGAGAGAGAGAGAGAGAGAGAGAGAGAGAGAGAGAGAGAGAGAGGTTACAAGGAATAATTACTATTACCCTTATCAGAGCTGGATGTGTAACGATGGATATCTGAGAGAGAATGTGATTTGCGGCTGGCCTCTGGATTCAATGGATCATGATAGAGGGAAAGAAAGAAATCAAGAGACTCGCAGAGATGAAAATAGTCGGAGAGAGAGAGAGAGAGAGAGAGAGAGAGAGAGACCCACAACTTAGACTTGAAGAACACAACTATACGCTCAAGACTAAGGGGCAAAGTCTCGCAAACAAATGCGGCATCGCCTAGGCAGGCAAACGGCTGAGTGCAAATGTGGTGGCTGAAGTCCAACTATAGCCGTTGGATTAATAGACAGAGATAGGTGGGTTTGGCTCTTACGCTACTTTGCATCTTTTCTTGCGTCTCTACGTTGGCACGAGGTCGGCCACTTGGCTACGCATAAGCCCCAAGAGCTGTTCACTCCAAAAAGCATCCACACCCCCCTACCCTTTTTGCCACGTTTATTTACCTTCCACGCGGCAGTATCTTATTGGTCCCTTTGTACGTGGACCCCACACCCTACTCTCTGGTACTAATAAATTATATGTCGCAATATGATGTCAACAATTGGGAAATATTTTCTTCTCCTAATCCCAAGCTTGTGGAAAGTAGCTCGTGATGGTCATGACCGCCTAATTAGAAAAAGGGTAATGATATATGTACAATTTTTTTTTATAATTTTATTTATTGAATTATATTATAAAATGAAGTATTTATATAAAATAATATTATTTTTATAATATTATTTTATAGAAATACGGCCTCTTATTTAAAGTATAATTGTACAAGAATAAAAAAAAAAAAGTGTTGTATGTCTATCTATTCCAATCACGAATGCGCGGCTTCCTCTAATAATATATAGGTGTGCTTTTGCATGATTTTTCCTGAGCAAGATTAATTGATTGGTGACACTCCAAATTCTGAAGAAGAAGAAGAAGAAGTGGATGAAGGAAAAAATATAAAGTAGAACTATGTTTATAACTAATTCAATGCATTATATTATAAGCACTTCAGAGCAGGCTATAAGCTTTTAAAACCTAAGATCATATTGACGGGCAAATGATTGAAGGGCTGTCCTTAACGCACATTAATTAAAGTATATATATATATATATATGATTTTAGGTAGCATGCATGTCAGGTCAAAATGAGATTAGTTTTTATGTTAAACAATGAGTCATGATCAACTATTAGACGGTCTTTTATTAATATTGTGAGCACTAATAAACATAAATAAAACACTCTGAATTAATATATAAAAACTATGAAATGCAAATGCTGCCGGCTTCATTATCGATCTTCTGTGTTATAATGGCATCCGGTCTTTCAATGAATATTGATCATGATCAGCTACTAGACGGTCTCGTTACGTTACATAATGGTAATAAAATGAAATAAGGTAAAAGTTAAATATAATATTATTAAAATATAATTTTTTTTAGTATAATTTTAATTTAAAATTTAAAAATGTTAAATTTTTTATTTTGTTTGAGATTTTGACAAAACTATAATGATTAAATAAAATGAGATATATTGTAAAAACAAACTAGGCTTTAAAGATTTCATTATTTGATGCTGAAGCATAGATTTAGATGCGATCATGGATTAAAATTAAACTACATTATCCATTTTTTTTCATCCCATATTAAACATTAGATTCTATTGATTATTCATGGAGCTAGCTTGTGTTTTGAATGCGGCACCAAATGATAATTTGGTCTTTTATTTTATTTATAAATGATAATTTGGTCATTTAGATTTCACGTAAGAATTATAAGATGAATGCATGACATATCAATTAATAAGGAGCTGAATTAATGATTATTGCTCCATAATATAATTAGTACTTCAAAAGGTATGTACCAATGGAACATAATTAAAAAAAATAACTCTAGAATTGGCAATGAAATTTTGTTGTTCCTAATTTGATTTGAAGGAAGCTGGCTCTCTAAAAAAATGAAATATCAAAGCTTTTTTTTTTTTTACTAATAATTAGTGAGAAAAGATATATAACACTGGCAAAGAGTGCAATAAATTCTGAGTGATACTCAATTGACATGACAGCTGTTCTGCAGGCGTTTCTATTTCCTCCCTTAATTGTTATTTAAATTGTAACATCTGCATGCTCTATATATTTAGCAATTAGCAATAAGATTAATCGCCATGCCTTGTGATTCATCCAAGCGAGCTGCACTTTCTTCCATGAAAAGGTGTTCATTAAAGCGCCGAGACTACATGCATATTAAATTATTAATTGCGAAGCCAGCTGGGTGTGGCCATAAGGTGATAGATCATATAATAATATATTTGGAACTTAAAAGCCATCATATTATGGGTACGTTACTAATTACTAATTAACTCTATGTAAGAAACTTATAAGTTTGAGACATGAGATCACGAGATTAATTAGGAAGCGATCGACTTCATTTGTGAGAATTAGAATGCGTATTGTCATAGCCCAAATATATATGAATATATATATATTTTAGTATAATTTCTTTTAAGACGTAGTACTATATTATATATTTGAAATTTGTTGAATTGGTAAAAAAAATAGTTATTAAGAATATTATAATTGATAAGCTGTGGAGGCACAATGTGTATGTATATATAATATATTATTTAATGTTGGTCCCACAAAATGCAGCCTAATTAATAATTAAAGGCTCCAACACCTTTATGTAGGAATCAAGGCTGGCAACATGTGAATTATCATAACACGCTGTCTTTCTCCGTATTTTTCTAAGTGAAAATAGACGACGTTGGCTTTATGGTTCATTCAATCATAATCTTCTGTATTACTTTTAATTATTTAAAAAAACATGCTAATCCAATCCCGAAGATTAGAGGCATCATCTATTGCTGCCACATGGCGTGCAGATCACTTTCATGATGAAGTTGAGGATGATCTAGATAATTACAATTGTTGTCATGCATGGGTAAAATTTGAATGGAGGCTATATTCTGATAAAAACATATATAAAATAACGCAAAAGACTCTGGTCAAATTTCTAGCGACGAAAGTCCTTCATTTTTCTCTTGAGAAAAAGTATGGTGGTACACCCTACTTCTGTCAGGGTTTTATGTCTCTTGTTGTAGGGAGTTTGCGGTGAAGGATATGATGATAGTGGAAGAAGAGAAATTAGCGCTCCATATTCCATGTTAGTCAGATGAAAGTGCAAGGAATTCGTGAAAAGCACTGCTTAATTGGCAAAGTTTCTGACTGACAAAGACTTAATAACGAAACTTTTAGGAAAATCATGAATCAAGTACGAAGATTGGAGAGATGGGTGAACTTTAAGGAAATGGGGGATCAGAAATTTTTAATTAAATTCCAACTAGATGACAGACAAGTACAAGGTACTCAATGGAAGGTCTTGATTTTTTTGATAGAAAAACTTAATCATCACACGAGAGATAGATGAAATTGAGTCTATCAATTCAATATAATTCAAATTTGAACCGTTTTGGGTTCAATTACACAACATGTCTCTAGAAACTATATTAGAGAAAGTAGGAGGCTGTTCTTTTGTTGAAGCTATTGGTGAGGTCATTAGGATGGAAGTTGCTTCAGCTTGGGATATATGCTTGAGAGTAAGGATAGCTATTGATCTACACAAGCTTTTGCTCTTAGGTAAATGGCTTAATTTTGAAAGAAATCATTATTGGATTTCGTTTAAATATAAAAGATTGCAAGGTTTCTGTTTTCAACGTAGAATTCTGTTCCACCAAGAAAAATGTTGCTTAAGGCAGATGAATGAATAGAGAGGAGAAGGGATGAGAAATCAAAAATTTGGATCTTGGTTTCGAGCACAACCAATGAACACAAACCTTTTTTAAACCAAAAAGTATGGTGGTGTTTATGAGAACAAAATAATCAATGGAGGCAGGATGAGACAACAAATGGTAGGGGAGGGGAATATGTCATATTAGGAAAGATCGATTATATGGAGAGCCAAAAAACTGAGATGAAGGTTTTGTAAGAAATGGAAGAACAAAAAATAGGAATAACTGTAATATGGGAGATACAAGTGGATGCTGAAAAAAGGGAGAACCTGGAGACAGATCTAATGAACTCAAATTCTTAGGAACTTTCATCCAAGGGCTTGAGATGGTGGAACAGCTGATGTGAAGAAAGCTATGAACTCACAAAAAGTCATAATTCGTCAAGGGAGCCAAGTGAATTTGTAAAAGGAAAAAATAAAAACTTTATGCAAATAGAGGAGTATCAGCCAAATATGATAAGGCCAACACAATCTGAAGTTTTGACTAAATTTAACAAAAACTATGAAAATGAGGAGTCTGTTGTAACTTTCAAGACAACAAATGAATTAAAAGGACCTGCACCAAAGAAGTCCACTTGGAAAATAAGGGTCAGGGAAGTAGTTAGTAACTTTCAAATAGATCCTAAGATCAAGGCAACTAAGAACAATAAAAGAAATGCAAAGACTCAATTGTGTGACATGGAACAACCTGGAAAGAAACCATAAGCTGAGGTAAATGTTGAACTAAGCAATAATGAAATTGAGTTGGTGGAGGCTACATTGAAGCTCTACAAACAACAATCATAGGCTTTAGTTGGAACTATAGAGGGCTTAGGAACCCTCATACCGTTCGAGAACTTCACCTCTAGGTGAAAACAAAGTGGCCCAAAGTAGTTTTTCTTATGGAAACTAAATGTGGTAGGAGGAAAGTGGAAGAAGTGAGTGATGCACAAGGTTTTTATAAAAGTTTGTTGTGGAAAGTAAAGGCCTGAGTTTAGGACATTTTTTGTGTGAAAAAGTGATCGTGATTTCTCACTAAAAACCTATTCTTAATACCATATTTCCTTGTCTTGCAAAAGGGAAGTAGTAAATAAGAATATTTTGTTAACAGGGTTTTATAGGCACCCTTCTACATCATAAAGAGAGGAAAGTTGGCAATTGTGAAGAATGATTAACCTGGATTAAAATAAAGCTTGGATCTAGTTTGGTGATTTTAATGAAGTGTTGCACCAACATGAGAAGCACAGGGCAAACTTAAAACCTTATCAACAAATGGAAACTTTTGGGAAGTTGTGGAGCTGTGTGGATTGTCTAATCTGGGATATGAAAGAACAAAGTTTACTTGGAAAAATGGAAGAGAATGAACTCAATTCACTAGGGAAATACTTGGCAAGTATTTGGAAATTTAGAATTGATAAACCAGATTTCTGATCATTGTATTAATGCCCTTGCTGCACATCCAACTAATCACTATCCAGTAGTTTATATCATGGGGACTGAAAGGGAAAGGAGTGCAAGATCAAACTATTTGGATATGAGACAAGTTGGGATCAAAAAGAGGAATTTAGTGGAATCATAATCAAACATGCCAGGGGTCTATTCTATAGAGAGTGTACAACAGATTACAGAAATATAGAGAATCCTAATTGCAATGGAAGAATGATTCCCTTATGAAGCAAAGGAAAAATTAAAAATAATCTTACAGATGCAAAATGAAAATTTTGGAGATACAACAGAGGCAATAAAACAAATCCAAAAGGAAATTGAAATACACTTAAAAGAGGAGCATGTAAGATGGATGCAACGAGCAAAGTAGACATTGCTTAAACATGGTGATAGAAATACAAAATTATTCTACAGAAGTGCAAACCAAAGGAGAACAAATAAAGAGATCCAGAGAATTGTGAGGGGAGATTATAGTATGGCTTCCTGTATGGAGGACATTTCAAAAGCTTTCAGCATTCACTTTAAGAACCTAGTTACAACAACACAACCAAATATGATTAATGAATGTCTGGCTCATGTAGAAAAGAAAGTTCACTACACTTGAGAGTTCACTGCACTTGAGAGAAAGACAACTTTATTTCAAATGAGTCCATTAGCAATGGAACAGTAGGAGGAGATATATCTAGAGTAGTCCTAGAAATTCTTAATTCAGCAAGTTACATCTTTTGTATTAATAAGACTTATATAGTACTTATTTCCAAAGTCAAAAAGCCTCAAACAATAGCTTAATTTAGACCTATATCTCTATGCAATGTTATCTACAAACTAGTTTTAAAATCCTAGCAAACAAACTCAAGATTATACTGCCTCAAATCATTTCCTCTATCCAAAATGCTTTTGTACCATGAAAGTTAATCTTTAATAATTTAATTGTGGCTTTTAAAGCAACGCATTCTATAAATTCAAGAGTGAATAGGCAGCAAGGATATATGTTTCTAAAATTAGATATGAGTAAAGCATACGATCAAGTGAAATTGAGATTTTTGAAAGACACAATAGAGAAAATGGGATTTTGCTCAAGATGGATGAAGTTAGTGATGGATTTGTGTCTCTATTGTATCCTATTCCCTCCTTATAAATGGTGATCTTTAACCATGGTTTCAACCTTTAATAGGACTAAGACAGAGAGACTCTTTATCACCCTATCTTTTCATCATTATATTTGAAATTTTGAACTCCATATTAAGCCAAACTACTTCCTCCAAAGAGATTCATGGCTTTAACTTTGGTAGGAGTAAGTTAAGCATTAACTATCTAATATTTGCAAATGATAGTAAATTATTTTTTGTGTGCAAATGCAATGGAATGGGCTAAAATTCTTGAATTATTTGAACTATATGAAAGGGGATCTAAACAAAAACTCAACAAAGAAAAAACCTCTATATTTTTCAGTTCAAACACTAAGAGGGAGACAAGAGAATATATTTTGGGCATGGTTGGTCTTAGAGCAACTTCAAGCTATAAAAAATATCTTGGTCTTCCTACTCTTATAGGTAGATCAAGATTTCAAGCTTTTTAAGGAATCTTGGATCGAGTTAGAAGTAGAATTAGAAATTGGAAAGCTAAGCTCTTATTACAAGCAGAAATGGAGATTCTATTGAAGGCTATCATTCAAGTTCTTTCCACCTACTATATGGGGGTAATCAAACTACCCAAGTCCTTCCTAAATGAACTCATCAAAATGATGCACAAGTTTTGGTGGGGACAACAAAATGAAAATAAGACTCATTGGATTTCCTAGAAGCAAATGGAAAATGCTAAAACTGAAAGAGGTATGGGATTTCGTGATCTAGAAAGTTAAGCTCTATTAGCCAAACAAGTTTTGAGAATTTTACAAAAACCCAATTCTTTGACCTCACAGGTTCTTAAAAGGAAATATTTTCCTCAAACAGAATTCATGAAGGCAAGTGTAGGAGCAAAATCTTCATTTATTTGGTGTGGCATTTATTTAGCAAGAACTCTAATTGAAAGAAGTACCATCTAGACGATTGCTAATGGGCATAGCATACTTATTTAGTAGGACAGATGGATAACAAGTCCATCGAGCTATATGATTCAATTTGCTACACAAATACCATCAGAGGAAGCAAATGTATTTATTCTTATCAATCATCCAGAAAAACAATGGTGAAAAAAGAGCTGATAAGAGCAGAATTTGGAAAAAATAAAGCTAAAACTATCCTCAAACTCCCAATTGGTAAATCTGGTGCAAGTGACATATTAATATGGATGGGTAGAAAAAATGAGAAGTTTACTGTAAGGAGTGCCTATCACTTTCAAAAGAAACTAAATGAAATGAGTCTTGGACAATCATCTGCTACTGGTAACAAGAAGAAAGATTGGACCAAATTTTAGAACCTTAAAATTCTAAATTAATGCAACAAAACTTTTATTTGGAAAGCCTGCTTAAAGTCACTTTCCACAATGTTCAATTTGGCAAAGAGACATATATGTGATAATACAAAATGTCCTATATGTCTAAGTGATGATGAAAGAGTAATACAAATCCTTTGAAATTGCCCATCTGCAATGGATGATTGAACTTTGGAGTCACTCTAGACTGCAAAAAAGTGCTCTCAGATTAGAAAATTTTAGTGAATTAGTGAAGGCCTTGAGTATAAATAGTAACCAAGAAACCATGAAATTATTTGCACTAATTGCTAGAAGGATTTGGTAAAGGAGGAACAAATTCATCTTTGTGAATCAGTTCACTCACCCAAAAGTGTTGGTAAAGTTTGTAGAGAAATCTCTTAAAGTTTTTCAAGATGCCTAACAACACGCTAAGATACCTGCTCGAGAATCAACAAAATGGATAGCTAATTGGGTTCCTCCTACATGTTTTATAAAATTAAATTGGGATGCTGCATTAAGTAAGGAAACAACCAGGGTTGAATTTGGTCTAACTAGCTAATTCAAGCTAGCTGGGACATATATATACGTACTACTACTACTTTTTTTTAAATAAGCATCTAGTATTCTAAAAGATAAAGTTTACTGCATGAAGTGGCACATGTACAAACCACATTACAAAAGAAGGTGGGTCTTTACCACTATAAAAATTTAATAAAAAGGGAGGAATTATAATAAGTGGAGTATTTTTCAAATACATTTTTGGAGACAGCCCACTGCGTAATGGAATGCCCACATCGATTTTTATCTCAATGCAGTTTTCAAAATTTCCATCTATGAAAGCCTTTGAGAGCAATCCTTTATATCTTGAATGAGTGGTTGCATTGTCCAGTCATGGACATAATTCGAATCTTAGACATCTTTCAGGGTATTAAGTGAGTCTTCTGCAATCACAAGTTTTTCAATTTGGGCTTCTATGGCTTTTTGCATTCCTAATATCATTGTTGCAACTTGCCTTTTGTTTGGATTTTTGCTGTGGGGGTATTTGGTAATCACAAAAAGGATGGATCCAATTGATGTCCAACAAATAGTTGTTGCTATGCTTCCTCTTTGTTTGACCGCAACATCAAAATTGAGGAGGCAATGGTCCATAGAAAAAGTACCCAATGGTGTGCTGGAATTAATTTGGATATTACCCCAAGCATCATAGTATTGTTTGAATTTTTTTTTTTAGTGGAAAGACAAAAGAAGGTACATAAGGTCTAAAATCTTCATGATGGACCTTGTTTCTAAGAAACCATATACCATCCATAGCCACAATAGCAAAAATATGGAAATGATGATCCGCCTCTTTGAAAATTCCTAGAGTGCTAACTGGGTCAAAAATATACTTAATCCACAAGCTAGTGTCATTTTGAGGACAAGAGGAAATGTTCAAAGGCCAAGGAGAATGACGCCACAAAATTCTTGTAAAATTGCAGTTTTAAAAAATATGTGAGATTGAGTTTCTTCTCCAATGTTGCAAATAAGGTAGTCTATATCCTCATGATTCATCTTGACAAAATTCTTTATACAAGCATGAGTTGGAATGATATTGTCTAGAATTTTCCAACAAGGGAATTTGTGCCTATCCTGGATCTTAAGCAACTTCATTTCATTTTGTATTCCTGAAACCTTACATTGCTACGGGAGTAATCGAGGATAAATATTAGTTGATAAATAATATTTATAGTCATAAAGCATGCAAGCTTTATGTAATCTTTTAAAAAAATAAGTAAATATAAGACTCACATTAAAAAATAATAATTTTTATTAGTAGATTCCACTATTTTTTAAAATAATAATGTTGTGCTTATGCACTCCACTACTGTCATTATTCTTATCTAATCAGCTAGCTAGATATGTTGTTGAAAATAATATCGAGTTAATATTATCTTAATTTGATTTTCATATTTATCAAATTAATTTGATAAATATAAAAATTAAATCAATAATATTGATTTAATATTATTTTCAACATATATATCCCTAGCTTCTTTGACCCTATATATACATCTTTAGTTGATTTATTATGTGTGTACGATATATATGCTATAATTAGGTAATTATATATTTAGAATTTTACTACCCAATGATTTAGGACATAAAGGACCAAAGAGAAAACTCCTTAGACTCGAACCTATATATATATATATATATATTTTTGAGAAATAAGTTTATCATCATTCAACCATAATTATAAAGTTCTACAATGTGACCTATACAAATTGAGAAAACTTAGTTTACAAGTCAACTAATTCTCTCAGATAAAATCTGAGAGACTAAACGCTGTCTCTATAAGAGACATTTATTAAGATTTTTCCTCCAAAAAAGGAGAAACACTACAATTCTACAGGCTAAAAGCTTGAGAGACTATTTATCAAATATAGTTTTTCTCTATACAAACAATATATACAGAACCAACTAAACAACTAAACTATAAAACATAGAAACAGCCTAAAAGCAATCCGGCGATGGTGGCGCATGGACCACACGCATCATGCTAGGAGTAAAAATCTGCAAGTTTGAATAGTTTGAAGTCGTTAGATCCACATAAAGCTGCTCATGGCGGAAGAGATCTTACTAGAAAGCGAGGTGCGCCCCATAGCAACCACGTGCGTTTGGAGAATGTACCGCTCCATTCAACAACATCTTCGATCAACTACAAGATCAGCGGGTGGGGAGAACGAAGATGGGGCACATGGTGGCCTTTGATCATCGGAGCTACCTCCACCTGCAATATTCCGCTTCAAAAATGCAACACCCGAAAAATCACATTCAAAAAAGAACAAAACATGATAGGTGGGAAATAGGAAAGAAGAAAAAGAAAAGGAAATGTAGGAGAGGACGGAGTCGTAGCTCCCCCCGGCGCGCGCGCGAGTGAACAATGAGAGTTTTTTGCAAGGAGATTCTTTTCGCTAGAGCTTCTCTATTTCTTTTTAGCACTCGATTCTCACCCAGATGGAAACCTAAATATAATGACAATTCGCAAGGGGATTGAAACCTTAATTGCATTATTTGTTTAATTTAATGACAATTCGTGATAGATACGCTAATCATGCATGTTGTTATCTAGTTTGGATGTGACAGCATTATTAATTTATAATATTTAAATTTTTTAAATTACAGTCAATTAGTTTTATTAATATTAGCATTTCAGCCCGAAACATATATACATTATATGTAATTGGAAAAAATATATATCATCTAGTCCGTGAAAATTATTTACCACCAATTTCAAATTTAGTTTAGAATAATAAGGAAGAATTTTATATATATGTAAAACATTAATAAACAAATAAATATAACAAGGAAAAAGGCTTTAAAATCTATATTTTTTTAGTTTTTTTAATGTTAAAAAGAAAATGTTAGCTAATTAATAACAATGCACAAAGAATGAATTTCAATTTCGTCATTTTAAAACCTCATTATAATTTGGAATAGTAATACATTAATGTGTCTTCTTTTTTTAAAGGAATGTATCTTTTTAATAGCACGTTTGGATATGAACTTTATTGGAAGCAAAAGTGAAGACTTTGAGTTTTGGATGCCAATTAAAAGAACTATATTCCATTAAAAAATATGTCAATTTGTTCTGAACATTTATATACTCTAAGGAACAATCCCCATAAAACTTCTTACAAGTGAAATTAACAAAAACTAGCTTGTATCGGGGATCCAATATAACTGTTATAGCCAACAATACATTGAACTCAAACTAATATTTCTCAAACTTAGTAAGAATTTTCTCAAACATCTTCATGTAGTCGTTATCACCCATAGAATGCTGATTTACTTTAAAATAAATCAGAAATACTGCTAAAAAGTACAATTTGACTGTAGGGTATTTGGTCCCATAAAAGTCACAAGTAGTTACATAAAAAATACTCGATAAACTTTTAATCTTCACTACTTTTTCCTCAGACTTAGATAGACAATGCTTAAAATTGGAATTAGTCAATGCCAAATATCCGAAGGCACGACGATAGAAAGTAACACTCTCTACCATAAGATAAGTAGAATTCTATTAGTGGGGATATCTTGTCTAAACCCTTTCTTGCTATCTAAAGACATTTGATTTGATGAATCTAAAAATTTTAGTTTTCTTGATTGTGATCATTTGACATACTTGACATTTTCACGAATTTTATGCATAGCATTCTCAATCTCTTTTAACCCATCTTATACTACTAAATTCAGAATTTGAGCACAACAACGAAAATAAAAGAACTCATCATCACAAACAATAGCTTTCTTAATGTTCAATTGAGTTTTTAACAACTATACCAAAACATTATTAGAAGAAGTATTGTCTAAAGTTAACGAGAAAATCTTGTATTTAATTTCCTACTCACATAGCAAATTATAAATTTTTTTCAGACAAAAATATGCCATTATGTTGTGGTGGCATGTAAGAAAAGTTCAAAATCATTCTCTTTAGAGTCAATCTCTTATCTAAAAAATGTGATGTAATACACATATAACCATCAGTGGTTATAGAAGTCCACAAGTCAGACGTCATATTAATTCTACCACGAAATTCTTTTAACATGCATTTAATCATACTTTTTTTTCCCTCTAATGCATCTTAACCAAATCTGCCTTACTGGTATTTCTAGAAATAATTGGAACGTCTAGACACAAATATTGTAATAAAGATCACATCCTCAAATATTCAACAAACCGAAAAGACAGGTCATGCTTGACAATAGCAGCTACCAATATTTGTCTATATTTTTCATGGCTAAATTTAGAATTTCTTACCGAAATAGATCCACTATTTTGTCTCAAGATCAACGAACCAACATCTCGTGAACTTCTCCTAGGACACGCGTCAATGTGACGCCTCAAATTTTCGGTTCCATTTTTGCTCGATGCAAGATAAGTAACTCCACACAGCTTGTACCTAGTTCGTGGGTTCTTATCACATTGTTTCTCAGAATCAGGAATCATTTCAAAAACATTCTACACATATGACCGCTTCCTTTGTTTTGCTTTATCCTCTTCAATTTGAAAACTTTCTTCTTCATGTTCAAACTGATATAAATCAATAAATTCATTATTTTCACCTTCTGCCTTAATTATCTGACAATAAACAACAAGAACAAAAGGTCATATGAATTACAAGTTTAGAATATAGAAAAATTTCTATATAGATTTGTGTATATTCAACTTTTGCTTAAAAAAAAAGCATCAATATTTTGCTTTATCCAACTATCTTTGTGTAGAAATTGTGATGATTAAGTTAGTGATAAGCAAAAAATGTGAAATTCATATAACTTATCCAACTATCCATTCCTTTACCAAGTCCTCAATGATTAAATATGTATTTCACAAACTGTAGTTGTATTCTACTAATCTTACCATTTTCCAATGATATCAATTCTCACTTAATAAGGACCATTTTAACATAATATTACATTAATAAATAACTTGCAACATCTATAACATTAGTAGAAAAATAAGACCTCAAATCTATTTCATATATTATTTTATAAACAACTCCATGTAACGACACTATTATGACACATCTACCATTACAAACAAATTTAAATGTATACATAGGGAAATACATGTGCAAAAAAAGACCCAAGCACTGAAATGCCTAAAACTTACACAATAGAGGCGTAAGCGATAATCGTATATTGTAAGCCCCATGTGTGAGACTATAGATTTTTGCGTGTTCCTTTGATTTGGGTGTTCAATACTTCTAGTGATAATATTGTAATTAGTCAATTTACAAGTTTGAAAAATGAAAGGAACATGCAACTTCACATATATTATGACTTTACACTTCACAGTTCATATATAACTTTAAATAAATAGCAATTTAGAAGAACAACTCAAACAATTAATGGAAAAATAAAATATAAATAGTAAATAGTAAAAATTGCTCCTAAAACATTTAAACCCTAACTCCAAGTTTCTAACAAAGTCCATTTTCAGATCAATGATGAAGCTGTTTCAACAGCTCATAACAGAAGCTACCTTGAAGAGGGGGTGGCGTGAGAATTGGGACTAGACGATGCCGTAAAGATGAGGCTTGAGTTGCGCCGCTGTGTGGGGTGCTGACAATGACGATGAAGGGTGCGGCCTGAGAAGATTTAAAGAAATGAAAAGGGTTGAAGGAGAGATCAAAAGTTGAAGATGAGTGAGACGGGAGGGAGATCCCGTTATGACCCGTTAAGAAGTCGTGTCTTAAAGGGTTGACATGTTTTGATACGAAACTTGTTAAGTTTTAACCTTAACCCGTTTTTATCGTGTCATGTTCGGTTTGGATTAACGGGTCGTATCATATATTGCCATTTTTAATTTTTTGAGCAAAAATAATAAATACACAATATACTTTACATAACACATTTTATAATAAGTACTAAATAAGAGGTGATTCTATAAAGTATTATATTTGTATAAAATATTTTATAAAATTACTACTCATTTAACATTTGTTGTAAAATATGTTGTATAATTATGTTATGCCTATCCATTTTCTTTTATAAAATCCTAAGACAAACCCAATAAAGTTATTAGTCTTTTGGGCCATGGAATGTTCTATTTCAGTGGATAAGAGTCTCGTTTAAATTGAGAGTTGAAATAAGATAAATTGATATAAATTTTAAGAATTAAATAAAATATTATTAAAATATTATTTTTAAATATTATTATTGATTTTAAAATTTAAAAAATTAAATTAAAATTTAAAAAAGTTGAATTATTTATTATATTTTATATAGAAATTTGAAAAGAAATATAATAATAAAATTGAGATGAGATAAATTGAGATGATTTCAACTTTCAATCCAAACCAATTTATGCTTAATCCAAAACTCAAGCTTTTGGAAAATAAATAAAATACATGATAAAAAAAAAAAAATTGGAAGAGGGAAACATAACTTTTAAGCCTTGTTTGGCTATACTGATACATATGAGATGAGAATAAAAATTTATAAATGGTAGAGAGATAGATTGTAAATATTAATAAAATAGTATGAGTTAATATGTTTTATGAAATTTTGAGAAAGATAAGTAATGCATATATAAAAATTATAGTAAATTCATAAATTAATGTGTTTTTATATAATTTATTAGATCTATTTTATGATAAAAGTAACTTTATAATTTGGCAGACTAAGTTATGTTAGTTTGTTAATTTACTTTTAAATAAACTCTTGTAAATAAAGTAATTCTTTTTAAGAAATAAGAAAAAAAATGTCAAATAAAAATATTATAAAATTAAAATATAGTTATAATATTATTTTTATTTTGATAGTTGAAAAAATTGAATTACTTTTTATATTTTATTTAAAAGTTTATAAAAATTGTACGGATTAGATAAAAAAATATAAAAAGTATTTGTATGTAAAACCAAACGAGATATTGAAAAAGAAAACTTTGAAAAATTCTATTCATCTTTTTAACAATTCTCAATAAATTGAATCCAAAAATTAGGATAAGTTAACTTTTGTTTCTTCGCTTTGTTATTGCAAAAGTTTTGGGGCTAAAAGAATTCCAACAAGCCCTATAAAAATAAGAAAAATGTTAAAGGGACCATTGGTCTTCACCAATGAAAGGCATTAATAGTACATTTGTGGTATTTTTTAATACTATATAAAAATATAAAATATATATTATCAATACATTACATTTTCTTTTTTTATAATATCAGTACATTACATTGGGTATCCCTAGAAGGATCTTAAAAATAACAAAAATGATGGGGAAAAGTCACATCTAAGAGTACTCACTCACATGAACAGTGATATGTACTGTTCATGTGAGTGAGTGCTCTTGGATGTGACTTCTCCCTAGCATATCTCTAAAAATAATAGTCCTGCTATGTACATTCGAGTACTGCAAGCGATACAATCGACTAACGCACGTCAACCTGAAAATATAAAAATATTAAAAAAAAATGATAAAATAGAATGAGAAATAATAGATACAATCATTAAATTGTAAGTGGCGTGTAATTATTTAAAAAAAAATGAATATATGCGGACCTATATAAAAAAAAGTTGATTTTTTTTTTTAAAATAATTACATACTAATTATAACTTTACCACTTTACCACTATAACTTTAAAATAAAGAAGCCAAAACAGAAGAAAGATACTGTAACCTCGACCTTAACCCCTTGGTCTCCATATGCACCCAATGCCTTAACCTTTTCAACCACGCGACATCCTTTCCCACCTCTCTTTCCCATGGATTAATGGCCACCCTTGTCAATATCTATTCGGAAACAGTATAAAAAAGAAAAATCTAGTCATTAGACTTTGTTTGTTTTTACAAACATTTTCATCTGATTTTATTATTATTATTTTTAAAATTTTTTTTATAAAATAAAATAAAAAATTAAAATTTTTTCAATCTCAAAATAATTATTTCAAATTTTAAAATAAAATTAATAATAAAGAAATATTTTATAATAATATTTTATTTAATTTTTATATTATTTTATTTCTTTCTTATTTAGGAAAACAAGCAGACCTAAACATCCCAAGCAAATGCGTAGGCAGCGCAATTCACAGATCCAGCAAATTAAAAACATCAATTAAAGAGGGGTAGATGGTCAAGAAGCTTCCAAGGACCAAAACCATCCCCAATGTCTTCAGTGTTGTTCGTTCCTCAAATTTGATCTGAGATTCTAAACCCGTTTAAACCATACACGCTGCCCGATGCGAAATCTGTTTTCCTTTCTTTATTTTCATTTAAAATAGTTGTGCCTTCTAAACTACGGACACCGAGTTGCGAAACCCAGAAATCTTACTCCAACAGAAAAGAGAAAATCGTTCGGATTTTTCTATTTTATTTTCGATATCTCCATTTATTCGCCGATCGAAGCCTCTCCTCGCAATGTTCAATTTTTGGTATTGGCTTCTCTCCTTTGTTTTGCTATTTTGTTTATTTATTTTGATTTTTACCTCTCTTCCTTATATTGTTTTGTTTTTTGGTTTCACAGATTAGGGCTTTTTTCAAATATCCAATAGATTCATTTATTTCGCTTCGTTTGATTAAGTTTCTGGCCCCTCTTTCGTTTAACTTCGTTGCTCAGAAGCTTAAATTTTGCTGCTTATTTTTCAGGTTTCTTATAAACTAAACTGTTATATTTTAACTCAATTTTGTATGTCAAGATTTGCAGATCATTTCTGGTTTTCAATCTTAATGTTATTGGCGAACCTAGATCGAATGATTAGCATTTTATTGATTGTCATAGGGTGTTTTTAGAACTATTTTTAACGCGGCTTACTAAACTTTGTAGCGACCGGATAGTGGCCGACACTGCGGAGTTAGAAGCTAAATAATACCTTTTGTTGTAATGGTAATGTTTTATGATGCAAAAGGCTCAATCAGATTTATGTTTTCTAAATGCTACAGTTTATGTCGTTACGGGTCTTTAGGGTCCATATGTCCTGATTATGGTTATATGTTGTGGAGGGTATGGATATTTTTCGACATGTTAAAGAGTTTGTTTGTTTATTGTTTTTCTCTCTTTTGGTTGCATTCTTGGAAAACTAGATTAAATAAGAGTCTTTCTTTGGGCGTTGTTAATACACTGTAATGTCAGGCATTTTCTTGTTGTCTTGCCTCAAAATGGGTATAAAAAAGAGCTGAAGCTCTAAAAAGTCAATAGTGTTGTAGTTCTAGAAGAAGACGATGTTGTGTTATTGATGGGTCTTCCTGCTTGTTATGAGAAGTGCTATACACCATCCTCTTTGCCATCATCTTTCTAACTCATCTAATGTGGCATTTTATGAGTAGAAAATTATTTGCATTCATTACCATCCAATCATTAGTTGCCACATAAGGGAATGTCGATTAAGGGGATGGTGGGTAGAATTGTTTGCTTGTTATATATGCTTGATCCGAACATTTTGCAAATAAGAACACAAATCATACGCCATTGGCAGTTTTCCTCTTGATCTGAAAATGTATATTGTCTTGCTTCCATTTAATAAGAATAAAGCTTGTTTCCTTAGTTGTATCTTATTTATGTAGAGCTCAAACTGTCTATTCCTGCAGGGGATCTCAGGATCAACAGTCCCAGTCACGTCCACAGGGTGATTCTTCTCACTCCTGGTATCCTCCGTCTGCAGTTAGCTCCCCGAGTTCTTCTCGTCCAGGTACACCAGGTAGCACCTCCTCTGGAAGCTTCAGTTCACATAGGCCTACTGACAGGCCACAATTGCCATCACATGTGTTGCCTGCTGAAGCTGCTGGCATTATTGCTGTTGTGAAGGATAAAAGGCATGTTCTGGGTATTTTAAGATACTATTTGTTTCATATGTTCTATGTTACGTTATATACCAATCTCATTGAAAATACTTTTACCATTTGAAACATGGTGGCTTTTGGACTATACCAAGAACACTGCTCTTTATACTTTTTACTTTGATTAGTATATACTTTATTGAATAAAAGGAATCTTGTAAGGATGCATCTCTGGCTCGTCAAGTATCACAATGTCAATTCATCCAAATTTCAATTACATATATGGTGTAGGAAGCTAAAACCATATGCCAATGGGTTTCTGCTTCTTGTGTTTTGTCATTGCCCATTAAGTTTTATCTGCACAAGGCATGTGTTTTTTAAAGGTTGTAGTCCAATGCATTATTTCGAAGTGTGAATTATCTTTTGGCCAAATAATAAGATTCTTGCTAGTTTTTTTTAGTTAATTGTTTTTACTGAAAATTTGAATTAAGTATGTGCTTGAAGTACATTTTATTTAATTTTTGGCACCTGGTGTTGGGACAAAGTCCCGACAACTTGAAGTACATTTATTTGATGAATATTTCTCTTAGTTACTTCAGTAGATCACATAAAGATGGTTAACTCAATTGACTCATCAAAAAGTTTTATTCTTAGATTTATAACTCCAGTTCAATAGTTTCTGTTCTTTCCTTATTTTCTTGATAAATTTTTTTAGTGTTGATGAGTTGCGGAAGCTTTTATTGGACAAGGATGCATACCATCAATTTTTGCTTTCACTAGATCAAGTGAAAACTCAAAACAATGTAAGTTGTGGGCTATGCTTGTTAATCCTATAAATGTTCTTATATGTAGTTCTCTCATATCTCACAAATCCTCTCAGATTTAAAATTTTTGCATTTATGTGCTCTAGTTTGCAGCGAAAAGCTTCTAGTTAAGTTTTTGGAACTGCAATAATTTACCATGGCTATTAAAAGAAATGTGTTCCTGTGGTGATTAATGAGAACTGTTAGTCCTTTGCACATTCCCCCGACACCATGTAAAGATCAGGGGCTTATCCGGATAATTGGCTTGCCCATACCACTAGTTTTCGCTTTGATGAAACCTGCCAGTCTGCATGAGCAGAGATGTACTCTTTATGCAGGTAGTGGGATCATGCATACTCATGGGATGGCTTTTATTTTATTTTTGGTGTAATTTATAACAATTCTATCGCATCCCAGATCCATATAGAGATTTCCGACACCAATATCAATATGATTTTTTGGGTCACAGTCCCTTCATCAAATTTTGGGACTTCTGTTTACTGGTATAACCATTTGTTTTTCATCAAATGAAACTGATCTTTTATTTTTTGATAAGTAAAAGTATTATATATATATATAGGAGTAACCAAGTACATTGGATGTATTCAAGAAAATACCTAGCCCATACTAGAGAGAATCTAATGACCTAAATGAAACTGATCTTTATCCACTTTTTTCAAAGGGGGTGCACAAGGCTTACACACTCTATAATTGCAAATATCATTTCTTATATTGAGAATGGGTTGTTCCTGTCTTGTCTTATTGGATGTTCTTGATGCGTTTGTGGACTAATTTCGTGGTTCTTTTGTTTCTGATATTTTAGTTCATCATCTCTTTCTAATCTTTTGCCCTCACCTGCTTTTATGGCACATCAGCTAAGAGATGAACTTTGCAAAGAAACTCTACAGCTGGCCAGTGAGTGACTTTCCTTTTCCCTCAATTTATAAACCTTTAAGGGAGAGAGATCTTAAATATCACCATCTTTTATATATCAGGGGATAACCTGGAGAAGGAACCACGGATGATGGAGCTTAGAAACCAGGTGAGTACATGGTCTCATCCTTCTTTGTATTGTTTAACAATAGGGAATGGGTTGAGGAACCTTCTCTCCTTCATTTTATGTTACAGTGTAGAATAATTAGGACATCAGAGTTGGCTGCTGCTCAGGAGAAACTGAAGGAGCTCGAGAGACAAAAGGAAGAGAGTTTGAAATTCTATTCTCCTGCCTCCCTTCTCCAAAGGCTTCAAGGTATTCAATCATAGTAAAAAATTGAGTTAGTCGTGAATGGGACATTGTTAGTTATCCCTTGCTCATGGCTCAAGCTCGAGGTTTTTTTTTTTTCTTGGTTAGACAAGCAAGAAATACCTGTAATAGAGATGTTTACCTAAGTATGTGCCTATTGTTTCAGAGGCAATGAACAAGACTGAGGAGGAATCTGAAAACCTGCAGATTCAGGTCTTAGATAGGGAGATGGAATTTGGGGCCTTCGTCCAGAAATACAAGAAGCTCCGTACTACTTACCACAGGCGAGCACTTGTACAACTTGCAGCCAAAACGTCGTCAACTGCTTGAATTGACGTGAATTGTTGTATACTTGAATATTAAGGAACATCACTTCTCGAATGTTCATTGTATGAAATTGGTAATAATTCGTTTTCATCTATACAAGTTAGTGCCATACATCATTACGCCAGCTCTTGTTGCAACGAGCCCTGCTATGTCGACTAATGTTAGATACATATATATTTGCAGTTATAAATGACGCAAACATTGTATATTCCTTTTTAAAAAAAATACTGTTGCCTTAGGGCATTGTTGAATTCATCATCACCATCCCACCTCTTAACCTGAACAATACGTTTTATAAGTATAGTCAGATAGAAACATTTATAGGAGCCAAAACATAACATATGATAACCAAACATAAATGGATACGTGAGTTTAGAGCACTTCCATTGGAGTAGCTAGTTTTTATCTATTTTAAAGAGTCAAAAATTTAATTTTTTTCATTTTAGCTATTCACTTTTACATTTTATCATTCATCATAATCTTTATTTTTTCTCTATATCTTTCAAAATATTTATATTTTATTTTAAAAATGTGGTTGCCAAAGCTAAAAGAGCCATATGCTGGTGAACGGCTAGCTCGCGGGAGATGAAAATTTTAGGGAATGATCGCCAGAGTGAGACGATGTTGGTGATGCCAGCAGTGTAGCACGTAGTGGCCGGAGGTGGGTCCAACGACACCAGTGATGCCAAAATCCATTTTCGACATTTGATCGGTGCGTGGGGGATGAATGGTGCATCATCGGAATTGGAATTGTTGGGGAATGATTACCGGCGTGAGGCAATGCCGATGAAGCCAACGGTGTCTCTGGTGGTGGCCGGCAGTGATGCCGGTGATATCCGAGAGCCACTGCTGAACTCCAAACTATCAAATGCATAAAATGAGAAATGGAAAATATAATAAAATAATATTTGAATGATGAACAGCGTTGCCCTACATGTAGCGAAAATACTGTTCATCATTTAAAAAAAATTCTATTTAGCTATTCCAATAAAATGAGATTTTTGCACTTTTATTTAAATTTGAGTTAAATTTTACAAAAAATACATATTTAGCTACTCTATTAGGAGTATTCTTAGAAATTCTCTCTGTTAGAGCATTCATAATGGGCTTAATAAATTCTTTAGTTAAATAATAGTTAAAAAAAATTAAAAACATGCTCTGACAGCCTTAACATTTTAGAGTTAAAATAACTTTCTTTCTTCTACTCTTCAAATATATCTAGATATGAGAGCTCGCTAAATTAAGTTTTAGGATTAAAATATTCATATTTCCACTTTTTGTTTTTAGTTTTATTTTCCGCGCCAACCCATTTGCTTTTCATTTTACGTTTTTGTTTTGCATTCGGCCTCATCTGCGAACAAAACATCATTCCAGACTCAAACAAAGGCATTCCAGCTTTTGTTGCCATTGTTAATTCAGGTTTTTTTTTCGTTTGTTTATTCAGAGCTTTGTTTGGTTATTGAGAAACGTACGATAGAAAGAAAAAATCATTTCGGGCAAGATCTTTTGTCTTGCCGTGTGAAGCTATAGAATTGATTAATAAAAGAAAAGTTCAAAATTAATATTTTAATAGAATAATTATTAATTTGTGAAGTCTGCCATTTGATATAATAAAAAATAGGTAAATATAGAATTTGAAGCCAAAATTTAATTAAATTATAATTAAATTATTGTAAATACCCTTACTTGGATGCCAAAATAATCTTTAATTTGGACATAAGCATCTTATCCCTATCACTCCACAAAATTAAAAGACAGCTCCTATTGTAACAACTATTCTGGTTTGTTTTTATAAATAAAATAAGATAAAATGAGATAAAAGTTAAAAATTAAATAAAATATTATTATAAAATATTTTTTAATATTAAATTTATTTTGAGATTTAAAAAAGTTATTTTAAAATTTAAAAAAGTTGAAATATTTATTTTATTTTATATATAAATTTAAAAAAATAATAATAATGAAATAAGATGAAATAAAATAAAATTATTTTACAAACCAAACAAAATCAATCAGTTATTTATTTCATATTTTAATCGTTTTCTCTTAATACATTTACAAACAAGAAATATAACTTTGTTGGTCTTCGCGGGCCACTTAGATGAACATCTTTTTCCCTTTTTATTCGTCATCTAATTGCCTTTAAAAATAAAAATAAAAAATAAAATAACTCCAAAAATTCATTCACAAAAAATAAAAGACAAGGATAACGAGATAAAATTTTCTCCTCTAAAATACCCCGGCCCATACAGGAGTCGTCCCCAACCAAATTGCGCACTACTTCATACGTGGACTGAAACGGCACCGTTTAATTAAAAGACATTAAACGCGCGTTTCACTTTTTTCTTCTGCTTCTTCCCCTTCGATATCCTTCTCTTCTCCCCTGCCTCTTCAACTTCTTCTTCCGCTTCTCCCCCTCGATTTCCTTTTCCCTTGTTCTGTGCAATACGAAATCGAAGGTGTCTCAAGATTTTGCCGTTGACTGACCAGTGCTGGATCTTCTGCAAGGCGCGGGATCTTCTGCAACTCGTCGATTCCGATTTCATATTTGGTAATTCCCTACTCCATCTCGGTCCTTTTTTGCATAGATTAGGCCGTGGTTTAGGATTTTTCCATGGGTTCCCTTCTCACTGAAGGAAACGGAGATATTAGACCAAATAATAGGACCATTCTTCAGCGCAATGGCCGGGATTTGAAATGAAACCCTAGCTTTTCATACGTGTTCTGTTTCCTTTATTTATGGTGTGCATTTGGTTTGTATAGATAAGTTCTTATTTATGCCCAAATCTTTGTTCTCTCTTGTTTTGAAGTGTTTTTGTTCATTCTTGATATATTGTGTAATTTTGATTTAGGATCGAGCAAATGAAATATATAAGAAAGTAGAAGATCAAAAACCTCTGAGAGGAAGGGATCAGGATGCTATTTTGGCTGCTTGCCTCTATATTGCATGCCGTCAAGAAGACAAGCACCGCACTGTAAAAGGTGTGGATTAATCTTTTGAGAATTTTGTATTGGTAACTTATTTCTCTGTGTATGCAAGTCCCTGAATGTGTTTTCTGATCAGATAAATAATTGAAATCTAGTCCTTGGAGAGATTGAGCCAAGGTTTTCTTTGTTTTAGCTTTGAACCCTACAGTGACTGACCATTTTCCTCCAGTTATGTGTTTTTTGGTTTATTTTTTAAATTGCCCCACGTCAGCGCGGTGCACAGAGCCCCTGCATCCGTACGCCTGTACGTAGTGGGACTCCGCGCAAAAACTAATCAATGGGAAGCAGTAAGAGCAACAAGGAAAAGAAGTCTTTGTCCTCGAAGACACGCAGAAGCAGACCGCCTGAATGCTCGGAATCCGAGTCCCCGTCCTACGAGTCCTCTCCAGACCCGCGAAGCTCCAGAAAGCGCAGGGACAGAATCGGCGGCAGAATAGGTAGGAGCTCTTCGCATAATCGGGACTCTGAAGACGAAGGTGATTCCTACGGCAGCGACGATGAGCGTGGGAAAAGCAAGAGGAAGAAGAGATCGTCCAGGAATATCACGGAAGAAGAAATCACGGAGTACTTGGCTAAGAAGGCAAAGAAGAAGGTTTGTGATTTTTGCCCGCATCACCATTTCCGATTTCGTCTTTTTGGCCCGTTTTGATTTCTTGATTTTACCTATTCCTTCTTTTAATTGGCTAGGCAATGCGAGCTGCGAAGAAGTTGAAGGCTCAGACGGTCTCTGGTTATTCAAATGATTCGAATCCCTTCGGTGATTCCAACCTCAACGAGAAGTTAGTTCCCTTTTTCTGTTGCTTTGAATTTCTTTATTTGGATACTTACCTGGCTCATGATTCCAATTGAACTCTCAACTCGATGATGATATGGTGGAAAGTTATGCTTAACGATAATCTGCAACTTTTAAACACAAGGTTCTGTGCCTGGAAACATTTTTCGGACTAACCTATCAAATTTTTTTTTTTTTCGAACTAACCAGTCATTTTATTAACAATGAAGAAGGAAAATAAATATTTTATGCATTTGAATTTAATTTTGATTATCTTTCTGTAAGGGCCAGGCTTCTATAGTGGAGATTGGTAGATGCAAGACTAGGAAATGTGAAATTAAATTGGGGGATTTCAATACAAATTCGAAGGTGTTTTTTAATAAAAATCTATTTGCAAATATATTTTATGACACACCCAACACATCACAGAAGTAGGCCTAACAATTATGAAAAATTATTGGTGTTTAACATTTTATAAATATATTGCATTCCATAATAAGTGGTGTGTTGACACACTAGGCTTACTAGTAGCAAAACACTTGTTGGCATAACTTTGACAGAAAGTTTCCAATTTTTTTCAGTGTTGGTTTTAGAGAAATGATATTTGCAGTCATAGGATGTGCAAGTCCCGCCCCCTCCCTTTGAAAAAAGTGACTAAATCTGAGACCCGCATGCAGAAATCATATTCTAATGGTGACCCAAAGGCAGCATGCAAGGCTTGTATATCCAGCATAACTCATGATTTTATGACTATAATGGCAAAATTTGTTTACTGCAAAACGGGGAATTGTTTTTATTGTAATTATAATGTGGCAGAAGTATGGGTATGGTTGTATGTTATTGACTGTTGTTATTTACAATCTGAAAGTTTTTGTGTGGAGATTAAAATTGGTTTTCTTGTTTATCTACTTTTTCCTTCGGGTGGGCTGAAACTGCTTCTGATATGAATTTTAACCATAGGAATACAATTCATATCTTATGTGAATTGACAGCACTAGTGATCTCATACATGATGAATTGACTGTATAGATTAGTGGCAAAGATTTAGTTCTTCTGTAATGAATACATTTGACTTCATTTTTTATTTTTGATAAGTAGAATACATTTGACTTCATATGTTTCATCATCAGATTTGTGTGGGGTAAGAAGATTGAGCGTGATGTTTCACAAGGTGTACCGCTAGATATGTTTTCAGTCAAAGCTGAGAAAAAGAGACAGAGAGAAAGGATGGTACGAATTGTACTCATAGTTTGGTTCACTGCTTGTGTTTCACATTTTGATGCATTTGTTTTCTCTATGATTCTCAAGCCTTTGGTGGTCTTTGTTAAGACTTTTTATGGTGGTGACTAGTTACCTTCCTGTCAACAATTGCTGAAATCTTTTGAATAACTATCAGAAGGGGCAAATTAGGATTTAGATGACTATTTTTTTTTATTAGTGTTCACACTTTTATGGAAGATCACAAAGGCTTACCCAAATACATGGGATGTGAGAGAAAACCTAATTAGGAATTGGAAGAGATACAAGGAACTCATGAAAACGCAACCTTTTAAAATCTATAGCAGCTGCCCAAAGGATCAAAGTATTGAAGAAGGGTTTTAAGCTCTTCCATCATCCTCTCGCGTTCCTCAAAATTTCTATTATTCTTTCCCCCCAAGTACACCTCACTAGGAGTATTTAGAAGACGATAAACATGGAAGTTATAATTTGGGTTATTAATATTTCAAGTGTCAGGGAAAAGATGAAGGAATGGTTGAAATTTTTTAGTATTGTAACTTTTTAAATACAGATTTTATTCCCACGTTTTTATAAACTTAAGGTGTAATTTTGTGCAAAATATGGAATTATAATGTATGCCTTTTCAGATGTAGATTTTCATTGTTGACGGCTGAGGGTAGATAAGTCTCAATCTTGGGTTTTGGATTTAAGATTTATTACTAAAATTTCTTGTTGAGTTGAGTAGGAATTTAGGCTGTGTTGAGCTACCTTGGTTTGGTCGAGTATTTCACAAGTGGCAGCAGTCTGGAGAATGGCTCATGTATGTGTTGGTGTATTTGGCGGGAGAGAAATAATAGAGGCTTCAAGAATCACGAGAGAGCAATTGATGAGCTTAAAGTCCCTCCATTTAAAAAAAAAAAAAACTTGGGATCTGCTTCATGTTAATCTATGCATTGGTACTGCCATATTTTTCTATTTCACTGGTACTTTTTTATATTTACTTCAATTCTTAATGCAGGCAGAGATTGAAAAGGTGAAAAAGCGAAGGGAGGAAAGGGCTATTGAAAAAGCACAACACGAGGAAGAAATGGTACAATTGGATTTCATTATACCTCAAGAGTTTTCTTCTCAAATTTATTGGCAGATTGAATTTATGTGTCTTGTTTCTTTTTTACTTAAACTTGCTGGACGTTCAGGTGTGATAAAGTTTAGTAATTCTTTTGTTTCTGCAGGCAATGTTAGCCAGAGAACGTGCCCGGGCTGAATTCCAGGACTGGGAGAAGAAGGAAGAAGAGGTGTGGTGCTGAGTTGTAATCAGTATTTTTTACTTTGTCCTTCCTTTTCCGTATTTGTATGATCTTGCTTCCATTTTCCATATGAGTGAAACATTTTCATCTACAGTTTCATTTTGATCAAAGCAAAGTAAGGTCCGAGATTAGATTGCGTGAGGGGCGTACCAAGCCTATAGATATTCTCTACAATCAACTCAATTGCTCGGATGATTTTGATATAGAAATAAATGAACCATACATGGTTTTCAAGGTAAATATTCCCTTTTGTTCTGAGGTTCCAGTTTTTCTCTGTGTAGGATTGTTTGCTGGAAGGGAACTCTTCTTTTTGTTTATTTTTTTGTATCTCTTCTTGTTATTAATTACAAGCAGTAAGTCTCAAATTACTTTTTTTTATATATTATCTATATTTACTATTGAAATTGGCATTTGACATCTATGATGGTGCAGGGCCTGACAGTAAAAGAAATGGAAGAGCTTCGTGATGACATCAAAATGCATCTGGACTTGGACAGGGCAACACCAACACATGTAGGGTACTGGGAGGTATCATTCTGTTCCCTTTGCTGTGCCTGTTTAGTGGCTTTCCAGTCCTTAAGAGTGTGTTTGAATAACTTTTCCAATATAACTTTTGATTCTTTTTCATCTTTCCAATCAAGACTGTCCTTGTACGTTTAAAAATCTGCGTTCACATGATGTGGAAAAATTTCGTGTCACGTCATGTGTGCCTTGTTTTTTCAGTGCTCTCCTGTCATAGGGCTTGCAGATATGTCACGGTAAGCCCAGAGGTTGGGGCCTTGAGGCTTGGCAGGTTTTAGAATACTCTAGGACTTCATTTGGTATGTTGATGATGATGGAAAAGGATACTCTGATGAAGTAGTATCTGCTTCTATTGGTATGATAATTGAATTTCCATGCATGATTGACTTGATTATTGGCATTGTTTCTGATGGAAATTATCCATTAGGCCATTGCTCAAATGCAAAAGTTAGAAGAATATGGCTTTAAAAGACCTATATAGGGATTTTTATATTTGGTTGGGCAACTGGGAAATGTCTGATATGTGCAATTGAACAGGCACTTTTGGTGGTCTGTGACTGGGAGCTAGCTGAAGCTCAGAAAAAGGACGCGCTGGATCGTGCTAGGGTTCGTGGGGAAGAACCTCCTGTTGAGTTGCTTGCTGAAGAGAGGGGTTTGCATTCCAGTATTGAAGCAGATGTCAAGAGTCTCTTGGAAGGAAAGACTTATGTGGAACTTGAGGCATTACAGTCCCAGATTGAGTCACAGATGCGTTCTGGGACGGCTAAGGTAGTTGAGTACTGGGAGGCTGTTCTTAAACGCCTTCATATATACAAGGCTAAGGTATCTATCATCAGACCACCCTCATTGTTTTTGTACCATTTATAAGATATAAGTTCAACCTTACTGGTTGTTTGCTGCATATTCAGGCTTGTTTGAAGGAAATTCATGCTAAAATGTTGCGCAAGCATCTGCAACACCTTGAACAACCTTTGGAGGATGAAAATAAATCAGAATCTGATCCTGATTTAGGACTGAAAGAGGACAACACTGAGCATGATGTTGATGGTACGCACATGATGTCATTTGTCTTCATTTACATATGCTATTGCTCCTGTGATGGAGGACTCACGATTTTTCCTGCATAGATGCTCAAGCGTTCTCTCCAGAACCCATGAAGGAAGAGACTTATGAGGATGAACAAGAGGCTGGTTCATTTTCCCCAGAACTGTTGCATGGTGATGATAATGAAGATGCAATTGACCCTGAAGAGGACAGGGTTACGCTTGTAAGTTTATTTGGGCAATGCAGTCATTATTCATTTATGAGCCAGTGACTCGAAATCAGCTCCAAAAAAAAAAAATTGCATGTTTGAATGTCTATAGAACAATTTACTTTTTTAGTGCATGTAAATAAATTTCTTCTTTGAGGCAACCAAATAAATGATTCGGTAAATTCACAGGAACTGAAACGTATGGCTGTTGTAAGAGAACAACAAAGGCGAATTCAAGAAGCTTTGGCATCAAAGCCAGCCCCACCTGAAGATAATTTTGAGCTGAAGGCCATGAAAGTTATGGGAGCCACTGAGGAAGGGGATGCAGTTTTTGGATCTGGCGCTGAGGTGAACCTGGACTCTCAGGTGGCTTTTGATCTGGCAATTCTTCCCCCCGTCTTTACCTTAATATTGTAAAAACCTTGAAGAAAAATGAAGACCTATTTGACCACATTACCCTCATTTCTCATATGAAGCTTGTGATCTTATATTATGGATGCAGGTGTATTGGTGGCATGACAAGTACCGACCAAGGAAGCCAAAATATTTCAATCGTGTCCACACCGGATATGAGTGGAATAAGTACAATCAGACTCACTACGATCACGACAACCCACCTCCCAAGATTGTGCAAGGCTATAAATTCAATATCTTCTATCCAGACCTTGTTGACAAGACAAAGGCTCCAGTTTACACTCTTGAGAAGGATGGGAGCAATGGTGAGACATGTATTATAAGGTTCCATGCAGGGCCACCTTATGAGGACATCGTAAGTTTTCTTGTTCTTGATCTGGTGATTTACATTATTGTTGTAAATCCGTGGATGATGATTGTTTCATATGCTTATTACACTGAGTCTTCAAATCATATTGCAGGCCTTTCGGATTGTAGACAAGGAATGGGAATATTCTCATAAGAAGGGCTTTAAATGCACATTTGAACGTGGGATTTTGCATGTATATTTCAACTTTAAACGCTACCGCTATCGTAGGTGACGTGTGGCTAGTCGTGTGGCCAGTTTTGCTACTTTTTCATTTGATGCTTCAAAACTGCCTGTGGTGAGACTCCATGGAGATTTCTCTTATGTACTTTCGAGTTTAAGTAATCAGTCATCCATTAGTGTTATGGAAACCTTTCCATCACTTTGCATGTTACATAATGGTCTTTGTTGTAATATTTTTATACTTATTACGATATTATCTTTTTGGTTAATAAATTGTAGTAAAAAAAAAAAAAGTTAAGGCCATGTTTGAGTAATATGCCCATGGACTTAAGGACGTAAGCAATAGATGTTATTTAGAAAAATGAAAACTTTACGCCATGATCTCTTTCTATTTCTATTTCACTACTAGAAGGTGGTATTGTATTGTTCATGAACTTTTAGGTTTGGTTTTCAAATTTATTTCATCTCATTAATAGAACTTTTTCAAAATTTTATACAAAATATAATAAATAATTTAACTTTTCTAAATCTTAAAACACTCATAATATTAAAGAGTAAAATTCTATCAATATATTGTTCAACTCATCTTTATTTGATTCAGCTCATCAGTTCGACATCCAAATGCATTTAAAAGAAATTAACTAATGATTCAAAGATCATAAAAAGTAGTACATTTTACATAGTAGGAATGGAAGTGTGTAATTAGCATTACTCTTTGAAATGCCTCCATCTTAAAATATTGACATTCGCTTGAAAAAACTTGTGTTGACTGATTTCGTGCGTTTATATGCTTACCGTAAAAATTGTCGTCCCGCAGCCTGGAGCAAGAGATGGAGCTCCCTTTCTTCTCTCCCCAGCGTCTCCTCTCGAAATGCTTCTCTTTTATTTTTATTTCTTTTATCTCATTTTATCTTATCTTTTGATCCAAAATGAAAATGGAGCAATGTATCAGAAATTTAAGGTGTCACCTTTTGGATTTTCCAGGCTCTATAATTGATTATAATTGTTTGTTTGGCACATTATTGCGGTGATGACGGCCTGAGCCTTCTATAATTTGGAAGCCTTAAGCACTTGTGTAGAAGACGACGTGCCGTTTGGAACCCGATCGAACATACATTGAAAAATTTGTATCTCTGTCGCCTGCTGCTTAATTGAATTGTTTTCTTGTCCGTTTAGCAATGGATGTATGCCAAAGCTACCGAAACTTTCATGTCAAATTATAATGTTTTCAACTTTTCTTACTTTCAACTCAAGACACGTTCTTTAAGGAGCTGCTGCATATGTTAACGTAAACCAAGTTTTTTGTCTTGAAAAGTGATATACATACCATACAATTATATAATATATTTTATAATAATTTTATAAAATATTTTATACACATAATACTTTATATATATATTAACTAAAGGATGATTATATAAAGTATTATGTGTATAAAATATTTTATAAAATTGTGTATATATAATTTTCCTTTTGTGTTTGTGCAACTTGTAACAAGAAGTTTGACAAGGAGCTGCTGCCAGGCCACTTTAGCCGCCCGCCTACGGAGGACCTTTGCTTTGGGTTTTATAGGTAGGAAATGAGGTATTTTATTGGCGCTGCAGAGTAGTAAGATGAATTGCCAATTAAATTTTTACACGGTTAAGTTTACGCAACCTGTCTTCTTATCTGGGTCCCTCTAGCGGGAGATTGGAGAACCGTAGAAGTTTAAAATATTGAAATAAGAGTAATGATAGTTATAAATTTTAAATAGATAATAAAATAATTATATAAAAATAATTTTAGAAATTAATATAATTAATTAATTAATTAATGTTAAATTATAAGTTATTTTTATTGTAAAACAAATTTAATGAATTGTATAAAATTATCAATTTATAAAATTATTTTTATATAATTTTTTTCTAGTTTTGGTATTCTTAAATATTAAATTTTATTAATAAATAATAATTATATATATATATATTTTTTAAATGAACTCTACTTTTTTATAAAGATTTGTGAGATTTTTCTCTTTAGAATTTGTAGGACCAATTGTTTCTCATGAAATAATGAAATAACGTGGTATCTTATCTGGCATCTTTACAAATTACACGTTTATGTTTGCAAAGGCATTTCTTTGGCATTAATGAATGAATTTAAAGAGAATACGAACGAGATAATTGCATATTGGGTGACGCTGGGGACCGGCTGCCCCAGCGTCAAAAGCAGCCCACGTCAAATGTGTAATAAATATAATAAAAAAATTAAAAATATAGAATATAATAAAAAATATAATTAAAAATATAATAAAAAAATAAAGATATAATAAAAAATAATAAAAAAATTAAAAAAAAAAAATCGATCCTCAAGTGAAACGAAACCGCCACAAAAAATGATGGTCTGCTTTTTATGGGTCGGTCGGACCGAACCAAAAAAAGTCAAAAGGAAAAGCAAAAGCAAAATAAAACTCGAATTCACCAACACCTCCATATATGGTATTCAATTCTAGTATCCAGTACTCTCTCTCAATATTAATCAAAGGTTTGAAGAGATTGTTTATTTGAGCTTGTTACTCCTTAATCATATTATATATAAAGAGAGAGAGAGAGAGAAAGAATTATTTGGTAAATGGAGGCTGCCCTTCGGCTCTCACCGTATCAGTCACCTCTCATCCTCCTCAAGCGTTTGGAATCGGTCCCACCTACATCCAATGGCGCCGGCCTCTGCAACCATTCTAATATCAGAGGGGACTTTTCTCTCTATCCTTCCTTCTCCGCCATCCTCAACCAACCTACACCTAAGATTTCCTCGTCGGCCGTTACCTCCCGCCACAACCTCCTACCGCTCTCCACCCAACCCTCCTCGTCTCCTTCCCTGATAATAAAAGTATCGCCCAATTCCCTCCAGTACCCGCCCGGTTTCCTCGGGGCCTCGTTACCGGACCGTCCTATTCCCAACGACTCTGACAGTGACAACATTATCAATGCCATGGGATACCTTACGAACATACTTTCTTCCAAGGTCTACGATGTGGCCATCGAGTCGCCATTGCAGCTCGCGCCCAAGCTCTCGGAGCGCCTCGGCGTCACGGTTTGGCTCAAGAGGGAGGATTTACAACCCGTGAGTTCTTTTTCTTCTTTTCTTTTAACTTGTTTTCTAATCTCAAATTCCTCTCTGTGTTATAGCTTTTGTTTTGTGCATGGTGTAGTTTGTGTTTAGAGGAAAATTCATGACTAGGTCTAGCTCTGTGTTTCTTGCTCATGATTAATTTTCTTGCTCTGGGTTTGTAGGTTTTCTCGTTCAAGCTGCGTGGGGCCTATAATATGATGGCAAAAATTCCCAAAGAACGGTTGGGTAGAGGAGTTATCTGCTCATCAGCTGGAAATCATGCTCAAGGGGTTGCATTAGCTGCCAAGAGACTCGGTTGCAATGCAGTCACTGTTATGCCCATTAATACACCAGAAATCAAGGTGCATGTGGCTTTTTTTTTTAGTGTTTCTTTAGAAGAAAAGAGGCCAAACAGAAACTTAGTTAACAAAAAATCATAAGAAAAAAGAGGCCTAACCTAACTTCTTGACCTTGTGGGTGCGGTCATGAGTGCATACTCAATCTGGGTACTGCATGCATGCGTAATATATCAATAAAAAGACCGCTAATTAATAAAACAGTTGGTTTCTTTAAGGTACAGTGGCAAACTGTTGCGAGACTGGGTGCAACAATTGTTCTTGTGGGGGATTCTTATGAAGAGGCACAAACATATGCCAGAAAACGAGCCGAAGAGGATGGCCGTACATTCATACCTTCTTTTGATCACCCAGATGTCATAATGGGACAGGGAACCGTTGGAATGGAAATTGTGCGTCAAACAAATGGCCCATTGCATGCAATCTTTGTGCCTGTTGGGGGCGGTGGGCTAATAGCTGGTATTGCTGCTTATGTCAAGAGGATTTTTCCAGAGGTATATTATATGTTGATCATCATGTTTACGTATTCACCTGATCAATTCTAGTTTTTAATTTTTATTTGGTACTACACCTTCTAAGACGTTCTCCTAGTCCTTGATGGAATCAAATATTGCTACTTCCATTTTTCAGCCACTCCCAAACTCACCTGTTGTTGTCCGCGCGCCTGTGATGGTTTTGATGCAAGTACAATATGTTCTTAACGTGTTTCTTAATCTATATATAATGTAATCCATCAAGGATACTTTTCTGATATACCTTAATTACACAGGTAAAGATTATCGGGGTGGAGCCCTCTGACGCAAATGCAATGGCTGTGTCATTACATCATGGACAAAGGCTGATGTTGGATCAAGTTGGAGCTTTTGCAGATGGTGTAGCTGTCAAAGAAGTTGGCGAAGAAACTTTCCGCATATGCAAGGAATTGGTAGATGGCGTAGTTCTTGTAAGCCGTGATGCAATCTGTGCCTCAATAAAGGTGATCAGTCTAGTTTCTTGTTAATTTTAAAGTTTGTTTACAAGCAGCTTCTTTGTTTCTAAGTTTTTGCTTTTTCATCTCTCTGTAAAACCAAGACTCTTATTGTTTCAACTGCATTTCCTATCCCTTGGAGTAGAGCTTTAATTCTCAAAATAATAGATCGTGTAGGGTGTCAGTTCTTGGATTTATAATATTGTTACGTCCCCTGCATGTTGCAGGACATGTTTGAGGAAAAAAGAAGCATTTTAGAACCAGCAGGTGCCCTTGCTCTAGCTGGAGCTGAAGCGTACTGCAAGTATTATGGCCTCAAGGGCGAAAATGTTGTAGCAATAACTAGTGGAGCAAACATGAACTTCGATCAACTGAGGATGGTGACTGAACTGGCCAATGAAGGCCGGCGACAAGAGGCCGTGCCTCAAACTGTTATGCCAGAGGAACCAGCTGGAATAACAGACGATTTTTTTAATTGGTGGGCCAACATAGATTTTATCAAATTTTCTAACCGATCGAACGGCTTCTTGTTCGTCGCATGTAACAAATGACTGAGTTGTCAGGTGGGACCGATTAATATCACTGAATTCAAATATAAGTGGACAAATTGAAATAGAATGGGTTTTTTTTTTTTTGTTGCGTTTGTAAGTTGTCGAACTTGAAAAAAAGGGCGCCAAATTTAATCCGGTATTGAATGTCAATTTAGTACTACGCACCCACGGTGACTCATGTAGTCTGTTCAGTTCATAAAGATTATTTGGTTGTTGAAAAGTCAGTAAGTAGTACGTAGTACATGTAGTACACAACGATTGATAAAAGAGGTTTGTTAATTGTCATAAATGATTGATGCTTCCTATTTAGTACATGTCCGATCCAGACTTGCATTTGAAACTAGCGCCATATCAGTCCACTGCAAACATTCATTCATTATATAAAGTTATAAATGAAAGGAAGACATGATTTTGTGCTATTCAAGGCACGCTACAAGGTGCAAGAGCCACAGACCCTTTTCCTTAAGCACTATTAGAACTGAAGTGTCTTAAATCCTTGACAAACTCGTGAGCATTAATAAAAAGAGGACACTCTTGATGAGACCATCAATACAAAGGACAAAATTCATAAGCACCGTGGGGGTGCCAGAGTACGCGCGTGCCACCAATAACTGGAATCTGTAGAAGGTTTGTTAAAACCTTGAGAAAAGGTTGAAGGCTTGAAGTGCCGAGAAGGATTTTGTATTATTTTATAATAGCAGATTTTACAAGGCAATATATATATATATATACATATATATAATACAACATAAATTACAGATTCCTATGATAATGCTAGACCATATTACGAGGTGAGGTAGCTATAGTTATACAAGGAAACATTGACCAAGTCTTGCCAAAGCCTTACCGTAATCAAACAGCTTTATTGGGAACCATACCCTCCCCTATAGTTTAGTGACTCTGATCGTGGACTTTCCCTTCTTAAATTCTCCTCCAGTCCCTGCGTTCTCTCTCTCTCTCTCTCTCTCTCATTCATTGTTGGAATAAGGGAACGATCGAAATGGGATTCTCAACTAGTAGTTTCTTGGGTTCAATTCTTCTTGTGCTGATTTTCTCTGTTTTTCATGGGGATCCTCTTGTTCCCGCACTCTGCATATTTGGGGATTCTGTGGTTGATGTTGGAAATAATAACAACCTAGTTACGCCGGTGAAGTCAAATTTTCTTCCTTGACTTTGTTACTCACAAACCCACTGGAAGGTTCTGTAAGAGTTTTATTTAAACTCTGTGACCCACACACCCATCTTATCAGTTTGAAATAGTTCAAAATCTTATTGGATAATATTTGAGTTATGAAGGGATAAAAATTACTCCTAAGAGATAGGATTAAACTCTATATCTCTAGTTATAGTCAAATACAAACTCATAGATTTCTTGATGGTCGGAAGTCTATAAATAGTATTGGGAGGCTCAAGGGTTCTGACCTACAACATTAGAGTGCCTCTAGCCATCGGGAGACACTTGTGAGGCAAACGTTGTTAGGGCGATCCTTCTCTCATAGTCAGATTAATTGTTCATCAATCAGATGGAGAAAGGTACGTTTGTTATATTATTAATTTATTATTGTAGATCATAGAGAATCAAAGATCCGTTTTATTAATGTCATGTTAAAATATTTAACAGGTTCTGCAATGGAAAGCTTGCCACAGATTTCACAGGTAACATCTCTGAAGACGGCCGCCTTATTTCTTCTTCTTAATTTGTACAGTTGCAGTACTAATGAAGTAGCTTCTATATATATATATATATTAATATAATGGATTGCCTGATTGATTGCATGACAGCCGAGTCCCTTGGGTTCACTTCATACCCACCAGCTTACCTGAGCCCAGATGCCACAGGGAAGAACCTCTTGACGGGAGCCAACTTTGCCTCCGGTTCTTCCGGTTATTATGACAGGACAGCCCACTTATATGTAAACATTATGATCACGTACAACTGATCTTTAACTATTAATGCATGCACAGTTGAATGAGTTTTTTGTTCATTAATAATTATATATGTGGTTTTAATTGTAGGGTGCCATTTCATTGCCTCAGCAGTTGAGTTATTACAGAGAATACCAAGCGAAAGTTGTGAACATGGTTGGAGATTCGAAAGCCAAATCCATATTCGCTGGTGCAATCCACCTGCTGAGTGCAGGAAGTAGTGATTTCCTTCAGAACTACTACATCAATCCCCTCCTCAACGCAGCTTACTCACACGATCGATTCTCAGATATCCTCCTCAGATCCTACTCTACTTTCATTCAGGTCCAAATTCTCTATATTACAAGTTAATTCCAATATAATATTAATTAACTATATACATATCATGTATAGGATATGTTTGTTTACTTGTTTGCATACACCGCAAGCATGCATGGTGTCCCAGACTTCTATCTGTAGCCTAGGCTAAGGATCATTAAGGAACAGAGTGCATGGTGGTTGTGAGTGTACTAGATTCTTGGTAGGGAAGAGGAGAAAAGAGTGAAGGAGGGGAGAGCCAAGGAGCTGGTTCACAAATAAAAAATAAGGGTGGTCCAGAAGGAAAAATATATAGAAAAGAAAAAGAAAACAGGGAATTAGAATATGTTAGGCCTCAACAACGGCGGAACTACGTTCAACGTGGGCCCCACATTTTTTCGTAAATTCTAAATATTCTCTAATTTGTTTTTCATAATTTTATGATCTAAATAGAAAAAGGACCCCTTAAAAATTCCTCGCATTCCAATTTTTCAAGAACTTCTAAGTAGAAATGTATCTCTCCAATTTTTTTCATAGTTTCAAAATTCTCTATAATTTTTATATCATCTCCACCAAATTTTTTTAAAATTAAGTTTGTTAGAAATAATAAACTTCTCAATATTCAATATTGGTCCCAATTTTCTTTTTATTCTATAATATTTAGTTTTCACTGGTAAATTAGTTTCTATATTAGAATGAAAGATTGGCTTCTAAACAATTGTTTGGCAATTTTAATGAAAAAAAATTATAAATATTTCATTACAAAAATAATAATAGATGAATTTTATTTTATAAAATAATATTGTTGGAAATCTGAAACAAATGTTAAGTTGCCTTTTTAAGATTCTATTTTTACATGCATATTAGCAAATTATTGAAATCTGATTTTTATATATAGTTATGCTTATGGGATTTTTTTTTTGTGAAATCAAGATTAAGATTTATTTCTTTTTATTTTTTGTAAATGATCGAGTCATACAATAGAAAAGTTAGCCCCGCTGAAAAAATTTTGGTTCCTCCGCCGAGGCTTCAACTATACAATACAAAACCTCATTTCCAAAGAGCAAAATGCACAATTAGATTCCAGATCATAAATCTTGAATTTACATTATA
This sequence comes from Platycarya strobilacea, assembly GCA_036898215.1. Taxonomy (NCBI): domain Eukaryota; kingdom Viridiplantae; phylum Streptophyta; class Magnoliopsida; order Fagales; family Juglandaceae; genus Platycarya; species Platycarya strobilacea. The sequence goes on from CM072548.1 coordinate 488,087, forward strand.
TATATAAAAGCTAAAATAAGTTTGATATGGAAGCTGGGAATTAAATGAGTAGTAGTAGTAGTTAATTTGTTGTTATAAGTTCGATCCATAAAACAAAATATAGTTCATGCAATCTTAAAGAAGCATAATATATATATTTTGACAGAATCTGTACGAACTGGGAGCAAGGAAGATTGGCGTGACATGCCTACCCCCAACTGGGTGTTTGCCGGCGGCCATCACAATATTTGGCGCCGGAAGCAATCAGTGCGTTGAAAGATTGAACAAAGACGCTATTTCTTTCAACAACAAGCTCAACACCACATCTCAAAGTCTGCAAAATAGATTTCCAGGTCTCAAAATCGTGGTCTTTGATATCTACCAGCCTCTGTTAGATATCATCACAAAACCCGCTGAGAAAGGTATATTAATTATATTACAGTACCAATTGATCTGAAAACATTGATATTAATCTCTGAATATATATATATATATATATATAAAATAACAAATATCTAGTGATTAATTTTGCTCGTGTGACAGGGTTTTTTGAAGTAAGAAAAGCTTGCTGTGGGACAGGTACATTCGAATCCTCTCTGCTATGCAATAACCTGTCTCTAGGGACATGCACCAATGCTACAGGATATGTGTTTTGGGATGGATTCCATCCCTCTGAAGCCGCTAATGAGGTCTTGTCTTCTGATCTACTTTTACAAGGAGCCTCTCTCGTCTCCTGATCAACCCTCTTTCTATTTCAATTACAAGAGTTGACTTCTTCTTTACTCTTGTCATCTATACATAGATATTGTTCTGTACTTGGTTTTAGTTTTTGAGTGTGTTATGTATGGCTCCGTAGAGCTATATATGTGTGAGGTATGTAAAATTCCTTGGCTACACATCATGAAGAGAGGTTCACTTAATGGGATTTTGTCTTCGAGTGAAATTTTTTACATATTAGTCCTCAAATAAGATATAACTAGGGTGAGATTTTGAGAATTTAACATTCATTTCATCACGCCAAGTTGTTGTTGAAAATTAGAACACGCTAAGGAAATCGATCCCCGAAATATCTATTGATTGTAAACTGCAGCAATATGTAAGCAATCATTCCATTAAATGAAAAAGGGTCAAATTTGTTGGATGGTGATGGGAATTCAAAGCATGAGTTGCAATAGAAGAATGTGAGAATTGGCGTGAGAACAAGATATAAGCAAATTAATCTATATATATTTCAAAGGGAAATACATCTGAAATGCTATCTACAATGGTATCATTATGAAAGGGGGTCAAACTTGCCCGGGCCCGGGCCCACGAGGTCGGCAGGCCCACGGCCCGTTATCCGCACCCACCTCGACGCGACGTCCGAATTCAACTGGGAAGACCGAAACCGGGGACGAGCCAAGTCCCTGGTTGCCCCGATCTGTGCGGGAAATGGCAAAATCGGTCTCAAAAACACGCTAAGAGCAGAACGGCGGCTCACGTACCGATATGTCTCTTGGGTCCGTCTCCCATCGAGACACTCCCTCATTTATGACCGACAGACGGCCGCCGGTCTACAGACCCCCTCCCATTTAATGCAGAGACGCCGCAAACACACGGTATTAATTACTAAATTGACAAAAGATACCGCTGCATTTAATGCCCCTGTCCAAAAGGGGCTAATCGAGCATTAAATGGGAGGATACTCAATTACTGCGATGAGACCAACCGAATCAGACCGGGTTGCCTTATCGAAGATGACGGACGGGTGATGCCCCGATTTCGGCGCCCTCGTCACACGGACCCTCTTCCCGGGGGAAGCACCTATAAATAACACCCAACCAACGACGGAGGGACGGTACGCTCACAAACTCTCTTATTCCCTCTATCATATATCTTCTCCCCTACGCTAACTTGATCGTCGGAGCGGTCCCGGACCCCGACCTCCCTTGTCCTTGTTTTGCAGGTTACATTCGTCCGGGATCGGTAAACAAGACAGCAGAATACGTCCTCAACAGTGGCGCCGTCTGTGGGATTCGATCGTTTCTGATCAACGTACTTTCTGCATGTCTACCCTACCGTTATCCCAAACGACCAAGCACGACCAGCGGACAGACCCGTCGATGGAAGAAAGACTGGAAGTGTTGGAAAAAATGGTGAGGAGGTTGAAGGAGGAGAATGCAGCCCTTCGGCAGCCGCGCGAAGAGGCATCGGCCCGCGGCGAAACCAATCTGGGAGAGAATGCGAGCTCCCGACTCCCTGAGGAGAGCGAAGCCTCTGAAGGAGAACGACGCCGAATGCACACCGAGCTAAAGGAGTTGGGAGACAAGTACGCTGAAATGGCAAAACTGATCAGCCCAGCAGCAGGGCATCTCTCCCCACAGGGAAGCATAGGAACACCCTACAGCGCGGACGTCCTGGCCGTCCCTCTCCCGCCCAAGTTCAAGGTCCCACAAGTAGAACTGTATGACGGGTCTCAGGATCCTGTGGAACACATAGAAGCTTTTAAAGCCCATATCAGCCTACATGGCTATCCCGGCGAGGTAGCATGCCGAGCATTCCCTCTCACATTGAAGGGGATGGCTAGGACGTGGTTCGGAACCATTCCTCCGGGATCCGTCAGTAGCTTCGAGGCGTTGGCCCGACTCTTCATCACCCAGTTCATGGCTAGTAGGAAACGAAGGCGCCCCGCGGCGTACCTGTTGACCGTCAAGCAAGGAGAGAAGGAAAGCCTCAAAGAGTACCTGTCCAGATTCAACAAAGAAAGGATGACCACCGACAACCAGGACGAAAAGATCACCCTAGCGGCCCTCTTGGGCGGCATATGGCCCAGGAGCCCCTTCATGGCGGAGATAGCCCGCAAGACTCCCACCACTTTGAACGGATTCATGGATCAGGCTGACGGGTTCATCAACGCCGAGGATACGCTCGAAGCCCTAGTAGCCCCGCGGCGTGGAGAGCTCCGACAGCACGATCGAAAGACAACTAGTGCCGGGGAAGGATCCAGCAAGCATCGGGGAGGTAGGAAGTTCCCAGATGAGACAAGGAGAAGGGACCCCCCACGGGAACACAGACTGTCGTCGTGGCCTCAGTCCAGCCTGGCGGTGGAAGATCAGAGTCGGGCAGAAACAAGGCAAGAGTCCATTAGAAGAAGAAGAGGGGAAATGTATTGCGAATATCACAAGTCCAAGGGCCACAACACTGAAGACTGCCAGGCCTTGAAAAATAGTCGGAGGGATGAACGGATGAACGACCGAAGAGACAAAACTCGATCGAGGACCCCTCGTCGGGAACGGGAATCAAGTAAACGCCAAGGCGAACCTGCGTCCGGCCACCCAGCAGGAGAAATCAGAACCATCGTCGGGGGACCATCCCGAGGAGGGACTACGTCCTCCTCTCAGAGGGCACACGCGCGGAGAGCCAGATATGGGGAAGTCTACTCACTGGGGCAGGCACCGAGACAGGGCTACCCGGGTCCCAGAGGGGAATCGATAGTGTTCAACGAGCAGGACGCGAAGGGGATCGCCTTCCCGCACGATGACGCCTTGGTGATATCAGCATTGGTGGCCAACTTCACAGTTAAAAGGATGCTGATTGACAACGGGAGTTCGGCCGATATCTTGTTCTGGGAGGCCTTCGTGCAGATGGGGATCGACCCCGGCCAACTTCAGCCTATCCGAGCCCCCCTTAAGGGATTTACAGGCGAGGCAGTACACCCCGAGGGCCTAATAACTCTCCCGGTTTTGATGGGCTCCGCGCCCAGGACCGCGTCCATCATGACTGAATTCCTGGTCGTGAAAGCTCCCTCCTCCTACAACGCCATCCTAGGGAGGCCGACCCTAAACAACTTGAGGGCAGTCACTTCCACCTACTACCTCAAGATGAAGTTCCCGACCGACAGAGGAGTGGGCGAAGTCAGAGGAGAACAGGTAACCTCCAGGGAATGCTACGCCCGGGAATTGAAACACAAGGATAGTTCCGTGGCTACGATCTCCCTGGAGGACGAGCATGTTGAGATTCCGCCGGCACCTCCCCGAGCAGTATGGGACGACGAGATCAGAGACGAAGTGACACTGCGCCAAGCGGAACCCAACGAGCCTCTGGAATTGATCCCGGTCGATAGCGACAACCCGGATCGGACAGTACGAGTCGGAACCAGAATGGACCCTGGAGTACATGCAGAACTCAAGGCTCTCCTCACCGAGCACAAAGATGTATTTGCCTGGACACACGCAGATATGCCCGGGATCGATAGGTCTGTAATAGAACACCGACTATGTGTCAACCCGACTGCCCGCGCAGTTAGGCAAAAAAGAAGGAGTTTCTGTGCTGAGAAATACGCCGCCATTGCTGAGGAGGTGGACAGACTCCTGTCCGCTGGCCTCATCCGAGAGGCTCACTACCCGGAATGGCTGTCCAACGTAGTACTGGTAAAGAAGGCCAGCGGGAAATGGCGTATGTGCGTGGATTTCACCGATTTGAACAAGGCCTGCCCTAAAGATAGTTTCCCTCTACCGCGCATCGACCTCATTGTGGACTCGACCGCTGGGCACTCTCTCCTCAGCTTCATGGACGCCTATTCGGGTTACAATCAGATCAGAATGAGCACAGCCGACGAAGAAAAAACGGCATTCATTACAGACCGAGGGCTCTATTGTTACACCGCCATGCCGTTTGGACTCAAGAACGCGGGGGCCACTTATCAACGGTTGGTTAACCGTATGTTCAAAAAGCAAATCGGGAGAAACATGGAGGTTTACGTCGACGACCTCCTGGTCAAGAGCCGCTCTCCTAACGATCATATGGCAGACCTGAGAGAGGCCTTTTCTACCCTGCGACACTATCAGATGAAGCTCAACCCCGCCAAGTGCACCTTCGGGGTCGAGTCCGGCAAGTTCTTAGGGTACATGGTCTCTGAACGAGGAATCGAGGCCAACCCCGAGAAGATACAGGCTATCCTCGGAATGGCACCACCGAGGAACCTGAATGAAGTCCAGCGATTGGCTGGCCGAATTGCTGCTCTCAGCCGGTTCATAGCGAGGTCGACCGATCGATGCCTTCCCTTCTTCCAGGTCCTCCGAAAAGCACGCGAGTGGGACACATCGTGCGGGCAGGCATTCGAGCAACTCAAAGATTACCTAACTTGTCCTCCGTTACTTAGCCAGACAGCTCCCGGAGAGACCCTTGTGGCTTATTTGGCAGTCTCGCCTCATGCAACATCTGCAGTTTTAGTAAGAGAAACCGATCGGGGACAGAAGCCTGTGTACTATGTCAGCAGGGCACTCCAAGGAGCAGAGGCCAGGTACCCCCGTACGGAGATGATGGTATTCGCCCTACTGACGGCTGCGCGCCGACTGCGTCCATACTTCCAAGCCCACACCATAAGAGTAATGACCGATCAGCCCCTCGGAACCATTCTTCAGAAGCCCGACACGTCCGGACGGTTAGCCAAATGGGCAATCGAGCTGAGCGAATTTGACCTAACGTTCCAGCCCCGAACAGCGATGAAAGCGCAAACATTGGCAGATTTTGTCGCGGAATACACGGGGTTTCCAGAAGAGATCCCCAGTGAACCTCGGGAGCAGGCGTGGCAGCTGTACGTTGACGGGTCCTCATGCCGAGCCGGGGGTGGAGCAGGTGTGCACATCATCACCGATCAGGGCGTCCAACACAACTACGGTATAGGCCTAACCTTCAAGGTAACCAACAATGAGGCTGAATACGAGGCCCTCATAGCCGGAATGACAATTGCTAGGGCCCTCGGGGCGACTGAGCTGGAGGCCCGAACTGATTCTCAAATAGTTTTTCACCAAGTACTCGGCCAGTGCACCACCAAGAGCGAGAAATTGAAAAGATATCTGGAGCTCGTATGCATCGAGAGAGACCGATTCAGTTACTTCCGTTTACTGCAGATTCCAAGGGAAGAGAACCATATAGCGGATCGGTTGGCGAAAGTTGCATCGGGAAAGGATGAGCATCCTCCCCCAGAGAACACCGAGATCAGAACGATAGATACTCCCTCCACGGGCAGCGGAGTCGGAGTAGTGGCTGTCGCAGATCCCGACTGGGCAACCGATATCACAGCATACCTCCGTACAGGCACATTACCTCCCGACCTGGGCCAGGCCCGCAAGATAAAGAACAGATCATCCAGATTCACACTGATTGACGGGTCGCTGTACAGGAAGGGCTTCTCTGAACCATTGCTCAGGTGTGTAACAAAAGAAGAAGGACAATATATACTGGCCGAGATCCATGAAGGAATCTGCGGGACCCACACGGGGTCTAAAACGCTAGCCGCCCGCACCACCCGTGCAGGGTACTACTGGCCGTGTTTGTTTCAGGAAGCGAAAGATTTCGTTAAAAGGTGCCCGAAGTGCCAAGAGTACAGCCCAGTGTTGCACTCCCCATCGGAAGAACTCACTTCGATAACATCCCCCTGGCCCTTTGACCAATGGGGACTCGACCTCATAGGACCATTCCCAGTGGGGAGGGGTGGGACTAAATTCATAATAGTTGCAGTGGATTATTTTACGAAGTGGGTAGAGGCTGAAGCCCTTGCCAGTATCACTTCCCAAGCCATCACAAAGTTCTTATGGAAGTCAATTGTTTGCCGGTTCGGGATACCTCAGAGCTTCATATCAGACAACGGAAAACAGTTCGATTGCAGTCATTACCGAGAATGGTGCTCCGAGTTGAAAATCAAGGTGAAGTACTCTTCTCCCGGCCACCCGCAGGCTAACGGACAAGCCGAGGCAACCAACAAAACCATCCTCAATGCGCTAAAGAAAAGACTCGGAATGCACAAAGGCGCATGGGCCGATGAACTTCCAGGGGTCCTGTGGGCATATCGCACAACGGTCCGAACCCCCACGGGTGAAACACCGTTTGCCCTGACCTACGGCTGCGAGGCCGTGATTCCAGTCGAGGTCGGGATGCCCACCCTACGAATCCAGCACTATGACACTGCTTCCAATAATGCCAAGATGATGGAGCGTTTGGACTCTTTAGAAGAACATAGGGAAGAGGCCAGCATCCGACTTGCCAACAACAAACGCAAAGCAGAACAATACTTCAACAAAAGAGTAAAGCCGCGCCGCTTCAAAGTCGGGGACTTAGTGTTAAGAAAAACGGGCGTCACGACTCCAGCACAAGGAAAACTGGGACCGAAATGGGAAGGGCCTTACGTAGTGACGGCAACGAACCGACCTGGGTCTTACCGACTCAAAGACAGCTCCGGAGCCGACCTACCCCACCCCTGGAATAGTGAGAGCCTTAAGAGGTATTACGCGTAACAATTACTAATATAATTTATTCCCGCTGATGTAATTTGCTCCTTGAAATTATAAAAAGACCGATGTTATTCATAACCAATGCATTGTGAAGTTCTCGATTAGCCCCGTTTGTGAAGTTCTCGACAAACGCCTCGGAATCCACCCACGCGATGTGTCCGACTCGGAGTCCCGCGGGGTCGGTCAATCAATCCACCCACGCGATGTGTCCGACTCGGAGTCCCGCGGGGTCGGTCAATCAATCCACCCACGCGATGTGTCCGACTCGGAGTCCCGCGGGGTCGGTCAATCAATCCACCCACGCGATGTGTCCGACTCGGAGTCCCGCGGGGTCGGTCAATCAATCCACCCACGCGATGTGTCCGACTCGGAGTCCCGCGGGGTCGGTCAATCAATCCACCCACGCGATGTGTCCGACTCGGAGTCCCGCGGGGTCGGTCAATCAATCCACCCACGCGATGTGTCCGACTCGGAGTCCCGCGGGGTCGGTCAATCAATCCACCCACGCGATGTGTCCGACTCGGAGTCCCGCGGGGTCGATCAATCAATCCACCCACGCGGGGTCGGTCAATCCCTGAATCCCGATCTTAAGCACATCCACCGGGTACGTTTGAGAAAATTTTCTTTTAAGTTTACACTTATCCAAAAAATTTCGCAGGGTAAAGGCAAGAAAGAAGTTATGAACAAAACACCCGAAGAAGATTAAGTCAAAATTCATATGTATTATCAGTCATACAGACTCGCTCGAATCGAGCTCGAGCATCATTACAAAAAAAAAAAAAAAAAACAACAACTTGTACAAAAATCAGGTCAAGCCTCAGGAGGGGGCGGAGGAGGATTGAGGTCGTCAAAGGGAGGGTAACCGCGCTTCCCGATCTTCTTGACGAACCTCTTCGCGGCCCGGTCTGGACGAAGAGACCTCACACTTATCCTCTGAGGATCGAGCTGGGGATCCACCAAGAGCTGGGATCCTAGTCGGCGTAGGCCCTCGGCGTAGCCATGCCCCCAAGCGGAGTTGCGGATCGCCACAACTCGGGATACCTGCGGCTCGAGATCGGCAATCTTAGAGTGGGCCTCTTCTAGAGCACTCCGAGCACCCGCAAGCTCGGACTCCCGAGCAGCCTGGACCTCCTCAGACCGCGCCAACTCCGCTTGCAGGATCTCCCGGGCGCGCCTCGAATCGACCAGTTCCTCCTCCAGAGCAACCCGAGCCCGCTCGGACATTGCTAACTCCTCTTCCCTCAGAGATAGAATCTGAGAAGAAGCCGCCAGCTCCGCTGTCCGAGCGGTTAGCTCGGACTGAAGGAGGATCTTGTCCTGCTCGGTGGACGATCGTGCGTCCACAAGACGGGCATTCCTCCGATGGGCCACTGCCAGCGATTCCCGAACCGCCTCCAGTTCGGTTCGAAGGGAAGAGTTGGCTCTCTCCAGCCTGCTCTTCTCCACCCCCAGCTCCTCGACCGATCTTATCAGCCCTCTGCAAGTTTCCTCCGACTGCTCGAACTGGTCCCGAGCCTGCCGCAACCTGTAGAGCCCGAACTTGCAGACAGTTCCGAGCTCACTGTTGAACTCGGCAAGCTCGGCCAGCTCGGATCCCACTGTCCGGGATATCTCCATGGCAACCTAGAACACCGAACGTGCAAAAAAGAGAGAAAAACTTAGCAAAACTAAAAGGGAAGACCACCCGAAATTCGACAAGGCCTACCGAACAAACCTGAGTCAGCAGAGGCTCCAGCATTGAGGCCACCCGGGCTGTAGCATCCGCCTTCGCCTGGTCGAATCGGGAAGGCCGCTCCGAACCGGTCTCATCGGCCTGACGAGTTCCTTCCTCTGAGCCCGACCCGAAGAGCTGCCCGAGCACAGCGACCCCACTTCGGAGCCGAAAGGGAGATGGGGGCCGGGGAGGAACTTCCGAGTCCGGAGATGGGCCTGCGTCCTCAGAATGAACCCCCGAGGTAGACCCCCTCTCGAAGGTCGGAGGTGGGCGCTCAGGGGATTCCTCGGACCCAGTGGCCGCCCGACCGCTCTCGCCTCCGGCCTCCGTATGGCCCCCTTCCTCGGGATGGTCGGACCCCCTCGACCTCTCTGAGGTGGCCTCGTCCCGACCTTCTTGGGCAGGAGCCCCTTGCTGCTCGGCCCCCTCGCGAGCGCCCTGGGAATGGGCCTCCCCGCCAGATACTTCATCTTCCCCCTCGGAGGCATCTGAATGGCGCTCGGAAGATGAAGGGGGGGGGGGTGGGCAACTGATTCGCCCTAGCGGCCTGCTCCTCCGACTCCTGTCGAAAGACCTGCGCAAAGGGGGTAGCCCCCGGAGTCAGATCGGCAGCATGTTCCAGAGCCTCCTGGAAGGCGCGCTCTATCTCCTCTCCGTCTGAGGAGTCGACCCCGGCCCGTTCCATTGCCTCGATCTGGGCTTCCATGACCGTCCTCCCAGCCTCGGCCCTCCGTTCCTCGGTCTGCAGGAACCGGATCTCGTCCGAGGATGACGACGAGGAGGTCGCCTCGGGACATCCTGCAGGAGAGTCTGCGGGGGGGGCGCCTCCACCCGGACCCTCGGCCCGTGGACCCTTCCCCCTCCTCTGTTTCTTGGGTCGGGCGCCACGGCTCGAGGTAGCCTCACCAGCCCGACTCTTGGCGCGCCTCTCTTGTTCCACCTCCCGATCAGAGGCTCGCTTACGGGAGGAGACAGGAGGCCCTTCCGGGGCAGCAAAGAAATCTTGACCCTCGGCGTAGGACCGATCCGGTCGGGTCAAGAACTCCTCGATGTTCTCCTCGGTGAGGAGATTATCGGACCATAGCCGATCAGGATCCTCTGCCCCCCAGGAAAGCACCGCCTTCACCCTCTCCGCCTCCTGGGCCGAGAGGGTGACCTCCATGTGTGTCTGGGAGGGGAGGAAACCCCAGTCTTTCTGAACGGGGAAGTCGCTCCCCTCCCCCTCCGGGAACTCCCACTCCCTGCCCGAGACGAAGAAGAACCTCTTATGGTAGTCCCGGGCGCTCGAATGCCTCTCCTCCATTCTGATCAGCCGACATTTCGGCTTTATCTGGAAGCCGGCCACGTTCCCGTCCCGACGGAGGAGCCGGTACAGTGAGAAGAACTCTCGAGCGGTGAGATCGGGGTAAGGATCGTTCTTCCCGGACAGAACGATCCTAAATGCCACGCAGGTGGCCAGCAGGATACGCCACCCGTTCGGCATAAGTTGGGCAGGGGCCAAACCCAGGAAGTGCAGGACTTCCCGAACCGGCCGGATGAAGGGAAGGCGCAGTCCCTTCGAGAACATGAGGGAGAAGAGCACGACCTTCTGAGCCCTCCCGTCACGTTCGCAGGCCCTAACTCCATCCCCCGGGGCCTCCAAAGTGTGCCGCCAGGAAACATGATGCTTCTTCCTAAGCGTGTCCACATCGGAGGATTGCATGGTGGACACCCAGCCGTTGCCGGCGAAGAAGGGGCATGGGTCAGAGGAAGCCATGGGAGCTAAAGCAGGGAGCGGCAAGACAGCAACAGGAAAAGAATGAAAAGTGAAGAAAAGCAGGGGCAAGGGAGAACGACAGCAGGATGGCAAGAAAGCAAACAGTGAAACGAGGACAGTGACAAGACCGCTGGGTGATTTATACCCAGAAGCCGAATTTAATGCGAGCGGGAAACGAGGCCGCGCCGAAACCGTCACCTCAGACGTGGCTTTGGGAACAGAAAGCACGCCCCGAACTGACCAATCAAAGGAAAGAGGCGTGCGCCGAAATGACAGGACAGTTAATGATGGCCACGCGCGTGCGCCCCGCCATTTAATAACGGATCACTGACGGTTCGGGAATCGGAACGACGGCATAATTGAATTTCAAAACTGCATTAAATGCCCGATACGGAATATGACAGGTCACGAGTCAGCATTAATTGGTCAGAATTCAAATCGTCCCTCTGAAGTCCGAACGGCAAATGAAACGACACGTCAGCAGGTACCGCCCGAACACGTCCGACCTCGTGTTCCCGCTCGGGAGGGGCGATAGGGGAACACTGCCCTGTGACAGAAGACAGTACAATCGAAGGAAAGGAGGACCCTAGCTCTGGAACGTTCGGAATTTTCCATCGAAGTACCTTCGATGAAAACTCGCGGGGTACTGAAAGGGGGTCAAACTTGCCCGGGCCCGGGCCCACGAGGTCGGCAGGCCCACGGCCCGTTATCCGCACCCACCTCGACGCGACGTCCGAATTCAACTGGGAAGACCGAAACCGGGGACGAGCCAAGTCCCTGGTTGCCCCGATCTGTGCGGGAAATGGCAAAATCGGTCTCAAAAACACGCTAAGAGCAGAACGGCGGCTCACGTACCGATATGTCTCTTGGGTCCGTCTCCCATCGAGACACTCCCTCATTTATGACCGACAGACGGCCGCCGGTCTACAGACCCCCTCCCATTTAATGCAGAGACGCCGCAAACACACGGTATTAATTACTAAATTGACAAAAGATACCGCTGCATTTAATGCCCCTGTCCAAAAGGGGCTAATCGAGCATTAAATGGGAGGATACTCAATTACTGCGATGAGACCAACCGAATCAGACCGGGTTGCCTTATCAAAGATGACGGACGGGTGATGCCCCGATTTCGGCGCCCTCGTCACACGGACCCTCTTCCCGGGGGAAGCACCTATAAATAACACCCAACCAACGACGGAGGGACGGTACGCTCACAAACTCTCTTATTCCCTCTATCATATATCTTCTCCCCTACGCTAACTTGATCGTCGGAGCGGTCCCGGACCCCGACCTCCCTTGTCCTTGTTTTGCAGGTTACATTCGTCCGGGATCGGTAAACAAGACAGCAGAATACGTCCTCAACACATTAAAACATGCAGACAAGGACTAAGCATGAGTTGTTTGAAGTATTGCATAAAAGAATACTCGGGTTTTCACTTTTCAATTAACTTGTTGGTGGGCCGTGGGATGAGTTTTCAAATTCAATTCTAGGCCTTATTTTAAAGCAAAAAAAAAAAAAAACTATTTTAACAACAACTGTAAATATTAAATACCTTTTCTAATTATTATATTAGATGGAACCGGAAGTCACTAACGGAAGAAGCGCGCAGTTGACAAACATCCAAGCGAAAGATCAAAGACATCATCCTAGTCCTACGAACTTTGTACTTGTCTCTGTCGAAGTTCCGGAGTCTCACGGTGAGGAGACAATGGCCGCCGTGATCCAACCCACAATCACCCCCGTCGCAGCCGCCGCTTCTTTCAACTCTCTTCCTCACTCCCTTCTCTTTTCCTCCCCGTCCCATAACCCCCTTTTCCAATTCCCCTATATCCAAAAACCCAAGGGCCAAAACCACCACCTCCGCCACCAACATTCCCTTCTCTTTCTCTTTTCCAAAGCAGACCTTACCAGCAGCTTCACTCCTCCACTTACCCTACCCAATCCTTTACATCCCAGCAAATCCTTTTCTCCCCAGAGTGTTTTAGTCCTCCTCTTCTTCACCAGACAACGAAGAAGCCTCTGTTATTGACGATTTATTCAAAATGCTTCGCCTCTCGTCTCGATATGGCGACGCCCAGCTCGCCAAGGCTGTGCACGCATGCATTCTCAAGCTTGAGGAACACACTCACACTCGTGTGGGTAATGCTTTAATTGCCGCTTACCTCAAACTGGGTCTTGTTTCCGACGCTTATGGTGTTTTCTTGGGCCTTTCGTGCCCCAGCGTGGTGTCTTATACCGCTTTGATATCGGGTTTTTCAAAGTCGAATAGAGAAGACGAGGCGGTGGAGCTTTTCTTTCGGATGAGGGATTCAGGTATTGAGCCTAATGAGTACAGCTTTGTTGCAATTTTGACTGCTTGTATTCGGATATTTGGGTTGCATTTGGGTTTACAAGTTCACGCTACAGTCATCAAACTTGGATATTTGGATTCTAGTTTTGTTTCGAATGCGCTAGTTGGGTTGTATGGTAAGTGTGGGTGTTTGGATTTTGCCCTTAAATTGTTGGGGGAAATGTCGCATAGGGATATTACGTCGTGGGATAGTGTTATGTCGAGTGTCGGAAAGGATTGCATGTATGATAAGACATTTGAATTGTTTGATGATATGAAGACAGATGATGGGCTTGGAGTTGACTATTTTACACTTTCAATCCTTTTGACCGCTTGTGCTGGCAATGCTTCTTTCATGAAAGGCAGAGAAGTTCATGCTTATAAAATCAAAGTTGGGTTGGAGGCCAATTTGAGTATCAGCAATGCGCTGATTGGATTCTACACCGAATGTGGGAGTGCAGAAGATGTGACGGCTTTGTTTAAGAGGATGCTCTTAGAGATATTATTACTTGGACGGAAATGATTATAGCATATATGGATTTTGGCTTGGTTGATTTGGCCGTGGATATGTTTGACAAGATGCCTGAGAGGAATTCTTTTTCTTATAATGCTCTTTTGGCAGGATTCTGTCAAAATGGCAAAGGCGTTAGGGCACTGAAAGTATTTGTAAACATGGTGAAACAGAGGGTAGGGTTAACAGAATTCACTTTGACAAGCGTTCTTAATGCCTGTGGATTGCTCATGGATTGTAAAATCAGTGAACAAGTTCATGGGTTCATCCTTAAGATTGAATATGGGTCAAATGCCCATATCGAAGCAGCATTGCTTGATATGTGTACAAAGTGTGGCAGATGGCACATGCCAAAAAGATGTTCAGTCGGTGGCCATTAGACCAAGAAAGCTCCATGATTAGGACTTCGATGATATGCGGTTATGCTCAAAATGGATGGCCAGATGAGGCAATTTCTTTATTCAACAGTAGTCAATCAGGAGGAACAATGGTTGTGGATGAAGTTGCATCAACATCAGTACTCGATCTCTGGAACTATAGGATGTCATCACATGGGAAAGCAAATGCACAGCCATGTTCTCAAATCTGGTTATTTTTTTTTAATCTGATTTAAGGGTAGGAAATGCCATGATTAGCATGTATTCAAAGTGTTGGAACATGGATGATGCAATTAAAATATTCAATTATATGCCTAGACATGATACATTTTCATGGAATAGTTTGCTTGCTGGCCAGCTTCTCCACAGACGGGGTGATGAGGGCCTTGGCATACTGGTCAAAGATGAAGAAGATGGGTGTAAAACCCGACGAAATTACATTTGTTTTGATCATTTCAGCTTATCGGATCACAAACTCCGATTTAGTTGAGGATTGTCATAGTTTGTTTCTCTCAATGAAAGACATTTATGAAATCAAGCTGTCTTCGGGACATTATGCTTCCTTTATCAGCGTTTTGGGTTATTGTGGTCTACTAGAAGAAGCCGAGGAAGCGATCAACAAAATGCCTTTTAAGCCAGAAGCTTTCGTTTGGTGAGCATTGCTTGATGGTTGCAAAATCCATATGAAAAAAACAATTGGAGAACGGGCCGGAAACCATATACTTGCTATGGAGCCAAAAGACCCATCAACGTACATGCTTGTATCAAATCTATATTCAGCATCTGGGAGATGGCAATGCTCTGAAATGGTGAGGGAAGAAATGAGAGAAAGGGGGTTTAGGAAACACCCAGGTCAAAGTTGGATAATTTATTAGGATAAAATACATTCGTTCTATGCAAGAGATAAATCCCATCCTTAAACCAAAGATATCTACAGTGGATTAGAAATACTAATCTTTGAATGTCTAAAAGCTGGATATGCTCCAGACACAAGCTTTGTGGTTCATGACGTGGAAGAGTATCAGAAGAAGGATTTCTTATTCTATCATAGTGCAAAACTAGCAGCAACTTGCGGGCTTCTAATGACCAAACTCGGAAAACCTATTCGGAGCGTGGAGAGCATTATTCTTTGTGGAGACTGCCACACATTCTTGAAGTATGTTTCAGTTGTTACCAAAAGAGAGATATTCCTACGAGATTCTTCGGAGTTTCATTGCTTCCACGGTGGCCAGTGCTCATGTAAAGATTATTGGTGAAACCTGACTCCTCCTCCCTTATTTTGCAACCTTATTGCTAAAGAAACACTCATTTCTCTCTTTAAAAAGGCCTAATAGGAGAAGTGGGATAACTCCTTATAAAGACAAGGATGAGTTTGTTCCTAAATCATATGAGATTTCTCAATATGCCCCCCTCATGTGTGGACCAGTATTTCTGGTACTATTGTCGTGGGTAGGTTGCAAGAGTCCATCGTCGGTCATAGTTCAACCTAGTTCTGATACCATAAAGAAACACTCATTTCTCCCCTTAAAAGGCCTAATAGGAGGAGTAATAGGTGATTCCTACAGCAACGACGATGAACGTGGGGCAAACCAAAAGGAAGAAGAGATCGTCCAGAAATATCACGGAAGAAGAAATCACGGAGTACTTGGCTAAGAAGGCGAGGAAGAAGGTTTGTGATTTTTGCCTGCATCTCTATTTCTGCCTTCGTCGTTTTGCCCTGTTTTGATTTCTTTATTTTACCTATTCGTTCTTTCTAATTGGCTAGGCAATTCGAGCTGCAAAAAAGTTGAAGGCTTAGGTGGTCTTTGGTTATTCGAATGATTCGAATCCCTTCGATGATTCCAACCTCAACGAGAAGTTAGTTCCTTTTTTCTGTTTCTTTAAGTTTCTTCATTTGTATACTTACTTTGCTCATGGTTCCAATTGAACTCTCAACTTTACGCTATAGTATAAAATTATGCTTAACGATAATCTGCAACTTTTAAGCATAAAGTTCTGTGCCTGGAAACATTTTTCGGACTAACCTCGGTCATTTTATTAACAATGAAGAAGGAAAAATAAATCTTTTTTGCATTTGAATTTAATTTTGATTATCTTTCAGTCTGGGGACAGGCCTTGATAGTGGAGATTGTTAGGTCCAAAACTAGGAAATGTGAAATTAAATTGGGGGATCTCAATACGAATTCGAAGGTTTTTTTTAATAAAATTCTATTTGCAAACATATTTTATGACATGCCAACAATGAACACATCACAGAAGTAGGCCCAACAATTATGAAAAATTATTGGTGTTTAACTTTTTTAGAAGTATGATGGGTTCCATAATAAGTGGTGTGTTGACACACTAGGATTACTAGCAGTAAAACTCATGTTGGGGTAAGTTTGACAGAGAGTTTCCAATTTTATTTAGTGCCGGTTTTAGAGAAATGATATTTGCAATCTTAGGATGTGCAAGTCCCACTCACTTCCTTTGAAAAAAGTGATTAAATCTGATACCCGCATGCAAAAGTCATTTTTTAATGATGGACCAATTTTTTTTTTTCCAAAGGTAGCATGCAAGGTTTATATACCCTAAGGATTGTATCCAGCATTACTCTTGATTTTATGACTATAATGGGAAAATTTGTTTACTGCAGAATGAGGAATTGTTTTTATTGTAATTATAATGTGGCAGAAGTATGGGCATGGTTGTATGTTATTGACTGTTGTTACTAGGATCCGAAATTTATTCTGGAGATTAAAATTGGTTTTCTTGTTTATCTAGTTTTTCTTTCGGGTGGGTTGAAACTGCTTCTGAATGCATGTTAACCATTGGAATACAATTCATATCTTATGTGAATTGACAACACTAGTGATCTCATACATGATGAATTGACTGTATAGATTAGTGGCAAAGACTCAGTTCTTGTGTAATGAATACATCTGATTTCATATGTTTGATCATCAGATTTGTGTGGAGTAAGAAGATTGAGTTTGATGTTTCCCAAGGTGTACCGCTAGATATGTTTTCAGTCAAAGCTGAGAAAAAGAGACAGAGAGAAAGGATGGTACGATTTGTACTCCAAGTTTGCTTCACTGCATGTGATTCACATATTGATGCATTTGTTTTCTTTATAATTCTCAAGCCTTTGGTGGTCTTTGTTAAGACTTTTATGGTAATTTTTTGAGTAAGTATCAGAAGGGGCATATTAGGATTTAGATGATTATTTTCTAAGTGTTCACACTTTTATTGAAGATCACAAAGGTTTACCCAAGTACATGGGATGTAGACGCGAGAAAACCTAATTAGGAATTGGAAGAGGTACAAGGAACTCATGAAAACGCAACACATTAAAATCTATAGCAGCTGCCCAAAGGAACAAAGTATTGAAGAAGGTTTTTAAGTCTTGCATCATCCTCTCACAGTCCTCAAGATTTCTATTCTTCTTTCCCCCCAAGTACACATCACTTGGAGTATATAGAAGACTATAAACATGGAAGTTATAACTTGGGTTATTAATATTTCAAGTGGCAGGGAAAAGACGAAGGAATGGTTGAAAATCTTTAGTATTGTAACTTCTTAAATACAGATTTTATTCTCACGTTAGTGGCAGGGGAGTTTTTTTAGTTTTCTTTCTTTCTCTTTAGTTGCTGTTGTAAGTATTTACTCATGTATACTCTCTATGTACTTGAGCTTTGCCTATTTATAGCAATAAAATATCTTATTATCTATCAAAAAAATAAAAAAGGATTTTGTTCTCACGTTTTTATAAACTTAAGGTGTGATTTTGTGCAAAATATGGATTTATAATATATGCCTTTTCAACTTATCAAAAAAGTTATGCCTTTTTAGATGTAGATCAGCATTTGAGGGCTGGGTAGATAAGTCTCAATCTTGGGTTTTGGATTTAAGATTATTACTAAAATTTCTTGGTGAGTTGGGTAGGAATTTAGGCTGTGTTGAGCTATCCTGGTTTGAGTCGAGTATTTTACATTGGCAGCAATCTGGAGAATGGCTCATGTATGTGTTGGTGTATTTGGCGGGAGATAAATAATAGAAGTTTCAAGGATCCCGAGAGAGCAATGGATGAGCTTAAAGTCCCTCCATATATTTTTTTTTAAACTCGGGATCTGCTTCATATTGATGTGATCTATGCATTGGTACGCTGCAGTTTTCTATTTCACTGGTACTTTATTGTATTTACTTAAATTCTTAATGCATGCTGAGATTGAAAAGGTGAAAAAGTGAAGGGAGGAAATGGCTATTGAAAAAGCACAAAATGAGGAAGAAATGGTACATTGGATTTCATTATACCTCAAGAGTTTTCCTCTCAAATTTATTGGCAGATAGAATTAATGTGTCTTGTTTCTTCTTTACTTAAACTTGCTTGACGTTCAGGTGTGATAAAGTTTAGTAATTCTTTTGTTTCTGCAGGCAATGTTAGCCAGAGAACGTGCCTAGGCTGAATTCCAGGACTAGGAGAAGAAGGAAGAAGAGGTGTGGTGCTGAGCCGTCATCAGTATTTTGTACCTTGTCCTTCCTTTTCCATACTTGTACGATCTTTCTTCCAATTGCCATATGAGTGAAACATTTTCATCTACAGTTTAATTTTGATCAAAGCAAAGTAAGGTCAGAGATTAGATTGCTTGAGGGGCATACCAAGCCTATCGATAATCTCTACAAGCAACTCAATGGCTCTGATGATTTTGGTATAGAAATAAATGAACCATACTGGGTTTTCAAGGTAAATTTCCCTTTTTGTTCTGAATTTGCAGTTTTTTTGTGTTGGATTGTTAGCCGGAAGGGAACCCTTCTTTTTGTTTAGTTTTTTGCTTCTTTTCTTGTTATTAATTACAAGCAATATGTCTCAAATTACTATTTTTATATTATCTATATTTACAATTGAAGTTGGCACTTGACATCTATGATGGTGCAGGGCCTGACAGTAAAAGAAATGGAAGAGCTTCGTGATGACATCAAAATGCATCTTGACTTGGACAGGGCAACACCAACACAAGTAGGGTATTGGGAGGTGTCATTCTGTTCCCTTTGCTGTGCCTGTTTAGTGGCTTTCCAGTCCTTAAGAGTGTGTTTGAATAACTTTTCCAAGATATCTTTTTCATCTTTCCAATCAAGACCATCCTGGTAAGTTTAAAAATCTACGTTCACATGACATGGGAAAAGTTCGTGTCTAATCGTGTGCCTTGTTTTTTTCACTTCTCTCCTGTCATAGGGCTTGACAAATGTCACGATAATCCCAGAAGTTGGGGCCTTGAGGCTTGGCAGATTTTAGAGTACTCTAGGACTTCATTTGGTAGGTTGATGATGATGGAAAATGATACTCTGATGAAGTAGCATCTGCTTCTACCGTCGTGATGGTTGAATTTCCATGCATGATTGACTCAATTATTGGCATTGTTTCCCATCCATTAGGCCATTGCTCGAAAACTATAATGCAAAAGTTAGAAGAATATGGATTTAAATGACCTATGTAAGGATTTTTATATGTGGTTGGGCAACTGGGAAATGTCTATTATGCGCAACTGAACAAGCACTTTTGGTGGTCTGCGACTGGGAGCTAGCTGAAGCTCAGAAAAAGGATGCGCTGGATCATGCTAGGGTTCATAGGGAAGAAGCTCCTGTTGAGTTGCTTGCTGAAGAGGGGTTTGCATTCCAGTATTGAAGAAGATGTCAAGAGTCTATTGGACGGAAAGACTTGTGTTGAACTAGAGGCATTACAGTCCCAGATTGAGTCACAGATGCGTTCTGGGACGGCTAAAGTAGTTGAATACTGGGAGGCTGTTCTTAAACGCCTTCATATATACAAGGCTAAGGTATCTATCATCAGACCACCTTCAATATTTTTTTACCTTTTATAAGATATAAGCTCAACCTTACTGGTAGTTTGCTGCATATTCAGGCTTGTTTGAAGGAAATTCATGCTAAAATGTTGCCCAAGCATCTGCAACACCTTGAACAACCTTTGGAGGATGAAAATAAATCAGAGTCTGATCCTGATTTTGGACTGAAAGAGGACAACACTGAGCATGATGTTGATGGTATGCACATGACGTCATTTGTCTCCATTTACATATGCTATTGCTCCTGTGACGGTGGACTCACGATTTTTCCTGCATGGATGCTCAAGCATTCTCTCCAAAACCCATGAAGGAAGAGACTTATGTGGATGAACAAGTGGCTGGTTCATTTTCCCCAGAACTGTTGCATGGTGATGATAATGAAGATGCAATTGACCCTGAAGAGGACAGGATTACGCTTGTAAGTTTATTTGGGCAATGCAGTCATTATTTAATTACGAGCCTGCGACTCAAAATCAGCTCCAAAAAAAAAAAAAAAAAAAACTTTACGGACAAACATCACAAACAAGCGCCATGCAAACGGTTGACAACTTTTTTATTTTTCACTTAAAAAAAGAAAGAAAAAGAAATCTAAAATGGTGTTGGTTTCATTTAAAAACCATTTCCTGCTCGTCTTTTTTGGTTTTCCTGGTCGTCATCATTTTGCATTTTCGTTCTGCTTGAGGTCATCGTCCTTTGGGTCACTTGTTCCATTTGTCCCTAGTATTTTTGATAGTTTATGGACATTTCGAATCCAATCAGGCTTTAAGTTTCTCGCACTTTTTCTCTTGCTTTGGTCAGAAAGCCATGGAAACATTCTCATCCTTCTTCGGTTCTCAATCATCTACACGAAACTGTTGGGGCTATGATTCTCTCAAGATTTTTGGCCAGATCTCTCTGATCATCCAGGCTCACCTCAAACAGGTGTTGGTTTTATCCTGTTCATTCTCTTTTTTAGGCCCTTTTTTTATAACATTGAAAAACCATGGGGGAAGCTTTAGCTATAGGATATTATCGAGCTTATATTCTAGAATTTTCACTTTTTATGTGACATTCCTTGGACAAATTTCCTTTTTGTTGCCACAAAAACTGATGAAAAATCGGAAAGAAGAATAAATTTATCTTATGATATAGGATTTTACTTTTGATATGGATGAGACGAATTTGCCTTAGATGCATAGTTTTTTTCGAACTTCTGTTTTGAAAATACAATGAGAAGTGAAGAGAAATGGAAGTATCGTATTGTTTATTTGTTTATACAATGTGTTTTCTCCTTTAATCAAAGTGGGGAAGGTATAGGCCAAACTCAACATAAGGAAGGGGCCCAACCCAGAGATAAAAATAAGGGCAAAGTGTGGAGGGTTAGGTCTTGGCCCAAGCATACGACCCGAAACCTGCCCCCGTCTCAAGGTCGTGAAAGGGGCTGCTGTAGCCCCGAATTTATTACAGAAGGCTTGGGGGGGTTTGGAGCCCAGAAGGCCCAAAGGCAAAAAGAGGGTGTCGTTTCCCGAATTGGGCTTGGGTCTGGCGTGGATATCTCAACCCGACCCAGAAATCTTCTCCTTCGACACACACCTGCAAGCCCTTGGGTTTGTGTCGGAAACTGTACCAACGGGGGAGAATCTGGCGGCGGTAGACCAGACGGCGCCGATAATACCGGCGGTCAGTTCCAACGTGGTCCCAGTGACTTAGTGCACTCAACAGCAACTCGCAAAGATTGTAGTTTCTCCATCGAGAGAAATCCAGAAGTCGCCGGTAGTGGTTTCTGAGGGGTCTCCGACGACTAATGGCCAAACGGCGCCGATGTTACCGGTGGTCAGCTCCGACGTTATCCGTTTGACACAATGCACTCAACACCAACATGCGATTCAGGCGGTGACGAATCCGGTTGACACAGTGCAGTCAACGCCCTCTATTGAGGCAAACCAAAGGCTGCTTTCAGAGGATCTCCTGGAGATGACAGATTCGGATGAAGATTCAGCTTTTGATGAACTGTTTCTTCTCGATTCGAATACTTTGCAGGGTTTAGAGGATATTCCAATTGGTGAAGATTTTCAACTAGTCTCGCTGAATTCCATTTTCCCAAACCAATCATCCAACTGAGTTCTGAAAACAATTCTAGAAATCCAGCACATTGTTGATTTTCGGTGTGAAGGGTACGAAGAGCATATGATAGCATATTCACTGCTATGGAAGCCAGTCATAAACAGAATAAGAAGGGGGAGTCAAAACAAAGTCGGGAACTTAGACAGTTGACTTGGTCAATAAACTTGGTGGGTCCTCCCATAAAAGGAAGGGCAAAAGGGAAGGGGCTGGCCATTCCTCAATGAAATAAAAAATTGTGTCTTGGAATGCCAATGACTTAATGAAGCTAATAAGCGTCTTTGGATTTGGCATTTGCTTCATGAGCGGAAAGCGGACATACTATGTTTGCAGGAGACAAAATTGAAGAGGATTAGTAGGAAAACTATGCGAAGCTTATGGGGTGGTGTGCATGTGGACTGGATGTACTTGGCCTCTTCTGGGGCATCAGGTGGCATTGTGGTATTGTGGGATAGATGGGTGGTGGAAAAGATGGATGAGTATATTGGGATAGACGGGTGTGTATGGCCCAAATACAGACACAGACCGTCGACTTCTCTGGGAAGAAATGGCTGGGGTATATAGCTGGTGGGATTTACCATGGTGCATTGGGAAAGATTTTAATGTCGTCAGATTTCCTAGTGAGACAAGTGGAAGTAGGTGAGCAAAATCAGCCAGTTTGGAATTCTTAGAAAGTATATTTCATCTGAATCTATTGGATTTACCACTCGTAGGGGGTCCGACTACTTGGTCAACCAATCAGACTTGGTCCAGGTTAGATCGCTTCCTAATCTCACTCGAGTGGGAAAGTTATTTCCCAGACGTCTTGTAAAAGCCGCTTGTGCTTGGATCACTGGCCCATTTTATTGGATTGTGGAGGGATTCGGAGTGGTCGACGTTACTTTAAGTTCGAGAATATGTGGCTAAAGTCGGAGGGTTTCGAGGATAGGGTTCGACAGTAGTGGTTTTCGTATCAGTTTCAGGACTCTCTTAGCTTCATTTTTTAGAATAAGTTAAAAGCTCTAAAAGGTGACCTAAAGTTATGAAATTCGCAGTCCTTTGGTAACGTGAGGGATAATAAGAATCGTTTGATGAGAAAGATTGAGGAATTAGATAGAGTTCAAAAGCGAAGACCTCTTATACAAGAAGAACAGCTGCAGAAGACTTCTTTGGCTATAGATCTTGAGAGATTGTTATTATTAGAAGAAGTTTCTTAGAGACAAAAATTGAGAGTTTTGTGGTTACGTGAAGGAGATCGTAGTACGAAATTTTTTCATGAAACTGCAAATTCTCATAAAAGAAATAACACTATCAAGGTGCTAAGGATTGACGGGGAAGAGATAAAAAATGAAAGAATCATACAAAATCACATTGTTTATTTTTTGGAAAAGCTTTTAACAGAACAAGAGGATTGGAGACCTACCTTGGATGGTCTTACTTTTGATACCCTAGGGTTGGATGATGTTGCATGGATGGAACGGGCTTTTGAGGAGGAAGAGGTGTTAAATGTTGTTTGCAAAATGGTCAAAGACAAAGCACCTAGGCTAGATAGTTTCTCCATGGGTTTCTTCCAAAAATGTTGGAGTGTGATAAAAGAAGACCTTATGAAAGTTTTCAAAGAGCGATTCTCGGAAGGAAAATTTGTAAAAAGTCTTAATAACACATTCTTAGTTCTAATTCCAAAAAAAAGGGGGGCTATAGACATCAAAGACTTTCGGCCGATTAGCCTTGTGGGTGGGGTCTATAAGATTGTTTCAAAAGTTCTTGTCAATCGTCTCAGTGCGGTTATTGGGAAAATAATCACTAAGTCTCAGAATGCTTTTGTTAAAGGCAGACAAATCCTTGATGCGGCTCTCATAGCCAACGAATGCATTGATAGTAGAAGGAAAGCTAGCAACACAGGAATTTTGTGCAAATTAGACATGGAAAAAGCTTATGACCATGTCAATTGGAACTTCCTCTTATACTTGCTTGGGAGGTGCGGCTTCGGGGAAAGGTGGAGGTCATGGATTCGGTGTTGTATAACCACTACGAGATTTTCTGTTTTGATTAATGGATGCCTGAAAGGTTTTTTCCCAAGTTCTCGTAGTCTGAGACAAGGGGATCCCCTTTCACCTTTGTTGTTTGTTATAGTCATAGAGACTCTCAGTAGGATGCTATCGGTTTTGGTGGACAATAGTTTGGTAAGTGGGTTTCCGGTTGGTATTCCTGAGAGGGGTATTACTAATATTTTTCATTTGTTATTTGCAGATGACACACTCGTTCTATGCGAAGCAAATCAGAACCAGGTGCATGTGGTGAAGGCGTTGTTACTCTATTTTGAAGCAGCTTCTGGACTAAAAGTGAATTATGATAAATAAGAGATGGTGCGAATCGGTGAAGTCCGAAATATACACGTGTTAGCCGGAACTCTCGGGTGCAAAATTTCTGCCTTACCTATGACTTATTTGGGGTTTCCGTTAGGATCAGCTTCAAGGTCTTTTGGGATTTAGGACACGGTTATCAAGAAAGTGGAAAGGAAGTTAGCAGGTTTGAAGAAAATGTCTCTATCTAAATGGGGTCGAATTGCACTGATCAAAAGCACACTGTCAAATCTTCCCATATATTTCTTGTCCATATTTCCTATACCAGCAAGTGTGGCAGGTCGACTAGAGAAGTTTCAACGGGATTTCTTGTGGGGAGGCATGGGGGAGGAGTTCTTATACCATTTGGTCAAGTGGGAGACAATTTGTTGTCTCATATCAAATGGTGGTTTGGGTATCTACAATTTGAGGACTTTCAATTGGGCGTTGCTGGGCAAATGACTGTGGAGATATCACAAAAAACTCAAGGCTTTGTAGAAAATTGTGATAGATAGCAAATATGGTGCCCTTTGGGGGGATTGGAATTCATGTGAAGTTAGGGGAACGGGTGGGGTGGGACTATGGACAAATATAAGAAAAGGGTGGGGGTTGTTCCAGAAGAACACTAGGATCAGTTTGGGGGATGGAATGAGAATTAAATTTTAGAAGGATATTTGGTGTGGAAACATAGCACTGTGCGAATTATTTCCTTCACTTTATCAGATAGCTAGTACCAAAGACTCAATAGTGGCGAAGGTCATGGAATTTAGGGGTAGGAGCATCAGCTGGAACATCACTTTTAATCGGGCGGCACAAGATTGGAAAATGGGGGTTTTCGTAGATTTCTATGGCCTTATTTACGCACAAAGACTAAACTTACGACAAGGCGACAACCTATGGTGGATACCTGATAGGAGAGGGACTTTTACAGTCCCTTCGTTCTATTCGGTTCTCACACAAGATCCTGCTTCCCAGTTTCCTTAGAGACATCTTTGGCACCGCAAGGCACATATGAAAGCGGCATTCTTTATGTGGATAACGTCTTTGGAAAAGATTCTAACCACAGACAACTTGAGAAAACGGAGGGTCATCATTGCAGACTAGTGTTACATGTGTCGGAGAGGGGGTGAGTTGGTGAATCATCTGCTGCTATACTGCGAGACAGCCAGGCTTCTATGGGATGAGGTTTTTGGCAGACTGAATCTTGCATGGGTCATGCCGGAGATCGTGTTGGCTATTATGACGGGTTGGCCTTCGATTCGGGGTACATGACAAATAAAAGCCGTTTGGAAGATGATCCCCTTTTTGCATCATGTGGTGCTTATGGCAGGAGCTTAAAGATCTATAGAGGAGCTTAAAGTTTTATTTTTTAGAACTCTATGTACATGGTCCATTGCCATGGATTTTAATGGCATGGACCTATATAATTTCCTTGTCTCTAATGCGCCTATTTAAGAGGCATGTGGGTGTGTTTTTGTAATTGGCTTTGACACCATTTCTTTTATTAATAAGATCTTTTACTTATCAAAAAAAAAAAAATAGTTGGACCGAATCTTGATTTACTTGATATTAATACTAGGATAATAGGAATGAAGAAAGGAAACAAAAGCTGAAAAGGGGGAAATCTTTTAGGTTTTGTCTGATTGTCTTGGTTACAAATTTTGTATGTTGTTTTTGTAAAAATTATTTTAGTTTTTGAATTTTTTTGATAGAAATGAGGCGAAAGATTAGATGATATTGAGGATCACAATCATGGTTGAACTTTCTCTCTCCTAAAATACTTTTCTTTCCGTACACTTGCGAAAATGGTGCTTCTTCGTTAATAGAATTTCATCAATCGCTGTTCAGTTTCTCTTAAATGGTTATGATGGAATCGAATAGAAAAATTTTCATTGAGCACAAAAGATTTGTATTTAGTAAGGAAGATCAAAGATGGTTGAGGATAATAGAAAGGAGTATTCGGTTGGTTAAGTATATCTTCATCGACTATAAGGTGTTGGGATGGTTGGCTGATGTAATAGAGGAATGTACAACTTATGTGCGTTCATCTCGGTTTATTAGAACTAGGAGAAGTGGAAGTCACGTTCTAGTGGTGCAGAGACGTCAAAACGCCTATGGCCGATACTTTTCCTTGCCAGAGTTTGGGGCAAGGATGGAGTTACTTCATTGAAATGTTGAGGGAACTTTCATCTTCTATCTTTGGTTCTAACAGAGCTTCTAGGGGAGAGGGAAGAGGTGGAGGTGATCTTCGGTTGCATTCTGTTTTGGGCAAAGGACAGAGTGTTGAAGGAGGTAACAGTGCTATTGGGATGAATGAGGCAACTATCTTGCAGGCTTTGATCGAGATGGAGGAGCAGCTGGCTGCTTTATCAGATAAGGTGTCTTGGCTAAAACGTTGCGTAAAGGGGAAAGGAAGCATCTCGTGGGCTGGGCTGTATGATAAGGATGGGTCGCCGGTTAAGTCGAGTGGGTTGGGCCAAGTTTCAAGCCCAAACTTTGTTGGGAAAGAAAGAAATTGGGTGTTACCTGATATAACTCATATCGCGGTTCAAAAGGTTCAGCAGGCTTCCATGTCGTCGGAAGGCGATCAGACGGACCATTCTCCAACACAGAATAAGTCGCTGCCCCTAGGAGACCATCTTGGTGGACCGATGGAGCCATCGCAATCGGAGGAGGCTGAGATTTGTGAAGGGGAGGTCGCCGAGGCTGTTGACGAAGCTGGGAGCCCCTCTAGCGTTCCTGTGAGCTGCGGGTCTTCTCCTATTCTTACTCCAAGGTTGGAAGAGCAACTTTTGGAGGGGAAGGTGGACAATGGTGCTAGAAGGAATTTAGTTGGGCTTTTTTCCACCCCAACTACATTGTTGAAAGTAGATTTTGAGGCTCCCAGAGTAGATTTTGAGGCTCTTTAGTGTCTACAGTTGGCTGTGTGCGCTCAAGAAGGCTCTGATGGAGAGGGGGTTGTGCTAACTCCTATAAGAACAATTCCTCCATGTCCTCCAGAATGGATATTTAAGAAGGTAGAAGAGTTAAAATCAATTTTTGGGCTTTCTTATGAAGGTTATGTAGAACAATTCCAAGCCCTCATTGTTGCTATGGAAGCTGGATGCTTCAAAACATCAACAAAGCCAAGTAGAGAACTAAAATGGCTTACTTGTTCTATTAATTATGATGGGAAGGAAATGAGTGGTGGAAGGGAGAGATCAAAAGGAAGGGGTTCCTTTTTATTTTCATGAAACCTAAGATTATTTCATGGAACGTGCGGGGGCTTAATGATCGTAATAAACGCCTCCGTATAAAATCATTATTGCGAATGTGGAAGGTTGATGTGATGTGTTTGTAGGAAACAAAGTTGCAGGTTATTGATAGAAGAATTATTCGGAGTTTATGGGGATATTCGTATGTAGGCTGGTCCTATTTAGCTGCGGTGGGTGCCTCGGGTGGAGTGTTAGTAATGTGGAATAAAAGAATAGTTGGGGCAGTGGAGGAGTGTATTGGTGATTTTTCGATAGCCACTCTCTTTAAAAAAGTTGTAGACGTTTGGGAGTGGGCTTTTGCAGGCATTTATGGGCCATGTGATGAAAGGAACAGGAGAGGTCTATGGGAGGAGTTGATCGGTGTGCACTCCATTTGGGATGTGCCTTGGTATTTGAGGGGGGATTTCGACACCACTCGCTTTCCAAGCGAGCGCTCGGGGAATTATCAAAATTTTGTGGCTATGGAAGAATTTTTCGAATTCATTTTTTATTCAATCTTATGGATATCCCTATTATTGGGGGAGAGTTCAATTGGTCGAATGGACGGATTTGGTCGAAACTGGATCGATTTCTAGTCTCTCCAGCTTGGGAAGCTCACTATCCTGAGCTTTGTTAGAAGCGGTTGACCCCATTTATGTTCGGATCACTTTCCTCTTCTGCTTGATTGCCAGGGTATTCATCGTGGACGTCAGTACTTTAACTTTGAAAATATGTGGCTAGCAGCAGATGGTTTTGTTGACGTGGTGCGTGCATGGTAGTCAGCTTATCAGTTTATTAGCACCCCTAGTTTCATTCTTGCAGGTAAACTAAAGGTTTTGAAGCAAGATCTAAAGAAGTGGAACCTTGACTTCTTGCCGGTCAACCCTTCTGGCGAAATTACAAGAGCTAAAGGCAAAGGAACTTTTGGGGTATAGCTCAAAGGAGGAGTTAGTAAGAAGATGTACATTTGTGTCTGATTTGGAAAGGGTACTGTTGTCTGAGGAGATCTCATGGCGCCAAAAATCTAGGACCCTTTGGTTGAAAGAAGGCGATAAATGTATAAAATTCTTCCACAAAGTGGCCAATTCTCATCGGCGAAGCAATGCTATTAAGTCTTACATTTGGGTTCTCAAGTACTCTCTTCTCCTCCTGAGATAGAAAATCACATTATACACTATAACGAGAACCTCCTGTCGGAACTGGTTGGCTGGAAACTGGAGCTTGATGGTTTGTCATTTGAGGCTATCAATTCACAGAGCGTGAGTTCCTTGGAGAGACCTTTTGATAAAGAAGAAATTCATAAGGTTTTTCAGTTATGGCAAAGGACAAAACGTCGGGATCGGATGGCTTCTCGATGGGGTTTTTCCAAATTTGTTGGGATATTGTAAAAGATGATGTTATGGAGGTCTTTAGTGAGTTTCACTCTTTTTAGAAATTTGAGAAATCCCTCAATGCAACTCTTATTGCTCTCATCCCTAAGAAACAAGGGGTTTCAGCTAATGAGGAGTTTCGCCCCATAAGGTTGGTTCGTAGTGTCTACAAGATTATCTCAAAGGTGCTCACTAACCCGTTAAGTCATGTTATGGAACAAATTATCTCCAAGCCTCAGAACGCTCTCATTCCTGGAAGACAAATACTTGATTCAGTTCTCATTACAGATGAATGTATTGATCATAAATCACAAGAAGGCAAGTTGGGTGTACTTTGCAAGTTGGATATGGAAAAGGCCTATGACTATGTAAATTGAGAATTTCTTTTATACTTGCTTGGGAGGTGTGGCTTTGGGGATAAGTGGATTTCTTGGATGCGGCATTGTATCTCTATGGTTCATTTTTCAGCCCTAGTTAACGGCACATCGGCTGGCTTTTTTGAGAGCTCCAAGGGTTTAAGGCGAGGAGATTCTCTTTCTCCTCTCCTATTTGTTATAGTTATAAAGGCAATGAGTCAGATGGTGACGGCTGCTGTTGGTGGTGGATTCCTGTTTGGCTTCCACGTGGGCAATGGTACTAGTTGATTCTATCAACATCTCACATCTCTTATTTGTAGATGATACCATACTCTTCTGACAGTGTCAGGGCTCAAGGTGAATCTTAATAAGTTTGAATTAGTGGCGGTGGGAGAGATTCCTCATGTTTCCAGGTTAGCCAGCCTCCTGGACTGTACTGTTTCTTCTTTGTCAATGAAGTATTTGAGCCTTCTGTTAAGCGCAACGTTCAAAGTTAGAGCCATTTGAGATGAGGTGGTAGAGAAGATAGAGAGAAGACTGGCTGGATGGAAACGGGTGTACTTATCTAAAGGGTGGGCGACTTACCCTTATCAAGAGTACGTTAACTAATCTACCCACTTATTTTTTGTCACTATTTCCTTTGCCTACATGGGTGGCATGTATGATGGAGAAGCTATTCAGGGCCTTCTTATGGGAAGGCATGGAGGAGGAGAAGAAATATCATCTAATTAATTGGAAAACAGTTTATTCTCCAATTTCAAATTTGTTTTTTCTTCTAGATTCCTAGGCATGCTTTTTTGGTTTGTTTATCTCATGTGTTCCTTAGATTCTTCTTTGGATGTTTATTTAAGGTTTTTTATGTCTGAGTTTCGGGGGGAGGGGGGGATATTGGAAAGTCGGTTTAATTATTATTTAAAACAATTAGTAGCTATCACAGCTAGGACCCGCGTTATATATAAGAAGCTCCTTGTCTCGATCATAATAGAAAAAAATTAATGTTAACAAGTAGTTACTACGTCGATTACAAAAGAAAAAAAAAAAAGAATACGTCACTTAAAAAAAAGTATTTATGATAGATTATTTGTGGTAATCAAAGATTATTTACAATAAAAATAAACTTATTTTAACAAAGAATAATTATTTTGAAATAAAATAATTAATTACGAATAAACAATTTTTTTATAATGACACATAAATATTCATAAGTGTATTTAATAATATGCAATATAATCTCCGTTATATATATATATATATATATAGATATTTCTGTAACATTAATCACCGTCTACGCCACGAAAACATACACGTATAACATGATTCCAATTCGTGCAGTATATACAATATATAGATATAATGTGCACCACCTAGCTCTATTATATATATATATATATATATATATATATATATACAGAGTAAATCCAGATTAGACGTACGTTGCATAAATGTCCGGGGTGCCGGCCCTAACCGTATTATTCGTGCATATCACTCTCAAGAATTTGTTTTGTTTGGTTAGGACTGCCGACTGTGAGTTCAAGATGCCGTTTCGCGAGTTAACTTCATATGTATTCGAACGCATGTTATAGCTAATTTCACATGTTGAATATGCAATGCATGTGGTATTTTTAAGGAATAAGGACCACTTGGTTTGCAAGTTGCAACTCTTTTGGTCCAGAAGCCTAGCTAGCTATAGATCAGTAATGGCCATATATTGGCTATATATATATAGTTTGACAACAAAATTAATGTACGAATTGATCAGCGAATTATGAAACTTGCATTGGTGCCTGCCGGAAGGTTTGAGAGACAAATACTCACACAATCGTTCAATTAGGAGGCCTTCTATATATGACCATTTATATATGATGATCAGGATAATAATTACTGACTTATATCTCATGTACGTATCTTTTCGCCCTATTAGCTACCTGCAATGATCGTTTATCAAATATATATGCATGCGCGCGCAGTAACCTGGTAATTATATCATATATATATATATATATATATAATATGTATGTTGAGAATTTAGATATCTCAAATCTACCTCCTAGAATCCATCTTTGCAGAAATATCAAGAAAAATAAAAATACAATAATTTACATGAAAAACTCTCAAAATAAGAAAAAAATCATCAGACATAGAAAAGAAAATCCATCATATGAAAAATTGTTACAATTATATAATTTTTCTCATCGACCCAAATATACCTACAAAATTTTTCCACTAGTAAAATTTTAACTGTTAGCTCTTTCTATTTTACAAATAAAGGCCAACGGGAGAATTTATTAAAGTAAAAAGTTACTAGTTAAGTTTTGACTGGTGCACTTAACCCAGAGGCTAAGTCTTCTCTTTTAGGTCATAGGCCCTGCTCTTTTTTCACTCCTTACCTATGTGAGATTAAAGATAAAAGAGCAAAAAATCTAACAATTTCCACCTTGTAACTTTGGTTGATCCCGCAACAACACTCTACTACGATGAAGATTTTTATAACTTTTGCTATCATATTCCACCATAAAGCGTACATATTTAGAATATACCAATTCCAAACATTTCATTTTGGCCCATGTCAAAAAT
The DNA here is from genome assembly GCA_036898215.1 of Platycarya strobilacea. Lineage (NCBI taxonomy): Eukaryota > Viridiplantae > Streptophyta > Magnoliopsida > Fagales > Juglandaceae > Platycarya > Platycarya strobilacea. The sequence continues at coordinate 519,822 of CM072548.1, forward strand.
AACCTTATTGAAAATTAAGGTGTAACTCCCGTGTTTGACTTTCTTGAAAACTCATCAACCATTGACATGAATTTCAATCACACACTCTGCATCAATACCAGGTCAATGCTTGTATGCAAACTTGTGGACCCATTAACATGAACACATTCTCTATCATGACAACTTTAAGATTAGCAATATGTTATGGTGTACGTATCCATTTTCAAAAGACATCGTTTTTCATGAAGAGAGATACAATATTAACTTCATACCAGTATGTCTATTTATTGATTTGGTATCACTTGCTGAACTTGTTCTAACTCTTAGATAGTTTTTCTTGACATGCTTAGATTGTCCACACCTCTAATAAATTATTGACTTTATAGGTTGGTCTGTCATTCAATGTCATGTGTACTCCTGATTAAATCAAAACATCATTAATTTGCACTTGCTACAAGTCGAAATTATTCTCTCATCAAATTTCTTCACTTCAAATCTGATATGAATTGAAGCCTTACTTTCTGACATTATTTCGATGAATTTTATTGTAAAAATGAATGATATTTACTAAATAAGTTTTTAAAAATGATTGGAGGGTCACAATGGACACGCTTAAATACAAATTTTATAGACCGAACTTCCTTAGACAATATGTATCTACACTACCATACCAAAGTTTCAACCCGCCAAAAGAACCTAGTGGTTTTGATTTCACTTGTTGAAAATCTAGACCTCCCAAATTCACCCAACCTCTAAGATCTATCTTTGTAATAATATCAAGAAAAATATATATAATAACAATACAGAAATTTATGTAAAAAACTCTCAAAATATGAGAAAAATTACCATATTTAAAAAAGAAAATCTACTACGTAAAAAATTATTACAATCATACAATTTTTTTTTCATCCCAAATACACCTACAAAATTTTTCAATTAACAAAATTTTAACTTTCACCTCTTTTCTTTTTATAAATAAAGTTCAATAGAGGACTTTTACTAAAATTAAAAGTTACTAGCTAAATTTTGACTGATACACTTAATCCAAAGGCTAAGTCTCATTTTTTAGGTCGTAGGCCTTATTCCTTTACTCTCCTTACTCACGTGGGATTAAAGATAAAATAGCAAAAAATTCAATAATATATATATATATATATATATATATACCCAGGGCGAGATTAATGGGTTCTCCAGACCCTGTGCTTTAACAAAATAATAAAGAAGATCAAGAAGAAAGAAGAAAGAAATTGTGGGAAATTTAAAAGGAAAAAACTGATCATATATTATAATAGGAAATTAACTAGCTTAGCGCTAGGGGATGGAAGAGCTTGACTATTTTTTTTTTTTTTTAATAATTAATGACTTGATATGCTGCTCAATAAATTAACGAGTGGTACTGCACGCCATACAAAATTAAAGGCCGAGATTCTATATACGTACATATACATATTGGCCAAAGAAACAATTCATATGGAAAGACGACTACACCCTTTTAGTTTAGAGGTCATTGTTGCTTATTTATAATATTCCATTGGAACAAAACAAAGTACTCTCTCATGCGCGCATGTAAGAGCAGCTTGCGGGTTTCAGTGGCTCTCTATCATCCATGGATTATATATGACTTGAGTCATTTTGTTCTTATGTGAAAAATTAATACGACAAATTAAGGACCAGTTGGCATGCATGATGTTGCAGAAATATATATACAGATACGTATATATTTGCAGGAATATTCTACGACCCCAATTAATATTCATGGACTCAGATGGACTCCATTGTTTTCCACGGTTTCTCCGTACTCATAAGTGAGCTTTAATAAATTTCAAGAGGTGTCATCCTCCTTTTGAGGGGAAAAATAAAATAAAATAAAAGTAAAAGTAAAGAAAAGGATTCGGAAATTTTTGTGTCCTTTGTATGGAATTCATGGTGGTGTTGCATCGGACCAACTTTACCAATGTTGGGTTATCTTAATAATTGAGATTTGAATGATTATTTATAAGGTTATCTCAAAAATCATGTCATGGTGTAAATATTTTTACCCAAACAATGATCTATCGTCTTCATATTATATATAAACTAATTGGATGAAATTAATATTATATTAATTCTAAAACGGTTTAATGTTATTTTTAGAGATAATAAGGTCATCTCAAAAATCATGTCATGGTGTAAAAGGTGACGGTGAGATCAAGGGCTGAATAGGCTATACATGAGAAGATTATATGAGGAGCTCGGAACTTGAGGACAAAACAATTGGACGCTTGTCGTGAGCAGCCAGCCATTTATGAGTTATTACCAAATGGTCACTTGCCTCCTGCTCAGAAAAAAACAGATGTTCTTGATCTTCCTAAGCTCCGATTCCAATCCTCTGGCTCTGCTTTAGTAAAGGGAGAAAAGGGGCATAGATTAGATAGCTGGATTTGTTTTACCATGTTTTGAATGATAAACAGATATATATGTAGCTTTTGTAGAGCTCTCAAAATGAGGGAAGTAGTAGATATGGGGGCGGGAGGTAGCAAATTAAAAAGGTGTAGGTTTTGCGGTTCATCATCAATATCTTCTGTCCAACTTGTGCTGTTTATGGTGGTGCCGTTGATGGTCCTATCTGGGTTTGTTTCTCATGTATTGGGTCCATTAACCACCAATAGGCCGGTTTTATTATCCCAGTACCCCTGGCTATGGAGCTCTAGTACTCTCCCTACTACAAATTCTTCTTCTTCTTCTTCTTCTTCTTCTTCTTCTTCTTCCCCTGTTTCATCAGTAAAAGAGAGTGGAGTTCTCAATAAGGAAGAAGCTATAATCTCCAATGATTCTCTGCTAAATGGGTCGTCTACTCCTCCAGACGATATAGAATTAGCTGCTATACAGGTACAAGTACATGTAATTGGAACCCTCCTTTTTGTCTGATTTTTTTGTCCTATCTGTTGGGGTTTATTCTGGCATGCAGTTTCTTCTTCTTCTTCTAATAATTCTTTAAAAAAAAAAGGGAAGATTTTAAATTTTATTTCTTTAAGAAATTGATTTTGAGCAGTAATATAATGCGCAGATTATAGTATTTTTCATCTTCCACCTTCAGTTTTATTCCTTTAGTTTTTGTAATGTAATATCAATTATATTGTTGTATGTACAGCGCATATATATAGGCGCCATCGCAAAGCTTTAATATTCCTTTATGAAACGAAGATGCAGCGCCAATTATATTTATTTATTTATTTATTTATTTATTATCATTATTATTTTGCTGAAATTTTCCTCCAAGGCCCGAGGCCGTACGTAGCTAGTGTTTGAAGGCACTAATTAAGAAATTATGCCCAAATTCAACGCCGTCGTCTTGAACTAGCATGCATGTCTAATTATTTTCTTGATATTTTTCTCCTTTTTCCCGGAATTTGTACTTTCGGGAAAGCTAATCATTTATCTAATTTTAAGATGAAACTTATAAATGTCTGCATCAATTTTCATTTAATGCATGCATGGAACTTCAATGCGTTTAGATCATCACTTGCTTTTCCGCAAAAGCCACCATACTGTAGTAGTTCTAATACTGTTTTTTTTTTTTCTTAACTAGTACTGTTTCTTCTAGATAGCTATTACGTGAGTTTGTACCAATTAATTAAGGCATATTAATTAATTAGTATTTACTTGATTACAAGTTTAGTTAGTAATAAATAGAATATTGGAGGACTTTTTAGTGCGGATATGGGCCGGCCTTCATCTTTTTTTAGAAAATTGTATTCCCTTTATTAATAATGTGCATTACAGACAAATTTAAAATATACATTACAAGGTAACTAAACGATAATATGTAACTCTTCAATACATTAAAAATGACTGACATTTTCTAACTCTAACTGCAAAACTCTTTAAAATACCGTCTGAAAGACAGACCTAATTTTGTTCAAAGACAGAGTGACAACCAACTAAACAAACTCTATTTTCGTACTAAGACAGATTATGAGACAATTTCTAAAAACCACAAGTCCTAGAGATTGAATTGTTTTGGTTTTTATTAAAACTAATTAACAGACAGAAATTAAAACTAACTGGAAAAATCAGACCCTAATGATCTGGTTTTCAACTTTGGAAGAATTTAAAAAGACAACACAAGGGACTGTTGTTGTGAGTGGCGCGTGGTCCATGCGCTACCTTTGGTGGGTAGCGGAAGAGATAAACGCAGGATTCTGTGGCTTGGACCCTTCAGCCTCACGCGGGGCTGTCGAAAGACTTTTCTGATGGTGGCACACGGAGAGCAACCTCTCACTGTGAGAGGTGCGTGTGTAGGACGCGTCGTGCTGACCAGTGTGATTCCGTCGCGACTAATAGATCAACGCCCTAAAAGGATATCGACGAGATGCATGTGAAGTCCAGCACGACGGGAGCCTTCGTAGCTATCAACCTCGAAGAAGCACCAAACACCTCTCAAAACAGTTACAATTCCTACAAAATCAAATAAAAAACACAAACCAAAAAAGGAAGAAGAAGAAGAAACCAAGGAGAATGAGACAAGGGGAGAAGACATGGGAAAGTAGGAAGAAAACAAAGAAGGAGAAAAACGAAAGGGGGAAGAAAGGTGGAAATCATAACAGAAAGAAAGAAAAAGAGAATTGAGAGAAAAGAAGGATGATAGAAAAAGGGCCTTAAAAGCGGGAGGGGGCCCTCGGCGTGAAGTCTAGCACGACGTGAGCCTTCGTAGTTGTCAACCTCGAAGACGCACCAAACACCTCCCAAAACAGTCACGGTTCCTGCAAAACCAAATAAAAAACACAAACCAAAAAAAGAAGAAGAAAAAGTAACAAAGGAGAATGAGAAGAGGGGAGAAGACACAAGAAAGTAGGAAGAAAATGAAGAAGAATAGAAACGAAAGGGGCACAAGGATGGAAACCATAACGGAAAGAAAAAAAAAAAAAAAGAATGACAAGAAAATGAGGAAGATAGAGAAAAGACCTTGGAGGGGGAGAGGAGGGGGAACCTGCATCAAAAAAAAAAAGGGTGTCATTGTTAAGATAAGAACTTAGGATTTTTTTTCAACATAAGAGAGCGAGGGCCTACTACAACAACTAAGACTTTTTGCTACGTTTTGTTTAGCTGAGAGTTAAATTCTGTCACAAACAGTAGTATTTGCTACATTTTCGAGCTGCAAATAGTAGTATTGTGGCGAGAAATTAGGCATTTATAACGAAAAATTAAGCTTATTGTCACGCTCAAATAGCCGCAGTTAACCTGCGATATTTAAAATACGGCAAATGACTTTTTATCGCGATTTTGAGATTTTTGTGATGATTTTGAGGTTTTTTATAGCGATTTTAAAATTTTTTGTAGCGCCTTATCAAAGGCCGCAAAAAACCTTATATATTGTAGTGGCTACAAGAATCGTTCAATCCAAAATGACATCTCAGTATCAATCTCATTTCTGGGCCGGCCTTCATCTGATCATCGCTAGGTACCACATGATACAATATTATATTTTTGGGTTAATTAATTTGTAAAGAAATGATTTGTTATTTTGAGCAAAGTTTTTCTTTTATTAATTTATTTTATTTAAAATATTTTCTTTGTCAAAGTCACATGTATTTAATATATTCTTACCTAACGATTTAATTTCCAACACTGATGATGCAAGGTATATATTGTACAAATGATCTTTATTGATTTCACCAATAGCGGCTACTAAATTAACCATGAATATTAATTGGACTAATAACAGAATGGTCCTAAGCTGGAAAATGTGTACAATGATTCCGTGAGTGGACCAACTGCTACTGTTTCGGCTTCAATGAATAAATCTCATCATGCGACCGGTTTAGATATAATTGAAGCCGGTCTTAGAAGAGCTCGAGCTGCAATTAAGGAAGCTAAACATGGAAACCAAACTCAAATATTAGATCCTGACTTCGTGCCGGACGGTCCGATATACTGGAATGCCAAAGCCTTTTACAGGTAATTTATAATTAGGTTTGATCTTAATTATATAATTTATGTGTCATGAAAAATTGATTAATTAATACTCCCTATATTATACGTACAGGAGCTACGTGGAAATGGAAAAGCAACTGAAAATATTTGTGTATGAAGAAGGGCAACCCCCATTGTTTCATAACGGTCCTTGCAGGAGCATATACTCTACAGAAGGAAATTTCATCCATGGGATTGAGATGAATGAGCAGTTCAGAACCCGAGATCCTGAGAAAGCACATTTGTTTTTCCTCCCTTTCAGTGTGGTCATGATGGTCCGGTTTGTATATGTGCCTGACTCTTACAATTTTGGTCCCATTAAGCAGACTGTTGCAGATTATATCAATCTAATAGCAGCTAAGCACCCATATTGGAATCGAAGCCTAGCATCTGATCATTTTATGCTTTCCTGCCATGACTGGGTAAGCCTGCAGCATGCATATTATATATATATATATATATATATCTAGCCAGGTATAAAGCTTTATGATCATCATGTTCATGATAAATATAGAAGAACTCTTGTTACAATTTCATTTTAATATTCATTTTAATTCTTGTGATTCGGACGGTTTAATGATATATACTCGATCGATCGATCTTTGGGTTCAGGGGCCAGAAACTTCCCGTTCCAGTCCTTATCTCCTCAAAAACTCAATTAGAGTTCTTTGCAATGCTAACACGTCAGAGGGTTTCAACCCCACCAAGGACGTGTCCTTCCCAGAGATCAATCTCCGAACTGATTCGTTAAAAGGATTTATCGGCGGGCAATCCCCATCTCGTCGGCCAATCTTGGCTTTCTTTGCTGGAGGTCTCCATGGTCCCGTTAGACCAGTCGTTTTTGAGCACTGGGAAAACAAAGATGAAGATATAAGGGTGCACAAATACCTTCCAAAAGGCATCTCCTACATTGACATGATGAGAAACAGCAAGTATTGCTTATGCCCAAGTGGCTACGAAGTTGCAAGCCCAAGAGTTGTGGAGGCCATTTACGGAGGTTGTGTTCCAGTTCTGATTTCAGACCATTATGTTCCGCCGTTTAGTGATGTTTTGAATTGGAAGAGCTTCTCTGTCGAGGTTCCGGTTAAGGATGTTCCAAACCTGAAGAAAATCCTAATGGCGATATCTCCAAGGCAGTATATAAGAATGCAAAGGAGGGTGGTACAGGTAAGGAGGCATTTTATGGTTCAGTCTCCACCTTATAAGCGATTTGATGTCTTTCACATGATCCTCCATTCTGTTTGGCTTAGAAGACTGAATGTTCGTATCCGGCCTAATGATGCCGATCATGTAATGTGACTAGTGCATGGTACGTAACACCTAGACAGAATTTCTACGAAATATTTCAAAACGACAAATTAGAGGTAGTTTTTAGGCAGTTCATAATAATACTCACTATTATAAAAAATGTTAAATATAACTAATGATACGTCGAAAAGAGTCAGAAATAATCAAATTTAACCCTTTTCAATACATCAAATTAGTTATATCTAACATTTTTTCTTATAGTGACTACTGCACGCACATACCAGCTTCACAGGTAATTAGTACAAGTGTACAACATATAATTGCATTTTTTAGATTATGAATATTTTCAATTCAATTTAAACAATTTTTGAAATAGAAAAAATATTGGGAGCATCTAACACTCATTGCATATATTTATATAAATAGTATATATGTAATGTTCATGTGTACTATTCATATAAGTGTGTGTAATGAGTGTTAGATTCTCCTTAATATTAGTCTTTGAAATATGTGAAAGTAATGATGGGCGGCATTGTGGACAAGCTCTTGGATATTAATATGCATGATTATGGTTCAAAGTTATCATATGTATGTACGTACGTGCATTAATTCATGTGTGATATTATTATCATGTACATATATATTGTTGCAAATTGTAAGTTTGTTTACTTAAATTATATTTGTATACACGCGGCAAAATTATATTATTGTTTCCTATCGGTTTTGTGTTAATTTTAAACGATTGTTTACATGCTGTGTTGATCTCTATACAATTACAAGTACTATATTATATTAACTAAGAGATTACAACTCAAATGCTCCACAGCTAGTTATATATCCTCTATCATCTATACAATTGGGATTCTGCGGCCATGATGCCATTTTTTTTATAAATAAAAAATATATGTTCCAAACCCTCCGCTCTTTAATAATTAAAAAAATATAAATCCGTGACCCGTGATCACCATATATAGGAACATCCACTCTGACTCGGCCACTGATCTTCATCCGGTTGATCCATGGAGATCGTAGCGGTAAGCCCAATCTGCCACGATTACATACACGTGGAAGCTAAATGCTACAACGAATCCCTCTACCACCGACATGAGCCCTGAAGTTCACAGTCGCATGCAAACCACGGAGATCTGCATGCAAGACAACGTGTTCCTTCTCATCAAGCATACAAATCCGCCACGCGTCCATAAAGCATCGTACATATCCAGGTGGCGATCTCCAACAATATCAATCACCACGTTTCATCCCTACAGCAATCAACTCATAGTCTTGCAGACTCTTTTTTGTAGCTTCTCCGGTAGATAAGAGGCAAACGAGATCAAGTGTTTCAAAAACCTTAATACTTCAGTGAGAGTTTTTCCGAGTTTTTGTGCAAATCAAAACACATGTCGTCGTGGAAGGAATTCAAGGAAGAGAGAGCCGAGGCGGCTGTGAGGCTTGCAGCGTCTGATTTGAGAGACGTTAAGAGAGAGCGAGAGATCAATGAAGAACGTGCTAAATTGGACATGGAAGCTGATCAGTCAGAGCAACAGCAGCAGGAAGAGACACCCGGAATCGTTGGGTCTGTGTTGAAGGCTGTTGAGCATGCCAAGGAAGCTGTTGTTGGCAAGAGTCAAGAAACTATGGAATCGACGAGGGAGACCGCCGATATAGCGGCTGAGAAAGCAAAGGAGGCCAAGGATGCTGCGGCAGAGAAAGTCAGGGACTCTAAGAATAGTGCAGCGGAGAAGTCCGAGTACAAGGACTATACCACTGAGAAGGCGAGGGAGACCAAAGATGCGGCGAGGCAGAAGATGGAGGAAGAACGGGATGAAATGGCGAGGGATCAAGAGTCACAACAACATGAGCAAGAGACGCCTGGTATCATTGGGTCTGTGTTGAAGGCAGTTGAGCATGCCAAGGAAACTGTAATTGGTAAGAGTCGGGAAACTACGGAGTCAACACGAGAGACCGCCGAAAAAGGTGCTGAGAAAGCTAAGGTGACAAAGGATGCTGCTGCTGAGAAAGCTAAGGAGGCAAAGGATACAGCTGCAGAGGAAGCAAGGGAATCTAAGGATACTGCAGCGGAGAAGTCGAAGGAGTACAAGGACTATACGACTGAGAAGGCAAGGGAGACCACAGATGCGGCGAAGCAGAAGCTGGAGGAATATACTGGATCGGCTGCCGAAAAGGCGAAGCAGTCAAAGGAGTCGGCTGAGGAGAAGATGAGTAAGTACGCCGAGAAGGCAAAAGAGACTAAGGACTCGGCACTGGGGAAGGCAGAAGAATATAAGGACTATGTGGCGGAGAGGGCAAGCGAGGCGAAGGACAAGACGTTGGGAAAGGCGAGCGGATATAAAGACACTGTAGCGGAGAAAGCAAAGGAGACAAAGGACTACACGGAAGACAAGGCAAAGGAAGCAGCCGAGAAGTCAAAACAGGGGAAAGATGCTACGGCAGAGAAGATGGAGGAGTACAAGGATCACACTGCTGAGAAAGCAAAAGAAGGGAAGGATACTACTGTAGGTAAGCTTGGCGAGCTGAAAGATTCGGCTGCTGATGCTGCCCGAAGAGCTATGGGTCTATTGTCTAGTAAGAAAGAGGAAGCCAAACAGAAGGCGGAAGAAACCAAAGAGGCAACCAAGGTATACAATGACACGTTATAATTCCAGCTAGATAGAGCTTCTTTTGATTTTATTGAAATATGAGAAGCTATTTTGCAGGAAAAGTTGAGCGAAAAGGAGGAGGAAGCAAGACGGAAAATGGAAGAGTTGAAGCTTCAAGGTAAGGACGAAGATACCCAGAGGGACCGTGGAGACGAGGTTAATGAAACTGAAAGGTAACAACTTTACGATATTAAAAATGTATGCACGTTACTAGGGGACACAGATTGAGTTGGCCAGGCATCTATATTTACCATGATTAACTAATCTTAGGATATTCATGAAGCCCTCTATAATATGTTCTATTAATGTGTGCTTTGCATGCAAGTTATGGATTTTATTTTGAGATGAGCAACGTTTAAGACTACGGCTTGGGGGCAGTAACTATTTTGAGCTCCGTTTAAAGTTCGTTTCGCTTGAGGGACGTTATAAGCGAGGGGGTTTCTTTTTTCTCTTTGATTTGCATGTGGGCGTTACAATTAATAGAGAAATTGCTGTTTTGATAAGGGGGAAGCCGGCTAAGGGAAACATTTTCAGTGCCATTGGCAGTGTGACGGAGGCCATTAAAGGAAAGCTCACTCAACCATCAGATGTGGTGGAAGAGAAGCGCGCAGCCCGCGAGCACGGCGGTGCTGGAAGGAAGATAGTAGAGGTGGAAGTGGACGTTGAAGAGACCCGACCAGGATATGTGGCGGCTAAGCTGAAAGAGTCTGATCAGATTAGCGGTCATACTTTCAACGATGTGGGCCGTATAAACGATAAGGGTACCATACGTTTGGAGTGCCGGGAAAAAAAGTAATCACGTACGCCCACAGGGTCCCAGGTTGTGGGTTGGCTATTGCCTGTATATTTTTGTTTCTGTTCATGTAAGTCTTCCCGGTTCGTGTTTTTTTGGGCACTTTCTAGATTCTCTGTTTGTACGGGCCGAGTGGCCCGACTCCCTCTTTTAAGGCTTTTAATAAGTTTGTTCGAGTAAAAGTTCTCTTTATAAAAATCACAATCGGAAGGTTTTTTCTTTAAGGAATAATTTTTCTTCATAGTCTATTAAATATGAATTATATTGTAGTTTATATACAAATGCTTTAATTTAATTTTATGATTAAATAAAATAAATTTTTTAAAATTTTAAAGTTTTTTATTTATATATAAATTTATATTAATTAATTTTATTTTAAAATAAGAATTTCTATATTTATTTATTACTTAGACTTAGGGACAAAATCATTCTTTGACTTGAAGGATTTTGACCCTTTAAAATTTTTAAAACTTGATAAAAATCAAATTTTGAAAGGTATTTTTATGAAATATATTATATAAAAAATTAATATTTGTCTTTCTTTAAATTTTATTTTATAAATTAATCCTTCCAAATTAAATTTTTTAATTTTACTCTTATTTAAATTATAAAGAAGTTCAATTTTTTAATCTGTATGAATATTACCATTCTCTAAATTGAAAAACTTGACCTAAAACTAAGATGTAGATATAAAGGGCCGCACATCCCCCTGCTGCACTAAATTCATAAGATCAGATCCATGGGAACTTGGGTCCGCACGAACCGCAATCCAAAGGAGAATTCTCATTGTCTAGCATGATCTTTCTCGGCTGGTACATACCATGCATGCATTAATTATTGGTTCATGTTTTACTAATTGTACTTTGATCATTACGACTTAAGTGGACATAATGCCGCCTGGCTCAGTGGCCCTAATATATAAGAGAAACAATTGCTCTGTTATATTTTGTTTTATTAATACTGATGAAATAATGATAGAGAAATGATCTATGCTTGATTTAATATTTATTCTTAATTTGCTGATCTCCTGCTTTGTCCATCGATCTCTTACTGCTCGATCCAACAGATAATATAATATAATATAATATAATACATTTGTCATTTTCTTTATCTTTAGGAGAAATAACTGACGGCAAACGGCGTGACCTTACAGGAAAATAAAATGAGAACATTAATTTTCTTCACCTCCCATAATTGAGGTGGTGAGATGTTTTGCTTGCCATATATTAATCTAAAAATAATGTTAATTCACTTAAATCATTTTTGTTAGGGATGTATTTCGCGGCTTAGACTTGGTGGTGATCTAGTTAACTTTAACCTACAAATTGAGAGAGAATTGGGGATTAAGATTCGAGATCTCTCCGATGCTAACATGAAAGCTTAACATGAAAGTATGAACATAAGAGAGTATTGAGAACGTAACCTGGTTTATGATATGTTGGATGTTATTTATAACTGTTTTTACGTTGAACCTGTAGATGGGGATAGCTGATGGCGTTCGGTGACTATCCGATCGTCATCCAACCAATGATGGCCTAGTTCCTTCCATCTCATTTTAGCCGTATCAATTTTCCTCATCAATGACTGGTAAGGTTAGATCCCAGATAGTAATTAATGCGGCACACTTCGTCCAGTCCTAGGCTCGTTCGTGTTCTCTATCTCAATACCCCTATCCCGCGAATCCTTATCTTAGGAACTTCGATGGGAATTCTATGTTCCCCTTTCTTGTCATTGCCTTGTTTGGTTTCTCTTTTGGGCTCAGGCATCGAGTCGACTCGTTCCACGGGGCCTCCCGACCTGATGTGGCTTATACGAGACGACTTACCTGTTGACCTCACGTGACTCTTTTCAGGGTCACTTGTTTTCCTATGTGACTTAGGCTCAAGTGGTTCATCTTCTGAGGGTGATTCATCTCTCGTGCCAACGTGGCATTTAATGCACCTGGGTTGTCACGTCCTGTCGCTTTGACTTTTGAACCGCCAATGCCGCTCATATGCCACGTCGCCAAGTGATGATTGGTTCGTGTTCAACATGGGCATGTCATCATTACTCGGCTTTATATTACTATGCACGTCTATTGCTTCTGATTGGCTCGTGTCGAGCACACCCCATGCCCCCAAGGATCATGTCGGGTGATTAACTGTCATGTTGCTTCGTTTCTCGCATGTTTTTAATCCCCTTCTGATTACAAATATCCCTAAGCCCTATTTATTCTTCATCTTCTCCCATCCTTTTGTCGCCAGCCACCTCTTCTTTTCTCTAGTTCCTCATTAACGTTCAAGCTTTCAATCCTTTTTAAGCTTTACTTCTATGGCTGCCTCTGGCCCCTCCCCTTCTTTTGCCGGTCACGGGTAGACATCCACCTTCTTCACTTCTAACGTCAACCCCTCGAAGAAGAAGCACAAAATTCCTTGATGAATCAACTTGGAGGCACCATAAGCAAACGTGAAGGCTTGCGACACCTCGGGGAGAGCACATAAGGTAGTGATATTTCCCATAGTATTTGAAAAAGGTTCTGCTTCCCATTCATAAGGCTTGTTTAGGAGGTCCTCCATTTTCTGGGCCTAGCCCCAACCCAAATTTTACCAAATGGGTGGCATCTGTTACTGGCCAGCTACATGGCCTTCCAGATCGTGCTTTCAATGAGAAACGATATCTATCCGAACCTGACGGCTCAGGTATTCTTTTCACTATACCGACTGGTGTGTCAAAACGGAAACATCACAAGCTTTCAGATCAGGCGCAATGACCGCAAGCTGATCCGAATGGAAGATAAGCATTCAAGCACAAAAGATTATTACAGGAGGTTTTTGTTCATCTCGAGAAATGGCTGGAAATTTCCAAGGGTGAAATTGATTTCTCGGTTCAAGTAGACTAAGGTTTCCTCCCTTCAGTGAGGCACCTGGACATGGTCATTACCCTTCGAGAAACAGATAGGGTGGACGCAGTGTTGGCTTGGGGTCGGGTGGATCTTGACCTGCTGTGGTCTGATACTCTCTTGACCGACGAGAATGTTTGGAAATACTTGGTCCAGCCGGGCAGGTCCTATGTTGAGGGCCAAAACCTTTTGGGGGTTCCTGAGGATCCCTTTACTCAATCTCGCAAACGTGGCTCAAGTTGGAGAGATCAACGGGAGAGAAGGGTGAAGACCATCATGACGAGGGAACATCTTCGGGGGGATCTTGGCACCCTCGTCAAATCCGATCTCCATCTCCTGCCTCATCGACCGAACTGCAACCCACTAAAGCAGAACAAACGAGGTCCAAGGCTCGTAGGTTGGTCACTGAGGCTCAGGTGGAGGTAGCTCAGATGGCTGGGGTCGAATCTTTAGATAATGAGGACATCGATGTGACCTTCGTGCAGGCCCTAGAAGAGGGAGCCGTGAAGGTGAGTTAGTTGCCCGACCCCCCGCTTTCTTTTCTTGAACACGATTTTTATCCTAAAAAGAGGGCTAGGATGACGACCAGAATGACCCTGATGAGGAGGAAGTCCAATCGGGTCGAGAGGAGAGCCAAGAAGGCAACCATGGTGGTGATGGGGGTGAAAAAGACGGCCACCAGGAGGTGAAGATGGAAGCGTTAGTTCCGAGGGGGATGCTCGGGTGGAAGGGACCACTAGTCGCTCGAGAGAAGATGAGGGCGACCGTGATATAAATGAGACTCCAGGTGGGGGTGAGGTCCCACTTGTGATTCTCACTGACGAGTCATCCCTGAACAACATCCAATTTTTGAGATGGAGTCGACTTCTAGGGCTCGACCAGAGTCTTCTCGATGCCCTCCTCCTCGTCCTAAGTTTCCCCATCATTTTCCCTCTCCCTTTCGATTCCAAAACGGAGTTGTTGCCTCGGAAAACTTTTTGACTCGGAACCATGTCAACAAAGGGGGAAGGAGGTGCCTCAGTAGTGGTGGCAAAATCCAGCTCCGGGCGCTTCTTCACGTTTTGAGCAGGCCAGGGCAGATGCCACCAAACGAGTGGCTAAAATACTAGAGCCTCTTTTGGCCCAAGTAAGGTTTTATTACTCATTCTTTTTGTCTCTTACTTTCATCAAGCTTGACTAATAGTCCTTTCTGTGCTTAGGTTGCAGGGCAAGTTGCTAGGGCAATTGGCTCTGAATTTATGGAGTTCGGGGAGATCAACCAGGAGCTCGAGACAGTCTGTAGGTTCAGTTACTTAAAATTGAAGCGGACTGAGGGGCAGCTCGAGGCTTCCAAGCACACTTGCAAGGGACTAGTTAAAATCGTCGAGGATCTGAAAACGGAAAAGGAAAGCCTAGAGAGGACTAATATCTTCCCTTCAAAATGAACTGGACACTGCCCGGGAGTCTTTGGCTGCTACTAATTGAAGGTGTGTCCATCTTCTTGAAGCCCGAGCTACTGTCGAGAAAGACCAAGCGTATGTGGAAACAGAATTGGTTACTCGGAGATCAAAACTGGCTACCTCTGCTCAAGAACTTGCCTCGAATGGGGAGGCCTTTGAGGCTTTAGAACACACCCGGGTTGCTCGAGAAGAAGAGTTAGTCACTTTTGAGCACACGCGAGTTGCCTAAGAGGTCGAATTGATGGGAGTCTGAGTCGCCTTAAACGATGCGAATAGGAGGTTGGCAAAACTCAAGCTCCAATTGTCTCGAGCAACGACCGCTCGCAACTCTGCCTGGGGTTATAGTTACGTCGAGGGTTTGCGCAGGTTGGGGGCTGAGCTTCTGGCAAACTCCAGGCTCGACATTGAAGCCCCTCAACCTGAGGCCCCTTCGGCTAGTTCGTGTTGCTAAGAAGTTTGAGAAAAAGATCGGGAAGTCCAATTATCCCTATTTTGACGACCTAACTCTTCCTCCCCCTTCATTGGGACTTAGCCTTGTAACATTTTTCTTTTCTTTCTTTTTTTTTTAATAAAAAAAATATATGGAATGAAGGGGTTTTTGTTTCTTACTCAACTTTATTCATTTATGCATTCAGTCCTTTATTTTATTTCTCTCATTCGGTATCCCACAAATTCCTACCAAAAGTACTTGGTTAGGAATTGTCTAAGGCTCGGGAGGTTTTATACTTAGGTGTGGTGTCTGGGAGTGGACTTTTACCCAGCAAATTCCTGCTAAGGATGCTCGAACAAGAATTGCATAAAATTCAAGTAATTCTGCTCGGGTCTAGTGCCCGGTCTTGACCCTGTGGGAATTGATATTGCGTGGGTGGTTAACCACCCCGTGGGAGTTAACTTCGAGTGGGTGTGTTAAGGGCTTGGGTTTGGTGCCCGGCCTCGACCTCGCAAGAGTTGACATCACGTGGGTGTGTTGAGGGCTCTGGTATGGTGCCTGGTCTCAACCCCATGGGAGTTGACATCACATGGGTGTATTGAGGGCTCAGGTTTGGTGCCCGATCTCTACCCTGTGGAAGTTGAGCTTATTTGAGGAGAGTGATAGCTTCTTCATGAATTTCAACACTTGATCTCATTGATAACACTGATTTACAAGATTCAAGGTAGAATACGCATGTACAACATCAAACATAGTACCTATTCAGGTGTTCAGCATTCCATAGGTGGGGTAGCTAGGCCCCTTGGCTATTTTTTAGTCAATATGAATTTGGTCTATTGGTCACTATCACAATGTATTGTCCTTCCCATCAGGGTCCTAATTTTCCTTTTACTGGGGTGGTGACGCCTGTTTGTCTCAACACCATGTCCTTAATTCGGAAGCTGCGCGGCTTTGACTCGCCTATTGAAGTATTGCTCCATCTTTCACTTGTTGTTGGCAATTTGGGTGAGGGCTTTCTCTCGTCAACTATCTAGCAAATCTAACTGTTATGCCACTTTGTTATTATTGGTTTTTGCGTTGAAGTGTTGAATATGTAGTGTGGGCATCCCGACTTCGACGGGGATCAGTGCTTGACTCCCGTATGTGAGGGCGAATGACGTCTAGTTGGTGGGAGTTCGAACAGTCATTTGATATGCCGAAAGTACTCACAATAGTTCATCTGCCCATGCTTCCTTGTACTCCCTAAGTCGTTTCTTCAGCGTGAAAAAAATCATCTTGTTGGTTGTCTCGACCTGTCCATTGGCCTATAGGTGTCTAGGTGAGGAGTACTTCACTTTGATCTTAAGTTCGGCGCATCACTCTCGAGAATGACCATAGTCAAACTATTTCTCATTGTCCGATATAAAGTTCTGAGGTATTCCAAATCGGCAAATTACGAACCTCCATAAGAACTTAGTGATGGCTTGGGAGGTGATGCTGGTAAGGGCGTCGGCCTCAACTCATTTCGTGAAGTAGTCAATCGCCACCATAACGAACTTGGCTCCTCCTGTCGAGATTGGGAAAGGTCCGATCAGGTCCAGGTCCCACTAAGCAAAGGGTCATGGAGTCGAGATCGATGTGAGCTCCTCGGGTGGGGAATGGGGTATCCGACACCTTGGGCATCTCTTGGTGAACTTCTTGGCATCTTTAAGTGAGCAAAGCCAATAGTATCTGGCTCGTGTCACCCTTACAGCCAGGGCTCTTCCTTTTATATGGGCTCCACAAATTCTCTCGTGAATTTCTATGAGTACATATTGGGCTTCCTCGTGGGATGGACATTTGAGTATATGTTCGGAGAAGCCTCTTTTATATAATGTTCTTTCTAGTAGGACAAACTGAACCAACCTATTTTTGATCTTTCGTGCTTCATCTGTGTCACTAGGAAGTTTACCTTCTTGTAGGTATCTGATGATGTTGGTGGCCCAGTCTGGAATGGTAGTGGCCATACTTGCAAACTCCTTTCCAATGGAAGGTGCATCTGCTGATTGAATTTTTAATGTGTTTCAGGGGTGGATGTTCTTCTCGCCCGGTTGCAATTTTGGCAAACTAGTCTGCTTTCTGATTCTCTGCTCTCGGGACTTGATGCAACCAGAAATAGCTAAAGTTGTTCTTCTCGTCTCACACAAGTTGGAGATACTTTTGTAATCTTTTGCCTTTTGTGGCGTACTGGCATAATACTTGGCTGACAACTACTTGTGAATCTACTTTGTCCTCTACTTCAATTGTCCGCAGCAATCGGGTTATAGTCATTCCAACCAATAACGCCTCATACTCTGTCTCTTTGTTGGTTATTTTGAAGGTTAGTTTTATGGTGTAGTTGTGTTTGGTGCCTTGAGTAGAGCTGATATGTATTCCCACACCTCTCTTGGCTTGGCACGAGGAACCATCGATATACAATTATTAGGGTTGACCTCAAGATTGGTTAGAAATTTCCTCAGGGAAACTTGTGAACTCTGCTATGAACTCTGCTATGACTCGACTAGAATGTCAAGTCAAACTCACTCAGTTCAATCACCCATTTGGCTAACCGACCAGAGGTGTCGAGTTTCTGGAGGATGGCCTTGAGGGATTGATCTGTCAGGACTCTGACAGAATGAGCCTGGAAATAAGGATGCAGTCGGTGGGCTGCTACTGGGAAGGCAAACACTAACATCTCGGTCTGAGGGAATCTGGCTTCGGGGCCTCGGAACACCCAGTTGACATAGTAGACTAGTTTTTGCCCCAAGTCTGGCTCGTGGGTCAGGACAGCAGTGGTGGCACGAGGTGACACCGCTAAATAGGCCATAAGTGTCTCTCTTGGTACAATCTGGCTAAGTAGCAGAGGACAAGTCAGGTAGCCTTTCAATTCAGTGAATGTCTGTTCACAAGTTGTATCTCATTCGTGGGCCCTTCGAAGGACCTAAAAGAATGGTAGGCATCAGTCTGTCAACCTGGCAATAAAACGGCTGAGCGCAACAACTCGTCTGGCCAATTGCTAAACTTCCTACAAGTTTCGCGGAGACATCATGTCGAGGATGGCTTGGACTTTTTTCGAGTTAGTTTCGATTCCTTATTCAGAAACCATATGCCCCAGGAATTTGTCCAACTCGACCCCGAATGTGCACTTGGCGAGATTAAATTTCATCTTGTAACGTCGTAGGACAAAGAATGCCTCTCTAAGGTCTGTCAAATGATGTTCAAGCTTCTGGCTCTTCACTAAAAGATCATCAACATAGACCTCTATGTTCCACCCGATCTGATTTTTAAACATTCGATTAACCAAATGTTAGTAGGTTGTTTCGATATTCTTGAGTCCAAATGGCATTATGGTGTAACAACAAAGCTCCGGGTCTGTAATAAATGTCATTTTCTCCTCGTCTTTCAAGCTCATTTGGATCTGGTTGTATCGTGAACACGCGTCCATGAAACTGAGTGAGTGCCCTGCCATCGATCTACAATTAGGTCGATACGTGGTAGAGGGAAGCTGTCTTTGGGACAGATTTCCTTAAGGTCGGTGAAGTCCACGCATATATGCCATTTCTCACTCGTTTTTTTTTTTACGTGCACTACGTAAGAAAGTCACTCTGGGTAGTGAACTTTCCGAATGAACCCCGCATCTCGCAACCTATCGACCTCCTCTGCTATGACTGCGTATTTCTTAGTATAGAAACTCCTCCTTTTCTGTTTGACTTTTTGTGCCGTTGGGTCAATGCACAAATGGTGTTCAATGATTGATTAGTCGATCCTAGATATGTCTGCGTGCGTCCAGGTGAACACATATTTATACTCAATAAGAAGGTTCTTTAGTTCTCCCTTCAGTTCTAGGCTTATTATGGTCTCCATAAGTTTGGTCTATTCTTAACACGTTTGGTTAACTAGAACTAGTTCCAGTGGCTCGTTGGCTTCTACTTGCCTCAAGGTTCCTTCATCTCTTACTTCTTCATTCCAGTCCGCTCGAATGGGAGGTGGCAAAATGCCTATGCTTTCTGGGTCGATGTTTACTATCGCAACCGCCTTGGCATCGTACCTTAGTTCGCGGACATAACGTTTTCTGGCCAAGACCTGCTCTCCTTTGGCTTCTCCCACTCCTTAGTTGATTGGGAATTTCATTTTGAAATGATGGGTTGACGTGACAGCATTTAAGTTGTTCAGCATTGTCCTCCCCAAGATGGCATTGTAAGAGGAGGGGGCCATGACGACGAGGAAGTCAGTCATGGTCGGAGCGGTCCTAGGGGTTGTGCCCTCTAAAATTGAGAGGGTGATGACTCACACTGGTTGGATCACTTCACCTGCAAAACCCTTTAGAGGAACCTAAACCGGTCGTATTCGATCGTGACTGATTCTCATTTGGGTAAAATCTTCCCAGAACAAGATATCCACCAAACTGCTGTTGTCTACCAATATTCATCTGATTGTGAAGTTGGCTAGTAGCATGGTAATTACCAATGTGTCGACATGGGGGTGGATGATACCTTTCTCATCCCTTTCACCGAAGACGATTGAGACTTGTCGGGAGTTTCGAGCTCTTGCTCCTGGGGTATTGCTCGCAGTGTATATTTCCTTGTATCTGGCCTTCCTAGCATGTGCTTTTTGGTAGGAGGAAGTTGTACCCCATTTTGTGATACCTCCCACAATAGTCCTGATTTCGCCAAGTGTGCAGCTAGATGGTGGGGTGCTTCTGCTACTATCACGCCTTTGCTTCCTCCCACAAAGCGACCTAGATCGACTCCTCCTTCGCTGGTTGCATTGCCGATCATCATCTTGTTTTTTCTTAAGGGCCTAACAATTTTCTATGTTGTGCCCTTGGGACCTATGGTACTTGCAGTACATATTCTCTCACCTGCTCTGCTCTGGCTCTTGCCTCGAACATGATTGGTAGTCGTCTTCGACTGCTAGATTGGCGTGCAACCATAGAAGTCTGTGCACCCATGTGGGGTCTCGACTAGAGCTCCTTTTGTGGTTGGTTGCCATGTGATTGACTTGTTGGAGCTCCCCCCATTGAGGGGTAGTCAGGGCTTCAAGGGTGTCTTCAGCTTTGATGAACACGTCAGTGTGGTCCATAAACCCGTTCAAGGTGGTCGAGGTCTTCTGGGTGATCTCAGTCATAAAGGGGCTCCTAGGCCATATGCCACCTAGGAGCACTGTTAGTGTAATCTTCTCATCTTGGTCGTCTGTCGTCATTTTTTTCCTGTTGAATCTAGTTATGTACTTCTTCAAGCTTTTAGTCTCTCTTTGTTTGACAATTAGGAGATATGTTGCAAGGTGCCTCCTCTTTCGGCTAGCCATGAATTAGGTGGTTAAAAGCCGAGCCAATCCTTCAAAAGTATCGACGAAACTCGGGGGAATAGTCCTGAACTATGTTCAGGCTACCCCCCTTAACGTCAAGGGGAATGTCATTCCCCTTGACAAGCCATTTCATTAAGATAATCATGCATGTTTATGTGCGCATTGAATGCTTTTAAGTGTTCTACCGGGTATTTGGACCGGTCATAAAACTCCACTTGGGAGACTTTGAATTTTGAAAGATACTGTCATTTAGTTAGAGCCGTAAGGTGTCCCTATGCTCCCTCTTAATGAGCTTGACCTCATGGGTAGGTCGATCAGTTTGGTCATTCCTGTATACTTGTCTCTGAGATCCTTGATCTCGACATGCATTTGGCATCATTTCTCTTCAGACGCGTCATTTTCAACGTTGCGTCCTGAGTTCACATCTTCATTAAGGCTGGTCTTGTTATGAGTTCTGTGTTCTTCGTCGCGCTGCCATAAGGCAGCATTCTCCTCGGTCAACTTCCTAATCATTTCCTCCATCACTACTAGTCTTGCTTCCATGGCATGGCCTTGGTATTCTTCAATGCTAGTCGTTTGGGAACACATCGTGGTTGGCATGTGAAAGGTACGCTCCTATGGAACAACCATCCCACAGACGAAGCCACTATTAAGGATGTATTTCGCGACTTAGCCCTCTACGGTGATCCAATCGACTCTAACCTGCAAATTGGGAGAGGAGGTGGGGTCGGGATCCGGGACCTCTCTTATACCAAAGTCAGTTTCTGGAGAGAAAGCTTGAGATGAAAATAAGAGAGTATTGAAAACGTAACATGGTTTATGATATGTTCTCTTACGATGAACTTGTAGATAGGGATGGTTGGTGACGTTAGGTGACTCTATTCAATCGTCACCTAGCCAATGATGGCCTAGTTCCTTTCATTCCATCTCAGTCGTATTAATTCCTGTCATCAATGACTGGTAAGGCTAGATCCCGAGTAGTAATTAATATGGCATACTACGTCCAATTTCAGCAATTAATGCAGCATATCTAACTCAACCTTGCATTTAATAAGGTACTTTGCTCGACGAAGTTATGTCTCATTATCTTTAATGCAGAGGCAGAGGTAGTGAAAGGATGTCTGAGTTGGACATCCTGACACCTCTTCAAATTCTGTGGACGCTCGAGATTACTTGAGCTCATCTTCACAGTTGGAAAAATGGTCAGATAATGTGAACTCTCTCTTCTAGTACTTTTCCTTTACCAACCTAAGTTTGAACTCGAGTCGACCATAGACATTATAGGCTTTATATCATGAGTGGGCTAAGCCCGTTCGGATTCTCTCTCGCACTTTTATTTTTGTAATAGTAATAATTCTTCTCGTTTCTAAATCTAATATATACCGATCATAATGATCTAATCTTATTATAATAACTTTTCAGTGATTGGACTTTAACATTATTTTCATTATCATTAGATCCAGTGGTTTTATATATATATATATATATTATGGATATATCTATCAAACATATGTAAAATTAAACGGCCTATTATATATGCCAGATTGCAAAAGAAAATATTAGCTAGTATTTTAAGTTTTGTTATAAAATTAAAAAAAAAATTACTACTATTACAAGATAAATATAAAAGAAACTTTTAAAAAACTTTCTGAAACTTTCTTCCTTCTATATATTTTCTTATGAATTTCATCATAATTGAAACCCATATTTATAAGCGTTGAAATTACTATACAAGTTACTATGCAAGACTTAAAATAATGGTGATGGGGTCATTCACAAAATAATTAAGGGAGCGAGGACCGCCCCTAATAATTTATAACACTCCCCCTTGAATGACTACTCATAAAAAATCTGTTTCGTTAAAATCTTACCAAAGAAAAACCCAGTGGGAAGAAAAATCAATGGCGAAAGAAAAAGAGTACAGTCTTATTATGTATCCACAAGTGCTTTAAGATTGCCTCATTAAAACCTTACAAAGGAAAACCTAGTGGGACAAAACCTTAGCGAAATAAAAAGAGTACAATCAGCACAAGTTTTCAGGACTTTTACTCCCCCTGAAAAGTGCATGACGATAAATTTTTGAGTCTTCACATTTTAATATTCTGCACAATTTTTTTGAATGTCGCAGTTGGTGATGCCTTCGTGAATAAAATTGACAGATTATCACTTGATCGTATCTTTGATATATCCTCTTTTGATTTGAATAATAAGTAGCATTATCTTCGTATAAAATTGTTGGACTATCATTGATCATGGGAAGACCGCACTTTTCTTGAATATGTAAAATCATTGATCTCAATCGAAATACACTCTAAATTTGTTTTCATGAATTACAATAATCTCTGAGTGATTTGAAGATGTAGAAGATAATATCTGGTTGACAAACTTAGTAAAAATCTGATACCTACAGTAATATTTAAACTCCCCATGATAATATGCATTAGTGTTTCAAGTAATAAGCAAACATTATTTCAACATATATAACAGATTACGAATTCAAACATGATTTCCATTTAAATAATGTATTAGAGAGAACATGATAATATTTTTATCTAAAATTTTCTCCCCCTCATTCGACGTTATTAGGGAGAACTTGTTTATATACGGCGGAAATAACATTGGAAACCATCCATGTATGATAAAAGCTGTAAAAGCTTTGAGGTCTAATATTATCGGTTTGGTGGAAAATCAAATCCGTTTGACATTATTGACAAACGAGATCTTGAAGAAATTTGAAGGTTTCGGGTTGTTGTTTTAAATATAACCAATTACCATTGGTTTACTCCAGCAAAAAGATCTCACATTCCTCATAGATTCAGTTATTATTCATCTAGAACGATATTATGTCTGATAGAAATTCTAATGTCCCAGATTTGAACCATGAACCTTTTATACCTCAACCACTTATATTTTCTCCTGAGACCGTAAATACCATGATAGGAGCAGAGATATATCTTTCTAGTAAATCTAATCCTGAAATTGTTGCAGCATCAAGAACCCTCAGTACTCAATATGCTGCATTTCTTACAACCATGTCTCAAAGGCTACTGGCGAGAACAAGTGAGGTTGATCATCTTAAAAATCAAATATCTGAATTACATCAAACGCTTGCAACTAAAGATAGAAAAAATAAAAATTTGAGACAAGAAAATAAGGAGCTGAAGAAATTTATAAACTGGTATTCTTGTGACCTGAAAACATGAGTAAAAAAGCTGGAACGAGAGAGAGCTCAGATACAAAGTTAATAGCAGCAACTAACGGCAGAAGTTCAGCATTTACAAGAAAATAGGGATAGCTATAATTAATCTCGCTGGTTTTTGAAATTATGCATCCAACATATCTTGTAAAGTGAGATTTGAAGAGATGATGGCTTGTCTTGTTCTTATTTCCATTTCTATAAGAACCGTCTTTAGTTTCATATAGTTCGCATCAAATCTTCTTCTCATATCTATAACTCATCTATATTGCATTCTTATTCTACAAATTTCCAATGACTCATTAATTTCCTTTCAATATTTCTCATGATCAATATATGAGGTATCCTTCACCTTAATTATAAGTAGTTCCTGCATCTTCCGCAGGTACCATGTTGCAGCAAGCGAATGATCTGGCTAATAAGTCAGATCGTGAAGCCGTTTATAAGCTAGTGACTCTTGGCACCCGATACTCCTCCTCTATTTTCGAATTTTCCAAACGATTACAATCCAAAAATTGTGAGATTGAGGAGCCTAACAAAAAGGTTTCCGTACTTCAACGACTCGTTCAAGAATCTGACAGAAAAATTACAGACTTAAAGTAAGAAAATAAGAATTTAAAATCTTTACTTGCTTCTTCATTTTGACTGCCTAATTCTTTAGATAAAGATGACATGTTGTTTTATGAAGAGCAAATGCATTTGAGAGATGGGGCTAGAAGTTTCAAATTCTTGTAACTCATCTATAAATTGAATAATAAGATCTTTCCTTTTCAAATGCATTTCTTAAATTTATAGCAGCCCTTGTAATCTCTTCACGAGTTCTAACAAGGTAAATTATCAACGTAAACTGCAATAATGGAAAATCCGGGTTATGATAAAATACATGGACATATAGGATTATTCTCAAATCCTTCTTTCAATAGATACTTGTTGATTTAATTATACCACATGCGTCCAAATTGCTTTAACCCATATAAAGGTTTTTGAAATTTTATAAAGTACATACTCCTAAATGTACTTGGATTAGATGCTTTAAATATTGTATATCTTTATATATGTAATGATCTAATGATCCTTATAAATATGTAGTGACCACATTCATTAACTGCATATATAATCTTTTTGTAATAATCAAATCGATTAAAAATATGAATGTTATTGCATTCATAACAAGGAAATATGTTTCCTCATAACTACTCTCGGGTTTCTGCAGGAAACTTTGTACGAAAAATTATACCGACAATTTCATTTTTCTTTCGTATAAATACTCATTTATATCTGACAGATATTACACCCTTTGGTGTTTGGAGAACAGGTCCAAATGTATCTCGCTTCACTAGCAAGTTTAATTCAGTTTCAATAACTCCTTTCCATTTTGGCCAATCATTTCTATGTCGACATTCTTTGACGGTTTTTTACTCACTTTCTTCATTAGTTCTGGTAATGTCAAGGGCCATCATATATGAAATATGTTGTCGACAACAGTTTTATTTCTATCCATAAATTTTTCAGTACTCATAAAATGTATTGATATCTCATTGTTCCTCTCCAAGGAAAAACATTTCATGAAACACCTATACAGGAGGTTCCTTTTCAGGAGATTTGTACTCTTCAGAAATTTTCTCTTCAGGAGTTATACTCTTCAGGAGTTATCTCTTCAAGAGTTACACTCTTCAGGAGGTTTCCTCTTCAGGAGGCTTATATTTTATACAGAAAATACGGTCTTTTCATAAGCACTGATTTTTTTTTCCTCTTTTACACCAATAGGTTTTCAACGCTTCAGGCGTATCTTAGACTCATTTATTACTGTTTTAATAACTTGTCCTTCAGGGATTTCAATTCTTGCTTAAGCATTAACTGCAGTAATATATGATTTTACAACACCTTTAGCAGATAGGTAATCCTCTGAACTTCTGGTTCATATTCATTTGTAAGAGAATCAAATTTAGAAAGGATTTTATTATCTCAAATAATTTTTATCGTGTTTCAGACACCGATATTTCATTATTTCAAAACATGATGAAATATTAATAAACTTACATATAAAAGTTTAGTATAAGTAAATCAAGTGTTTGGCCGTATAACAAGTATGTGACCACTGTTCAGTCATACTACATCTTATGATTAACATCTTCATCTTTCTATAAAGAATTATTCTGGGAGCCTTTACCTTTCTCTGAGTTGGATCACTTCTGGTGATACGATATATTTTTATCATCTTTAGTGTTATCGCTTTTGGAACCAACACTTCTATAGTTTTTCTACCACGTCTACGTCCTTGATTCCTTTGAAATAATGCACCGTTCACTTATGGGAATGGTGTAAATTTAATATTATTAATAGGACGAAACTGATGATTTATTAACAAAAACTCATTATTTAGCTTAACCACTGTAAGACAAAATAAAAATTCAGAATATTTGTTGAACTTTCGCTCTCGATATTACTACTGCAAGAGCACATTCGAGGTATGAAAAATAATATATGTCTTCTTTTAAATATCATCATCAGTGACTTTCTCACTATATAATTTTAATTTTGAGTTGATTTTAAAGAGTGCAGAATATTCAATACCACTATTAAAATCTTGCAACCTCAGGTGCAATAAGTCATAATGATCTTTTGAGAGGATTACATCTTCTGGTGTTCATATCTCTCTATTAATTCATTTCACACAGTAAGATGATTTTTCACCATAAGATACACAGCACGGTCCTTCAGGGACACATGATTTTCTTCTATGATTGTATTTCTCAAGTTCATTATCATATTCAAATAAATCTCATCAAGTATTTTGGATAAATAACTTTTTCTAGAAATGTCAATAATAATAAATCTCAATATTTGACATTATATATATAAATTATAAAAATAAATTTGTGAATTTAAGAAATATATTCACATTATCATGAGAATAAAAATAAAATTTTATCAAGTAATTCAGCAATATTACCTTTAATATTTATTTCGAGGACTGCAAATAATGTATTGAAAAATTTACTTGAAGTAGAAGACTACTAGTTTCAGTATCGGTAGAATCTCGTGCTGATAACGTGTTATAAAACTAAAAAAAAAATACTACTATTGCAAGAGAAATATAAAAGAAACTTTTAAAAAACTTTCTGAAATTTTATTCCTTCTATATATTTTCTTATAAATTTCATAATAACTGAAACCCATATTTATAGGCGTTGAAATTACTATACAAGTTACTGTGCAAAACTTAAAATAATTATGGTAGGATCATTCACAAAATAATTAAGGGAGCGGAAATCACCTCTAATAATTCATAACTAAGTTTTTATTTTTAGGAATATGTGTATATATACATATATAGAGGCGCCGGCCTCTGTTAAAGACGACAGCACTACACACTCTCTCTCTCTCTCTCTCAAAAGTTCTATATTAATTCACAATGAAGGCCTAATGCAACAAAGTAAGAAAAAAATCTATCTAATTTCTTATTATTTATATAATTTTAATGAATTTTATTTTATATAATTTTATTTTATATAATTTTATTTTTAATCAAATATTTAATATATAAATAATGAATAAAAAAATAAATTAGTTAAAAAAATAAACATTAAAATATTATAAAATTATAAAAAAATAAAAATTAATGATATGTAAAAATTAAGGAGTTAAGTAAAAATCCTCATAAAGTAATGCACAAAAATAAATGTTTATAGATTTAAATTATCTTGAAGACGTCGCTGTCATGAATTTCTATTGACTGAGTCCTGAACTAAACATGTGGCTGTAAATTTTCATTCCATCGACTTAGAGCACTAGAATTAATATATCAAATAAATTATCAAACAAAAATTTAATAAATCTGTGCTAAAAAAATGTTATATTAGACTCATTAAATTTTATGATGTCTAATTTTAAGCTATAATAATTATTTTCAATTTTTTATATTTAAAAGATCACTCTTTACTTATTAAATAAATACTTTAATATATTTTTTTCACTTTATTTTTCTCATTTTCTCTTCTTTTTTCAGCCTCTCGCGCTTAATCCCAGAAGTCATTCTTACGAATTCTGATTGTTTTGGAAACTGGCCTCCTGCATCAGATAAGACAACTTCAAGCATACAGATCAGCATATCCGGGGGCCCTTTTCATGACATCCACCCGATTTTGTTTAATGAACTTTATTGTTCTTTCCTGTTTATGTTTTTTGTAGCCTTTAGTATTTTTGGCCAGGACTTGATATTTTTTTCTTCAGAAAATTTTGAGAATAAAAAAAAATAATTATAAAAAACTGTGGGAAGAGATAATTAATATCATACCTGGCTAATTCAAATCCACTTCTCGCCAACTCCTTTATACTAATTTTGTGCTGACTCTATATGCACAAAATAACTATTAAAGTATTAAATTAAATTATTAATATATAGAGTAATTACAAAATACAAAAAAATATTTAAATATATTCTTATTAAATAAAATATTATAATATTATTATTTTAATGAATGTAATGATAAATCTAATATGAAATTATAAATTTAGAAGTGTTAAGAATTTATTAAAATTGTACTTTCTATCAATTTTAAAGAAAATTTTGATGTATCCAATATTAATACTCTTATGAGACTATAGAAGGACACTTGGGATTCATTTGTATGTGTAAAGCCTAATGAGATCCTCTATGTTATCCTTTAAAGTACATTATTAAAATTCACTTGTTTTATTTTATATAGTGACTGTTATAACATATTATATATCAGCTTATCTATTTTTTTTTTATTTAAATATTATATTTTTAATTTTTTCATCAATCATTTAAATATTTGTTTCAGTTCAATAGAATATGCAAACTGCAACTTCTCTTCTTTCCCAACGACAACTACTAGGGATTGAAGCTGGCGACTACTGCAACCGTTTCTTTCCTTTCCCAATGGGGTTTAAGCTTGCGACAATCTACATAGAGCAACGACGAGGGACTTTAGTTTTTTGGGGCCTAGAATCGGGGAGGGAGGAGGGGAGGGGACGGGTTTAACATGCTCCGCTGGTGTGCTACACAAAGAAAAGAGAAATAATAAAATATTTATACATTGATGAACAAGATCTCGCTACATGTAACAGTTTCATTGTAACAGATCAATTCATTTTAAAAAAATTACATGCTGCAATCTCGCATGAATTTAAGAATGTTTTCATGTATTTTAAAGAAATATGCATTTTAGCGTAACAAAAAGTACAAGAGTGCTTTAGTGAAATTATTTTGGTTTATTCTCCGATAATAGTTTATCCGAGCCCATTAACAGCCTCAATATAATCAGTATTTTTATTTTTAACAAATATAATAACAAATACATATTCATGAATATTCCTGTGATAAGTAGTATGGTCCATGCTAAATAAGCTTACCAATAGCATCACTGAATTACTTTCAAACTAGTACCATAGGGAAATTATCTGAGCTGCAAATTAAGTACAAACAGTGACGATCCCATACATGCATGCGTGGCATGAGTTACTGCAGCAGTACCACGCATACAAATATTACGACCAGCATGCACCTTAAAATTATGGCAATATAATAAATTAAGAATAATGATATATTTATTATCCATCTACCACTTTTTAATTATTTTTTTTATTTTTTTAAATTTTTATTTTTACTTAATAGTTAAGAAAGTGATTATTAATAAAATTATAATTTTATTAAATTTTTTCTTAATGATTAAGAATGTTAAAAAATATTTAAAAGAAAATAATAAAAAAATAAATACACTAAATTAAAAGTGGTAAACAAATGGTAAAATAATGACGTCGATTTTATTACCATGATTTTATTAGTGTGCCTTGGAGAAGAGGGAAAAGAAAATCATGGTTTTTTTATAAAATTTTCTTTTTATTAGTGTGCCATTTACTAGCTAGGACACGAGGTCGTGACCGGATTAATATTACTACGGTTTCTAATAGAATTCTCCTTAACTTGCAGCTTGGCTTAAACAACATTATTAATTAAGATATTGTATGGTACGTAATTTACAATTTTATTAACCTCATCTTAAAGAACGTACGTGTGTGCATGCTTGGAGCTGGGCGGCTTCTTTCAGATGTATAGTGTACGTAATAATTTGTTTTCCTTCCCTTCCAAGGCGACGTTACTCTTTATCTTTGTGTAAAAGTACTGCATTAAGCTCATTACTTACGTGAAATCCAACTTAATTAATTTATTGATATCCATTTTCTTTTAATTCGATGTTCTATTAGATCGATCGGTACCAATACTAAAACTGATTATGTGTATAATTTCTGTTTCTGACGACATGCCCAGGCTGCCACTTGAGCAAATATCTAACTTCAGAGCGATAATCATTTCTATTGTTCAACTGATCCGACGGAGGCATGCAGTACACGTACACCAGTACCACATAAATATTATCATCTGTCACTAACAATCATATTGTGCTGGGTTTAATTTGTAAATTTAATTCATTCCATTTTTATGCAAACTTCGCTGTCCCGATTCATGCATAGGATCATGAGATTATTTTTTATTAATCTATTACCTTCCATAATCATTAATTAATGAGTGGCATTTGCTATGTATAAGCAAATTCACGGATCCATCTTATATTATTAGTGTTATTTTAATATTTAAAATTTAAATCTGTATCGTTTTTATTAAAATTTGACTTTTTGATCATTTATATTAGATGAATGTGTGTATTAGTGCATATAATACCTTACAACCAGATTTTTTTAGTAATATTAATTAAGAAATTAATACCATAAATTAATTTATTATTTCTGCAGTGTTAATCTGTATTCCGGCTCTTCTCTCCTCTGATGCCCGCGCGTGATGCATGGGTGATCTATTCATGCCAAACGCACCCGAAGTAGATACTCCTATATATATTTATATATATGCATCTCGGGAGAAGCAGAAAATAACGTGGTCAGGGTGGGTGTTGGGTTGTTCCTAGAGCCAACGTCTTAACAATGACCACAAAGGGATTGGTGCTCTATCTCCTATCGGCTTTCTCTGTGGCTATTCTCTCGGTTCTATTCGTCAGCCATCCGGCCAATTATAATAACTCGTACCAAAACGGGTTGACGTCTACAAACCTCGTTCTACCGCGCTCCCCGAATGAATCCATCACCAAAATTGTTTGGCCCGTAGGTCTCTATTTGTTTTTATTCATATTTATTTATATTTATTTTTACTCTGCGTTTGTATTTGTTTTATATCGTTTTTGGATGCAGGAATTAGAGTTCAGTTGGAGAATCGTGTTGGCGACGTTGATAGGATTTCTGGGATCGGCTTGTGGAACCGTGGGGGGAGTTGGAGGGGGAGGCATTTTTGTTCCTATGCTTACTTTGATCGTTGGGTTCGATACCAAGTCTGCTGCTGCGCTTTCTAAATGTAACCCCCCTGCATCCATTTCTCTCTCTCTCTTCTCTCTCAAATTCGTTTCTTTCTTGCCATTTAAGTGGATTTTATTTGATCTTTGGTGAATTTCATTCGAATTTTACGTTGCCCATTTGGTCCTAATTTTCAAAGTTCTGTGCTTGTCCCCCTACTTTTTCCCTGAAGGAGAAGGAGTCAGTTATAACTGGCAAAAACATGTGCCACTTTTATCGGATGGCCTATCGTATAATTCTTTTCATGTCAGTATAGTCCTATATGGAAAATTTTATTTGATTCTGCGCAATGTGCGCATCACTCATTTAATATAATTGGTTAGAAAGTCAAACTATAATCAAAATTATGCAGATTTCAATTTTGAATATTGAAGACAAACGTTGATAGACATGTTTTGATGTAAAGATTCATCCACAAATTTATTTGTATGTAGCAATATTACTCATATTGCATATATCATATATATAGTACTTGGGATTTGCGGCTTACGCTCGAGGTAATTCCTTGCATATTGTGGCCGATCAATGGACGTTGCAGGTATGATAATGGGGGCATCAGCATCATCAGTATGGTACAATCTAAGAGTTACGCATCCAACAAAGGAAGTGCCAATCATAGATTACGATCTTGCTCTTCTCTTCCAGCCCATGCTCATGCTTGGCATCACTATTGGTGTCGCGCTTAGCGTCGTCTTCCCCTACTGGCTCATTACTGTTCTCATCATTATTCTCTTCTTGGGTATGTTTAAAAATCATTAATATCCCACCCCCTTTCTTTTTTTGGTTCCATTTGCATTTGTAGAAGAAATATCTACGGGATAATTTAAGGCTCTGTTTGGATTTTTTTTTTTTTTTTAAATGCTTATATTTTATCTCATAATTACAATTAATATCCCACCCCTTTTTTCTTGTTCCATTCGCATTTGTAGAAGAAATATCTATGAGATGAATTTAAGACTCCGTTTGGATAAAGAAAAGAAATGCTTTTGTTTTATCTCATTTTTATCTCATAATTATTATAATTTTTTAAAAATTTTATATAAAATATAATAAATAATTTTACTAAAATAATAAGAATATTAAAATATAATATTTTATTTAATTTTTAACTTTTACTTAAAATTATTTTATTATAAATATGTGTCTCTGCTGACAGAGAGCCTTTTTTTTCCACCTTAATGAGCAGGAACCTCGTCAAGGTCTTTCTTCAAGGGAATTGAGATGTGGAAGGAAGAGTCTGTTTTGAAGGTCACGTTGTATGATTTTCAATTCTTTCCTACAATAATTTTTTCTACAAAAGTAGCTCATTTTAAAGTATTGATTGTTGGGGAAAAATTGCAGAAAGAAATAGCAGATATACAAGAAACGGTGGTCAACTCTCGAGGTGAACGTAAGAAAGCATATATGTTCACATGCATAAATTTATATATATATATATATAAATCATCTAAAACGAATGGAAATAATGAATTTTCCTTTGTTTGTAACCTGCAGTTCTGATAGATACCCAGTATGAGCCATTGGTGCCTAGAGAAGATAAAACTCAAATGGTGAGCAAGATTTTACTTCATAATCTTTGAGGTTCCCCCTTTTGCATGGCTAGACTAACTGATACGATATTGGTCCATATCTTTCAGCAAATATTGTGTCTCAACCTCAGGTGGAAAAGGATTTTGGTGCTACTACTTGTATGGATATCTTTCCTAGCCTTGCAGATCATCAAGGCAAGTATACCCTCTCTCCCTCACTCCCCCCCCCCCCCCCCCTCCCTCCTCCTCCTCTCTTCCTTCTTCTTTGAGACTCCATCATGTCCTTAATTAGGTATTAAATGTATCAAACAGAATGATGTAGAGGTTTGCAGTGCATGGTATTGGGGGCTCTTCTGCTTACAGGTAACGCGCATGACTAGTACCAGCCTACCAGCAAACTTGACTACCACTGCCATTACTTTTCTTTTCTTTTTTAACTTTCTGCAATGGAGTCGACCTCATGGTCAGTACTTGTTGGTGGTTTCTGCATCAGTTTCCCATTGCATTGGGGTTGTTTGGGTATGAAGCAGTAAAGCTGTACAGAGAACACAAGAAGAGGAAGAGGACGGGAAATGCTGAATCAATTTGCGAGGCTTCCATAGAATGGACAGCAACGCACCTTGCCTTCTGCTCGCTGTGTGGGATATTGGGAGGCACTGTTGGGGGCCTACTTGGTTCTGGTGGTGGATTCATTCTAGGTCCCCTACTCCTAGAGATTGGTGTCATCCCCCAGGTACGCATCTTCCATGCGTGTATGATTGTACTTCTGGCTAACTTGAAAACCACGACTCATTATTATTAGTCCGAGCCTCCGGCCGGGAAGGAATATGGTTCTTTTATAAAAGATTCTTTTGTTATTATTAGCTGAGAGATGGGAAAGATTTATATACATGTAGTAGTGGTGACTTTCCCTACATGCCACATTCTTTGGACTATTCGATTTGTTTACTATATATGATTATGAAAGTGCACCCAATGTTTTAAGTTAAAGGTTATAGCGAAGATGAAACCGCAAGATGTTGAACAAAAATAATGGTTTTAATTCACAGGTGGCAAGTGCAACAGCAACATTTGTCATGACCTTCTCTTCATCCTTGTCCGTGGTGGAGTTTTACCTTCTCAAGAGGTTCCCTATTCCCTATGGTATACATCATGATGAATATTATGGCACTATCTAACTCCTTGCTTGCTTTTGATTTTTATTCCAATTTCCATCCATAGTACTCTATGGTCCCCAGCCACTTTAATATTAGCATTTTTTTTTATTTAAGTATTACAAATAATTTTGACTACTTTTTCTTTTGCATTTGTTCAGCTCTATACCTCACGTCGGTGTCTGTTTTAGCTGGCTTTTGGGGCCAGTTCTGCGTAAGAAAACTAATCACAATTCTTAGAAGAGCATCAATTATTATATTCATTCTCTCTGGCGTCATCTTTCTTAGCGCTCTCACAATGGGTAAAAACAATCTCCAAAGCCAAAGATTGTATATGTTTGAATTACCTCAACTTTTTTGGGCTATATATTTTACCATTATCTGTTAATTTGATTATCACTTCCGCAGGGATGATTGGTATTGAGACAAGCATCGAAATGATACGCAATCACGAGTTCATGGGATTTTTAGGGTTCTGTAGCAGTCAGTAATCTCTAGCAAGACTTAGAGATGGATGGTAACGGACAAAAGTGGTAGAAACAGAGGTGGAATTTAGTTACAAGGAGAAGCTAGAAGTACTGGAGGAGCCTTGGACTGGCCAATACCTAGTTGACTCACCCTCTCCTCCAAAAAATAAAAATGAGAAATAAAAAATACAAAAATCATAGAATCTGCAATGATCATGATCAAGCATTAATGGTATGGTTTCCATGGTGTAGTGTGTGGATCAGGGAGTTGGCTGTGACGTCGGGTTGTGTTTCCTACGTACATGCCTCCCCACAATTAAATATATCTTCAAATATTGCATTTAGAATATATATTGTATGTTTCTTAATTTTAATGACTTTTGCAAAATGATTTCTTGTTAATTAATTAGCTTCACAAGTAGATGATAGGTGCACAATTTGTCAGGACGCTCGTGTGATTACCTTAGTCTTAAATAAATAAACTTAAAAACTTTGTAGAGACGTGGTTTTAATCGCATTAACTCGATATAACAGCATTGTTTAATTGTTACGTCGTAAATTTAGTCACTAATTCGAACTTTATCCACAAAATTTATGGTAAAAGATTTCGTTAATTCCACTATAGTTAAGGCTTCAATGAATAATGGCATGCAATTTTGATCAGTGATCAAGATAGATAAAGATTATGTCGTTTCGCTAAATCTAGATTCTGCTGTGAACGTGTCAATGTCGTACATGGCTAAATTAACGGATAAATTAGAACAATATTATTTCTACAGGGACGTACGTTCTAAAAAACTCCATCATGAGTCCAGTACTGCACAGGGAAAGATCTTAATTAATTACCTCAAATGACAAATCCGGCAAGTACATTGGTCCCAGAAGGGCGCGAAGCCACCACAAAAATTAAGATATCTCGAACAACTTTAAGACAGCTCCTCGCATTCAGATAAAGCAATCCACTCTGTAATCTGCTTGGGATAATCTTTAGGACTTGAGTAATACATCAATCTTTTTAATATCAAATTGAAATGATTCAACTTAACAATATTCGTGAACAAGTTAGCTGTGACATGCTATTTTATGTCTGAAAGAGATCAGTTTTCTCGGAATCGTAGAATGCTTTGTTCAAGCCATTGCTTCACCCAAAATTCTTCCCCTCCCTCTCCCTGAACCCATCTTATCATCATCGACTTTCCTTATTAATATTTTTGATCATTTTCCTTCTTCTCCTCCTAATCGCCCTCATCGCACCACTACTCGGCCCTAATATCTTCAGGGCTATAATGCCCAACCATTTACACTGAGACCACTATATTTTCACTCATTGCATTAATTTTAGGTAGTATTGCTCGCCCTTTTATCTATTTTTTTTTTCTTACTCTTATTTTTCACTTTCTCACCTTATTTTTATAAATGCTCTCACTATCTCTACTAACCCTTCTTGTTATTTTGCTGCCATTAGACATGCTCATTAGCGAGACGTTATGTCTGTTGAACTTAATGTTCTTAAAGCTAATTTCACTTGGACGCTTAAGCATCTTCCCCTTACCAAGAATCCATTGACTGTCTATGAGTGTTCAAAGCTAAGCTCAAAGCAGATCATGGCGCTCTCGAAAGATACAAAACTCAACTAGTTGTCAAAAGCCATATTCAAGGGATGAGTAGTGGTGATAGTGGGAAGATAGATTTGCATAAGAAGTATTTATGTAACTTAAGGGATGAGTAGTGGTGATAGTGGCAAGATGTGAGGTGGGATTGGTATGATTCAGTTGACAATGATAGTCATGATAAAGGTAAGCAGGTGGGTTTCGTGGTTATGGATTTTGATATATTTGAACTTTGTGAGATCCCATGCATACATGCATGCATGAAGTTAATGCACGGGCCAGCAAGCAAATTCAAGAATCAAACACATGCATGGCAGTTACTGCAGCAGTACCATGCAGCATGCAATTACAATTTACGACCTTGCACCCTAAAATTATGGCAGATTGGAAGCTATTATAAATTAATTAATTACCGTGACTTGCATTGTCTATTAATCTAGAGCGACTGGTTTAATTTGTTTATATGATGATCTGATATTCTTAGCTAACACAAAATTATAAAATAGTTTTACTGTCATAATAGAAACGAATTAACCTTTTTTTTTTTTGTAATAGAAACGAATTAACTTGCAGCTTGGCTTATACAACATTAATATGTATGCAGGTACGTAATTTACAACTTAACCTCATCTTAAAGATTAACGTAACGTACGCATGCGCATGCGTGCGTGCATGCATGCTTGGAGTTGGGCTTCCTCCAGCTTTGTTTTCCTTCCAAGCTAGGCTACTACTCTTTTATCTTTGTGTAAAAATGCATCAAGCTCATTAATTACGTGAAGTACTCCAACTTATTGATATCCATTTTCTTTTTGCGCCCTAATCTTGCTTAGAAAAAAAATAAAAATAAAAACCTCCCACCCGTGCAGCACTCCATCATGTTATCATTTATATTGTTCAACTCCGACGGAGATGTACTACAAGTACACATACACCATATAGATGTTATCATCTCATGTCACTGACAACCATCGTTGTACTCCTGGGTTTGTCAATTTAATATCATTCCATTTTAATGCAAACTTCTTTGTCTAAGATTAATATATGGGAGGAAATTATTCTATTACTACATATTCCATAATATTAGTTTAGATTAATACGATTCAATACATATTCTACAGTTGCGATTTTCAACTATAGCACAAAATCGCTCCAAACAATCCTTTTCATTATCGAGAAAATGGTGGAAGTAATTCATTTAATTTCGATCACTTACCTTTTCTGAGAGCTATTTAGTTGGCTTCTTTTTCTGTATTGTATTATATATTAATTTTTATAAAAAATTGTAAGAGACTCTTATCGCACTCGAACTTGTAATCTATTAGCTAGTTTATTTAGTATACTAAAATTGCTCAAAAAAATATATATTATATATATAATTATATACTTTCTTAATTATTAAAGTAATTAAACCAAGAAGTAGGCCTGGAGGCTATGTTTATGCAATTAATTAGAAAATTATTAGATACCATAAATTAATTTATTATTTCTGCAGTAATCTGTATTTGTATTCCGGCTCTTCCCTCCTCTGATGCCCGCGCGTGATGCATGGGGTTCTATTTCATGCCAAACGTACACGAAGTAGATGCTCTTATATATACATCTCGGGAGAAGCAGAAAATAACGTGGTCGGGGTGGGTGTTCTGAGAAATAGCCAAAAGGGGAGTCAGTTGTTCCTAGAGCTTTCGTCTTAACAATGGCCACAAGGGGATTTGTGTTCTATCTCCTATCGGCCTTCTCTATGGCTATTCTCTCGGTTCTATTCATCAGCCATTCGAATTATAATAACTCGTACCAAAACGGGTTGACATCTACAAACCTCGCTCTGCTGCACTCCCCGAATGGATCCATGATCACCAAAACTGTTTGGCCCGTGGGTCTCTGTTATGGAATCGTACGTTCATATTAATTTTAACTCTGCGTTTGTAATTGTTTTATATCGTTTGGATGCAGGAATTAGAGTTCAGTTGGAGAATCGTGTTGGCGACGGTGATAGGATTTCTGGGATCGGCTTGTGGAACTGTGGGGGGAGTTGGAGGGGGAGGGATTTTTGTTCCTATGCTTACTTTGATCGTTGGGTTCGATACTAAGTCTGCTGCTGCGCTTTCTAAATGTAAACCCCCCCTTGCATCCATTTCTCTCTCTCTCTCTCTCAAATTCGTTTCTTTCTTGTCATTTAAGTGGGTTTTATTTGTCCTTTGCTAGATTTCAGATTATTTGGTCCTAACTTTCAAAGTTCTGTGCTTTTTCCTCGTATTTTTTCGCTATTCCCCCTCATGTTCCCTAGAAGCGCCAATTTTCTTACTTTCCCTTAATTAAGGAAAAGGAATCAGTTATAACTGGCAAAGACAATTACCACTTTTATCGGATGGCCAATCATATAATTCTTTTCATGTTAGATGTATAGTACTATATCATATAGTACTTTGGGATTTGCTCTTGCTCGAGGTTCCTTGCATATTGTGGCTGACTAATGGTTGCAGGTATGATAATGGGGGCATCAGCATCATCAGTATGGTACAATCTAAGAGTTATGCATCCAACAAAGGAAGTGCCAATCATAGATTACGATCTTGCTCTTCTCTTCCAGCCCATGCTCATGCTTGGCATCACTGTTGGTGTTGCGCTTAGCGTCGTCTTCCCCTACTGGCTCATTACTGTTCTCATCATTATTCTCTTCTTGGGTATGTTTAAAAATTATGAATATCCACCCCTTTTTTATGTTCCATTTGTATTTGTAGAAGAAATAGCTATTAGATGAATATAAGTAACCCGTTTAGATCCAGAAATTGTTTTATATTATCTATTCATCATTATAATTTTTTAAAGTTTTCATATAAAATTATAATAAATAATTTAATATTTTAAATTTTAATAATATTTTATTCACTTTTTAATTTTAGTATAAAACAATCTCATTTTATATACCATCCAAACGACCCTTATAATCATATCCCTGCTAGTGCTGGCATTGAGCATTTTTCCCCCTCAACGCGTAGGAACCTCATCAAGGTCTTTCTTCAAGGGAGTTGAGATGTGGAAGGAAGAGACTATTTTGAAGGTCACGTTGAATGATACCTCAGTTCTTTCCTACAACAACCTTTTCTACAAAAGTAGCTCATTTTAAAGTATTGATTGTTGGGGAAAAATTGCAGACAGAAATAGCCAATATACAAGAAACTGTGGTCAACTCTCGTGGTGAACGTAAGAAAGCATATATATTGATCACATGCATAGATTCACATAAATCTCACAAATCATGTGAAATGAACGAAAATAATGAATTCTACATTATTTTTTTCTTTCTTTGTAATCTGCAGTTCTGATATACACCCAGTCTGAGCCATTGGTGCCTAGAGAAGGCAAAACTCAAATGGTGTGCAAAAGTTTTACTTCATGATAATCTTATTCTTTGAAGTTCCCCCTAAGTTTTGCATGGCGAGACTAACTAATAAATTAAAAATGGTCCGTTATCTTTCAGCAAATAGTATGTCTCAACCTAAGGGGGAAAAAGATTTTGGTGCTACTACTTGTATGGGTATCTTTTCTAGCCTTGCAGATCATCAAGAATGAAGTAGATCAGGTTTGCAGTGCATGGTATTGGGTGATCTTCTGCTTACAGTTTCCCATTGCACTCGGGGTGTTTGGGTATGAAGCAGTAAAGCTGTATAGAGAACACAAGAAGAGGAAGAGATCAAGGGGTAATGCTGAATCAATTGGCGAGGCTTCCATTGAATGGACAGCAACGCACATTGCGTTCTGCTCGCTCTGTGGGATGTTGGGAGGCACTGTTGGGGGCCTAGTTGGTTCTGGTGGTGGATTCATTCTAGGTCCTCTTCTCCTTGAGATTGGTATTATCCCCCAGGTACGCATCTTGCCATCTTCCATGCGTGTATGATATTTGTACTTCTGGATAATAGTTGAAAATCACGACTCATATATCATGGCTTTGTTTGGCCAAGCAATGATGATTGGGCTGCTACAGAACTCAATCCTCAAACAGTCTGAGCCTCCGGGAAGGAATATGGGTTCTCTTTTATAAGATTCTTTTGTTATGTTTGGCAGAAGGATGGGAAAGATTACACATGTATATACGTAGTGACTTTCCCACAGGCCACATCCTTTGGACTATTCCATTTATTTACCATGTTTATGAAAGTGCACCCAATGTTTTAAGTTAAAGGTTATAGCTAAGATGAAACCGCAAGATGTGGAACAAAAATTATGGTTTTAATTCACAGGTGGCAAGTGCAACAGCAACATTTGTCATGACCTTCTCTGCATCCTTGTCCGTGGTGGAGTTCTACCTTCTCAAGAGGTTCCCTATTCCCTATGGTATACATGAATATTATGGCACCATCTAACTCCTTGCTTGCTTTTTATTTTCATTCCACTTTCCATCCATAGTGCGGATCGATGGGGTCCACTTCAATATTAGCACTTTTATTAGAGTATTACTAATAATATTGACCACTTTTTTGAAAAATGCTTGTTCAGCTCTATACCTCACCTCAGTGTCCGTTTTAGCTGGCTTTTGGGGACAGTTCTTCGTAAGAAAACTAATCACAATTCTTAGAAGAGCATCAATTATTATATTCATTCTCTCTGGCGTCATCTTTCTTAGCGCTCTCACAATGGGTAAAAACAATCTCCAATGCCAAAGATTGTATATGTTTGAATTACCTCAACTTTTTTGGGCTATATATTTTACAATTACCTATTAATTTGATTATCACTTCCGCAGGGATGATTGGTATTGAGACAAGCATCGAAATGATACGCAATCACGAGTTCATGGGATTTTTAAGGTTCTGTAGCAGTCAGTAATCTCTAGCAAGACTTAGAGATGGATGGTAACGGACAAAAGTGGTAGAAGCAGAGGTGGAACTTAGTTACAAGGACAAGCTAGTTGCGGAGGAGCCTTGGCCAGGCCAATACCTAGTTGACTCAACCCCTCCTCAAATAAAATTAAAAAAATTAAAAAAAAATTGAAAAAAAAAATACAAAACTCTTAGAATCTGCAATGATCAAGCATTAAAGGTATGGTTTCCATGGTGTAGTGTGTGGATCAGGGAGTTGGCTGTGTCGGGTTGTGTTTCCTAATCGCATTAATTCGATATAGCCCGCATTGTTGAATTGTTACGTCGCAAATTTAGTCAGTAATTCGAACTTTATCCACAAAATATATGATAAAAGATTTCATACTACAATAATTAAAGGCTGCAATGAATACCATGGCATGCAATTTTGATAGGTGATCAAGATAGATAAAGATTATTTCGTTTTGAAAAATCTAGATTCTGATGTGAATGTGTCATGGCATTTTCCACCTTCAATTTGAAGCATGAAATATGAGAGAACATGGCTTAATTAACTAATTCAGCACCAATTAAGTAAGTGAACGTACATGGCTTAATTACCGCATAAAGAACAATATCATTTCCACAGGGAGGTTCTAAATCCGGCAATTTCATTGGTCATAAACGGGTGCCAAACCATCACAAAACTTAAGATGCCTCAAACAACTTCAAAACAGCTCCTCGTCATGCAGATAATGCAATCCCCTCTGTAAACTGCTCGGGATAATCTATAGGACTTGAGTAATGTATCAATCCTTTTAATATCAAATTGAAATGATTCAACTTAACAATATTCATGAACAAGTTAGCTGTGACCATGCTATTATGTTTGAAAGAGACTCTCCTTGGAATCATAGAATGTACTTTGTTCAAGCTATTGCTTCGCCCAAACTTCTTGGACACATCAGAACCAAATACTTTTCATCCCACGAGCGGTCATTCATAAAACCAATATGCAAACCAAATAAATGGGAAAAAAAAAAGAATAAAGCAAGGAATCGTGCCTCTTTAGAATGCCAGCGGCTATCAAACAAAACTGATGGAAGATGGTGGCAAAGAAGGTTCCTTTAAGAAACATTCACCACCGGCCTACCTAGATGAAATACTACTGGCTCCCTCGGAAGTTTTACCACTAGCTGGAGAATCTTTGACCGGTTTAGATTCTGAATTGATGGCAATATTCCCCATTCCAACCTCCATTGCTTCCCTCTCATCCTTCTCCCTCTCTTTTTCAGAAATGACACTGTCTACTGCTTGGTTTTGGTTAGATGGCTCCAAAAGACGAGGTCCTGCATCAATCCATGGATGAAGAAGGCATTGACCTGCAGTGGGCCGCTTCTCAGGGACAAAGTCAAGGATTGGAACCAGAAAATCAGTCAAATAATTTGCATCTTGCTCACTGAAATCGTACTTTTCAATGAGAACCTTGTTCAAGGGCCAGAAACGCAATCTGCGAATGTGTCTCAGATCGCCATATCTATTAAAGAAATCCCGCGAATAGCGGCCACCCAAGGCAATCTGAGAAAATTAAGGGCACTTTGGAAGTTAGGCTTAAGTGTCTCGCTAAGAGAACTACTTAAAAATGAGAGAACTTTCTCACCTTTCGCGGCATCATTCCAAGAAGCTCCATCATTAATGCCAAGTGATCCTGAAATAATTTTTTCTGTTTGTTAAGAAAAGATTGCATACAGTGGTATATGCGGGAAGCTAAAAGAGAAGTATTACAGATGACTTGTGGGAACACTTAACCAGTACAAAGATCAAAGAAAACTTTCTTACTTGGCTTAAAACCTACATGTTCATCCACAACATTCATGAAACAGAGATTAAAGGCAAAAAGGCAACATGAAACAGTTTATATATAGAGAGAACAGATGGAACACGAGAAAAGATTCGCTATGGACAAACTTCCTATAAGGAAACTCAAACCTCGT
This sequence comes from Platycarya strobilacea, assembly GCA_036898215.1. Classification (NCBI taxonomy): domain Eukaryota; kingdom Viridiplantae; phylum Streptophyta; class Magnoliopsida; order Fagales; family Juglandaceae; genus Platycarya; species Platycarya strobilacea. Next base: position 562,637 of record CM072548.1, read on the forward strand.
TATGAGAAAACATGCCAAATAAAACATTGTTGTAGGCTAGGTAGTCAAACACCCAGATCTTCATGGGCATTGCAGATATATGAAATCAATAAGAACCAAATATCAAGATAGATTTCCACTCTTCCCCCCCGCCCCGCCCCCCCCCCCCCCCTAAAAAAACAAAAAAAAAATAGTATACCAACTTTAGAACTATGACCATAATGAACTCCTGAAAAACATAAAATATAATTGAAAATCTTAGCGGAATTTCCTTTTTCCCAAGAAGATAATTATTTCAAGGTTCTTCTGAGAGGAGCATATGTATTACGCTTCATCTCTTGCTCTACCCATTACCAGAGTGGAGCACAATTGTAATGCTAGAATATTATCCACACAAATGACCATTAGAGTAGCATCTTACTCATTGCATTATTAAATGCATATTACTATTTGAAACAATGGCATGCAATTGTTTGCGGAAATGAAATTGCCTACATATAATAGATGGCACAAATGGGGGGGGGGGGGGGGGGGAAGAAAGTTAAATAACGTCACTACCTCATCCCTATCAAAGTTGTCGCCAGAATGAGGATCAAAGAGCACATCACCAGTTGCAAGCTCGAAACAAATGCAAGCAAAGGACCATAGATCGGCTGAAGTAGAATATTTGGATCCAAGGATCACCTCTGGACACCTATACTGTCTTGTCTGAATATCATTCGTGAACTGCTTGTACGTCCAACATGCATTCCCAAAATCGACCAACTTGCACTTGAGGTCAACTGATGCCAACAGCTTCTGCCTATTCAAGCGGTCTCCTTTCTTACCACAGTGCTTTTCTTGCCCTGTACCTTTTGTTGCGTCAGCATCTGACAATCTATTAACAGAACTAGTAGGTTGGTCTTCTCCACAACCCACATCCAACTTCGAATTAGGAGAAGACTCCACAGCACTGGATGATTCTGGATCTGCCTCAGTTTCTACAGAGACTTCCTTCTCCGCACATTCCTGAGCTGCTCTCTTTGCCTTTCTTCGGATCTTTTTCTTCTGGTTCCTGGTCAAATCCTCGTTTACGGTCTCGTTATCCTTCATAGCCCCATACTCTGCTGCAGCCATATCCTTACTATTTGGAAGAACGAGAGGAGCACCTGACTTTGTGGGATCCTTAGCAGGGTCGATCATGGACATGAGCAAAATATTTTCTGGTTTCAAATCAGTGTGTATAATGGAAAGTTGTTTATGCAAGTAATCCAACCCCACCAAAATATGAAAACAGATCTCCTTCACCCTATTAATGGGCATACCCCGGTAATCCGCATACTTGATAAGGGTCAAAAGATTATCCCCCAAGTACTCAAAAACCATACAAACATGCCGCCCATTGGGACCCGAATGCTTGAAATGATCCAAGAGCTTCACTACACATTTTTTATCATCATGGTCGCTCTCGGCAATCTGTTGCAGGATGGTTATCTCATCCATGGCCGCCTCAGTATAATGCTGGGCACTTTTTTGCACTTTCAGAGCTACAAATCGCTGCCCAGTTTGCATATTAACAAAATGCAGCAGGCGGGGAAAAAAAATTAGGAAGAAGAATAAAACAAACATATTTCATTAACCATTCAGTTTCTCCCAAAACGAGAGCATGATAGGGTGAAGGAGATCAAGCAAAAAGTACAAAGTGAGATAGAGAAAGGTACAGAGAGTTGGGTATCCCAGGCGAGCCAAACGGTTGAGAAGTGGCCCCAGCCAAGCTTGCTCTGGACGACGTAGCGGCCGTTCTTGAAAGCGTCGCCGATTCGGACCGCGTGGTACCCTCCCTTCCTGTAGTCCTCCGTCCCTTCGTCCTCCGATGTACAGTCGTTGCTCTCCCTCCCATCCTCCGAAGAACAACACAGATGCTGCTGTTTCTCCTCGATCTCCATCCCCTCCTCACGATCCCTCTTCAAATTTGCGATCTTTCACCAAATCGCTATGGTTTAGGGGATTGCGATATTGGGGTTTTTGAGTTCTGGGTTAGAACTGAATACTGCGACGAGAGCGAGAGTGATTGAGAGGGAATGAAACTTCACCTTGCACTGGGTGTCTGGGACTGCATTTGCCGAATTTTAGCCAAAATAACTCGGTTCTGGATTTTTACTAAAACTTTCTACATTTTTATTCTCTATTATTTTTCTACTTTATTAAAACACTTTTATTATTCTTCCATTGCTGCCTTTGGACTCATCTCTTTTCAAAACAGGAGAGTTTTTTTTAACAAATTTGTTATTCTCAAGTTTTCAACTATTCATCTCAAGTGATTAGTTTTAGGTCTGTTTAGTTTTAAGGTGAAATAGGATGAGTTAAGATAAAATTTTAAAATTTAAATTAAATATTATTATTATTTTAAAATTTAAAAAAATTTAATTGAGATTTGAAAAAATTATATTATATATAAATTTTTAAAAAAATATAATTATGAATTTGAGATGAATTAAGATAAACTCAACTCATCTCTAAATCTTAACAAGACCTTAAAAATATTTTCACAATATTAATCTCTTCCAAACAATAACTTTTTTATAAATATTTCATTTGATAAACTCATTTTCAAATAATGATAAAAATGTTACGATAATGATAAAAAAAAATAAAAAATATTATAAAATATATCTTAAAAATAACATAAGAAAAATAGATCATATTTAAGATACGTTTGACAATATTACTGTTTCTAAATATTTCAAATATTTACTTTTCAAACTTCACTTAAACGTAAATATTTTTTTCATTTTAAGTTTTTATTTTTTTTCATAAATTAATTACCTCATCATTACTAATTTTATAAAACTCTTAGACAAAATATTAAAAATAATATTATTTTCTTAAAATTTAAAATAAATTTATATTAAAATTTATATTTAATAATTTTTACTTTATAATATTGTTATTTAAATTATTCTATTTCATTTCTCAAAACTCAGCAAAATATTTTGATTCAAATCGTTCAATTATTATTTAGATTTATATTGAGATAACTGAATATCCAAACCAACTGTAGAAGTTTATGATAGATGGCATTCGTAGTAAAAAAAACGTTTAAAAGAAAAAGAAAAAACTAATTCCTCAAAACAAGAGCAGGATGCAATAAGAGTTTAATAATTTTTTTTATAAAAGAAAAAAAAAATTGGCTAAAAAATCATTATAGACAGCGGGATGAGAATGGTTTTACAGGAAGTTTAAGCCCCCAACTTAAGAATCACTTTAATTTATTTTATTTTATTATTATAATTTTTTTAAATTTTTATATAAAATATAATAAATAATTTAATTTTTTAAAATTTTAAAATTTTTATAATATTTTATTAAATTCATCTCAACTATCTAATTACAATTCGAATGAAAAGGTGTCGTTGTCATCACTGATTCAGGCCCCGCTTGTATTGGGAAGTGAGTTGAGCTCATCTCAACTCGCTTCCATTTCATCATTATATTTTTATAATTTTTTATATAAAACACAAATTTCTATACACTTTTTTCAAATCCCAATACACTTTTTTCAAATTCCAACCCACCTTTTTTAAATCCCAAAATAATAATAATATTAAAAAATAAACCTAACTCATCTCAACTCATCTCATCTCCGAATCCAAACGAGGTCATTGTTATAATGCTGATAAATTGATAATGCAGGGTAGTAGTGCTCGTCCGTCCATCCATCCATCCATCCATCCTTATCTCACTTTATTTATTTTTATCTGACTTCTCTATTAATACTCTTTATTCATTGAATAACTTTGACCATTTATTGTCAACTCAGATATGATTGGATGAATTCCCTATTTTTTGCGACTCTCAAATGCCCATGGCTGAATTCAAACGGCAAACACTACAACAAAATTACGTTTTTGTGGGGTTTTTATTTTTGAAGCAAAAGTTTTGGCTGCAAATGCTTTATAATAGCGGCCATTTTTTATTTCCTTGCTAAATTTCACTACAAATGTGAGAAATGTTGTAAAAAGTTTTTTTGCAACAAAACTTTCAGCTATTTGCAGCACTATTTGAGTGCCAGAAATAAGCTTTTAAAAATTAGAACGTAAACCCTTCTTTTTGATATTATGTATTTCTAATATTCAATTCTAATCTCTCTCTATCTCTCTTTCTCTTACATGTGATAACAAACCCATATAGCAAATCCCTCACTCTCTCTCTCTCTCTCAGTCTCTCTCTCTCTCACGCTATAGAGTATCGACTATCGTCCCTTCCATGCCGTATCGTTACCTCGCCTCTCCTAGGAAGTGAGTCTATCTTTCTCTCTCTCCATTACTCAATCTCTCAAAATCGCAACCTAGGTTACTAAGAAATCGCAACCTAGGGTTGCTCTGTCTTTCCATCCCTTATTTTGATGCTTAAATCTGCATCTTGTGAAGAAGAAGAATTAGTTTATACACCTCTAGTTGTTCTTCCCTTATTTTTTGGCATCGTGATCTCTTAAGATTTATTATATGCCTTTTTATTTTTTTTGTTTAATGATTCTGGATGCTTTGTTGCATTTTGTTAGAGATTAATATTGATTTTAAGTTTTCTTATTTATTGTATGTGTGTGTGCGCGCGTGTGTGTGTGTATAAGTGTTGACTGTTTTAGGTAATGCAATAGATTTAGGTAATGCAAAGAATGTTGTTTTACTGTTGGATTACAAAGATTTTATCATAAAAATTTATAATTTGGGAATTTCGAGTCATTAACCAATAATCAAGATTTATGAACACTAGATAAACCATGGCCATTTTGAATGAGAATCAGTTCTCAGCCTAGCACTTGAAAAATGCTGTAGGATTTGGTAATGTAAATTCTCTAATTACCATTACTAGTAATTTGTTAACACTCTTATTTGTTCTTGGTGAAACTTTCCTACAAATGCCAATAAGTATATTATTTAATACATGATGCAGGTAAAAGTTAGAAGTTGTTCTAATGGATGTGTATATTATTTTCGTTATACAAAATATTTGGAATTTGGCTATGTTAATTTATTACCAATATCATCTTGTAAGTACTTTACATGTTTGACTTGTCTTGCAGGTTACGAGGCTCCAAACTTGAGGTATAGTTATTATTTAGACAAGATTATCCCCTCTTTGGTGATTAAGTAGGAAGTCCTCCAATAGTCTCATAATTTGATGTATTGTTTCTTGGCTTTTAGAAATTATGCAGTATATATCCTTGACTTTCTGTGGTAGAGTTTGATGCACCAACCTATTTGCTTACTCTTTGTGTTGTTTAGAAATCTATTAGAGCTAATGAGAATTGTTCCATTCTCTTCATTGTGCTATTTGTGTGTGGCTTGTAAGTCAGAGGGATAAAATCTTAAGTAAGGCATATAAGCTGGTTGGGTTTTTGTGCTCCCTTCAGACAAAGCATATAATACACTATGACCAGTTCTTAAAGGTGACTCGAATTGAGGAACAACTCAAATAACCCCAGCATAAAAAGTAAATAAAATCTAATGTTAATGTATATGTGATAGTTGATGTTATTCAATGCATCAACTATCATAATTTACTACATTTATAGCTAGGAAGAGTCATTAATAATTTAATTATATTTTTATAAGTAAATAACTTAACTTTCTTTATTTAATAATCTAACTCAATTGGATCTAATGGTGATATGTTTAAAACATTGTTTAACTATAAGTTGGGATAGTCACAGGTTTCAACAATTCCTAAGATTTAAATAGCAGTTAAATCTTACAATTTATCTTATTGTTTTTTTTTTTCATACAAATGTATTAACCATGGTTTCAGATTCTGCTCTTACTGTAATCGTTGTTATCTTTTTCAAGAAGAGGCTTTATTTCATTAGAGCAATGAATGTTCATCAGGTGATATATCATATCTTTTACTACAAATTGCTTTCATTAGGTTGCTTTATGAATGTACCATAGTTACCTAGTTTGTTGTATGTGGATGGGAATACCAGTTTGGGTAACATTTGCTTGTCTCCAAAATTTATGTTATGATGAGATTTCCCCAAAAAATACCACATAGTTGAGTTGAATTATATAGACAGGAATCCTAAAAGATCAAAGAATGTTGTTTAAGTTTGAGTTCAAGAAGGCCGAATATATAGTATGAATTTTACCTTAATAATGTTTTCCCATGGTAGCTCTAAATCTTTCTTACTGAACATAGATGTTGATGTAGGGTATTTCTATGATTTAGCTTTTAAAGTAATTGACCATAAACATTTTCTGTAGATAATAGGTTTTTTTGCATATGGATGATAAAACTTACATTAGAAAGAGGATAATCAGAGAGAAAATGATGGGTCCTTTATAAATTCTTGACCGAACAATATTTTTTATTACACTAGTAAGTTGAACCTCCTTTATTAGTTATAGTAGGCAAGAATGTTTTCTTTTCTTGTTTCAGTATTTTCATAAGGACGAGCAAGCTGGTGTTAGTTGTCCTATCAAGAGTCAAGGAATCACACGACCAAAACAGCTTCTCCAAGAATATCTTCATCAAGAGAAGTGAGATTTTCACTTCCCACTTCTTTTCTTAAGTACAAATAGAATTTAGGCAATTGTAAAAACCCATATACTTTATTTTATAACTCTTCAATACTTCTAAGAGACGTAAGATATTAATATTTGTAAATTTTGTATTTTATGTTGATGTGAAAATTTATATAATAGAATTCTGTGATCTTGTTTAATTGCATATATATATATATATATATATTTTGTATGGGGCCATTTTTGGCTTTTGTTAGCTGACTATATATATTTTTTAAATTTGATACTATTTGCGGCGAACTCAACTCGCAGCAAACAGTAACTATATTTGCGAAAGAACCATTGCGGCGAGAATCTGAACTTATGTCACGCCCAAATAGCCGTGATTTATCTACGATCCTCAAAACGCAGCATTTGAATTTTTGCCACGATTTTGAGATTTTTTGCGGCAAATTTCAATCGCCGCAAAAAGTCTTATCTGTTGTAGTGAAATATTTGCCGTCAGTCATCTATATGTACACTCACCCTGCATGTATGTATTTTTTGCTGGAAAAGTCTAGAGCCACCACGATTTGAGTTTTATTTTCAGTCTTGTTTAAGGTGTTATGTCACTGTAACATTTTTTTTTATCCTTCACCTGATTTTCTGATCCCGTGCCCCCATGCTCTAATCTCTGCACCGAAGTATTTCCTCAAACTTATGCCCCTACCCCTCCATGAGAATCATCACTAATTGGCACTAGAATCTCTTCCTTCTAATCACCAATCTGACATCTCTTTTACTACACTACTTTCATCATCAACACAAGAACGAATCGACAATCAAATTTCTCAATTCACTCATTGTCTAACATTGGTTGGATGAAAGTGAAGAAAGTTTTTCAAATTGAATTAAAAAGATTTTCCTTTTGGATAATCAAGAATTTGGTAGAAACAGTATAAATATTTTTTGTTTTCTTTATTCTTCATGGGTTTTTCAATGTGTTGTAAAAGTCAGAACTCTGTCTCTCTCTCTTCAACAAGAAAAATAATAAGATTTTATCTTGTTAAAGATTCTAAAGGATAAAGAATTTGGTAGAAACTGTACGAAGACTTCTTCTATCTTGATTTTTTAATGACCTATTAAAGTTTTTTCATCTGAAAGCTCGCTAAAAGATTTATGGATTGGAAAGGTCAAAAGGATGTATAGATTAGTTGGAAAGCTCATAATAATGTAATAAATATTCTAAAAAAAATTAATATATAGAGAGCAGGTCCTTTATGAGTGCTTCTCATATTGATTTAGAGAAGATCGTTCAAAAGTATATAGGTGGACATCTTCCTCCATAAGTGCTTTTCAATGTAGACATCGTGATTTGGGAAGAATTAGGAATGAGATGGGTAAATAAATATCAAACGAAATGTCACAATGGCAACACTCCCTGTAACGCCCCGGTCCCGGAGATCTAGAGAGTTAGGTTCTTTTTCTCGAATCATCTCAAATAACACTAATTCATATATTCCAAAATTTCCAATAACCAACTATTATTAAAAAGACACTTTATAATTACTTAGCAAATATTCATGATATTCTCTAAGAAAAACTAAACATAAACTTTAATAAAAATTAAATGACTTCGAATACTTGCAACAATTCAAAATTTGACATACTAAAATAATCAATAAAGATAAATTTTTACTAAGACTCAAAAAAAACTTGTATCCTCGAGCACTTATTATCCTGTGATCACCAAACCTCTCTAATAATGGCTACCCTTGTTGAGACTGCACCGGACTATCTCAAATATCTGAAAAATATTATTAGAGGAATGGGTAAGTTATCCATAACTCAGTAAGCAAAGAACATATACTAGTGTGCAAACATGAGCATTTACCAAAATTCAGAATGCAGAACAAAAAATGCAGAAAACAGATTGTATTATCAAAAATCAGAGCGAAAGTTTAATATAAACAGAAATAGAAATCTCTTTGGCATAGCATAATTGAAACATCTTATCAGAACATGAATACCATGTTTAACCTTCGTGGTAAGATTGTGCAAATCCCGGTGGCCAATCGAGCAAAAACAAAATGTGAATTTTCCCCTTATTATTCTCGGAGCCCCGTGTATGCACACAGGAAAGACTACGCAGAAAACCACTTTGTAACCAAAGTGAGTGCACCGGAAACAGAATAGTTGGTACCAACCCAGAACAAAACAGAGCGGAACAAAACCAGAATGTCATGCCAGATGTTTCAGAAATTTTATCATATCACATCAGAGTACAAAATTATTCCAAAACAAAATAGAATCAGATTAGAAATATCATTTATGTAGAAATTTTCACATTCGCTCTTTTTCAATTCAGAAAACAGAATGCAATAAAATTAGCTCATGTCTACACCAGTTCATGCCAGAAACACTTTATTCTTATACAAAAATCTTATGCATATGCGAAACAAAATTGAGGTGATTTCAAAATTTCTTTTCGTAACTAAAATATGCATATTTTCCAAAAGAAACCTTAATTCATATTTTTAATGTAAAATCTAATATAGAAACCCCGCTTACCTGGACTTCTTAGGTTCTCAGATTTTATCTCCACAAGGCTAAACAAAAATTAATTGTCACCTATAAAATTGACGCATACTTCCATAAATTCTCAAATCAACCATTTATTTCAATATTTGAGCCTAGAACCATAAAATAACCAATTCTCCTGAACACTCTAAAGTAACAAACTCTCCAACCCCAAAAATATTGCAAATTCTCAACACTTCTAAATTTCCTTTAATAACTTGAATCAAAAGAAAATCAAATAATAGAAATTTTAAAATCCATCAAAGATAATTTAAATCTAGTCGTTTCTTTATTAAAACTTGTGTTTAAAAGAGAAGGTTCATTTAATAAAAGATTAACGAAATACAAGGAAAAATAGGCAATGTAGAACAGGATGGTTTCTTTGGAAATTTTTGTTAAATCTGCAAGGGCTGAAATCAACTCTTACTTAAATAGCACAATATAAATAAATAAATAAAATAATAATAGTAATTGATTTAACCCATCCTCCCTACCAAACTTCGCCAAGGCGCTACGTGAATGAGAAAAAAAAAACCACAGATCAAAGTTTACGGTCCTACAGTGGAATTAAAAAAAAATGAACCCGCTTATAAAAAACATATTTACTAAACCAAAAAGTGGTTGTCCAGGCCCATTTTGAAAGGAAAACCAAAGATACCAACGTATAACTTCCTCGAAGATAAAAACATGCAAAAACACATGCTCAAGCTCTCACAAGGAAAAACACTCACTAGAAGGAACGTGCTTACCGAAAGGTTTGCACAAGGTTGGGAGACAGTGGTCAAGACAGCGAGTTTGCGACTGAAAAACGGTGGCTGGTGGCTCACGATACTAAGAAAAAGAGATCCTCTATTTAGGGTGAAGTAAAACAAAGGATGTTTGGGGCTGTGGCTGAGTTGTTCTCATGGTGATATCCGACGTGAGGCAAAACCTTGCGAGGTAATTGGCAGTACGTGGTGTCGCAGAGGTGGTGGCAAGGTCGGCAGTTTCTGAGGTCTTCCTACACGACGTCGGTGATTCCACCTTGCCGTAGCTGGTGGTGCCAAACTGGACAAAGTAAGCGGCGATAGGAGGTGCTCTATTTTAGGGAACAAAAATAGAGGATGTTTTTAGTTATGGCTAGTGGCTAGTTTCCTCCGCCGTGGGTTCAAGGCTGCTAATTTTGGACGAGGCAGAGTTATGTGAAGGCTTTCAGTGGCTGAGCACGGTTGTTCACGGTTCAGTCGCTGGTGTGGAGGTTGCTACATAATACGGGGTGCAGTGTCGAGCTAGAGGAGGGGCTTTGGCTTTGAAGGGAAGATTTTGTACGTAGAGAGCTGCGGCTTGGGGCTTTAGGAGGATGAACACATCTATAAATAGGCACGTACTTGCAGAAGGGAAGGGCGCGAGAGATGGAATGAACAAATTCCTATCAAAATATAATTTCAAAAAGGGAAGACTCGACTTCTAGCTGATGAGTGCAGTGAACAAACGTGGTATCTAAAGATATGGGAAGATCTGAATCATGCATGCATGGGTGATATGATACAACACCCGCAAGGTAAAAGGGACATAATCAAAAAGGGAAGAAATAAAATAAAAACATATGCGGGCATGAGTGCCGCATAAGTCGAAGATCTAAGATTGCTCTTTGCAATGCCTGATTCTTTGAGATACGACAACAGTGAGTTAGAAATGAAACTAACGAAAGAGGCAAATGTATAAGCATAGAAGGAAATGTGAGAATAAAAAATCAACTAAGAAGAAAGGAAATTTAAACTGTGAAATATAAAATAGAGAACCCGTTGGAATTAAACAAAGAAAAAAAAAACCGCATGTTAAAATTATGTCGTAAAAATAAAAATTGGTTACTCAAGAATTTGGGTGGTTCCTCAAGAATTTGGGTGTCACACTCCCTATAACAGGACTAAGAATGGACTAAAATAATGGTATCTGCAGCATCTTCTAATTTTGCTACATCTCATATTCTCACTCTCTCTTAAGATTTATTTATTGAAAACTTGTTTTAGTATTTGGTTTCGCGTTTTTGCCTTCATGTTTTGGCCCATAAATATGTCGTTTTTTACTCAATTTGTTCCTCGAATCCCTAATTAATTAATTAATTAATTACTATGTTGCCATTTTAAGGCTTGCCACATCGGTGGCTGACATGGCATTAGTTTATTTGAATTGATTTGAAAAACAATCATGGTCGCTTCTTTACTTACGTTCAAGGTGGCAATAAACTGGCCCATCCAAAACATAAAGCGAAATTTTGGATGAGATGCTTAAACGGGCTCAAGTTTCGGTTTACACTCGTTTACACTTGGACTATAATTTCACATAATTGGGCCACCCACAAAACCTGACTGGTGGCATTTTCGTGGTTTTTCTACTATTATGAGGGCTGTAATTATTCACCTTCCTCATATAGATACGGCGTTTCCACCATTTTTCGTCTTTGGAATCTAGGTTTCTGCATCGGAGGTGAGCCGCAGCTGAACAACACAACCACCCGGCAGCCATGGTTCTCAAGTACGTCTCTCTCTCTCTCTCTCTCTCGGACACACACGTTATATAGAACATTTGAAATAATTTCAATTCGTGCAGACTTGGGAATTATTATATCTCAATGATTTTTAATAATGCTTGTTGATTTAAAACCCAAACACAGGATTTATGAATGCCTAACAAGAAATATAGACTTTTGATAAGTGTTTAATATTATGTTTCGATTTCGCCTTTTACGTGTTGCGAACGTAGAGTTTCTGAATCTTGCAATTGCAACTTGCTGTTGGAATACCAGGACGGAACTCTGTCGTTTCAGCGGAGCCAAGATATACCCTGGGAAAGGTATCAGATTCGTTCGCTCCGATTCTCAGGTAAATTTTTTATTTCCAACATTTTGAACTTACATGTCACATTGTTTCTTTGGATTTCACCTCTGAAAACAAAACCTTTTTTTCCGTTAGGTGTTCTTGTTTGCTAATTCGAAATGCAAGAGGTACTTCCACAACCGATTGAAGCCGTCGAAGCTTACCTGGACGGCCATGTACAGGAAGCAACACAAGAAGGTGAGCAAGCTTTTAAATAGGGGTGTAAATGGTCCGGTCCGGTCCGGTCCGGGAAATTTGTGGACCGATTTCATTCGGTCCAAAAATTCTCTCACCCTGGACCGGACCGAACAGGAGTTCGGTCCATACCGGTCCGGTCCAATTCGGTCCAGGGGCGGTCCGGTCCGGTCCAGGGGTGCCCCATATGATTTAATGGGCTAAATTTAATATATAATTCTACAATAATCAAATATTTTTTTGGTCCAAATTTAATTACTATAAATTATAATATGTTAATATTATAAAAATATATATTATATATTAATATGTTAGTATATATTATATATTAAGTATGTTAGTAAATTATAACTAATAGTCTAATAGTCTAATAACACTTTCACATTAGTATATGTTAATAAACTATAACTAATAAGTAATAACATTATTACAATTTACATTAGTATATTATATATTTATATGTTAGTAAATAGTGATAAATTATTAATAATATATTAAATAATAATAATACACTTATTATTTATATATTAATATATAAGAGTATATATTATCTATTAATATATTAGTTAATATTAAATATTAAATATATTAGTAAACTATAACTAATAATCTAATAGTCTAATAATATTATTACATTAGTATATGTTAATAAACTATAACTAATAAGTAATAACATTATTACAATTTACATTAGTATATTATGTATTTATATGGTAGTAAATAGTAATAAATTAGTAATAATATATTAAATAATAATAATACACTTATTATTTATATGTTAATATTATAAGAGTATATATTATATATTAATATTAATATTAAATTTTTATATTATTATTTTTATATACATATATTTTTTTTTTTTAAATTAAAAAAAAAAGATTCGGTCCGGTCCGGTCCGGTCCAGGGGGATGAACTCCCTGGACCGGGACCGGACCGGAATTTTCCGGTCCATATATTTTTTGGACCGGACCGGACCGAACTCCAACCGGTCCGGTCCGGTCCCGGTCCGGGACAACCGGTCCGGTCCGGTCCGCCGGTCCGGTTCGGTCTTTTTACACCCCTACTTTTAAATTGCCGAAGTATTTGTATTGAGAATCTCGTTTCATTATACTTGCACTCAGGTCAGAGTTGGCCTTTGACTTAACTTGGATGAGATGTGTTGATCTCTTTATTCTATGAAGTATTGGCTAGTGACCTGATTTGAGCATTTGAAATAATAATTAACGATTTTGATCCCCGAAGCTCGTGGGCATTGCCCTCACATTTTTCCTAATGCTTGATACCGTACATAATTCGTGGCCCAATTGATTGAACGAGCCTCTGATCTTGACATGCATAGGATATTGCCCAAGAGGCTGTGAAGAAGAGGCGACGTGCTACCAAAAAGCCATACTCTAGGTCTATAGTTGGTGCCACCTTAGAGGTTATCCAGAAGAAGAGAGGTGAGAAGCCAGAAGTGCGTGATGCTGCCAGGGAGGCTGCTCTACGGTATGTTTTCTCACAACTGTGGGATAGTTCTCAATTTCTTTTCTATCACCTTTTCTGTAAGCCGTTTATAATTTATGAATGTCATAAATGTTTGTTTAACTTGTTTCACAACCGTTGAAGTTGTTTATGCCGGGATTATGAGTTACTCGTTGAATGCATTGTGCAGTGAGATTAAAGAAAGGATCAAGAAAACGAAGGATGAAAAGAAGGCGAAGAAGGCTGAAGTAACGGCCAAGTCACAGAAGACACAGGGTAAGGGTAACATTTCCAAGGGAGCTGCTCCAAAGGGTCCTAAGCTTGGAGGCGGAGGTGGAAAGCGCTGAGCCACTGATTTCTTCTAATTTTATTTTCCTGGTGGAGTTTACTTTTTTTTTATTTGTCACTTTTAAATGCTTAGTAAGGATTGATGGCCATGTCGTGCCAATTTTTGTTTTCCTCGGCTTGTTTTGCCAAATCATTTTTCTGGTTTTATCACATGCCTGGCACCACGTGCTTGAAAGTTGAAGATAACTGGTCATTGTAGTTGAATTTGACGAAACATTACATTGGAGTTGCTACAATAATATGAAACCAGCAGGAATGGAGTTAATGTGATTGCTGTAGGAGCGTTGGTCTGTTAGTGTGTTGAAGCAGGATAGGATATAATAAAAGAATAATTTGTGTGGATGCACATAAAATCAGTAATTCATAGTGGCTCGTGTTACGATGCCTGATCTGCATATATTCGAGAGTTTGCACTGTGATATGTTTATTGTTAAGGAGAGCTTTTGTTTGGGCGCGTCAATGCAAGTCTTTTCTGGCTGCCTGTAATGCATCGGACCGGTTGGGGGCGTAGTTGTTACTCCTGTGGATGACAGAGAACTAGATGAAAGATAACTCGTAACTTCTCTGGCCCCGACGGTATTAGTTCTATTTTGATGAAAGCGGTTCACGTTTTTAATGTTTGCTCTGAAAAGATTCTCGATTTCAGACTTTTATCAGTCGGATCGAGACAATGCTTTACGTGAATGCTGTGAAATTCAATTTTTTTGGATGCTAGCTTAGAACTGTAAACCTGCTTTAATCGGGTTTGATCGTGGAACGTGTACCCTTTTGAACTGGCTACCATTTTCAGGGTATTGACGCGACTTCGGGCTGCTACTCCACGTTTTTGCCTAGACTAGACCATTCTTAGGCCGATATGTTCTAGAACTTAAAAGGCCCCCATTGTTATGGTTTGGGCTAAATGGATTCCTTCGTCAGGGATTAAAAAAAAGGCCCAAAAGAATGTTAACATTTTCGGCAAAATACGTTTTATTTCACTTCACTAGGTTTTTACCCTACCTAAGAATCTTGCGGCGCTTGTTTTTGGGCTAAATAGTAAATATCCAAACAAAGTAACCGGAGTTCGTCTTCACTGAGTTGGACATGCGATCACTTTGTCCAAGAAGCAAGAGCAAACCTTCTGTATATTTGCGATCCACACCAATTAGTTTTGTTAGGGAAAAAAAATACGAAGTGTTGAAACAACACGAGCATGCTTACGGTTAAAATATTTAAAAAAAAAAAAGGCCCCCACGGCCTACAAAAGGGAAAAAAGACGCTCAATAAATTAATTAAAGATGATGAGAATAGTAACAATAACAAATTAATAGAGCACGATGATGCAATTAAATAGGTAGATAACTACATGAAAATGCTGGAGACCAAAACCGTCTTTTCAGTCATCGTGCCGAGAAGCCCATCTGAATTTGGTAGACATATTCTTCAACCCCGTATAGAGCGATCTAGGAAACTACGTACGTACGCGCTCCATGATCTCATTCTCCTAATTAGCTAAAGACGCATGCATGCAGTAGTACTCTAATTAAACAGATTGTGAAAAAACCTAGAAAATTTAACAGACTAGCTAGTTAGGAGGGATAAGAAGGAAGAGTAGGCCAGTAAGCTGGCGGGGAAACTGGATTATACTCCTCAACATTAAAGAGATAGTTGCACTCTGAAATCTGAAGCTGACTCGCTCCTCGTGGCTTTGGCTTAATGTTAGAACCATTAATGGCAACGGACGTACTCTCCACCGTCTCCTCCCCTGAGATTTCTGTGTAACCTGTGGAGACAGCTTGCTCTCTCAGCATAGCTTTCAATTTCATAACCTGCACGTACAACGTCCAGCCAATTTAATTCATTTATTAATTATTGGATCAATAAACATTTAAGGTCACATCCTTTTTTTCTTTTTCTTTTTCAATTTTTTCCAACTTATATATTTAAGTTTTTCGTCTTCAATTAATGTCTTGATCTATTGAATACGAAGGAGCGCGCGGTTCGTTGTTGGCAAGCAAACATTCTTGTCATGTTAAATTCACCGTACTGATAAGAAAATTGCCTAGCTAGCTAACATGTATATTTGACATACAAAATAATTATGACTCTGGAATGATAATAAAATTTCTCCACTTATTTAAGGAAAGATTGATGTTATTTACTTATTTAACCTATAATATATATAAATATATATATATATATGTGTGTGTGTGTGTGTGTGTAGGTAAGATTTGCACTAGCTTATAGGGATTGTCATTCTTAGGATTGATTATATAAAACTAATAATTAAGTCTGGCATAAGAATATTGATTTCTTGATTCAGCAAATGTGCCATCAACATGTGTTCATGACAGATTCAAATGATATATATCCTGCATATTGTCCAAGACGACGCCAACTTGGATTTAATAACTCGTGCCCGAACTTTGTGCACTGGAGCCGGTACCAATCTGAAGTAGTGATGTCTGTACAGTGTACTTCAGGGCAAGCAAACAACTAAGATACTCTTTGTTTACGTAGGAATGGATCGATCCAGCAAACCTAACTACTTTAAATCAGATCCTGTCTCCCCTATATATAAGAGGAAAATGTTGTCGTCTAACGACTCATCTACTTGTCCCAAGTGAAAGAAAAATGGCCGGATGACAAAAAAGATTCACCCAAGGCCACGTATTATATGCTAGTAATTAGATGAGAAATGCTACTATATATGCCACTTCATTTTTTCCACTCATTTTGTATTTAATTTTAACCTCTTAATGCTACTAGTAAGATTATAATAATTTCATTCAAAGTCTAAAGTAAAGAGATGATGAATACTATTGGTGCAGAATATTGCGTGTAAAATAAAAGAGATCGAGCTTGCCAAATATACCTCCTCTTGAAGCTTCTGCTTATCCCTAGAGATAACATCATAGTCCTGCTTAAGCGCATCGTATAGTTGCTCAAGCTGCTTAGCCTTCCACCTAGCACGCCTATTTTGGAACCAAACAGCGATTTGTCGAGGCTGAAGCCCTAGCTCCTTTGACAGCTTCATTTTCCTATCAGGGTCCAGTTTTATCTCTTCCTGAAAGCTCCTTTCCAGTGAATCTAGCTGATCGCTCGTCAACCGCTTCTTCTTGTCTACCTGGAAGCTGCCATAGTTGTTCTTCTCCATTGCTGCCACCATCCCATGCTCTGACTCCACCATTGCCGGATGCTTCACTTCCATCACTGCACAACAACAGAAAATTACTTAATCAAAGGACGATAGATTCCTTTGGCTTTTAGACGTACACATTTTTAACCCCACATATATATATATATGTTTGTTAGGTGTACCTTCTCCAAGAACTTACAATAGATAGTTAGTTACTAGAACATGAAGAAGAGGATCAGGAGACTATATTAATATATATTTGTGTAGCAACCCGCGAGGATCATTTGAATGAGTTGATGCAGAACATGCAGGTTTCAAAGCCAATAAAAATATTAGTATCGAGAAGCCTTGACGTAGACATATGTAAGTTGTGTTGTAATAATAATAATGAATATATCAATGATGATGATAAACAAGGATAGTGAACTTTCTCCTCCATTCTTCCAATTAAGCATACATAGAAAAGCCGAAGGAACAGTACAAATTGCAAGACGATAATTGAGAAAAATAGTCAACACTAAGAGGGTTGAGTTTTTTATTTTTACCTGGAAATTGGTCGTAGTGATAGTTGTAGAGAAAGCTTAAAGAAGACTCTGGTTGGGAAACGAAGGGTCTTAAGCTCCCATTCCATTCCATATTTGGCTTCACTTTCTATAACTCTCTTCCGAATAGACCCAAAATATCAGTGTGTTTTAAGGAGCTGGTTTGAGTGGTTGGACCACAAAGAGAGAGACCGGAGTAGTAGGAGATGTGATTTGGAGTTGGGGAGGCGTGACGATGAGTTGTGTAAGGTTCTATTCTTTCTCAATCACTCTGTTTTGGGGTGCCAAAAAAGTGAATGCTTTGTTGAGAGAGAAACTGTGAGGTTCCCTCATTCCGATCATCCATGAGGCCAACTAAGCGTTCGTACTTCACTTTTGGGAGCAACAGAAGTACTGCTTTAATTTTATAGAGAGAGAGGATTAATAGTAGTAGTAAAAGGAAGTCAGCCGAGGCGTGAGAAAGGGAAGGCATATGTCAATTCCATCGGAGCAGTATTTATTGGGACCAGATGGAGACCTTTGATCCCATGCACTACCCTTTCCCACTCTTCCATTTACGTCAGAATCTACTATCCAACCCACAACTCTCTCATTATATATAAGAAAATTCTATATATTATATTATTATCTCATTTTTTTAATTAAATAAAATTAAATATATTAATTATTTTTAAATAATTATTTATTACATATTTTTTTATTATCTAATAATAATAAATATGCCATATTTTATTTAATAGAATAAAAATATGATATATAATATTATTCACGAAGAGATGTGGGGATTAATGAGATCAGAGCCAGGTGGCACACAATCAGTACCACCTGCCACCTCTGTTACACCAATAAAAGACAAGGAAATGAAGAGAAAGGAAAAAGAAGTTGGGGCTCATCCTACATGGTGTGAGAGCATTAACCCCTCTGGCCACTTTAGCCTTAGGTGATAGGTCCTTCATAAAAACCTGGCTGTCTAGTAGAGACGAAAGCTGAACATGACTACACCAGTTTTTATTCTCTTGCATGCCATGCCTGTCCATGGGGTTGGGTTAGTCTCGTTAAATTGAAATTGAATTAGAGGATCGATCGATGAGCCATCTCTCTCTCTCTCTCTCTCTAGATATATATATATATATATATATATGAGGCCAATGCAGGTTAGGTTAATGCATGGATCAGATCCATCGATCAATCTAAGTGAGAGAGTCCGTACGTACTATTTTGCAGGGAATCTTTCCAAAAACCAAACGTGATTGTTTAAACGGTAAGACAAAGGCATGATTGCGTCCAATATAATATTTGTGAAGCAGCGGGTTCCTTTGATATTCATTTGTTGATCTTCTTGTACAGTTAGCAAAAAGTGATTTCTCATGAATTTATGATACCTACGCCTCATATACTTAATAGCGGGAGCTCCGATGGAATCTGAAACAAAATACTTCGATAATTATTTACACGGGAAGGTTTTTGGACTTTTTGATGTCAGTGTATATATTATTAATACATATATACAGATCAAGCAGCTTATAATTATTTTAATCTTAATTAAAAACATGAACAACATATATATATATATATATTCTAAGTACTCTCGCTTATATATAAATATTGCATGTGATTATCCGGCCATTATTTGTATGAATATTGTAAAACGATTAAACCTGCATGATCCTTTAACGTGCATTATCACCCAATTAGCTTAATTTGTAAATGGGTTTAATTACCTTTTGCTAACTGTTGCCATGCATATTTTTGTACAAAGTTATTGATCAGAAATTAATAAAAACCTATATATATATATGTATATTGTTTCTTATTTTCATGGCATGTACTAGTGCATGGTCACATATGTGTATATATATATATATGCAACGATCATATATATATATATATCCCAAGCAATATTAAATAATTAACCACATGCATGCATGCATATTGATGCAGTAACTTATGATCATTTATTTCTCTATTTATAATTTGTTGACTAATATTTATTTTAGGTCATATATGTAAATTAATCCTCGACCTCATGTTATGTATAGTAAGTTAATTAATCTCTTAATTTAATTAACTACTACTAATTCGATCGGGTATATAAATATTACTAGAGTACAGCCGGTGTGATCTTAATTAATTACAACTAATTCTGATCAACAAGTAGTAGTAGTGTTTGTAAGCGTATGTATGTAGTAGTGGATCATGATGATGATGATGATGATGATGTGGATGCGCACGTACGACGTATAAGATAGATGATCAATTATATATTAGAGATATACATGAACATCTTATAATTTAATTAATGTGCGTGAAAAGCATCCATCCATATATAACTAGACATTAATCATGTGTTTGTCATATATCCATATATCGTACATAGTAGTGCTAATTAATTTGTGATTAAGGCGGCCAGAATCATTTAAGATCAGTAAAAGCTGAGAAACCCTCTAGCAATATTCCTGCAGCCTGCTCAAGTTTTGATTTTTATAATCAATACTGGTCCATCACTACTACTACGTACATTATATATACATATTAAACCATAGTAGTATATTACATATTGTATAATATATTGACATCCATGCACAGACTGCAGGCTAATTAATTAATTAACCTGATCATCTAGGAATATTATATAAAATTTTGAATTATTGATAGGTTGTACTGCTATTTTTCATACCCCATAAATCCAATTAATAGCTAGCTAGCTAGCTAGCTAGCTATTATAAGCTGCTTAAATGGCCTGATTAAAGGGTTTTTTTTTTTTAATAAAATAACATAAAATAAAATTGGATAGGTACTTTTGAGTTAAATTGATCAAAAGCTACAGAAGTCGCTCCAGCTGAAGTACTACTTACTGCTGTCGGAGATAAATTGCCCCTCGACACGGCAAGAGTCGAGTCCACGAAAGGTATACGAATGATGTAGATGATCACGATTGAAGACAATGAGCTAATTAATTGGACCACCGGCTCTATACATCTATATATCTCAAATTCTCAGATGGCGCATCATATCTTGGACCATCCATCCAATTTTGTCATTTCATGAAAGCTTCCATTTACTGCTTTCAAAAGCTGATTTGGACTCATCGACTGGTACGTTGAACTGGTTCTGAAAACTTAAAGGGGAAGTCACAGTGATTGTACGCGACCCCTTCTTTTTTTTTTTTATCTTTTTTTATTATTGATTTTGTTGGAGTTTGAATGATGATCAGACTGGAAAATGATATTTAAAACTCAAACCCATGGAACTCAATTTATAAGTTGAATCTCTTTAATTCGGACGAGCCTGCAACCAGAACATAAAAGATTTTTTCCATCTGGTTTCAGCAGCGTTACTGACCTCTAATGCATGCATGGGAATTAACAACTCGAGATTGCAGCATAATTTATTTATAATTAATTAATTTCAACAAAATAATTATTTATAATTAAATTGACTACAAATAATTTTTTTGTCACAAAAATGACAGTACTACTGCATGGTCTTGATTTGATTAGATTCATGTAAAGCATTAACTCAGCTTAGTTAACCAGCTAAGGAAGACAGTTATTTATACAAGAGGTTGGTATAGCCCGCGAGGCCTATAGAGAAAACTTTAGGTTAGTCTTTTAATAAATATATATATATATATATATATATGAGTGGTGGTCCAAATATCGATGGGTTATAATAAAGCTTTGAATTTGAATCTTGTAAAAAATGAACATGTTAATTAAATTCCAGCTAGATGAGTAGTAAAATAAAAATGGAATTGAAGAGGCTCTACTGTCTAGTACATGAGGCTAAGATAAAATAAATTAGATCATGATGAGAGGTGGCTGCAAAAGATGGCGGTGACTGTACGTAGGCGGCGCCGGATCTGGATCAACTAATATTTGTCCCACCATCTGTGCGCATCTACATGAATATTTATTTTTATTTATACCAGAGATTTACTATATAGTAATCTTCTATCTATATGAAGATGTTTTGAAAATGTATAGGGTCATAAATGAAGGCATTAAAGTATTTAATTGGTAGAAGGAAGAGCTAATTCCTAGCTAGCCAGTTGATAGCTAGCCAGTTGATACAGGCCATGTTCAACAGTAAAAGGGGAAAAACAAACGAGAATCAATTCGACCAAATCGATCCCGGCCTGCTCTATTCTATTATTATTACATATAAAATAAATGTATCATACCCACTCTATTCTTAACCCTCTCACATCTAAAGATCAACGTAAATCAATCAAAGTTTAGGGGGAAGCTAGTAGTAAGTAGTACGTACATTGATATCATGATTAACACAGTTCGCCGCTTTTACAGGTGTTGGATCAAACAAATTAAAAGATAAATAATTCACGTATATATGATGATTATAGATGATCTGAAAACTAGGTACGTAGTGAAATAGTCATAGGTGTTGAATTAGAAGGTGGTGAAATATGCTCAAATTCTGCCTCTGTTTTTTCTTCTAACCTAACTCCCATTGATATACGCAGGTAATCAATTGTGAAAATTGTGCACAGAAACTAAAAAGGCAATACCCGATCATCACTCCTACAGTTATACTAAACTAAGGTATTATTTGTGCAGATAAATAAGATAGAGATGAAATAAAATATTTTAAATAATAATAAAATGAGTGCTTTTTACATTTGTTACTGTTCATGACAACAATTATGTAATGAAATTAAAAATTTATAGATGAAATAATTTGACTTTTTAAGATTTAATAAATAGGTAAATTCCCCTATGAATCTTTGACACTTGAGATTATGTTCTTTTACCGCTGATCATTGTTCATGTCAGAAAGTAGTGTTTGAGATGAGTTTAAAAATTTATAAATGAAATATAAATGAAATGAATATGAAATATTATCATTTAGATGCCCAAAACTACTCATCCATACAAACCCAAAACTACTTTACATATGAGATACCAGAGCGCTTACAGAATTTGAATAGAATTTACCTAAAAAGCAGAGCGCTTATAGAATCAATATATTCAGATGCCAGATGACTACGTTTTAAAGTTGTGTATTTTCCCAGGACAAGAAAGTAATGAGTGCAAAAACCGCAAGTTCTGAAGGAAGCTATCTACCTCATCAGATCAGATGCATCACAAATTTGTTACAGTTCTTATAAAAAGCAGTCGGCACGAGCAAGGAAATAAGCATATGATTTCTTTAATCTTTTAGCTGGGCAAAGCAAAGGTATACAGAGTAGACAAAAATGGAATACACAAGTTAAGACTTACAGACAGTGATAGAGAAAACATGCGTACTACAAATTCTAGCTGGGCAAAGTAAAGATGACATTCTTTAAAACAACAAATGCCTTTCAGATGTATAAGCTGTATGATTAAATCACATCTAAAGTCCTCTTGGGATCACTGACTCCACTAAACAATCTCACTCTCGACTATATGGCTACTTCAAAACCCCATTTCTTTTTTGTTTTTTTAAATCAGAAGGAATGATAAATACGGAATCCACACAAAGCCCACCTTTTGAATGTGTGCAATCTATCTGTTTCATGGAAAAATTGACTTCAGTCGCAGGCTCGGAATCATTAACAATGAATTCACCGACCTTGTAATCTATCCAACATCCCCGCTTATGATTGTCATGCTCAGTGTCATCTAAACAGCATTCAGATGATGCCAGCTGGCCATCCGAAGTAGAAAACTCCAATCGTACTGGCTTTATATCCCAACCATGCGTGTGCTCAAAGGTACACACACGCCGTCCTAGCCTTTTGGAAAACCTTCCTAGATGAAGCCTGAATGACAGGGTATAGATATCAGTGGGAAAAGGGAACTTCACCACCCCATCGACTTCAAACCACCATATTTGCTGCAAATAGGCCACAACATGGAACCTGCAAACCAGCAGGTGCACCATCAAAGTGCATACGACCATGCAAAATCAAGTAGAAATGATACAACCAAAGGAAGGGTAAGTGTAAATTCAAAATCTAGGCAAGTCCTGACACTTTCAGCACAGTTTTCGGAATGAAGAAACAAAGGAATTTAATTACAGATTATGGGCATGAGAGAACTTGACTCTCATCGAATTTTTCAAAATGCTAGTGAGGACCAGTAGTGCATGATTTTTTGTCAACAATGGGAGCCCCAAGACCCAAGAAAGAAAAAAAAATGAACTCTGTTCCCTAAAGAATATAGTAAAATATCCTCATTATCTATAGAACCAGGCATCCCAGCCCATATATAAGGACTAAGCAAGATATTCCCCAGAGCAGAAAATGTCGATGCGAAATGAGGTGTTGCAAGCCAACAGCGTGCATGAAACCACTGCCCATGAAATGTATATAAAATGTGGATTTTCAACCCACTTATTTTCTTTGTCTAAGGAGGCAATACCAAAAACAGAAAAATCAACAATGACAATGACAATGACAAAGAAAAACTAAAAACAAAAATGTGGTCAAGCAAATGATAAAATAAAGATTTGCTGCATGAAGTGACACTAGTACCACATATAACTTTACAATTAAAATTATTTAGGACAAGAAAAACATTTTCTTAATACGGGAAAAAATGATTTTCCTAATTGAAAGTACCAAGGTAAACCACAATAGCGGGTTCAAATGATGCAAAACTCTTGTTAGCAAATATAATAACTGAACAAGGACTGTTTGTCATGAGTATCAACTTCATTCAGATGTAAGCTCAAGCAAAATCTCAATAAAATGATGCTAAAGAGAGAAAATATGAAAGCCCTCTTCTAGTTCCAAAAAGCAGTACCGAACTCTTTAATGCTATTTTTTTTTTTCACATGGAATATTTTGGATGCCATTGAGTACAAAAGTTAGCAATCCATATTGCAAAAAGGGGGAATAATGGTCATTTTTAGAGCTCATCCAACTTAAAATCAGGACCAAATCAAGTGAGCAATTCAGAACGCCAAATTTAATTTTCTCCCCCTTGAAATTCATTCACGAAGATAGTTCTATTGTACAGATTCTTCAGTAGATCCAAAAAAACAAATCTGCCAGCCATCATGTCATCATTACAGGAGGCAAGTACAGAGCAAGCCCAGATCATAAGACAGACTAACCTGCAAACTTGTTTTTTTTGTAAGTAAAGACTAACCTGCAAACTATAAAAGGATAATAGATTGATAATTGTTCTCAATCACAACAACAACAAACCACCTCCCACAATAATATTCTGCTTTTCCAAATCGATATTGTACACACACACACACACACACCCCAATACATATAAATATCACAAATTTCTTCAAAAGTTAAATTCACCCCTAAGCAGCAGCATCGTTGTCACCACCATTCTGAGAAGTAACACAGTTTTTTGGGCATGTCAAGCCAAATGAGGTTGGCTGACTCAAATAATGTAAAGGAGGGGGAATTGTTTTACGTTCTTTGCTATTAATCACTCAAAAAAATGAGGGAAATCAACATGCATCCCATTTCTCTTCTTTTCCTAAGAATAGACAATGTTCTTTCTTCTCCCCTCTACAAACCTCCCAATCTTAGCAGCTACGGTACGTGCAAGAATGGAATCTGATAAAAAAAAGATTATGGTACTGTCACATGTGCATGGTAAAAACCTTGGGCTTTGGGGTATGCTCACCCCAAGTCTTAGGTTCAAATCCCCTGGGTGCAAATAATCCCTATGGGCTAAGGGATTTTCTCCTTGAATTACCCAGGGTGCACTATCGGAAAACTCCTTCGAGGGCCTGTGCACCCCCGGGATTAGTCGAGACATAGTTCTCGGACACCTAGTGCCAATAAAAAAAAAAATGTTTTCCAAGAAAAAAAGACTATTTGATCTTTTCGGAAGAATGGGATTCCATTCTCTAATTTACCTATTGACAAGGCTTTTGTCCCCCAAAACCACCCTGTCCCCCACCCGGGCACCTTCTATAAGCAGGCTTTGTCCTAATTTAAAGGAACACTTGGATCCAATACTGCCAAGAAAGTTGGCAAATTTCACAAAAGCATTTCACCTTTTATAGCAAGTCTTCAAGGAATAATTAAATGGCAATTAAATCCTGCAGTTTATTTGCTGCCGCTTAGTTTTTATGCATTGGAAAGCTTGCACAGAAACTTTTCATTGATTCCAAACCTCTTACCAAAAGAATCCAAGTGCAAACTGCCCGTCAAAACTAGAAGCATAAATATATTCTTCTAGAGCATTGAAAGTCACATTGGCATTCGAAAGGCTGACGTAGAGCACTCCAACATAACCTGATAACGTCTAATATGCAAACTCCCCCGTTTTCTAGATTATAATACTCCTCTAATAAAATCAAGAGGCTACACAACACTACGCTTCCATGGAGACATTTAATAAGTAACACTGTCGATAAGAAGTTATTGAGCAGACCATATCAAGAAGATTAAACCCTAATTCTTTGCATGTTAACCAAGTACAATGAAGATTAAAAAAACCACCGTGTATTGAATATAACCGACTTTCCAAAATATTTCGAACTGCAATTTTGTGCTAAAACTGCATAAAATGTGATATTAAGGGAACTTCGAAAGCCTTTGTAAATGAATTTCTAACCTAGATTCTCCTGTAGGAACCCAATTCCAGTATCTCCGGTCCTCAATTCCAGTTATCGCCATGCCTCTAGCGGATATAGCCATGCAAAGCCTTCCCGTCTCCCTATCCAGCCACACTTCCTGTAAACCCCAAAAATTCCTTCAAAAAAAATTGAACATCCAATCCTCTAAAACCCTAAATTTGACAATCTAGATTTTTGTCCAAACCTTATTGCCATGATCGAAGGGCACGGGGTGGGAAAGCAGAGCGAAGATGTCCTTCTTGGACAAGTTCTGGTACCTCTCGGGGGGCAGCAGATCAAGCAGATCTTGGTAGTTAGGGGGCAGCTTCCTTTCCCAGACCGAATCTGAGGACGCCGCGCCGCGAAAGGCCCGGTTCAGCCTAGCCAGGTTACAAATCTCCGGTGGGGTCAGGTACAGAAACACGCACGCCACGCAGCTCTCCGGTATGTCCCCCAACCCCGGACCCATGCCCGACCCGTTCGTCCCATACTCCAAGCCCGATAGCGTCGCCCCCATCTTCGGACTTACTCGCTTACTTATGCGCTCTCGTTCAGGATATGGTATCGCAGTTAGTCATGGCAGATGGTAAAGACAAGTAGGATTTCGTGTAGAAAAAGAGGTAGTACGCTGTTTACGTGTCTGTTCCAAGATGGGATTAATTTAAACTGAATTTAAACCATTAGGTTAGTCGAAAGTGAGTATTGGCTGCCCGCTGGGATTTCTGTAATTCGATTTTCCCTCGTATTTTTCCGGGAAAATGTTGTGGGTCAGGATGAGAAGGTAAAGTCCAGAAACGAAGGGATGTGTCCACGTGTTATACAGGGAACCGATCATGGTTGCTCAAAAAAGTCCACCCCTGTGGACTAAAAAAGAAAGAAACACAAGGGGGCCCGATTGTTTGTGCTTTATTGTTTTTCGGCAATTAAAATGGGGTTTGGTGTATAATGTCCCGCAAAATTGAGGCTCGGTTTGTATGCGTGAAAGCTCAGCTCAATCTTAATTTATTTTAAATTTATTATTATATATTTTTATATAAAATATAAGTCTTAATATATATTTTTTAAATTTTAATAAATAATTTTTAATTTTCAAAATAATTTTTTTAAATTCGAAAATAATAATAATAATATTAAAAAATAAACTCATCTCAATTTATCTAAATTTATTTCATCTCATCTCTAAATTTAATCAGATTCACTCTTGTATCTAGGTTAATTTTTTTTTCTTTTCAGTTTTTTATTATTTTAAAATATTTTTAAAAATTATAAAAAAATAAATACACTAATAATTATTTTTTTAATAATTAAATAAAAAAATTAAAAATTAAAATATATGAGATATCTTTCGAATTAAAGTGTCAAACTACATTTTCCATTACATTGGTTTGCTGCACCCTACCCCACCTCAACAAAACAATTAACTCCATTTTTTAATAATAAATTATACGATTTTTCCGAGATAGAAGATTATGATTATATGCGTTAAGGAATTTATTTGCTCCCCACCACCCACAAAAAAAAAAAAAAAGCTTCGAAAGTTGGATAATTAACATGTGGGCCTGTCTGTGTTTGCCTCAAACTTCAGCTTGGCACACAAAAAAATCTACCGCCCACACTTGCAAGTTTGCAAATCCTCCTTCATGGACAGGGCTCCGAGTTGTGGGCTTGTTATGAAAGCTTGCAAGACAGTACAAATCTCAGCTCAAACTATAAGCCCAAGTCAATGTTGTCCTCTTTCTCTGATGGTGGGGTCCCTCTAACTCTCTTTCCATTCATTTGCAATTAGATAAATAATGAACTAATAGGACCACAATTTCGGGTAATAAAATAGATGCATCCATCAAAATGCGCTAATGGCGCTGTTCATGGAACATGGAAGCCCAATTAACAAAGACATTCAATCCCAATATGATATTGTTTTGAAATTTCAATCTTTTAAAAAATTTATTCAAACATAGTGACTCCTAAAAGTATTTGATTATGCTTTTTTAGGTGGCTCCCAGTTTTGGTTTAGAGAATCCTGTGGGTTTCCTCCGTCTTTAAGCAGGAAGAAGCAAAACCATGGGCAGTTTTCTTTCATCCCAAACAAAAAGCCAATCTAACAAGTAACACCGCCTGCTCCGCGCTAGCTCTGTATATACTCCATCCTTACCTATCCTATCATCATGCACTCAATCTAACGCACTTCCACCATCTCACTCTCAAGTCTCATGCTCTGCCTCTCTTTCTTTATGTATACTAATACGGCCTTCTTGCATCTATATCTGCAAAAGCTCGAAAAGGACTTTTAATGCCATAATTTGGCACTTTGGGCTGTTTTGTTAAATTAGTAGGTGATGACAGTTTGTTCAACCGGCCCTTCTTCTTTTTGCATGTCTTCAAAGAGAACTGCGTGTACATGTATGTGAGCAATTTTAATTTCTGATGGAACCAAATGGGTCAGTGGGCATGTTTCCTAACATAGATTCTGGAATGCTAGGTCTAGAATTGCCTCTACAACAACAACTATCACAACGACAAAAGAGCCCTGCAAACCCTCAAAACCTCCCCGGCCACCGCCACCACCTCCAAATTGGTGTTGCTTATCCGCTCCATGAACCCGATCACAACCCTCCACAGTCTCAACATGAATCCGTAAAATACCCATACCCTGATCTGATCAAACCCAAGCAAACTATAGCTCTCAGTGATGAAGATGATGACAACTCTGGGGATGCCAAGAGAAAAATGTCACCTTGGCAGAGAATGAAGTGGACAGACACCATGGTCAGGCTGCTGATAACGGCGGTCTATTACATGGGCGACGAAACCGGGTCCGAAGGGATCACCGATCCAACGGGTAGTAAGAAGAAGTCTGCAGGCTTGTTGCAGAAGAAAGGGAAGTGGAAATCGGTATCTCACGCTATGATGGAGAAAGGATTCTATGTGTCTCCACAGCAATGCGAGGACAAGTTCAATGACTTGAACAAGAGGTATAAGAGAGTGAATGATATTCTTGGAAAAGGTACGGCTTGCAAGGTTGTGGAGAATCAGAGCTTGCTTGAGACGATGGAGTTGTCGCCTCAGATGAAAGAAAAAGTGCGGAAATTGCTGAATTCTAAGCACTTGTTCTTTAGGGAAATGTGTGCTTATCATAATAGTTGTGGTCATGGAGTTGCTGACGGAGCAAACCGGTCCCCAGAGGTGACCGCCGAGGCATCTCACACTGATCATCAGCAGCATCAAGCACAACGGCAACAGTGCTTTCATTCATCCGTGAAATATGCTGGTATGGGTGGTGACGGTTCGAAAATGGTGAAAGGAGAAAGTAGTGAAGATGATGAGGATGTTGATGATGATTCTGATGAGGATCATGAAGATGAGGATGAGGACAACAATCATGAAAGGAATTGGAGAAAAAGAGCAGGAAAGGACGTAGGGCTTCCTGGGTCATCGCAGTTGGTGCAGCAACTGAGGCATGAGGTGACGAGCGTGCTGCAAGATGGGGAGAAAAGCCAGTGGGAAAAAAAGCAGTGGCTGAGGACCAAGTTGATACAACTGGAGGAGCAGCAAGTGAGGTGCCAAGGCCAAGCGTTTGAGCTAGAGAAGCAGCGATTGAAGTGGCTAAAGTTCAGCGGAAAGAAGGAGAGGGAAATGGAGAGAGCTAAGCTGGAGAACGAGCGGAGAAGGCTTGAGAACGAGAGAATGGCGTTGCTTCTACGCCAGAAAGAGATGGAGCTGCTCGATCTTCATCAACAGCAGCAGCATCAGCAGCAACTCATGCAGCATTCTTCTAATAAGCGGGGTGAACCATCCTGATCCGTTACTGGTTGATGCGTATCCGGTATCATAGATTAAATTGACAAGCTAGATATAGATTAGATAGCTCAAAAGGTTGCGTTTTTCTTGTTTACTTTTGTTTGTTATTTGGTTAATTTTTGTTGAGGCTCTCCTCTCTTCCCTTTCAACGTACTGTCAAAACATTACCAACTCAAGTAATCACAATTCATTTTAAATTAATTATTGATTCGACTATTTTTTTAACTTATCATAAAAAAAATAAAATAAAACTATTTCAATCTATTTCATATATTTTAATGTAAAAATATATATTATAATATAATAACAATATAACTATTATACAATAAATTATAGTGATAATAGTAATTATTTTTATAAAAGTTTAAAATTTAATATTATATCAATTAATAAGTTTTTTTAATCAAATTCATTAAAAATTAATGATATAATATGCATTGATCCTTTAGATCAATTGGCAACACCTTGAATCCTTGGTTTTTCACTCAGATCAGAAACTAAGGATTAAATCCCCCCACTTCCATGTATCAAAAAAATTTATCATATAATATAAAATTATTTCATATAATATTCTTATATATCAGAAATATATAAAAAATATTGAATGTATATATTTATATAACAAGCTGATGTTAGACAAACAAAAAAAAAATCAAAATTGTACCAATTTTGATAAAAATGAAATAATACCGTATCAAACCCTAGTTATAGCCGTTGGTCAGTGCCAAAAGAGTTTATGGTAGAGGCTAAAAACACACGCCCGGTGGGACTCGAACCCACAATCGCCTGATTAGAAGTCAGACGCCTTATCCATTAGGCCACGGGCGCTGCTTTTCTTGCAAACAGGATCTTTAATAATTTTAAAGAGTGATACTAGTGCCTAAAATAATGATATTTTCTTTTTCAAAATAATTAAGCGACGCTTAAATACTTCCCAACTCCAAATATGGTTTTTTGAAAAAAGAAAATTGACTTTGTTGTTCTCGCGATAATTTATTTTCTCACATCCAAAAGGACATAGTTAAGGCCATTCATTTTAGCAACTAAATAGATCGCAATAAGGAGATCATAATCAGTCTACTGCAGAGTTCCATTAAATTAGGAAAGAGCACAATAAAAAAGACGCTTGATTAGCAAACCATGGATGCCCCCACTGGGACAAGGATCTTCTTTCTTCTTCTTTTTCAAGTATTAATTATTTAATTGCGAAAGATCACATCTACATGAAAGAAAATATGCGTCATTAGTCCAAATCTTTGTAGGAACCACCCGCAATAAAATAAGAAGGTATCTTCTTTTATTTTTCTTTTGTACTTTTCAGGTCCCAAAAAAAGAATGAAATGGAATAATTACAAGTATCATTTGTCGGCACAATCATCTGCCCTCAAGGCCGATGGTTATTATTTGTCTACCAAATTGTATAAAATAAAAAAAAAACAAAGTAAAAATGGAATGACATACATCGATAATAAAGTAAAAATGGAAAGCATGGGCATATTTTCCGCTACTAACTTCCGATAAACCAAAATAATTACCCCGAGTGTACATTCTTAACACATGTCAAGGGCACAAGCCAGGTAGTCTAGTCCTGTGTGTGAGACCTGGATATACAGATCACTTAATTGGGTGGGTGACAGCTACAACGCAGCACCATTTTTCTTTTTTCAAAATAACAAAAAACAAAATTAGAAGTTATACCCCAAAACTGAGAAGAGAAGAGGAGAAGAGAAGCATATTAATCCTCGAGCTCAATGATCTTCACCACAGATGCATCCCCAACTTTCTGGCACACTACAACTCGATCGTGTGACTTAATGACTCCCGCTGTCTTACCATGATCAAGTGCAACCTTTAGAACTGACTCATTCGTAGCACTTGTTGACTCCGCCTGCAAAGTCAAAAGGAAATGCTTAGTTTTATCGAATATATGAAGAACAAAGTAGCGTTACTTACAGAAGAGGGTTTAATTATTAATAATAATAAAAATTACAGAACCAAATTATGTACCATTGTTGAACATGTAAAGCAATTAATATTCCAGAAAGTCACATTTAGAAATGCCAATTTAAAAACCTACTTTCTTCTTAAAATTATAAACCATTCACAACTAATTATGGATTCCATAAACTGATAATGCCTCAGATTGCAGCCACAACTCATCATCAGTGCATGGGAAAAACACCAAATCCTAAGCCCAGAAAACCTCTATCACTACTACTAGGCAGGGCAAGAACATCATTCAGGACAGGGCAAACACGTGGTAGTTGGTACCCAGAAACGAAGCCAAAACCTCTTCCTGAAAAAATATGTTAGACCCACACAAGTCTGGTGGATGTATACAAACCATACCCCCAACTGCTCATTTTAAAGCTGTAACCAGCCCGAGTAACATTTATTCCAGGCATGTTTGGATATTGAGCATAAACGATATCCTTGAGAAGTAAATGCAATCAGCATTATAATAAGGCTCTACCTCAATACTAGTTAATTGGAATCCTGAAGGAGAATCCTACCAGAGAAAAATTAAAGCATTTCCTTCCTCCAACAATGGCGATTATTATTATTATTTTATTTTATTTTTTGGGAAGAAGTGGGGGGGGGGGGGGGGATAGATTTCAACAAAAATATTTAACAAAATACATTAAATAAAGCAAAATGAGAACTTACAGGATGTCTGGGATCCGCGAGCATGGGGAAGAGCCCTCTGACAATAAGTGATTGCCTTGCCTAATAATGAAGCAAACATATATAGATTCATTAGCTTGGATATAGAGAGGGAGGAACCAAGTAAAATGACCATGAAATTCCAATAAATTATTATAATTTAAAGGCCAAAAAAAAGAGTTGAGAGAGTTGTACCATCTCCTTACAAAAAGGGCAACGTGTTTCTGGAAATTAGTTAGTATAAAAGCACAGATGATGAAACATCCTAGTTATTGCGTAAATTTAGGCAATATTAATAGTAAAACATGGCAATGTTAAATTTAGCTACAAATTCTTGATAGTAAATAGTTTTATCTGGCTTATACTTAAATGCCGAGCATTATAAGTAGTTGATCCTAAAAAACCCCCAAGGGTAACAAACAAAATTTATCCTTTCAAGCCTCCAGTCAGGAAACTAATTGAAAAAGAAGAATACAGTTACTAGAAGGAATCTCCTCATGGACTAGAATAAAACAAAAGGCCTCTTTCAAATTGTCAAAAAGAATTACAAGTCAAAACCATTTTTTTTTTATCCGAGCTCGTGCACTGTAAAAGAAAAAAAAAAAAGGAACTTCGTTGAAGCAAAGGACAATATATAAAGTCGAGTCCAGAAAATACCTCAAAGGCTCCACTAAAGCTCCATTTCAGCTGATTTGTCTTAAGCCGGGGGATGACAACAGATATAACTGGCATTGTTGGCCTATACTTGGCAATCAATCTGTGCATTTTCACGCAATTTATTAGAGAGAATCAAATGAAAAGCCACACATGTACTTACAAAGCGAATGCTATTATTGATGCACACCCCCAACCAAAAAACAATTCCAAGCTTGCAGGTTCAAAATTGGAAGAACAAACATTTTTTTTTAGAAGATGAAAGAACAAACAAAAACATGCAATGTTCAAGGATACCGGTTACATGCACATATGTATTTAACCATCCAGTACCTTGCAGCCCTTCCTGAAGAAGTGAAACATATAAGAGCAGATGCTTTCACCTTAATAGCAGCTCTTACCTAGACAAGTGATTAGCAACCATAACTGTAATCCCGAATATAATTATAAAAAGAATGCATTAATGAACAAAGAGGAATATTGAAAAGTAATTACTGCAGAGGAAGCAATAGATTCCAAGTGGGTCATTGGCTCTCCAACATATTTGACAGTCTTCTTGAAATAAAGATCTTGATTGAACACCTTCTCTGCCTGCAATGATAATTTCAGAGGGGAAAAATACATTATGAAAACCCTTATCAATCCTTGAGATACAGCAATACAAAAAAGTATCCAAACAGAAATGCCTTCTGATAACACATCTGTTCATGGTTATAAAAAATTGTTTCAGACTGATTCAACCAGTCAAAAACCAAACTGACTTCAGTGTTTTACATAACCAGTGCCACAGAATCCTCGATGGACCATGTATGTGTAACTGTACATTTATCTATAAATGTTAAACTTTCCATATGCCAATGCCCAGAATTCAACTCGTTAGAATGTACAATGACAAAAATATTCTTCCAGATTCAAAACTTTGCATGAGTTTAAAAATTAAAGCTCACATTCAAAAGCAAATTACTTGATCAACAAAAAAAATCTGTCAATGTACCTCAGCAGAAATTTTTCCCACAATAGAAATAGTCTCAACAGGGTACAACCCACGTAGAGTCTCAGCACCCAGCAGAATTGCATCACTTCCTATACTCATTAAAAAACGAATTAGACAAGAAAGTCCATTTTGCATGAGATACTTGTAAAGATGTAGAAACCATATATTAAGAGTAGTGGAACCGTAAAATTTACTTAGTCCTACAGTCATAATAGTAGTATTTCACATACAGTCACATATTACATGCAATTCCACAAAGAAATTTGTGGCTTTGGCCTCAATGTCTATAAATCAAAAGGTGTTAAAACATAAAAATAGGGACACACCATCCAATACAGCATTAGCAACATCAGTTGCTTCTGCACGAGTTGGTCTCAAGTTGTCAGTCATGCTGTCCACAACACGCGTAAGCACTGCAGGCTTTCCAGCCATGTTACACTTGTACAGGGCAGCTTTTTGAAATAAAAATACCTGCAAGGTAGACGAGAAATAATTTTTGATAAGGTACACAAGAAATGTTAGGAGCAACTCAAAGGGCCAAAACAAACAATTAGAAATTATGGCATGATTTACATGAAGCTTCTTAAGTTACAGACTATTAGGGTTAGAGGGAAATATAGGATGCATAAATACAGCTTTCATAACCTCGGTACTAGCAAATCAGGGCTTGGAACCAAAAAGATAAGCTAAAAACAAAACATCAGAACATACATAAAACAAATAAATATAGGAATAGAAAAGTTTATAAATAAAGTTTTATTCTTGATAACAAGGTATCTTGGAGACTGTGCAAACACGTCTTCTACCCGGTTAAAACTCAGACCCATGTAGTGCATCCCCATCACGAATCCAGCAAATCACCAATTTTTAACCAATTGGGCATTGTGCCTAAAAATTATTTGCACCCAAGGGTTCGAATCTTAGACATGGAGGGAACATACCACCAAGACCAAGGCCCTTACCACTTGAGCCAACCCTCATAATTAAGCATAGCCCAAACACACAGGAAGTATAAAGAGAAAAAACACCTAATAGAAGCTAAGGCTGGAAAACAGCACAAAAGTCATTAAGACTAGTCCCATCCATTACAATAACCAAAGCCCAAAGCAACAATGTATGAAAAAAAGAAGTCTCCAGGAAATTACATAAATGAGATTATTATAAAAAATAAGAATATGAATTATGATCAACATATGTAGGCAATTTTTCCATGAGCAGAACTGAAGCACATCTACGCATTCCACGAAGCAACCTAATTGTAAATCTTTTTGATAAGGTAAGAAAACCTAATTGTTAATCTTAAAAGCTTAAACTTATACTATGAAAGCTTGACAACTTAAAAAAAGAATATTTTGTCCATGTTGGTAAACTGACCTTCTCAGGTGGAAGATCTATGCCCAAATTCCCACGGGAAAGGATAATTCCATCTGCTTCTTGTAGGATCTCATCAAAATGGTTTAACCCCTAAAGAGAAACATAAATGAACCCATATAAATTCCCTTGGCATTGCTATCAAAACCAAATTAAACTTATCTAAAAAACAGAGACAATATTTTTTTTTTGATAAGTGAAAAAACAGAGACAGTATTATGAGCTACTAAGATCAACTCACTTCTACATTCTCAATCTTTGCAAAAATTTGTGTCTGACTGAGTTCACCCAACTTCGAAAGGAGCTCACGGGCCTGATATCGGGAAAAAAAAAATCAAAATCAAACAACCACAATAATAAATACAAAGAAACCAGAAAACCACAGTAAAAGGATACTACATCAAGAAAAAAAAAAAAAACATTGCCTGGCGAACATCTTCTGCATGCCGGGTATATGATAGTGAGAGAAAATCAATTTTATTTTGCACGCCCCAGGTGCTTATAACCTGAAATGAGCAACAAAATATGATGAAATGCACTATTAGAAGGTTACTG
Organism: Platycarya strobilacea; assembly: GCA_036898215.1. Classification (NCBI taxonomy): domain Eukaryota; kingdom Viridiplantae; phylum Streptophyta; class Magnoliopsida; order Fagales; family Juglandaceae; genus Platycarya; species Platycarya strobilacea. Next base: position 598,774 of record CM072548.1, read on the forward strand.
AAAAACATAGAGGAGAGGATCACTGCAGTCCATAGAACAATCACTAGACGGAGCATGTTCAGAACTTACCTCCTTATCTCGATCAGAGAGAGTAGGAAGTTCAATGCAAACTTGAGAGGCATGCAAAGTGAACAATGAGCCGGACAGTGTCGCTGAGTTCTTTATAATGCAAACAACATCCTCCCCATTCACTTCAGAAACCTGCTCAACTTCATATATAACTAATCAGTTGTGCATGAGTCATACAGTTCAATGCTTAGTGTGCCATATGTTATACTTATCCTCATAAGAGAACATGGGAGAAAGAAAAGGAAGGGGGGCGTGGGAAGAATAAGGAGCCTTTTAAATTAAAGCAGCCTCTAGGTTGTCTATCTCTCACCTCCAGCCAAACAGAAGTAGTTTCACTTCCAGTGAACAGGTAATGACCCATAAAAATGGTGTCTCCTTTCTTCACAGCCTGTAAAAACCAAATTCAAGGCTTAGTTTCAAATTCTAGAAGTACTAAGAAAGAGCAAAACTACAAAGAGATATTATTACAATAAAATTACAGAGTTCATCTGCTTCAAGATAAAAGTGGCTCACTATTTCGAGTATAATGAAGAGGGTGAGATCTTGGGAGCACATGCAGGGTTTTAAATATGGGCATTACTTAATAAATGAACACATAAATGCCATTCAGATTTACAATTCGGTGTTTTATTCACTATAAGGAGACTGCACTGTGCAGAACAAGGACATGTAAGATTCTCAACAGATTCTGGTAAGAATGTTCTGTCATTCCAGGAAGCACCATAATGCATTGAAAGCGTAAATATATAAACTTCAAATAAAAGTTTCACAAACTCTCAATCCCTCTAAAAAACCAAAATTCTGTATTATGGTTCTATAGGATATCCACGATAAGCATTTGCTGACCTTTTCAGGTTGTCCACTTGTTAAATATAAAGATACACAAAATAAGAAATAGTTGTGACAATAAAAACTTCCAGAATACAGAACAACTACGTGATAATAAGGTCAAAAAAATTATCAAACCTTTGAAAGCCCATCAAAATTAATGGGCAATATATCTGAAGAGGCTTCTAAATCTTGATTAGGTGTCAGAACAACAGAAGCGTCCATTAGAAGCGAAATAGATTTTCCAGTTTTATTAACAACTTGCAACTCAGGTCCCACTGTGTCCAGCATAACCTGCAACGGAAGGAATAAGAGTTTGCTCAATTCCTTTTCTGAGATTATATATTTAACATGAAATGCATGGCAGCATACTGCTTAAGGGAGAAAAACCATTGTATTCTCTCAATAGATATTAACAAAGGCTATTTAAAAACTAACATTTTGAAAACAACTAAATTCTCGATTTTGATTAGCATTGCACGTGGCCGTAATATTTTGGAAACGTGACAATTTAGTCCATTTAAAAATAAAAATAAAGATAACTTAATCAATTTAATGATAGGACTGCAAGAGTCCCAACAAAGGAGACTGTACGTAGCAGCTCTCAATTCAGAACCCTTAGAAACGAAGAAAGAAATATCATAACATACGGCACAAAGCTTCTTAGTAGTCTTGACAGCGGCCTTCAGATTCTCGAGAGTCTCCTGGTGATACTTCGCGTCGCCCCACGAGAAGTCAAAGCGGGCCACTGCCAAAGAAACCACACCAACCAATTACAACAGCATTAATATAGTCGAACAAAAATCCATCGAAAGCAAGAGCCTGGTACCTGACATTCCAGCCTTGAGGCAGCCGGAAAGAACCTCAACGGATCGAGATTTGGGGCCCAGCGTCCCCACGATCTTTGTCATTGCAGGAAAGAAAGTCTGCAACAAAATAAAAAATAAACATAAACATAAAGAAACGAAAAGATAAATAATCACACACTGAATTCGAAATTAATAGAATCAGTTTAAAACAGGGCAGGAAAATGATTGAATTGAAGACAAAGACGTAGAAGAACAAGAGAAGAAGCATACGGCCTTGGATGGCTCCAGAACGGAAGCCATCCTAATGGGCTCCTCGAGAAGCAAGTGATTGGAATGCATATTGTATCAGACAGCGGTGGCTCTGGATCCGCAAAGAGCAAAGATCAAAAAGAGGAGAGGAGAAAGAGTGAGGCGAGGCCACGAGAGCAGCTGCGCTTTGAGGAGAGGAGAGATGGGTACGGAAAGGGTTTTGCTGTTGTTAACGTAATTTTTTTTTTTATCTCACGAACCTTATGGAATATGCTGTTGCTCTTATTAATTAATTAATTAATTAAAGAGATTCTACCGAAAGGAACAACTATATAATATAATTAACTGGGACACGTGTCAGTCACCTGCAATTATTGTGAATTCGGGAATGATCCCCACCAAACCACTTAGAGAGCGCGCGTGGTGGGGGTAAGTGGAAATTGATGAGGGTATCCTACGCGTGCGGTGCACGTGCATATATTGGAGGATTGTTGGTTGGACTGCATGGTGGCTTTCTGGAAGTGGACTGTTCTGTTCGGTCGGCTGCTGCCGTTCGATTTTCGGCCAACTGGTTTGCTGTTCGTAAAGACCGTGAAAAAGTGCCTGGTTTTAAGTTTTAACAAACTTTACGTGGGTCAATTCCTGTGGGCTGACACCCACAATTTATTTTTGAAAAAGAACAAAAGTCCAATGGGCTGTCGCTTTCCTAAGGTCTCTCTCTCTTTCTATTCATTTTCAATTAAGTAGTTTTTCATCTTTATTTTATTTTATTCAATTAATCTACTTTTTGTTTTGAATTTTTGGCTTTTGGATTACGCTATAAGATTTGAATTTTCAAGAAGAATAGAATACCCGAAATAACAGAATAAGTTTAGGCGTGGTTTGACTTTAAAAATGAGATAAAAATAAAAATAAAATAAAATATTATTATAAGATATTTTTTTAATATTAATTTTATATAATAATTTTAATAAGTGATATGAGAATTTGAAAAAAGTAAATTTTTTTATTATATTTTATATAAAAATTTAAAAAAATATAATAATATATTTTAAATATATTTTAAATTTTTAATCTCAATCTTTCAAAACAAACAAAACCTTAATTTGTCCCAAATTTGACTTAACACTCCTTCCCAAATAAATAAATAAAATGACTTAAAAACCCCATACTCATTTAATCCAACTAAATGGTGTTTATATTTGAATTACTCCCCGTATGGTATATCTGCACAATTTGCATGTCTGTAATTTCAAGTTTTGAAGCTATTTTTCTCTTGCACGATCATTTTAAGTGAATGTTTGAAATTGCGTTAGAGAAAAAAAAAATTATAACTTTAAGATTTATAATTTAAATAATAATTTATATATTATTAAAAATTTATTTACTATTTAGAATTATATGTTTAAATCAATTTCAAACATGTTATATTTATTTAGAAATAAATTTAAAAAATTATTTTGTAATGTAAAAATTACAATTATTTAAATTTCAAAAATTATGACCATATTCTTAAAAGTTTGAAAGTTATACTTATTTAAAATTTGTATAAGTATTTGACACTCTTTTTAAATTCAAATTACGTTTTATATTATTTGAAAAAACAAACTTGAGGATGCTAAACATCAAAATGATGGTCTTTCTCCAACTTATTTTTTAGTTTAGTTGAAATTAAAAATGCTTTAATATATCGCATTCAAACGATCTAATTTTTTTATTAAAAAACTTTTAAAACTATTGAAATACTTTTTAAGACTCTATGACAATCTCAAACAGGCCTTAATGAGTTTATCATAATTAATAGTTTATTCAAGAAAAACTTTATTTATCATCTCACATATCAAATCTTTATCTTTTTCTTTTTCCAAATGTTACACATTTTTAAATTTCTCTTTTCAAATGTGTTATATATAGATGATGAGTAAAATAATTTAATTGTTTAAAAAATAAATAAAATAAAATATAAAATAAAAGTATAGTATAATGTGCAAAAATGATAATAACAGTAGTCTTTAATTTAATTATTGAGTTTTTAAAAAGAGAATAACTTTTATCTAGACAGACTGCACATCTCAATAGTGCAACCCGCCAGTAATTTCTTACCACGTAAGCCTCACACTAGTATTATTGTGGTGCAACACCACATCAAATCAATTTCACTAACTCTTTTGTCATTGTCAGTCGCTCATAACCACACTCATATTTCCCTTATTTGATGTGCAATGGACCGGCAACTTCATTAACTCGATACTTTACTTGCCTTGCCTTTGAGATCTAGGCTCGTTTCGATGGCCACGATAGCTTCACTAGCTCTAGCCTCATCGACATCTTCTAATGATTTGATGCAAAAGAAGATGGTGGGTCTGGTTTTCAGTTTTCTTTCGATTTCCATGTACTTCTTCATTCAATTTAAGTTTATTAACAAGATTCTCTTTCGTTGTAGAAATATAATGGTCCCAAACTATGGTCACTGAAATGGTCTTCTAAGTCACCTCGTCAGTGCAGGATAAGATCGAGATAGAGATAGTTGAAATGTTGTTCATGCTTTGCCTTTACTCTTATTTTGCTTGTTATATTCTACTATTTTATTGTTCTTATTTGATTGTTCTGCATATTTTTCCAAAAGTTTCAATGTAACTAATGCAAAGAATATTTTTGTAGCCAGAATGAAAGGGGTGAAATCTACAATTGATTTGCATTGAAACGCGTGTTTCTCTATAGTCGAGTCTATTTTTCATTTTGTAAAATAGATGAAATGTCTTCGTTTTATTAGAAAGTTGTGAACCCTTCGAGTGCAGCCCGTCCGTATAGAAATGGGTCTCTTTTAAAGATCTTTAGCATTTCTTTGAGATCGATAATTGTAATGGTTAAGTAGATGGACTATGAAGGCCCATAGAGCACAAGGCCCAACCATACGCCGAGTAACCCTAAAAGCGAGATAGCAAGAAGGGCAACACAGCCCTACAATAAGTAACAAAATAATTCTACTTTCAAGTCAATTTGAAAAGTGCATCCGTATTCTTAAGGTGGCAAAACTTGATTGCCAATAGAAGTTCAAAACTAATTATCTTATAAATCAAATTCTATTATATAAAAAAATGTAGAAGATATATTGAGTGTTCTCCACGTCAACTTACAAGTAAAATTACTTTAAATATAATTAGAGTCGAATTGATATCGTCTCTTAAGATTAAGATATCATTTGGATAGTAAGTCGAGATTAAATGATTTGAGATGAAAGTATATGTTATTAATATTCAATGGTTTTGAGCTCCCTCGCAGTTCTATAAAACAGGTAGATCAAAAGGTTTAGTTCAACAATTTGACACCAAACCCACAACAGGTAAGAATGAAGATTTTATCATACCTTAAAGCTTCCAAAACATGATGTTGGAAGACTAAAACTTCTGAAATTCGTGTTAACATACTAACCATAGGTCGACAAGTAACTAAAGAAAATGTAAGCACAATAGATTTTATATTAGAAATAAAAGAAGCACATACTGTACAACCAACAAATCTTTTTATAGTTTGTCCTCGCATAATTATCTTCATATTTGATCCAAATCTAGGTCAAAATGCAAACTTATACGACGTATGACTTGATTACAATACCACTTACTCACTTTTTCACCTTCCTTAGGGGCAAAAGTTGATGTCCAAACCGAATGCAATGATCAAGAGAGCAACCCACCAATATGGAATGTACAGAATAAGATTCTAAGGATCATTCTAAATTAGAATAGCTGCCAAAAATTCCAGGCGTGATAATGAAGGGCCATAACGAGTTTCAGTCACACTAACTAGCATACCATCAACAAATCCTTGCTGTCTAACAACATTTGCCTTTTGCATTAAGTTTTGTTGAATGCAGGTCTTCACTCACTTTCTAACAGAGAGCCCGTTTGAAAACATGCAAATTCAGTAGGTTCCAGACATTGGCAACAACGCCCCTCGAAAGAGAATTGTTTGCTTGTTTTGCAGCGATGCGACGTGATTCCAGAACTTTAGCATCACTGAATAGCTCATTGAGCACTTTCTCAAGCTCTACTTTTCCAGAAACCTGCATGGTCACAGCTAAAGACCCTCAGCTAGCTACAAGTTTAATATAGCTCCTGAAGGAAAAACTAATTTCAAAAAAGTCATGTATCATAATGGTTTAGAAGTCCTTAATATGATCTTACAATACCTTTAAATTTGGATTATGTACTTGTCTGACCTTTCTTATTATAATTTCAGCAGAAAGAAGCCCCACGAGATTCAGCTTAAAATTTGGCTGGACTTGAGCCCCTTCAGCCCATATGGCTCAAAGTGAGTTAATTCATGGCTTTTGTAAGAAGGAGAATTGACCGAAGTAGGGAATTTGTCACTTTTCAACCACTACTAATCTACAACATTAATCAACTGAGGAACCATCCATGAGGAATTTCTTCCTCCTGGCATAACAATAACCTAAGCTTGCTAACATTAAAATCATTTAGCAATATTTAAGCCCACCAAGTAGGTGGAATCCACCTGCCAGGGGTATGTTCACTACAGATAGAGGATTGAACAATTCACGTTAACAAATAAATTCGCTATATATAGGGTACTACAGACCTAGAGATCAATTAGTAATAGAAAAGATGGTGGTTGTTTGTCTATTTATAACGGATTTTCATGGGACAACTAACAATGTTAGTCTAACATGCCACGCCGTGAAACTTCAATAACCATTTTGAAGATCTGAATCTAGATAATTTTAAAAGCTTATATTTTGAAAAAAAAAAAATTGCCTACTAAATTGGAAAGGATTTAACCATTGCATTTTTAGACAAGTAGTAATTTAACCACAAAACTTGATCGAGAAGAGGCTCTTCAAACCTGAAGAACAGACAAAGGATTTAACCGTTGCATTTCAAGAATCATGTGTGAGAAATGCCCAACATGATGACCTGAAATAAGCCAAGGAGAAAGGCTTTCGGACTGGTAATTCAAAAATGATAGGTTAACCAAAAAGTATAAAAAACCAAAGTTCACCAGTCAAAACAGCACAGCCAGCTGCAGCAGCTTCTGATATGTTATGGCCAGCTGTACCTGGGAAGAATGAACCTCCAACTACAGCAATTGGAGTTAAGCCATACAAGTATCTTAACTCACCTAAGAGACAAATGCGAAAGGACACAATGACTTTATGGGCCAAACCTCCCCTAAAGCAAGCATAAAATGGACACCCTTATGAGGTATGATGTTCACACAAGAATAGCCTAATAGAATTTTAAGTTCCCTATAAATACATGTTATTGACTTTTACGGAAGCCATGACTGCAATCGAGCTTCCAAGTTCAAGCATGTCAAGAGCTTAAACTGAATGGCTGCATTGACACTACCTGAATTCTTCAAACCGAAAATTGTAAAATGAAAACCAAAGGTAATGAGGGTGAGTTTAAGGAACTGATGATGAGAGGTTATACAACTTGTCGTTATTGTATGAAATAAATATAAAAATGATAAACAAATATTCTTCTAACATAAGTATGCCCCTTTATTTGGATTTTAATAGCTTTAAACTATGTGTATTGTCCTGTTTTTTAAATGCAAGTTCATTTCATGAGAAAAAAAAAAGTAAAAGAAATACCTAATGTGTCGACAATATATATAGCTGTTCCTGCTCCCAGCTTTTCATGTCGAGACCTCAGTGCTACATTTTGACCTTCTTTCTGCAACTCCTGCACTACTTAAAGGCAAAAGCATTTATTTTGAATATTTTGTTTTTATATTTATATTTATTTTTATTTTTATTTTTATTTTTATTTTTATTTTTATATTTGAATATTTAAACTCTGATGTGTTGAATCATAATGAAGGCATGCCTTAAAATTTAAACTCAATCAGATACTCGATAACTTCCTTTTATTTAAATGAAAGTTTTTAATGGGTCATAAAGTCATAGATTAAATACAATTCCAAGGTTAGTTGCCAAGTTGGCTATCAGGTAATGCATATATAAAATGGCAGTTAGCATCCATGTTTTGGATTCATAAATGACACAACATCACGAGTACTCTCATTTCCCACAATTATTTTGCAATGTAGCCTCAAATTCCACTAGTTGCCAGGTTTAAAAATACCATCATTAACTTACTGTAAAAAGGTGATAAGAAACTTATAAATTATTATCACAAATCTGAAGCATCATCATGCACAAACATGAAATACAATTGTTCTAATCGGTGGTACATTAGATCGTACTTGAGCAATTTCTGGTCCATTTCGTGGATCCCGAGGTACAAGTATAGTGAGCATATCAGGATGCATTTCTGTAAGCACTGTATGAACTCCTAGCATCACTGCAGAGAGCGTTTGGGAGCTTCAACTTTTCTTTCATGCAAGGTATGAGAGCTAAAACAGAATTAAATATCACAGAAAAAGACCAGAAACTATCAAAACAAATGTTCGAGAGTGTTAGATCGAGCACACAATGTGCATATCCTTAAGTTTAAGAGCAGGTTGTTTCCTCTTCAACATATCTACCGCTTCACTAGGACATAAACATGAATAAACTTAAAAATTAGTATAAAGACCCAAATACAGCAGTAACAAATCTGAACCCAGTGATACAAATTCTAAATAAAAAGAATCCAAAATCATGAAAATTAAAAAATTTAATGCTACAAAGTAAAAAATAAAAAAACAGCCAAAAAATATGAACAGACAAAATTGGGTAATTTTCATGAAGCGGATATAGTCAGCATCATTGGCCTCAAACTACCCTAGTATGTCAATTATAACTGGAGTCTTATCACCATGCCTTTAACCATATATCTATAGAGAGAAAACTGATACTAATGTGGTGAAATAATACACATATCACGGAGGTAAGGCATTTGCAGACAGTTATGACTTAAAATGACAACCTCCTATAACAATGGAGAGAAATAAGTGGGAACTAACTTTCTTCTTCACCCCTATGGATAGAAGAAGCCATCCAAACCAGCCTGTGGGCTAGCTGTAACTTCAGATCTTCTATGCTTCTCAACTCTTCCTCAGAAACGTTAAAATCTTCCACCACTGAACGGAAAAAATGGTAACACTAGACTAGAAAAGAGTATCTCCATCTTCAACAATGGTCAAAGTATATAGTTAGCCCAATTCAACACTAGTAAAATGATTTGTACTCCTACCGATTGACCATAGCTGTGTATTGATTGGCATACCATATTTTAAGTCACCAGAAAAATTGATGATACAAGGAGAGGCTTGCAGTAGTTGAAAGTGGATAGCCTGCATGGTACTCTGTGTCCTAGAACAATATCATCAACAACACAACACTAATTACAGTAATATGGGATGTGTATACATTGGACTATACGTACCAATGGGACAATCAAAGAAAACTTTGAAAGCATCAACGAAATCAGTGGAAGAAGCACAGGTCCTGATAAAAGCTCAAAGGCTTTTGCAGAAATTCGAGCATTTAACAGTGCCAGCACTATCTGAAAAGAGAATGTACAAATATAAGCAACGAGAAACGACATCATTTATGCGGTATATAAAAAAATTACACTTACATATACGTATATGCGTGTATAATGAAATAACTTACATTGTTTTTCGAAGCAGCCATAATAAGATTAGGCCATAATTCACTCTCTATAATGATGATTGCATTTGGCTTCCAATGGTCAAGGAAAGAATCAACCGCAGTCGGAGTATCAAGCGGCGCAAACTGGTTGAAGCGGAAGGATTATTTCTAAATCAAAGAAATGCTGCATCTACTAACGCTTTAAGATTAACAGAATAAGAAATGCATTAGAGTTAGCTCGTTACTTGATATATGACACCATTTGGAAGCTGTTTATATATTACTTCGCTGTGCCAAAAAAAAAAAAGAAAGCAATTTAGATATAATTAGCTTTTTATTAAGCCGCGCATTTTGTTTCTTTTTCATTTACGAATTAAGATATTATTTCTTACAAAGCAGACACACTTGTTGTTGTCATCAAAACGTTCAAATCGGGTCTTTGATATATGCAATGTTTGACTATCGGAATCACGCTCATTCCTTCACCTGGATTTTTAAAAATCAAAAGCAACACAAAGCAATTGGAGAAAAAGCATGACTAATCAATTAAAAAACGTAAAAAATAACTTCATTCCGCTGCCGAGAACATATAAATAAAAATTAAAAAAAAAAAAGACAAAAGAAAGGCAAAATAAATCGAACCGAGAGAGACGGCGTGGAACCAGAGGAGAGGGCCCGGGGGGCGAGGAAGAGAGGGACGTCCGAGACGCTCGGTCCAGCGGTTCGGGTGTTCGCGGCCTCGGAGCCTGCGAAACCGGAGGTGGAGGTCCAGCACCGGCGATACACCGTAGGAGAGCGCCCTGTACATCTTGTACGTCACTTTCCCCCTGCTTCGTTGCCGCCATTTCTACTCAAAGTCCCAATTTTTTTTTTTAAACATATACGTATATATACACATATAATATATAGTGGACTTTGGGTGGGCCAAGACACGAAGCTGCTCGATCGGGGCCAGTGTGGCACTCTGTAGCCCATCATATCATTGCCTTGTTAAAAAAAACAAACAAAACAATCATACTGATTCATATCCTTGCCCCACTTGACAAGCCTCAAAAGTTTCTAATCCTGGCTCACCTTCGTCCCCCGATTTTTTCCATAATCTGGCAAAACATGAAAATTTTCGTGCACCATACTAGCAATCAGAAATGGCCAGCCGGATGGCTTTTGCACACTGGTCTCGACCTCGATCAAAAGAACACAAGTTAAACTAGTTTAAAAAAGATGACCATTTTATTAATTTTAGAAATAGAGATCAACTCGGAATCAATTCCAAATTAAGATGGATAAATATTTGGAAAAAAAAAAGGTTGTAGAATCGATGTGTAAAGATTATAATATTTATGTGAACCATTAGTTTTGGACGTGTTTCGTACGTACAAGAAGGACACCTCGAACAGATGGGAGGTGGATCTAGGGACCTGCAAACATACAAATAAGAAAGAAGTTCGGGAGTGGTCAATGGACCCTTCCATACTTAAGTTGCTTTTTCCATTTAGGAAATGTTTTCTTTGCCCTTAAATTCTGTGAGTTTGATCATACCTAGAGGTAATTTAGATTGTAGTTGCTTTCATCCCAAGGGACTATCCCATCGTGCTTTATGCTTCATGCACGTGAAATAGTTAGGAGGCATGATAACCTAAGGTAAATAATTACTGTAGCCTTGAGTTTTGATTTGCATCTCAGCTCCCCTTAATCAGGTTTGGCAAGTCCCTCTCTTCCTCTTCGCAGGGAGAGCCATGATTATTCTTTTGGCATGCTTTACGAAATCACTTAGGTTGCTTCTTAGCCTATTGTGGTGGTGGCCACATTTCCTTTTCGAGAGTAGGAGCCATGGTTATCTCTCTCATACACTTCCCAACATTTGTTTTCCAGGAATATGATGAGTTTGCACCCATTTGGCCCATTCTAGCTGCGCCCACCTTCCTTTTCTCAAGTGAATTGAATGATAGTTATAATTTATCCCACGTGATGATAATGATTCAAGGCAATTGTTGGCTTATAGGTCGGCGTTTGTCACCTCTAGCAATATCTATTAGCATCTTATTATTCTTGCCACCCGACCCCGACCCTCTCACCCTTGCCTGGGTGGGGCGGATCCACCACCCTGCACAGCAGGTGATGGGGTACCTCGCTTTATGTCTTAAGTTATAATGTGGCGAGGGCGGACATGCGTGACCCCCACCCCACTCCATTTATATATATATATATAACCTAACAAGCAAAAATTTTTGCCTATTAAATAAAACTAAATCTCCCCCTCGACTCCGGACCTAGTACTCCTCTCTCAATTCCTTAATCCTTTATCTCAAAAGTCTTAGCTCCCCCAACCCTAATGTGCATGTACCATCCATTCCTCTCCTTCGTGATTGCCGTGAAGTTTGTCGAAAAGTGCATTCTTCCCACCATCACATCCCTCAAGCTCCCCTCCCCCCTCAAGCTCTCACTTGGTGTAGCAAATTGTGAGTTTTATGGTAGGCAATTTCGAAACCCACCACTCTCATTTCTTATTATTTTATTTTATTTTTATAGTTGGTAACTTGGTTGAGTTGAGTTATTGAGATTGGAGGTTGATTGGGATAAAATGGAGATGGAGGATGAAAATTTGGTTAATGTGTTGTGAATTTTTTCATGTGCATGTGTTTGAAACTTTGATTGATTATTTGATACTAGATTATGTAATTTTTTCGGATTGAATTTAGGATTTCAATCCCTAATTCTCTATTGATTAGGGTTTCAAATGGAAACCCTAATTTAGGATTCCAATCTAAAATTTTAAATTAATTTATGACTTGAACCCTAAATTAATTTAGGGCTTCAACCCTAAATTAATTTAGATGCATGGATGTTGTTATTTTGTATGATGGTAAACTTTGTCTTTTCAAAACTCATTGATGATCCTTCTATGAACAGAAATTCAAAAGCACTGATTTGAGATATCTAGATGGAAAAGTACCCAAAATTCTGGAGTCTTGGGCCATGAAAGTATTCGGACAGACCCATAGGGGTGCAAAAAAAAAAAAAAATCAAAAAATGGGATCAACCAGTTCAAACTAGTGGAATTGGTCTGGTTTTGAGTCAGTACCGGTTCGGAATCGATTCTCGTAATGTCAAAATTGATGGGTTGTAGGTTCAATTTCGGTTCTAAGTGTTTTAAAACTGAACAAGATGGGACTAGTTCAATTTAATAAATATTTTAAATTAGTTTTTTTAATATTATATATAATATAAAATAATATTTTTATTATTATATAAAATATTTTATACATTAGTATATAATATAAATCAATTATAATTTACATCTTATGGCCTATATTAATAGTCTGATACTATATTACTATTAGTAATATACTTTAAGTGTGTATATAAATTACTATATTAAATATTTACATATGAAATAATAATATGATAATACTAATACTATTAGTATTAGTATAATACTATCACAATCAATGATATAAATATAAAAAATTAAATTTACTAGAATAAATACTAATATATAATTTATATTCTAATCACTATAATTAATGCTAATATATATAATATATTAATAAACTAATAGACTAATTTAAAATCGAAAAAACGCACCGAACCGGACCAAAACCGATGTTACTGGTTTTGGGGGATAACCAATGCGTAATTAGTTTTAAAAAATGTAAAATCGGTAGTACTGATCTGATTCTAAATTTTGTTCAAAATCGGATCGGACTGCACCAATTACACCTCTACAAAGTCATATCTACACAAATATTGCATGCTTTTCAACATAAGTAATTGACTTTCTAGTTGAAAATGAAACCGATATAACTTATATATATTTTATTTTTAAAATTTGGTTGGTGATTATTTTACTTTCAGATTTGTGACTTAAAATTATGAGTGAAGAATATCTTCTAGTCCATCGAATTTTAGTGACTCATGCCATACTCCACCATCAACATTGAAATACCTGACGATGAAGATCCTAATCCTAATCTCACGATCCCCACCAACCCTCTCACGGCCCCCACCAACCCTTGCCCTGCCCCCAAGCCCACTTCCAAAAAATATGTTTCTATTATTTGGTCTTACTTTGAGAAAGTAGATGATGGCGATCCCAATAACCTCCAATTTAAATGTATGCATTGTAGTAAATTATATGAATGTCATTATAGGAGATATGGTACCTCCTACTTGAAAGTGCACTTAGAAGAGCAGTGCAAAAAAAAATATATATATATCTCATTTCTAGTTTTATCATTTCTAATATATATTTTTAAACTTCTAGTTAATGTTTTAGATTTTTTTATCTCACAAGTCACTACCCGTTGAGTTGATTGATCATTTCATCTCATCTTGATTAGTACTTAGATATTATCATATTAGTTGTAATTTTAGAATTTTGATATTTTATCATTTCAAATTCATCTTTCTAATTTTATTATTTTTAATTTTTAATTATTAATGTTTCAAATTTTATGATCTCACGTGTTCTGAGTTCCAACTTTCTAAGTCACAGGCCGAGAGTCCAATATGACTTTAAGTCTTCATTTGTTAAACTTTATTTTAGTCACTTTTTTCCTTTTTTGAGAAACATTTTAACTATTTGATATTTGTAATTTTTTTTAATTTGTAACAGATTAGAAACTTATTTTTGTAGTTTCATTACAAGTTTATATTATTATAAATTGTAGTAGTTTAGGACTTAAGAGTCTAGGACAACCTATTAGTTTGGCTAGTTTGATAGTCTGTTATATTTTTTTCTTGTATTTATTTTTAAATGTGCTAATTTATTATACATTTTTTAATTTTTACTTTTATATTTTGTTGCATAGTTTTGGGCCCATATTATTTCTAGAACAAAAATGGCCCAGAAACATTGGAATGGGTCCAAAATATGACAAATCACACATGCTAGACCATGGCCCAGCACTGAAACGGGGGGTAGATAGAACCTTCCCTCCCCTCTCACCCTATTTGTTCATTTTATGTTCGAAAGCCCTAAGCCAATTGCTAAACAAAGCTAAGAGACGAAACAAATCACTGGATTGCCTATGATCCGAAGAAAATTGCATATCAGTTATCCATTTTTTGCATAATGCTCTTTTGTCAAGATAAGGAGTCACAATGGAACAACTTGTTGCAGGTCATCAATTTATATGAGAGAGGCTCATGTTAGTTATTAAATAAAGAAAAATCAGCTCTATTTTTTAGCAAAAACACACCGAGTCACATTAAAGAGAGCATTATCAAAAATTCTGGTATTCGAGGTATAAATGCATATGTAAAGTATCTTGGGCTTCCTTCTACAATTGGTAGTGCTAAGAGTAAAGAATTTAAAGGCATTATTGACAAGGTTAGTGCCAAGTAAAGGCATTGTTGACAAGGTTAGTACCAAGTTAAGTAGCTGGAATGTCAAAGAGCTATCTCAAACTGGCAGAGAGACTTTGCTAAAAGCAGTTATACAAGCTATATCCACCTACTCTATGGGTGTCTTTAGATTGCCAAAAGGCTTGATTAATCAGCTGAACCAATTGATGAGAGGCTTCTGGTGGGGCCAGAAAAATCAGGAAAGGAAGATAGCTTGGTTGGGTTGGTCTCAAATGGGGAATGTTAAGTCTAAAGATGAGTTAGGATTTTGAGATTTTGAGCACTTTAATATTGCTTTACTGGCTAAGCAAGCTTGGATATTGGTCTCTAATCCTAACTCACTAGCTGCCCTGGTGATAAAACTCAAGTAATATCCAAAGACAGATTTTCTCAATGCTAAAATAGGAAGCAGTCCATCATTTCTTTGGAGAAGTATTCTCTCAGCTAGACAGTTACTCAAGGAAGGTCTTAAATGGCACATTGGCAATGGGAAATCTGTTAAGATATGGCAAGATCCTTGGTTGCCTAGAGTTGGGCACTATCATCCTAACATTGATTATTTTTCAATAGGACCTGAAGCCAAGGTGGAAGCTCTACTCACAGAGGATGGAAGAAGCTGGAACATCCCACTAATTCAATCTTTATTCACTAGTGAAGAGGCTATCTCGTTTGGATTTGGAGATGAAATGAGAAGAGTATATTTTTTAATATTATTATTATTTTGAAATTTGAAAAAATTAAATTGGGATTTGAAAAATATGTATTGGAATTTAAAAAGTATGTATTGAAATTTATGTTTTGTATAAGAAATTATAAAAGTGTAATGATAAAATAGAGATGAATTGAAATAAACTCAACTCACTTTTCGATCCAAACGGAATTAATAATGCAAATTCCTATAAGCCAAAATAACCATCCAGACAGACTTATTTGAAGCAGCACCTCTCAAGGTACTTACTCAGTCAGGAGTGGGTATCACCTTCAAAAATAGTTAGTGGAGAATAGTAAGGGTCAGGCTTTTCAATCGAGGGAGGTCTGGGGTAACATTTGGAAGCTTCAAATACCTCCAGCAGCCAAAAATTTCATCTGGAAAGCTTGTAAAAATTTACTGCCTACCAGAATAAATCTTTGCAAAAGGAAGGTGACTGATGACCATACATGCCCTTTGTGTCTCAAGGAACCTGAAACTGAAGAGCACCTGCTATGAGAATGCATTGCTTCTAATGATGTTCTTAACTTTTGTTTAAGGAAAGTTCAGAAAAGCAGGATCACAGGTATTGCATTTAAAGAGATCTTAACCAGCTATTTAGTTCTCTTAATCAGCCAAAAATGCAAGAAATTACACTTATTTTTTGGACACTAAGGTGGAGAAGAAATCAATTAGTGTTCAGAAACAATTATATTGATCCTGCCACTATTTTTAAAAGAGTCAAACAGTTACAATGTGGCATTGAAGCCACACAAAACATAGAGATGATTCAACCTGCAACTCTGCAAACAAGAACAGCAGCTTGGGAAGCACCACCTCAAGGTTTTTGTAAGATAAATTGGGATGTTGCTGTATATAAAAGGAGGAGGAAAATAGGAATTGGGATAGCTGTCAGAGATGAAGAAGGAAGATTTTTGGCAACGTTGAGGAAGATACAAAACTCAAATCCAAATCCACTGATTGTCGAGGCACTAGCAGCAAGAATAGCGGCAAATTTTGGCTTGGAATTGGGTATGTACAAGGTATTTTTGTAAGGTGACTCTCAACTAGTGGTTAATGCAATTTTGCAGGAGCAACAAGATGGAACTTGTTTTGGTATGATCATCAATGACCTCAAACAGATTTTAGCAAATTTCCAGGAATGAAAATCAGCCACGTTGGAAGAGAGAGCAATCAAGTGGCTCACGACCTTGGACAAGCGGCATTACATGTTGACAACAGCATTGTAGACATAGAGGAGTACCCATCATGTCTTCAAACTATGTAATGCACTTTGTTATCAATGAAGGAAGATATTTTCAAAAAAAAAAAAAACTCAGCAGGTTTATTTTCATGCTGAGAGATGAATTTTAAAATGTGATCCGTGGTCCCCAACACTTCCCCCCTTCCGCCAAATTCTGAAGTCACGAGATACACTAGATCAATACTTGATCTTCTTTTTCTTTTTTCTTTTTTTTATCTTATCTTTGAGCAAACTTCTATTGAAACATTTCTACATCGTGTTACTGGTTAGAAATAGAAATTTGCATCAATGAGAATGTAGGACCCGGGGGCTGGGTGGGGACGCGAGTGCTGGGTGGGAACGTGAGGGTGGGGACACGAGATCAATAGAGTTATAGGTTGGGAGGTGGGGTGTGTCTGGGAAAGGGAGACGCGAACTGGGTGGGAGGGGGAGCTGAAAACATATCTGTTCACCCCATTATAATAAGAAAAAGGAAAGGAAATAAAATAAAAAGTCCAATCTCGTATGGTGTAAACTAAAATTTAGGAGGCTGTATAGCACTGCTCATATATGAGCTAAATTCGCTGCACATATAATCGATGTGAGTTTATTCAGATATTGGATCATGACAAGTACTTTTGAATATCTGCCTCATATGATGACTTTTGTTACCTTTTGTGGAACTATATTATATATGATGCTCAAATTTCCCACCTAGCATTAAGGTATTTTTAAGGCAGAATGCAAGCTGTTGATCAGCAAGTCACATGAGTACATATAATATGGTCACATCTAATATTGTAAATGAATATGGGTTAGTTAGATGATGAATGAATGAATGAATGAATAACATAACCCTTCTTCTTTTTAATCTTAATCATTGTTCTTTCATTTTTAAATGCCCTTTGATATATATGCATATATAGTACTTAACTTATAACTGCTTAATTTGTTAGGTGGAATTGGTTGTGAGGGTGAAATATTTCAAATAGGGCCCAGACTTATTATTAAGTACACTAGAAGACAAGAGTGAGGAAGAGTTGAGTGGATCAGATCACATGGGGGACAAGACATAAAGAATGTAGACTGACACACGCAATAAATAATATCCAGATCCCAGCTTATATATAAAGGCAACCATCAGAAGATTAAGGGGACACTCTCGACGGATGACTCTCTGGCTGAACGATAATTCCTCTCTTCTCTCGGATCGCCCACTTATTTTTTCTTTATTTGGCAGAGACTCGCCAAAAATCTTATCTCTCAAATCATGTCACAATCACAGCTCACTCACAATTATGGCTCTGTTCCATTAAAATGTGCACACAACACTTATATACTCATATATACGACACAAAATAGTTATAATAAGAGAAATTGTCGCCTGGGCACATAACATAACACTTCCATCTCGTTGACACTGTGCACTTAAATGCACAGTACGTAGTGCACGCAATACTGCTCTCGCCCGCATAATATACACAATGCACATCTTCAACTTACACTAGCACAAGTGTGAAGGGACATTAGCCCGTATGCAGTTCATAGGCGGGTACTGTGCACTTAAGTGCACAGTACTAGAAGACGCCGGCTTTATATAGGTGAGCACTATGCACTTAAGTGCACAGTGCCAAGTTTCCGTAAATACACATGCACAGTACGTGCATGCGCTGCACCACGGCAAGGGGCACGCCGTGGTGTGTCCGTGGCCCATGGTGCCTCATCGTGGGCCATATGGTCCTACCGGCGATCCCTATAGGGACCGCCGGAGGTTTTTGTTTTCGGCAAGCAACTGACCGGCCAGTCAGTCCACCGGAAATAGCCTCACCAACACACCCACGGGCAGCTCGCCCAAAGTGAGGCGCCACCGCTGGGGTCGCCGGTGATTTCTGTCCAGGACAAGAGTGCCGCCGGCCGGTAGCCTTGCCGGTAACAGTGAATCCTTGACCGTTGTGCCTCCTGAACGCCACTAAACACTGTGCCCAGTCCAACTGGTGCGTGGATGGATTGTCGGCGGCCCCCGTTGAGACCGCCGGCATCCTCTGCCCTCGGTGATACTACCACCCATCTTGCTGGCGACCGTGAGCATGCCATGCATGCAACACACGGGCACGGCAGCGTGCTGTGCCCAGTGGAACACAGGCGGGTGCCCACCGTGGGGCCCCGCCGCGTGCTATACTATTCTACCGACGGTTCCTTTGGGACCGCCGGTGCTTTTTGGTCCCACCACCGCAGTGGAACTAGGTCTGGTAGCATGGGCATGCTCCCGAGCCCGACCCGGGAGCATACCAGGCCTGCTTCCTCAGGGAGCTCTCGGCATCACGCCGTGAGCTCCATACGCCTGCCAGTGGTCTCGGCAGCTACACCCGTAGCCCGCCAGCTTGCCGTGCAAGCTCGCCAACCAGCTCGCCGTGCATGCTCGCCAACCTAGCTCGCCGGATCACCTCTCACAACTCGCCTCATCCAGCTCGCCCGCAGTAAACCCAGCTCGCCATGCACCGTACTCGCCGGTGACTCCTCACCTCGCCGACCTCACCATACACACCCGCCACCCAGCCTACCAGCTCGCCACATTTCCTTCACCCCCTCGCTACACTGCACGAGACTATCTCACCTACAGCACCTGGGTTCGCCCTCTCGCCAAACTCACGGGGCTCGCCCGACAGAGCACCACCCCTATCTCACGGATCAATTCACACTCGCCATCACACCCATGACATCAAGGACTCGCCCACAGTAACCTTAAGCTCGACCACTGAACTCGGAAACATCTGGCCCGAACCACTTCTTGGGAACACTCAACTCGCCATATACCGTACTCGCCATCACAACACATTCACAGCTTGCCGACGACTCCACACCTCGCCAACCTCACGATTCACACACTCGCCCAGTACACCATTATTTAGAAAACAACAGCTTACCACACGGGCTTGCCTCATCCAGCTCGCCCGTTGCCCGCCAGCTCGCCAAAGCTACTCTCCATGCAACCCGCTCGCCAACAGACCACCAAACCTAGCTCGCCCAGTTTATTGACGGGCATCGTGCTCACCACTTCGCATTCAGACCTCGCCATGCATGCTCGCCAAACCAGTTCACCTTCTCCTTCACAGCTCGCTAGTTCGCTTCACGCCCTCACACTTCAGCATATGGCTCGCCAATAGATCACCAACTCAGCTCGCAATGCATGCTCGCCATGCATCTTGCCGTTTCTTCCTCACTTCACGGGCACCATGCGTAACCCGCCAACGAACTCTCCCTCAGCTCGTCAACTTCACGGCGCTCTCCCAATACAAATTTATTTTTAAAAAAATAAATAATAATAATAATAATAACTCGCCATTCGTTTATTCGTGACCACCATTCGGTCACCGCGTGGGCTCAGACCGCCCCTTGCACGCCTACAGCTCACGTACGGGTCAACTCAGCTCACCAAACTCACTCGACAAGCCTCATCTCAGATGCTTGCCAATCGCGGGGTTGAATCTCAGGTCCAGGCTTGCACGTAAACCCTCGCACACATGGTTTCCCGCCAATGACCGCTTGTGGATTGCGGGGTCGTAAACCCTCACACCTTACGGCATTTTCTTGATAACATATATATTGCATGTTTTTATTATCTCAAGTACGAAAGACGGACCACCACTTTCTCAATCAACCGGATCGCGGGGTCGCTTGGGCTCCATGCCTCGGCCCTCGGTCCGCTCGCCAAAGGGGTCACTTGGGCTTCCTAGCCTTGCCCCTCAGACCGCAGGGTCGCTTTGGCTCTATGCCTCGGCCCTCGGTCCGCTCGCCAAAGGGGTCGCTTGGGCTCCATGCCTCGCCCCTCAGACCACGGGGTCGCTTGAGTTCCATGTTTCGGCCCTCGGTCCTCTTGCCAAAGGGGTCGTCTGGGCTCCTAGCCTCGCCCCTCAGACCGCGGGGTCGCTTGGGCTCCATGCCTCGGCCCTTGGTCCGCTCGCCAAAGGGGTCGCCTGGGTTTCCTAGTCTCGCCCCTCAGACCACGAGGTCTCTTAGACTCCATGCCTCGGCCCTTGGTCCGCTCGCCAAAGGGGTCGCCTGGGCTCTAGCCTCGCCCCTCAGACTGCGGGGTCGCTTGGGCTCCATGCCTCGGCCCTCGGTCCGCTCGCCAAAGGGGTCGCTTGGGCTTATTAGCCTCGTCCCTCAGATCGTAGGGTCGCTTGGGCTCCTAGCCTCGCCCCTCAGACCGCGGGGTCGCTTGGGTTCCATGCCTCGGCTCTCGGTCCGCTCGCCAAAGGGGTCGCCTGTGTGACAACTCAACAAAATTTTCCAGATAAGTATACTCAATCACTTTATTCTTATTTTTATATTTTATTATTTTTATCACTAATACGATCGGAAAGACGCTGACACCAGCTCGATCGATCATGAGCTCAACCGTTTATTTATTTATTTTTCTGACTCGAGATGTTCTCAAGAAACACGGGTGCATGCGTATGTTAGGTGGGTCTAAGTGTGATCCGAAAAGCACTGTGCACTTAAACGTGCACAGAGACACAGTAGTAACATGCACAGTGACAGTGCGCCGTGCATACATGAGAGACTGCATGCATACACAGCCATGCACAGTGCTTGGGGGCACGGCTTTGCACCCCAGAGCTCACGGCGGCAGCCGTGAGCTCGGCTGGACCACCGGCGGATTCTGTCCGGCGACCGGTCAGAAGGGTCCCGGTCGCCAGAGCTCTTGGTATCTCTGGGACATGCCGGGCGTGCCACCCCGAGAAACTCAAGGCATCAAGCCGTGAGCTCCAACGGCTTGCCGACAGTCGCTTCCTTGACTGCCGGCAGTTTCTGTTTCCGGCGACCTCGGTGCCAACCGGCCATCTCGCCGAAAATGGCATGGTGGCTCAACACCTCCCACACGGCTGCATTCGGGAAGCCCAGTCCCTTTCGGACATGGCTGGCCCACCGGCGACTTCCAGGGTGGTCTGGCCACCCCTCGGACCCCTTAGCTCAGACTTTCCCGAGCTTGCTTAGTGCTCGATGTTCCACACGAGAGGCCCAACCACTCGGATACACTCGGATCTCCAGCCCACAAAACACAAACCCTCTCTTACCATTTCTTGGGTCGTCTTTCCCATCCTTTCGCATACCGACGGTCTCTTTCTCTCCAGAGCGAAAGGAGGAGACTCCTCTTAAAAGACTTAGTAAAAATGGTTGATCGGGTTCAACAGCCCACAGTTTTTCAGAAGGCCGTTGGCTAGCTCCGGCTTTGTGCTGACCTTTCCACAGATGTTCGGGGTTATAATGGTGGTTTCCATCAGTCAACTCCATACCAAAGGCATGCCACATTCAGGAACTACTCTAATGCAACTTGGATTCTCTTTGCTGCTCAGATTCTCTCTGCAGCTCGGATTTATCTCTGCTGCTCGGATTCTCTTTGCAACTTGGATTCTCTTTGCAGCTCGGATTTCTCTCTGCTGTTCGGAATCTCTTTGCAGCTCGGGTTCTCTCTGCAGCTCGGATTTTTCCCAGCTCGCTTGGATTTTTCTTAGCTCAGATCGGATTCGATCATATCGGAATTTTCTCACATTACACACATTCGAGAACACAACTCATCAATCACGGATACCCTCAATCCAAGCCTCCCTTACTCGGGAACCATAAACGGATGCCATCCCAATGCAGACATGACCTCCAGTCCGAGCCCTTCTAGTCTACACCCTCGGCCAGCTCGGGTTCGCTAGCACCACCCACTCTGGACCCTTCACCTCTCGCATACCTTCAACTCAGTCAGGCCACCTCTCACACACAGACACCTCACGCCAACCAGCCCAGCTGCCCACTAGACCTGGTCTCTTGTTCAGATCTCCCCCAACTCGGGGATGATACCAGTTCGATATTCGTCAAACTAGGACGCCCTCGAAACGAGCTCCACTAACTCCAAGTTCTTCGGTCCGAGCTCTACCAGCTCGAAAATCCATTAAGCTACTCCCCTCTCTCCCAGATTTGTCACACAGACTCCTTTAATCCAAGACACCAACTCGGAAAGCTCAGCTCGAAAAGTGCAAACTCGGGGACTCCTCTTATCACAACACGATCAGATTCTCTTTACTAAAACGCGGTCGGATTCCCTCCCTTGCACGGGAAACCTACTCAAAGTTGCACCCTTAGTCAGCTCAGGGTCACTAGCCCAGGCATCACTTCACTCGGAATTCCACTGGCTCAGTTGCCTTCCACGGGCCACCACACAACTAGACACATACATCGCTCGGGATTTCTTGCGCGGTCGGTTACACCATCGCACAAGAACACGCTCACAGCACACGGGAATATCGCTCAATTCTCCCAAGCCCCATACACTCAGGAATCTCTGTGGAACGAGCATCAAGCAGTTTGGATACTACTCAGGAGTATCGCTTGAAAAATAAAAACACCACTCCGCCGACTCGAGATTACTCTCTCGACCAGATCAGGGTTTACTAGCCCGAGTACCATTTTTCTCGCATACCCTCGACTACTCAAAACTCATATCACCCACGCATGTTCAAAATCACACTAGCCCGATCGCGATTAACCTAATCTTAAACCACCACTCAGAAATAAAATGCCATTACCGTGCCACTTGGAAATGCCCACCTCCGTTCAAAATTTATAGATTTGAGCCGCTTAAATTTCTAGGGTACCGCCCGCTCCTTAAGCTCGCAACTTCATTCGGGCTTTAAGCACACTTCCGTGAGCTTGGACTTCCCTACAGGAGCTCAGTAATCACTACTTAGGAACATCTCTGAATTCACTCATACTCAGCTATAGACACAAACTTTCACACCTCTCGAAACATTTACACAGTACACCTCTAGAGGAACACTCTCCTTTATAGCATTTTGCTCACAAGACCCCCTCCACATCATACTCGAAGTGCATGTGAACATAGGGACTATATGGGTGCCTCGCCCCTCGGACCGCGGGGTCGCCTGAACTCCATGCCTCGGCCCTCAATCCGCTCGCCAAAGGGGTCGCCTGGGCTCCATGCCTCGTCTCTCAGACCGCGGGGTCGCTTGGGCTCCATGCCTCGGCCCTCGGTCCGCTCGCCAAAGGGGTCGCTTGGGCTCCATGTCTCGGCCCTCGGTTCGCTCGCCTTCAGACAACTCCATCACCACTCGGCAGATCATCTAAATGAGAACTTTCAATAACAAGGTAAGGTGACGCTACCCACGATTCGCCCACGAATCATCACACTTAAGGTTTAATAAGGCTTGGAAGACAAATTACTACCATCCCAGTTTCTGGATATTTTAGAATTCCCACCAAAGTTCCTTTGGTAAGAATTCGCGGGGTAATGTGAGGGTGAAATATCCCAAGTAGGGCTCAGGCCTATTATTAAGTGCACTAGAAGACAAGAGTGAGAAAGAGTTGAGTGGATCAGATCACATTGAGGACAAGACATAAAGAATGTAGACTGACACACGCAAGAAATAATATCCAGATCTCAACTTATATATAAAGGCAACCATCAGAAGATCAGGGGGACACTCTCGACGGATGACTCTCTGGCTGAACGATAATTCATCTCTTCTCTCGGATCGCCCACTTCATCTTCTCAGATGAACCCAATAGCTCATACCAGTAGAATCATGTATTTTATTCTTGTACAGTGAGAGCCCTGAGAGACTGTAAAAATATTCATAATAGTGGATTCCCTTCCCCAAAATCCTGTAGACGTGGGCCTTAAGCCGAACCACGTAAATACTGTGTTTCTATATTTATTTATATGCTCTCCGCGTACGTATGGCCGCACCGGAGTCTCACCGAGGGTCTCAAACGACACCCATCGAAGCTCAACTCGCTCCAGTGGGCTGGGAATGATTTATTTTCCTGCCCTGATCCGTTGAAATTTTCACGACATTAACATTGATTACCAAGAAATATATCGGCTGAGCAACCAACATACAATAATACAATATTAGATGTTTCCAACGAGTGGATTTTGATTCTACGAGTGTACCACTACAAGTACGACTAATTTTTGGGACTAAATGCAGTTTGACGGTGCCTACTCATTCACCATCTCCAATATTCATAAGAAAATTTTGTTAATTTGGAGGATCTGGGGACTGGCAAATTATTTAATTTTATTACCGCTTCAGATCTCTAAGTCGTGGCGTCGAGGGTGAAGAGAGATCTGCGGTCGTCGTGCTCTCCTCACCGGATTTGTTCCCTCCACGAAGACAAGTTGCAAATGATTGGGTTTTATATTTTATAAATTGTAAGGCTTTGTGTAAGCTGAGTGAGAAAAATGATTTCACTGACCTGGGTTTGACGGTGGATTTGAATTTTTTTTTTCTTGTTATGTTAAAAAATGAATTAATCTAGGGGTAGATGCATTTGGAGAGTTCCAACTGGTGGCGGGGTTATAGCTTTTCTGGGTTAATTTTCTATTGGTTGAAAAAAAAATTAAAAAAAGAGGTTGAGCTGGGCGATGAACATGGTGTACGTACGTGATTCAGAACTAGATAAATTGTTAGGCCGATTTAATGGATCATCATATGCCATCGACTTGACACAGGCTTAAAAATTCCATTTTTAAGTAGATTGATTATTGGCGTATGGATGGCGGCCCAAGCAAGTCTTCCTGCTCCATTTAAATAGTGAGATAAAATAATATAATTTTAGATAAAAATTAAAAATAAATTTAAATATTATTTTTAATAATATTCTTACTTTGAAATTTAAAATATTAAATTAAAATTTGAAAAAAATTAATTTGTTTATTATAATTTGTATAAAAATTTAAAAAAAATATAATTATTAGATGCTTGAATTGAGATTATTTCTCAATTCAAATGAGACTTAATTTGTGCTAATAACTCGTAGATCAAAGTTAAGTTCAAGATAAGAATATAATGTTTGGCATAGACTGAATTCGCAATTAACACCCTTCTAGCTTACTCCTAACAATGGAATATATAACACCAACACAGATTTTGCATATATTCCCATTCAAAAACCTGCAGGATCTATAAACTTGTAGTAATATTATTTTTGATGTTATAAAAATTAGTCAACAAATCCAGACAGGAGAAATAGTCATTCTCAGCCTACTGGTGTGAGTTGAGTTTTATTCAATATCGTTTAGGACTCCCGACAAGATTTCGGTGTGACTACGCATACGTTGATAACAGATAAAATAAATAGATGTAGACATGAGATTTACATGGTTCGGCGTAAAACCTACGTCCACAGGCTTTGGAGAAAGAAATTTACTATAAGTATTTTTAAATATTTTTACAGTCTCTTATAACTTATTGTACAAGAAAAAATATACATAAACCAATAAAATAATGTCTACCGGTTGGAACTCCCTAATCCCCCTGAGAGAACGAATAAAATGATACTGGACAGCATACTCATTTGTTATCTGGTCGATCCTTTATATAGATAAGTTTTGATCTACTGTGATTAGACATTTTTCTTCACATATGTCAATTGTTTATTTTCATATCATTATTTTCTTTTTTTCCTTTGTTTGCGTGTCCATCAAGTCTCATATCAATCAACCTTCAATTATACTCATATGTCCTTTTGTTTTCTAATAGGTCTGGCTATCACATTTATTACCTTACAAAGCCATAAAACAATTATGTACAAAGTTCAATTAAACAAATCTAGATATTTTGTAAAAATATGGATTTCATTAAAAAAAGAAATTACAAATTATTATAATAAGTCTTAACTCTTTAGAAAGAATTTAGATAAGTTTTATATATTTAGAACACAGTTAAATCATTTCTCAAGTTTGTATCGGCAAAGCATGTCTATTTTAGATTATTAGCACATATAATGAACCCACGTGGAGAGAAGCCGAAAGGGAAATAAATTCAGCATATAATATCACTTTAATTATAGCTCAGCAGCTTTATTTTCATGCCAAGAGATGAGTTTAAAAATGTGATCCGTGATCCCAAACACTTCCCCCCTTTTGCCAAATTCTAAAGCAAAGGTAAGAATCATGGTTACCTCTCCCGTACACTTCCTAACAAATGGTTTTAGGAACTTGAAGAGTTTGCACCCACTTGACTTGTTCTGGCGGCGTCCAACTTCCTATTTTAGGCGGATGGTGATTATAACTTCACCCACTCACTCTTTGATAGTCACGTGATAATAATTATTTGGTTGTCAAATTACAGGTTGACATATCATGTCACTCTTAATGGGAAATAGAACCAAAATTTTATATTTGGGAAGTAATCGATAAAGTGTGCGATACATATAAATTTTAGAAAGATGGTCATCAGTAATAGAAATATAATATTCTGTTATTATCGAACTCTCTAAACGTATATTACTTTTCGAATTGTACTCTATTTCTTTTTTTTTTTAAAAAAATTAATTATTCTTAATTACTTACTCATATTTTTTTTTATGATTTAAAAAAAATTTATAAATCAAGAATAAATTTGAAAACTTTCTAATAAGTAATGATGTAACGCTATTAGATTTTTAATAAACTATATCTCACAATCATACAAATTAGAGTGAACCTAAATAAGTGAGTATAATCAACCAATTTTACAATCATATAAATTTATAATCAATTTTTTTGCTAGAGTTAGACTATTAGAGTAACTGTAAAATTATATAAGTTAAAATTTGGATTTATGTAAAATTAAAAGTTAAAATATAAATTGATGTATATTGAGATTTAAAAAAATAATTTTCGTAAAAAAAAATTTGAGGGGGATAATTTTTATTTTTATTTTTATAATATAAGAGAGAATTTTAATTATATACATATAATTATATATATTTATATTATAGATGAAGTTTGGAAAAACTGCACTCAACCACAAACATGAGTCCGTCCCTGCTCCTAACAATATTTGTCAGCATCTCATTAATCTTAGGTTGAGATGAACAAGCCTTTCACTTGGTAGGATAAGCCCACAAAAGACCGTTATTTTCGGGTTGATAGGCCTCCTTTAGATGGAGTCTCGAATTCTTTGCATGACCTTTTCACGTACCCTTTTCATCATTATTGAAAGTAAGTATGACAATATGTTATACAATTCGTTAATTTAATACGAATATAATATGATAATAGCGAATTAGAGTTTAATCTTAACGAGTTTGGATCAAAACGAATTGACTCATTAAAACACCATTGTTTTATAAATTGATAGTGAATCAACATGTTATGACACATCAAGAAGATTAAAATTATTATACATTTATAACTAAAAGTAAAATTGTTAAAACTTAAATTTTGATATTTTTATTATTTAGGCTATAATTTTGGATTTATAGTTAGTGTTATAATTTGTATAAATATTGTGATTTTAACATATATATATATATATAAAATTATGCTAAATTTAATTAAGTCAAATGAGTTAATTTTAGATATATTCAATAAAATTACATAAACAGGTTGAAACGAGTCATATTATGTTATGTTAACTTATTTTGTAATATTCATTATTGAGTCAAAGCGGGTTGATACAACACGACACGTTATATTAATTAATCGTGTTAGAGTTTAAATTTTTGATAGAATAAGTTTAACAGGTCGGTTTAAGATTGACTTATATAGTATAATAGACATGCATTAACATGATACGAACACGACCCATTTATATGATTGTACATCCCTAGTTAGAGGTCACTACAGAGAAAAGCATTGTGCAAAGCTTGATCTTGAACTAAGTAAGGTCCAAAAGGATAATAACAATAATAATCACCAGGATTAGCTCAATTAATGGTAGGATCCCCATGTAAATGGTCCATGAAAGCAACGAAACGACTCAAAAATAATAACTTATTTTGTAATATTCAATAATGGGTCTAAACGAGTTGACACAATACAACACATTATATTAATGGATCGTGTTAGAGTTTAAAATTTTGATACGATAAAGTTAACAGTTCAGGTTAAGATTGACTTATATAATATAATATATATGTATTGACATGACACGAACACGACTTATTTATACGATTTGACATTCCTAATTGGAGGTCTCTACTGAGAAAAGCATTGCGCAGAGCTTGAACTTGAACTAAGTAAGGTCCAAAAAGATAATAACAATAATAATCACCAAGATTAGCTCAATTAATGATAGGATCCCGGGTAAGTGGTCCATGAAAGCAACGAAGCGACTCAAAAATAATAATTTATTTTGTAATATTCATTAATGGGTTCAAACAGATTGACACAACACGACACGTTATATTAATGGATCGTGTTAGGGTTTAAAATCTTGATACGATAAAATTAACAATTCGGATTAAGATTGACTTATATAATATAATATATATGTCTTGATATAATACGAACATGACTCATTTATACGATTTGGCATTTCTAATTTGAGGTCACTGGTGAGAAATGCATTGTGCATAGCTTGATCTTGAACTAGTAAGGTCCAAAAAGATAATAACAATAATAATCACCAAGATTAGCTCAATTAGTGGCAGGATCCCCCTGTAAGTGGTCCATGAAACAACGAAATGACTCAAAAATAATAGGCCTAAGGCAATATATCTCGAATTCGTACGTACATGAAAGAAGGGGATCGATTTTATTAAACAAAATATTTGGAAAAACAGATCGATGGGAACGTAGATAGGGAGAGCGGGCTAATTATCACTTAAATCTTTTCCAAATTTCAATTGTCCCATGTAATTAGGGATATGTTAAATATATAATTATATTATACTATTAAAAGAAATTAATAATGGCTAATTAGTCATCATCTGTACGGATAAAGATATTCCTAAAACTCAATGAGTGAGTATAGGATCAGAGGATGATGTCTGTTCCCTATAATATTGTACGTAAGTGGCATAATTATATCTTTGTTATAAAATTAAAAAATAAATTACTATTGCAAAAGATAAATATATAAGAAATCCTTTTGAAATTCTCTGAATCTTTATTCTCTCTCTATATTTTCTTATAAATTTCATAACAACTGAAACCCATATTTATAGACCTTAAAATTACTATGCAAGTCACTATACAAAATTTAAAATAATAGTGGTGGGATCATTCACATAATTTTGGTGGTGAGACAGGGGGTGGCAGCCGTCCCTCCAATCTCGTTCATTACACTTCCCCTCGAATGACCACCCATAAAGAATCTGCCTCGTTAAAATATTATCAAGGAAAAACCCAGTGGGAAGAAAAATCAATGGCGAAGGAAAAAGAGTACAGTCTTCTTATGTATCTACAAGTGCTTTAAGATTACCTCATTAAAACCTTGCAGAGAAAAACCCAGTGAGACAAAACCTCAGCGAAGGAAAAAAGGTACAATCAGCACAAGTTTTCATGACATTTACTCCCCCTAAAAAGTGTATGACAATAGATCTTTGAGTTTTCGCATTCTAATGTTATGCACAATCTTCTTGAATGTCGCAATTAGTAATGCTTTTGTGAATAAATCTGCCAGATTATCACTAGATCGTATCTGCTTGACATCAATTTCACATTTATCTTGAAGTTCATGAGTATAAAAGAATTTAAGTGAAATATATTTGATTATGTCACCTTTGATATATTCTCTTTTGATTTGAGTGATACAAGCAGTATTATCTTTATATAAAATTATTGGACTATTATTGATCATAGGAAATCCACACTTTTCCTGGATATATTGAATTACTGATCTCAGTCAAATACACTCTCGACTTGCTTCATGAATAGCAATGATCTTTGAGTGATTTGAAGAAGTAGTAGATAGTGTCTACTTAACAAATCTCCATGATATGACAATATCTCCATAAGTAAATAAATATCCAGTTTGCGATCTACCTCTGTGTGGGTCTGAAAGATAACCTACATCTGCATACCCAATCAATTGTGGACCTGATCCACGTTGATAAAATAATCTCATATCAACCGTACTATGAAGGCAACAAAGGACATGTTTAATGTCATTCCAATACCTTCGAGTTGGTGTAGAACTATATCTTATAAGTAGATTAACTGAAAATGTAATATCTAGCGAGTACAATTTGTAAGATACATCAAAACTCTGATTGCACTGAGATATGGTACTTCAGGACCAAGAATTTCTTCATCGTCATTACAAGGACGGAATGGATCATTTTTCACATCAAGTATTCGAACAATCATTAGAGTACTTAGGGGATGAGTTTTATCCATATAAAAATGCTTCAGGATTTTCTCAGTATACATAGACTGATGAATAAAAATTTTATTTGGCAAATGCTCGAGCTACAGGCCGAGACAAAGTTTTGTTTTACCAAAATTTCTCATTTCAAATTTATTTTTTAAATATATAGCGGTTTTTGAGATCTCTTCAGGAGTTACCACAATATTTAAATCATCAATATAAATCACAATAATGACAAATCTGGATTTTGATTTCTTAATAAAAACACATGGGCATATAGGATTATTCTCAAATCCTTCTTTCAATAGATATTCACTTAATCGATTATACCACATGCGTCCGAATTGTTTTAACCTATATAAATATCTTTGAAATTTAATAGAATACATACTTCTGGATGTACTTGTAGATGCTTCAGGCATCTTATATCTTTCAAGGATTTTCATATATATGTCATAGTTTAAAGATCCATATAAATATGCAGTAACTACATCCATCAACTGCATCTCTAATTCTTTTATAACGACCAGACTAATTAAAAATTTAAATGTGATTATATCCATAATGAGAAAATATGTTTCTTCATAATCAATTCCGGATTTCTGCAGGAAACCTTGTACAACAAGTCGTGCTTTATACCACATAATTTCATTTTTCTCATTGCGTTTTCATACAAATACCCACTTATATCCAACAGACATTACACCATTTGGTGTTTGGACAATAGGTTCAAATACTTCTCGCTTTGCTAGTGAATTTAATTCAGTTTCAATGATTGCTTTCCATTTTGACCAATCATTTTTACGTCGACATTTTTCGATGGTTCTTGACTCACTTTATTCATTACTTCTGGTAATATCAAGGGCCATTTTATATGAAAATATGTTGTCGACAACAGTTTTATTTCTATCCAGAATTTCTCTAGTATTCATGAAATGTATTGAAATCTCATTATTTTCAGGTACCTGTTTCTCTTCAGGGGAAAACATTTCATGAAACACCTCTTCATGAGCTTCTTTCCAGGAGATTTATACTCTTCAGAAGTATTCCCTTCAGGAAGTTCTGGAATAGAAGATTTGATCTTTTTAGAAGTATCAAATATATTTATAGCATGTATTGTGGGTATGAGTTCTTCAGAAACACTATATTTATTTTGTATTTTTTTTCCTTCTGAGAATTTTGTCTTTTGAACCAATAGGTCTTCCACGCTTCAGGCGTGTTTTAGATTCACCT
Organism: Platycarya strobilacea; assembly: GCA_036898215.1. Lineage (NCBI taxonomy): Eukaryota > Viridiplantae > Streptophyta > Magnoliopsida > Fagales > Juglandaceae > Platycarya > Platycarya strobilacea. The sequence goes on from CM072548.1 coordinate 630,899, forward strand.
ATTGCTGTTTTGACAATTTGTCTTTCAAGAACTTTAATCCTTGCTGAAACATTAATAGCAGGAATATATGATTTTACTACACATTTAGTGTTAGTAAATACATCTGATAATTGATTTGCAACACTTTGCAAATGAATAATTTTCTGAATTTCTAGTTTACAATCATTTGTAGGATAATCAAATTGAGATAGGTCTTATTGTCCCAAATAATTTCTTATCGTGCTTTAGGCACCGACTTTTCTTTACCCATTAATGGAAAAGTTGATTTGTCAAAGTGACAATTCTCAAAACGTGCTTTATACATATCCCCTGTAAGGGGTTCAAGGTATCTAATAATAGATGGAGAATTATAACCAACATATATTTCAAGTCTACGTTGAAGGCCCATTTTTATAAGTTGTGGAGGTGCAATTGAAACATATACAACACATCTAAAAGTACAAAAATGAGAAATATTTGATTGTTGACCAAATGTAAGCTGTAATGAAGAATATTTATGATATGCAGATGGTCTAATGCAAATTAAAGATGCTGCATGAAGTATAGCATGTCCCCAAGCAGAAACAGGTAGTTTTGATTTCATAAGTAAAGGTCTAACGATTAGGTAAAACCTTTGATCAAAAATTCAGTTAAACCGTTTTGTGTGTGTATGGACAACATGATGTTCAACATCTATTCCTATTAATATGCAATAATCATTAAAAACTTGAGATAAAAATTCACCTGTATTATTCAATCGAATAGTCTTAATTGGATACTTAGGAAATTGTGCTCGTAGTTTGATTATCTGAGCAATAAGTCTAGCAAATACAACATTGCTAGTGGAAAGCAAACAAACATATGACCATCGACTAGATGTATCAATCAAAATTATAAAATATTTAAATGGTCCACTAGATGGATGAATAGACACACATATATCTCTGTGAATCCTTTGTAAAAAAGATGGAAATTCAACAATGACTTTTGAGGGAGATGGTCTGATAATCAACTTACCTTGAGAACATGCAGAGTACGGAGATTCATTTGGTAGAAATATCTTTTGATTCTTTAAGGGATGCTCATGCGAATTTTCAATAATTCGTCTCATCATTATAGATTCCAGATGTCCAAAGTGATCATGCCAAGTCATAAATCATTTAGGGTCAATGCACTTCTGGTGTATTACCACATATGATTCAATTGTTCTCATTTTTGTATAATACAATCCAGAATATAGAACATGCAGTTTTTCTAATACGAGCTTCTAACCTGATATTGTTTTAGTAATAAGAAGATGCTATTTACTGCCTTTATTGGTCGTTTCAATATGGTAATCATTACGACGTATATCTTTGAAACTCAATAAATTTATTCTGGATTGTGAAGAGAAAAAAGTATCATCAATATAAAATTCGATGTCATTAGGCAACACAATATAAACTCTTCTGGAACCCTCAATTAAATCTGATGAGCCTGATATGGTATGGATATAGGCTTTACTTAGTGTTAAATTTTGAAAATATTTATTTTTTTAAAGAATTGTGTGAGTTGTAGTATTGTCAGCCAGACATACATTTTTATCATTTAACTCAGAGATAAAAAGTTCATCAATGTGATCCATAATCTTACAAAATATACAAAACTTTTATTAAAAAAAACATTAATTGAGTAGAAAACTTCTATCTCTAATTAGGTGATCATTCTACCATCAGGATTTTTGACGAAATAAAAAATATCAAGATAAGTGATATCTGTATCTACTGAATCTAATGAATCATTTGATAGTTCTACTAAATTTGTTTCAATCTTTATATTTTTTTCTTTTATTGATACTTGATATAAATCTACTAAGTGTTTGGCCGTACGGCATATATGTACCCAATATCCAGTCATACCACATCTATGACATACATCTTCACCTCTTTTTGAAGAATTATTCTGGGGGCTTTTACCCATTTCTGAGTTGTACTACTTCTGGTGATACGGTATCTTATTATCCCTTTTAATGTTGTCACTTCTAATACCAATATTTCTATAATTTTTCTTACTACATCTACGCCACTGATTCCTTCGAAATGATGCATAATTCACTTCTGAGAATGATATAAATCTAATATCATTCATTTTAGGGAAATGATATTGAACCAGTAGGGCATGACTAATGATTTTTCAATAAGAGCTCATTGTTCTACTCAGCTACTAGAAGACATGATATAAGTTCAGAATATTTCATGAACTTTCTCTCTCGATATTGCTGCTGCAGGAGCACATTCGAGACATGAAATGTAGTATAAGTCTTCTCTAGCATATCTGTTGCCCAGATGACTAACATAAGAGGGGGGGTGAATTGGGTTATATTATAAAAACTAACACTTATTAATCAAATACGTAATATAAAATATAAAAGAATATAAAGCAGTAAGAAATGTAAAGAGTAGGGTAAGAGAAAGCAAACTCAGTATTTTTACGAGGTTCAGCCCCATTGCCTACGTTCTCGCCTTAAGCTACCCCTTGAGGATCTCAAATTCACTAATCAATCTCCTTTAGGTGGAGATAGAAACCTATTGTACTTTTGAGCAGCACCGCTCCAAAGAATTCGTGTAGAACAACCTCTACACTTCTAATCACCTCACACTTGGTGATTTAACTATTTCCCGTGTAGAACACCTTCTACACACACAAGGGTTGTACACACCATTTTAGTGATATAAGAATTGATAGTGAGTAGGCTATCAGAAAACACTTTTCAATGAGTGAAATAAGAACAATACAGCACAAACTATATCTCTCAAAATGAATAAGGGTTAAGGCTCAATGCTTAGAAAAGAGAGAATGAAAGTTTTGAATGAATGTTGTATGCTCTTGGTGTTGTTAATGTGAAGCTCTCAAATGATCTATTTATAGGCATATGAAACTTCATATTCAAATTTAAAAGATTCACATATCAAAGATATTATCATTCACTTTTCAAAAATTTCAAATCTAATATTTTTACTTTTTGCATGTGACAAAAGGAGCACACTTTACTTTTCAAAAATTTCAAACCTAATCTTTTACTTTTTGCATATGACAAAAGGAGCACACTTTACTTTTCAAAATTTTCAAATAAAGATATCTACCTTTTGTATAAGTCAAGAAAAGTATCAACCACTTTTGAAAATATTCAAATAAAATATGCACATGTGAAAGATGAAAATCAATTATCTTAATATTTTCAAAATTCAAACATTTAATCATGTCATGCACATGTGAAAGATGATAATCAATCATCTTTCAAAATTTTCAAATTTAATTTTCAAAATATTCATGCACATGTGGAAAATGTATTTTAATGCTTTATGATAAAATATTAATTTTGAACTTTAATCCTAATTTCGAATTTTTAAGAGATTTACAATATTACTTTATGATTTTAATGTAAACTTGTTCCCTTCTTGCTCATGTTTGGTTTCTTGATGTGCTTGATTCTATTGTGTGGACAACTTGAACTTGAGACTCTTTTATTTTTTGAATTCATTTGTTATCATCAAAATCCATGTGTAGATTTATAATTACACGAAACTTGAAATCTTGGATTCAACAATCTCCCCATTTTTGATGATGACAAATGCTTGATAGAACCTGAAACCTATATTAATACTTAAGCTCCCCCTGAGAATGTGCGTTAATTTTTCAAGAAAAAATATAAATATAATTCCAAGCATATATAACAAGTTTAGCAATTTAAACAATGTTAATGTTCTAGTCTAAAACTTCTCCCCCTTTTGGCATCATTAAAAAGGAATAATAATTAGCTCAATAAGATATATTCTTACAATAACCAATAGACAAATAAAACACTGCGTTAGTAGAGACTGTAGAGAATTCGGTGCGTAGCCACACGTGTTCGACAAAACCTGCAAAGGCTGGAGGCCTAGTTCTGGTAATTTGGTGCGGAAAGAGATTTTGTAAAGAGCTGAATAATTGAAACCACCCGTACCCGACAAAACCTGCAAAGGCTGAAGGCATAGTTCTGGCAATTCAGTGCAGAGATTTGATCCGCTTGATGTTGTTGAAAAATGAAATATTATCAGGATTTGTAAACTTGTCTTGTTCTTATATTCGTTTCTATAAGAGCAATCCTTAACTTTATCTATTTCGCATCAAGTTTTCTTCTCATCTTTACAATTTGCTTGCATTCTCATTTTACAAATTTTCAATGGCTCGTCGATTTCCCTTCAGTACTTCTCTTGATCAAGATATGATGTATTTTTCACCTCAATCTCAATCTATTTATGCATCTGTCGTGGGTGCCATGAAACAACAAGAGACTGATTTCGCTAATAAATCAGATCACGATGTCATTCACTAGCTTGTGGGTCTCGAAACTCGATACTCATCATCCATCGTCGCGTTTTCTGCTCGGTTACAGTCCAAAACTTGCGAAATTGAGAAGTTTAGCGAAACTGTCTCTGTATTTCAACGACTTGTTTATGAGTCAAATAAAAAAATAGTAAAGTTAAGCAGCAGAATAAGGATTTGAAATCTTTGCTTGTCTCTTCATTTCGATTGTCTAATCTTTTAGACAAAGATGACATGATGATTTATGAGGAGTAAATGTATTTGAATGATGAGATTAAACGTTTCAAGTTTCTATACATCATTTAAGATAATGAAATAAAAGTATCTAGCAGATATTCATGGCATGCATCATTCCTATTTCTCTTCTAATCATGCATACTCTATCTTCTGATAGGGGTTTTATGAAAATGTCTGCCAATTGATCATGTGTATTAGTGAATTCTAATACAATATCGCTCTTCTGTACATGATCTCTAAGAAAAAGATAACTAATTTCAATATGTTTGGTCCGAGAATGTTGTATTAGATTTTTTCAAAGATTTATAGCACTTGTATTATCACATTTGATTGGAATGTGATTGTATATAAGTTTAAAATCCTCAAGTTGTTGCTTCATGTAAAGAACTTGAGCACAACAACTACCCGCAACAACATATTCTGTCTCAGCAATAGATAGTGCAACATAATTTTATTTTTTACTAAACCAGGAAACTAGTGCATGACCTAAGAAGTAACATGCTCTACTAGTACTTTTTTCGATCTATTTTACAGCCAACATAATCTGCATCTGTGTAGCTGATTAGATCGAAAGATGTGTGCTTAGGGTACCATAACCCTAAGTTAATTGTACCACTAAAATATCTAAGAATGTGCTTAACTACAATTAAATGTGATTCTTTTGGTTTATCGGATTCATCTTTATCAAGTTTAGTGGATGGGCTCATTGGTATTCCAGTTTCCTTAGCACCTTCCATCCGAAACTTCTTCAGCAATTCCTTAATATATTTTGATTGATTGATGAATGTCCCACTTTTTGCTTGCTTAATTTGCAATCCGATAAAGAATGTAAGCTCTCCCATCATGCTCATTTCAAATTCTTTCTACATAGTTTTAGCAAAAACTTGGGTTCAACAATATCATCATCGGTGATTTTCTCACCGCATAATTTTAGTACTGAACTTATTTTAAAAAGTGCGAAATTATACTCACTAACACTTTTATAATCTTGCAACTTCAGGGGTAACCATTCAAAACGAGCTCTTGGAAGAATGACAGTCTTTTGGTATTCATACCTCTCCATTAAATTATTCTACAAAATAAAGGGATCTTTTATTATAAGATACTCAGATTTTAATTTTTCATGAAGATGGTGGTAAAGGAAAATCATTGATTTGGCACGGTCCTGTAGATACGCTTGATTTCTTTCTTTAATGGTTTCATCCAGGTTCATCGCATCAAGATGGATTTCAGTATCAAGTATCCAGGATAAATAATTTTTTCCAAATATGTCAAAAAACAACAAATTTCAATTTTGTAAGATTTGTCATTTTCTGCGCATATAAATAATGAAATAAATATGTGTATCTCAGAAAATATATTTATAAATTCACACAGATTTTAAATAATAATCATTAATAAAATATATCAAAAATTACAAATAATATATTGAAAAACTTACAGAGAAATAAGACTACTTGCTTCAGAGTTGGTAGAACCGTCGTGCCGATAATGTGTTATAAAACTAAAGAAGAAACTACTATTGTAAAAGAGAAATATATAAGAAACTCTTTTCAAACTCTCTGAAACTTTCTTCTCTCTCTATATTTTTTTATGAATTTCATAACAATTGAAATCCATATTTATAGGTTTTGAAATTACTATATAAGTTACTATACAAGATTTAAAATAATAATGGTGTGATCATTCACATAATTTTGGTGGTGGGACAGAAGACGACAGCCGTCCTTCCAATCTCGTTCATTGCAATCTTAACATTTTTACACTGTGTACTATTTAAATATCATAATTTAATTTAAAAAATTAATCACATCTTTATATATATAAAGTGGCTATCTAATGGAAATTTTTGTTTCTCTGTAAAAATTAACAATTTTCGTTAGTTTAGTTAAAATTAATACTGCATCTAATGAGAATTACCGTTTTAAACACACTTTATTAAATTTATTTACTAATTAAAATAATGTTCTTAGTAATAAAATTAATTACACCTCTTCAACTTTCTACAATAATAAACTTTCTATTTAAAACTCATTTAACATCTATTTAATATCACTTAATATTTTAAACACAATTCATTAATCCATAAATAATGTTAGAAATTTCTATTTTATAATTCCTACTTAGGACATATTTTTTAATTTTATTTTATGTAAAATAAATATAAAATAATAATAATAGTATAGAATGACATAATAATAGTATAAAATATATAAATATAACGATATATATAGAAATAAACCATTCATAACAATTTATAAGTCAGAGAGTTTAATTTTATTTATGAAAATTTTATTCCTATTATATGATTAATAATTTAATTTTTTAAAAAATAATTTATAATTTTAAAATAAATGTATTATTTATTAAATTAACTATATATACGGTATATATAGTTAATATACGGTATGTACAATTTATTATAATTATATTAAATTGGTAATAATAAGTAATAAATATAATTAATTTTATATGTTTGATAATTAATTGAAATATATATGATTAAATAAATTTATATAAATTATAAATTATAGTATAACATTCTTATATAAATTATAAACTATATAATTTATTTTTTCAAAAAACTAATATTATTTTTTAAAAATAATCACATAACTAAAAAAATATAGATATTTTAATGTCTTCTGTTTTGAGGCCGTACAAAATAATACAAATGTTAAATTATCATCTTGAAATTAAAAAAATATCATATTTTGAATTTACTTTTTATTAAAATTTTAATCAAAATTATCTCAAACAAGTTTGATAAATTTTTTTATAATATATAAAAATGTATAATTATTAATCATTTACGTAATTATAAATAATCATTAAATTTTTATAAAAAAATTAAATTAAATAAACGTAATTTGCCATTATTTTTATCTAGTGTGATATAAAAACATTGAAATAACACTACTAAACTCTTTTTTTTTTTATATCAGTAAGTATCTGGTGCAGCATGCGTGCAACTTGACTAATTTCACGGAGTCCTAAAGTCAACGGTCAGATAAGCACTCCAGTGGCCCTGTGGGAAAACACTATTAAATATTGTGTCGCATTTAAAATAATATGTAGGCTTAGAAAGATCATGACAAGTGGAATTAATATACGTGCGCGTGCATGAGATTTGTTACACATCAGGCATAGATGTATAGTGTTATCTATATATATATATATATAAATAGGAAAACTCTATAAATTATATGGTCCCCCACTCTAGGTAGCTAATAAAACGCATTTTTAATTAGCAATCATTGCGCACGTACAAACGTCACCATTAATTTAGTATCTAAAAAACGCATAATTTAATAGACAAGCGCACCCACATGCATAAGTTTTGACTGTAAATTTGTCTTATTGCTATTAATAATTATACTCTTGCAGGCCCGAGAGGATGGTTTCTACTTCCTATAATCTAAACTTGCCAGATGAAATCAGAACTAGACAGGGTACGAACCCTCATAAAATATGTAGAATCTATGCAAAAATGTTTTTCCAAATTTGTCACGTAATTGTTTAGACCTAATTAAACTCTTGTTATATTAAAACCTAACAGAGCAGGGAGAGAGTAGTTGGGCAGGCAAGCAAGCAAAGATTCATACAAAGGAAACTAAACATGGACTATGAGGCGGCCATTGGGTTAGTCCTATCTATAATATTGCTATGTTTTGCATGGATAATAATGGCAAAGCGCCGACACCGCCAATTGCAAGATCAACAAGGTAAGCTCCCTCCAGGACCGAGACGGTGGCCGGTGGTTGGAAACATATTCCAACTGGGTTGGGTGCCACACGAGTCCTTTGTAAAGTTAGCTCGTAAGCACGGCCCCATCATGACCCTTTGGCTAGGGTCAATGAGCACGGTGGTGATCTCCTCCAGTGAAGTGGCTCGTGTCATGTTCAAAAATCATGATGTGGTTCTTGCAGGTAGGAAGATTTACGAGTCCATGAAGGGGAATTATGGTAATGAGGGTTCCCTTATTACCGCTCAATATGGACCTCACTGGCGCTTGTTGCGGCGCTTGTGCACCACTGAGTTTTTCGTCACAAATCGTCTTGAAGCAACGCGAGGTGGTATTCTTTTTTCTGTTTAATATTCGATGGTTAATTAACTTCTATTTGGTGTAAAATCAATGTAAGTTATTGTTTATATGTTTTCAGCTGTACGCGCCAGGTGCATCGACGACATGGTGCAATTCATAGAAGATGCTAGTGCAAATGGTACCGAAGGCATCGACGTTGGAAGGTTCTTCTTCTTGATGTCTTTCAATCTCATAGGAAATCTTATGCTCTCAAAAGATTTGTTGGATCCCAAATCGGAAAGAGGGGCCAAGTTTTTCTACCATGCAGGCAAAGTCATGGAATTGGTTGGGAAGCCGAACGTGGCGGATTTCATGCCAATCCTAAGGTGGATGGACCCACAAGGTATACGGAGGAAGACTCAATTCCATGTCGAACGTGCCTTTGAAATCGCACGAGGGTTCATCAGAGAGAGGACGGAGAGCACGGAGAATGAAAATAGGGAAGAGAAAAGAAAGGACTACTTAGATGTGCTTTTGGAGTTTCGGGGTGAAAGTGTGGAGGAGCCCTCGAGGTTTTCTCCAAGAACCATCAACGTTGTAATCTTTGTAAGGAATGCCTTTTTTTATTTCAAATACGCATAACATGCACCTAATCCATTTATATTATAGTTTAAATGAAGAGGAATGCTACACACATAAAAGTGATTAGATACAAATAATTATACAGATTGATATTTCATGTTAACTATGAAATCTGTATTACAATAAAAATAATTTTATAATTTAACAAGCTACGTCTAAATATGCCATCTCTTTATAACTAAAGTATTTTTCTTGAATTAAATATATTCATTTGATTCAATGCTTGATCAGGAGATGTTTACTGCGGGGACAGACACGACCACTAGCACATTGGAGTGGGCAATGGCTGAACTTCTCCGCAACCCTGAAACTCTAAAGAAGGTCCAGGCTGAGTTGAGGAGTACCATCAGTCCTGATAAGAGTGTGGAAGAGAAGGATATCGAAAGCCTCCCGTACCTCAAAGCTGTCATAAAGGAAACCCTAAGGATACACCCACCTCTCCCCTTCTTAGTCCCACATATGTCGATGGATTCATGTAAGATGTTAGGCTATTATATCCCAAAGGATACACAGATTCTTGTAAACGTCTGGGCAATTGGACGGGACCCAACGATATGGGATGAACCTTTGATTTTCAAACCAGAAAGGTTCTTGGAGCCAAACATGGCGGATTTCAAAGGGCACCATTTTGAGTTCATACCATTTGGATCTGGGCGAAGAATTTGTCCAGCTATGCCTCTTGCTGCTCGTGTGCTTCCGTTGGCTTTAGGGTCTCTCTTACATAGGTTTGATTGGGTTTTAGCAGACGGCTTTAATCCAGAGGAGATGGACATGACTGAAAGGATGGGAATAACACTTAGGAAAGCTATTCCATTGAAGGCTATACCGACGCCTTACAAAGGTCATGGTCACATCGAAAAGAAGTTGTCGCATTAAACAGAGCTAGAACCTGGCCAAATTAGTTAATTAGCACGTTTAGGGTCTGGGTTTCATAATTTCCTAATTATGTAATGTTGGTCTTCCCTCAATTAGACCTTGTTTTTGTAACATATGTAAATATGTACTGTATTATTGGTATGGTATTTGGCTTGGACCTCCTAAAAATTTTCTACCTAGCTACTTAACGTTAGAAACAATTAGGTTTGTGAATGTTGAGCACAAACAATACTATCCAGAATCACACAAGACGAATTAAGTGGTTCAACAATTTACCTACGTCCACTTGTGCCAAATTCACTATAATTTCTGAGATTTACAAAACACTCAAGAAATTCTCACGTACACTCTCAAATTTACATACACCACTTCTAAAACAAAACCACCACTACACTAATATACGCCAGGCTTCTCCTTTTATAAGAGAGTTTTGCAACTGGCTGGTGTGGTTGGTACAGCCAATGTTAAAAAACCTCTTAATTTAGGTGGGTGGTGTAGCCATTGTTGAAGGATGGTGGATGACAGCCATGGTGGACTGCAAAATGTTTTTCATTTCACACTTTGGTAGCCTATTTTCAACAATCACTCCCTCCACCGAAGTGTGCCATACTAAACTACTTCCAAACTGATTCATTCTTTAAATGAATACACCCCATTTTTTGAAGTGAGAGACTTTTACTAACAAATGTGTCATAAGACGCCAAATGCACCCAAAAGTGCCAACGCACCCGAATGTGCTCAGCAACTTGCAATATTGATCAATTCCAAGCAGTATTGGAACTTGATCCCTGTGACGACTTTCGTCAACATATCTGCTGGATTATCTTCAGTGCCAATCTTCTGAAGTAATATGTCATCTTCTTCTAATATTTCACGTACAAAGTAAAATCGGATATCGATATGTTTTGTTCGAGAATGATACACTTGATTATTGGTCAAATGAATTGCACTCTGATTGTCACAGTAAACGGTAACCTCTTGCTGCTCAAAGCCCAAATGTGTTACCAGTCTCTGTAACCAAATGACTTCTTTTACGGCTTCTGTTACAACCATATACTCAGCCTCTGTGGATGACAGTGCAATCGTAGACTACAAATTCGATCGCCAACTAACTGGTGCTCTAGACATAGTGAACAGTATCCAGTTGTCGATCGACGTTTATCAAGATTACCAGCATAGTCTAAGTCAACGTATCTAGTTACTAGACTATATTCACTCTTCTTAAACTTCAAACCAATATTTACGGTCCCTAGAATATACCGTAGAATCCATTTAGCCGCATGTCAGTGTTTCTTTCCAGGATAATGCATATAACGACTGACCAAACTGATGGCCTGGGAGATATCAGATCGTGTATACATCATGGCATACATTAGGCTACCAACAACACTTGCATATTGAACATTCTTCATGTAGTCCCGCTCTTCATCATCTTTAGGAGACTACAATGCACTAAGCTTAAAATATGGGGCTATTGGAGTACTCACCGGTTTCGTCTTTGAGTCCAAGTTGAAACATTGCAATACTCTTTTCAGATATTGCTTCTGAGTAAGGTGAACTGTACATTTCACCCTATCTCTACTGATCTCCATTCCCAATATTCTCTGTGCTTCTCCTAGATCTTTCATTTTAAACTCATGACTCAACTGAGTTTCAAACGATTTATCTCAATCTTACTTTTACATGCAATCAACATATCATCTACATATAAAAGCAAATTAATGAAATATCTATCTACAAGTTTTCTGAAATACATACAATGATCGTATTGGCAACGAGTGTATTTAAGATCCATCATAAAGTGATCAAAACGCTTGTACCATTGTCGAGGTGACTGTTTCATTCCATAGAGAGACTTCTTCAAACTGCAAACCCAATTTTCAGTACCAGTTTCTTTAAACCCTTTTAGTCGAGACACTTAAATCTCCGATTCCAGATCACCATGTAAGAAAGTTGTCTTCACATCAAGTTGTGCTAACTCAAGATCATATTGTGCAACCAAAACTAACAATATCCGAATAGATGAATGCTTCACAACAGGAGAGAATACTTCACTGTAGTCAATTTCCTATGTCTGAGAGTAGCCCTTGCCTACCAATCTAGCTTTGTATCGAATTTTATTTTTAGCAACTTAATCATCTTTCTGATTAAAGATCCACTTACAGCCAATTGACTTCTTTCCTTGTGCAAATGACACAAGTTCTCAAGTCTGGTTCTTATGAAGAGACTGCATCTCCTTCTTCATCGCATTTATCCATTCATCCTTTTCACTGGATTGTATGGCTTCTCTGTAAGTGGTGGGGATCCCACCCCCTTTAACTGCTAGTGCGTATGTCACGTAGTCTGCATAACATGTTGGTACACGTTTCTCTCGTCTCGGTTTGTTGGTTGCTATTGATTCAATTTGACTTGGAGGTGTTGTGACTGGACTATCAAGTTCCTCTCGTTTGTTCTCTCTTGAATCATTTGGAGTGATAAACTCTACCTTCTGCGAATCACCGGGTGTTTCGCCATCATAGCTGTCTTCACTAGAATCTTTATGCTTATGTGACTTAAGCATCTCAGATTCGTTGAATGTAACATCTCTACTGATGATTACCTTCTTAGACTCTATGCACCAAAGTCTATATCCTTTTACACTAGAACTAAAGCTCAAGAATTTTGCTTTCTTAACTCTAGGATCAAGCTTACTTTCTTTAACATGATAGTAAGCAGGACATCCAAAAATGTGTATAGAGTCATAATCAGTAGCATGTATACCTTTCCATATTTCAATAAGTGTTTTCCTGCCATTTGCAACTGCGGGTAGTCTGTTGACGAAATGTCATGTATATGTCATAGTTTCAGCCCAAAGTATGATTCATCCGTTCTGCCACACCGTTTTGCTGCGGTGTTCCTAGTACTGTAAAGTGTCTGACTATTCCCTCTCTCCGACATACTTCCATGAAAGGGTTTAGAGTATACTCCCCTCCATTATCTTATCTAAGCCGCTTAATTTTTCTGTCGGTCTGAGTCTCAATCATCTTCTTCCAAACAAGAAAGATGTTCAGCATTTCATTTTTATTCTTCATTATATACACCCACACATGACGAGAATAATCATCTACTAAAGTTACAAACCAATACTTACCTCCCAAAGATGCAATTTTGGTAGGTCCCAAAATATCGGAATGTACATAGTCAATATCCCCTGTGTTTTGTAAACAGCGGTTCCGAACTTGATCTGCGTCTGCTTCTCCAATACATAGTGCTCACAAAAAGACAATTTACTAGTCTTGGCACATTTGAGTAAGCATTGCTTAACGAGTGTTTGCAAAACTTTTTCTCTAGCGTGTCCTATACGCATATGCCAAAGTCTGGTGGTGTCAGCATCAGTCTCATCTAGTTTCTCACAACCTGTAGAAGCTCTTCCAACAACTGTACTTCCTTGCAAGAAGTACAAGTTTCCTCCCCTCAAACCCTTCATAGCCACCTAAACTCCCGTTACTACTTTGAGAGTTCCATCTTCAATAGTGATTCTGAATCCCTTTGAATCCAGAGATCCTAATGAGATAATATTTTTTAGCAAGTCCGGAATAAACTGAACTTCGGTCAGAGTCCTCACAGTTCCATCATACAACTTCAACCAAATGTTCCCTATCTCCCGAGTCTTACAAGCACTATCGTTGTTCATAAGTACTGCTCCACTTCAATCTCTGTGAAGTCAGTAAACCAATCCCGATTGGGACACATATGATAGGTACATCCAGAATACAAAATCCATTCATTGAGATGACAAATGAATGATGAGCCTGTCAAGGCAATGTCTAGATCTTCATCTCTATTTGAGACATTGGCTGTGGTGGTTTGATTCTTCTGTTGTCCCTTCAATTTGGGACAATTCTTCTTCTAGTGTCTTTGTCGTGACAATAAGAACACTTATCTTTGACAAGTTTTCTGCCGACTGATGAACCACATGAAGTAGCCCGAGTTTTCGATTGAAAACCTTTCTTCTTTCTTGGATACCTTGATTGTGGTCTCCCTCTTGTTGTCAATGCTTCACTTGATGTATCTAGTTGTACTTGCTTATATTTTCTCTGGTACTCATTGCTAATTAGATAACTAAATATATCGTCAAAACTAATTTTTTTCTTCCCATACAATAATGTGGTAACTAAATGATCATATGTATCGGGTAAAGAATTTAACAAAAGTAAAGTTTTATTTTCATCTTGGATTTCAACATCCAAATTTAATAAATTAGCAAGAATCTGATTGTAACTATTCAAATGTTCGGACATACTAATACATTTACGAAATTGGAATCTGAATAACTTTTTCTTCAAATGCAAACGGCTCTTAATACTCTTATTCATGAACTTATCTTTCAATTTCTTCCAAAATTCCTTTGCATTTGTCTCTTTCATGATAAAATGCTTCTAATTTTTGGTAAGGCACAAACGGATTGTACTACAAGATTGGGTATTAAGTTTCCTCCAACCATTTTCCGTCATTGCGTTAGGTTTTTCTTCCAACGCCATATCCAATTCTTGTTAGATCAAAACGTCCATCACTTCACATTGCCACATACCAAAGTTAGAAGTTCCATCGAACTTCTAAACTTCAAACTTGGCATTTGAAACTGTGGACCTACACCCTTAACTACTAGCATTTCCAGAGTTCCTATCTCCTCCAATACATTCCATATTAATTTAAAAATTTTAAAAGACAAATTTTAAAATTCTAACTGTACGGATGAGTCCAGAATGATCCAAATAGTTGGAAAGTACTATTTGATCGTCGAAATCAGACTCTAAATGGCTTAGATCAAGCCCAAAAATAAATCTAGAAATCGGACAGTCTAGATCTGTCTAGCGCGTGAGGCACGTGGGTTTCACGCGCGGAGACTACGTAGGGCGCGTGGGACTCATGCGCAGACGGCTTTTGGGGCGCGTGGTGCGCATTGGCGGCACATGGGAGCGTGCGTTTCACGAGTTTTCTTCCTCGGGATGCACGTAGGGGCGCGTGGTGAGTGTTTTCTAGTCATCTTCAACCTCCAACTGCGAGTGGGGAGCGTGGGTACACGTTCCGACCTTCTACCGGCATGTATGGGCTTCTTCGACATTCGTTTTCGATTCCGTTTGCGCCAACGGATTCGTCTCAATGAAAGGAACAATGTGGAGTTGTCAAAAATTAATTTTGACCAACTTGATTTCTAGACAGTGCAAACCAAAAATCTGATACTAATTGTTGAGCACAAACAATACTCTCTAGAATCACACAAGACGATATTTAAGTGGTTCAACAATTTACCTACGTCAACTGGTGCCAAATTCATTATAATTTCGGAAATTTACAAAACACTCAAGAAATTCTCATGTACACTTTCAAATTTGCACACACACCACTTCTAAAACAAAACCACCGTTGCATTAATATACATCAGGTTTCTCTTTTTTATAGAAGAAGTTTTGCAACTGGTTGGTGTGGTTGGTACAGCCAATGTTAAAAAACCTCTGCATTGAGGTGAGTGGTGCAGCCATTGTTGAAGGATAGTGGACGGTGCAGTCATGGTGGACCGTAGAATGGTTTTTATTTCACACTTTGATGGCCTATTTTCAACAATGAACATTTACAAGGTAAAAATTATATCGGTATTTAGCTCTTGACTACTAAGAAAAGATGAAGAATTGCACAAAATTTAAAAGCATTTATTCAAGCAAAGAATGATTGTCTCGCTGTTCAGTTGTGCTGAGTATTGTTTGGGCCGACCTGAGCCGTATTGAGCTGAGCTATGAACATGGGGTACATGCGTGATTCACATATAGATAACTTGTTAGGCTGATCGAGTTAATGGATCATATGGCATTCACTCGAGACACATAGGCTTAAAAATTCCTTTATTAAATAGATTGGCTCCTAGCGTATGAATGGCGGCCCAAGCAAGTCTTGCTACTTAATTAGTGCCAATAACTCGTATAGGCTTTAGATCAAGGTAGTTTAAGATGAAAATATAATTTTTGGCATAAGACTGAATTCGCAATTAACACCCTTCTAGCTATCTCCCAAGTCCTAACTCAAATTTCGTTTATATTCCCCATTCACTAACTTGCAGGATCTATAAATGGTACTTGATATATTGCAATTTTTATTTTTAATCAAATATCACATCAAAATGATTGTGCCGGCCAAAACATCCCTGCTTCCTGGCCCGTTTCTTGTTGTATACTTATGATCCTAATTTAAGTGGCAAAATCGTAACACGTCTACAGAATAACTGGAGTTCGATCCATCGCCATTTGTTTTGACAATGGACATCGTGCCTAAAAAAACAAAAGGGAAGAATTGATCATATAATATCGAATAAATTTGAAGAATAATGACGTTATATATGTATAAGGTTCAAATTATAAATTAACAAGTCTTATATATGTAGATCTTTTATAAACATATTGATTTCATGTTGAAGTATGTGGCTCATATCTAATAAATATATAGTAGCAAGATAGTACGTGAGTATTTTTATAAAATTTTTTAAGTATATTCGTACAAATATGGTTAGTATAAATATATATATATATATAATGTAACCCTACTTTTGATAATAATGAGATTATCGCTGCTCCTTTTCATGGACACAAGCATACTGACAAACCACGTAAATCTCTTTATTATTACTCTCTTATTTTTTTTTATTCAATTATTTCATATATTCGTCATAATTATCGCACAACCACAACATTTCATTAAAAAGTAAATATATCTTTTATAAATTTTTATAATGAGGTCTAACTTTTAGAAAGAAATTAGACAATATTTGTATATTTGGACAAATTATTTCTCAAATTTGTATTGAAACATGCCTATTTGAGATTATTAGCATATATAATGTTGAACTCAAGATTTCAAGTTTCGTGTAAATCTACACATAAATTTTGATGATAACAAATGAATTCAAAGAATAAATGAGTCTCAAACTCAAGTTGTCCACACAATAAAATCAAGCACATCAAAAAAGCAAGCATGAGTAAGAAGGGAACAAGTTCACATTAAAATCATAGAGTTATGTTGTAAATCTATTAAAAATTCGAAATTAGAATTAAGGCTCAAAATTAATATTTTATCATAAAGCATTAAAATACATTTTCCACATGTGCATGAATATTTTGAAAATTAAATTTGAAAATTTTGAAAGATGATTGATTGTCATCTTTCACATGTGCATGATATGATTAAAAGTTTGAACTTTGAAAATATTAAGATGATTGATTATCATCTTTCATATGTACATGACATGATTAAATGTTTGAATTTTGAAAATATTAAGATGATTGATTGTCATCTTTCACATGTGCATGTTTTATTTGAATATTTTCAAAAGTGGTGGATATTTTTCTTGACTTATGCAAAAGGTATATGTCTTTATTTGAAAATTTTGAAAAGTAAAGTGTGCTCCTCTTGTCATATGCAAAAAGTAAAAGATTGGATTTGAAATTTTTAAAAAGTAAAGTGTGCTCCTTTTGTCACATGTAAAAAGTAAAAAGATTTGATTTGAAATTTTTGAAAAGTGAATGATGATGTCTTTGACATGTGAATCTTTTGAAATTTGAATATGAAGTCTCATATGCCTATAAATAGATCATTTGAGAGCTTCACATTTACAATACCAAGAGCATACAACATTCATTCAAAGTTTTCATTCTCTCTTCTATAAGCATTGAGCTTTAACTCTTGTTTATTTTGAGAGATATAGTTTGTACTGTATTGTTTTTATTTCACTCATTGAGGAGTGTTTTCTGATAGCCTACCCACTATCAATTCTTGTATCAATAAAATGGTGTGTATAACCCTTGTGTGTGTAGAAGGTGTTCTAGACGGGGAATAGTTAAATCACCAAGTGTGAGGTGATTGGAAGTGTAGAGGGTGTTCTACACGGATTCTTTGGAGCGGTGCTACTCAAAGGTGTAATAGGTTTCTATCTCCACGTAAAGGAGATTGAATAGTGGATTTGGGGATTCTCAAGGGGTAGCTTGAGGCGAGGATGTAGGCAGTGGCGCCGAACCTCATTAACATACTGAGTTTGCTTCTCTCTTACCTTTACTCTTTATATTTATTACTGTTTCATACTTTGTTTATATTTTACATTGTACATTTGATTTATAATTGTTAATTTTTTAATACAACTCAATTCACCCCCCTCTTGTGTTAGTCATCTGAGCAACATATAATGAACCCACATGGAGAAAAGCCGAAAGGGAACTAAAGTCTGCATATAATGTCACTTTAATTATAGCTCAGTAGCTTTATTTTCATGCCGAGCGATGAATTTAAAAATGTGATCTGTGGTCCCCAACACTTCCCTCCTTCTGCCAAATTCTAAAGCAAAGGTAAGAGTCATGGTTACCTCTCCCGTACACTTCCTAACAATTGGTTTTAGGAACTTGAAAATAAAGCTGTTCTGGCTTGTTCCGGCGGCGTCCAACTTCCTTTTTTAGGCGGATGGTGATTATAACTTAACTCACTTACTCTTTGATAGTCACGTGCTAATAATGATTTGGTTGTCAAATTACAGGTTGACATATCATGTCACTCCTAACAATATCTGTCAGCATCTCATTAATCTTAGGTTGAGACGAACAAGTCTTTCACTTAGTAGGATAAGCCCACAAAAGACCATTATTATCAGGTTGATAGGCCTCCTTTAGATGGAGTCTCGAACTCTTTGCATAACCTTTTCACATACTTTTTTATCACTATTGAAAGTAGGAATGACAGTATATTATACGATTCGTTAATTTAATATGAATATAATATGATAATAACAAGTTAGGATTTAATCTTAACAAATTTGAATCAAAACAAGTTAAACCATTAAAATACGATTATTTAATGAATTGATAGCAAATCAACCTGTTATGAAACATCAAGAAGATTAAAATTATTATACACTTATAACTAAAAGTAAAATTATTAAAACTTTAATTTCGATATTTTTATTATTTAGGCTTTAATTTTGGACTCATAGTTAGTGTATAATTTGTATAGATATTGTGATTTTAACATATATATAAAATTATACTAAATTTAATTAAGTCAAATGAGTTAATGGTAGGTATATTCAATCAATTTACATAAACAGGTTGAAACGAGTCATATTATATTATATTAACTTATTTTATAATATTCACTAATGGGTCTAAACGGATTGACACAATACGACACGACGCGTTATATTAATTGATCGTATTAGAGTTTAAAATTTTAATACAATAAAATTAACGGGTCAGGTTAAGATTGACTTATATAGTATAATATACATGCATTGACATGATATGAACACGGCCCATTTATATGATTGTACATCCTTAATTAAAGGTCAATACTGAGAAAAGCATTGTGCAGAGCTTGATCTTGAACTAAGTAAGGTCCAAAAGGATTATAACAATAATAATTACCAGGATTAGCTCAATTAATGGTAGGATCGCCGTGTAAATGGTCCATGAAAGCAATGAAACAACTAAAAAATAATAACTTATTTTATAATATTCACTAATGGGTTTAAACGGGTTGACACGATATAACATGTTATATTAATGGATCGTGTTAGAGTTTAAAATTTTGATACAATAAAGTTAACAGTTCGGATTAAGATTGACTTATATAATATAATATACATGTCTTAATATGACACGAACACGACTCATTTATAGGATTTGACATTCCTAATTGGAGGTCACTGCTGAAAAAAGCATTGTGCAGAGCTGAACTTGAACTAAGTAAGGTCCAAAAAGATAATAACAATAATAATTACCAAGATTCGCTTAATTAATGGTAGGATCCTGGGTAAGTGGTCCAGAAAAGCAATGAAACGACTCAAAAATAATAATTTATTTTATAATATTTATTAATAAGTCCAAATGAATTGACACAATACGATATGTTATATTAATGGATCGTGTTAGAGTTTAAAATTTTTATACGATAAGATTAACAATTCGGATTAAGATTGACTTATATAATATAATATATATGTCTTGACATAACACAAACATAACTCATTTATACCATTTGACATTTTTAATTGGATGTCACTGTTGAGAAATGCATTGTGCATAGCTTGATTTTGAACTAAGTAAGGTCCAAAAAGATAATAACAATAATAATCACCAAGATTAGCTCAATTAATGCAGGATCCCCGTGTAAGTGGTCCATGAAACAACGAAACGACTAAAAAATAGTAGGCCTAAGGCAATATATCTCGAATTCGTACGTACATGAAAGAAGGGGATCGATTTTATTAAACAAAATGTTTGGAAAAAGAGATCGATGGGAACGTAGATAGGGATAGCTGGCTAATCACTTAAATCTTTTCCAAATTTCAATGGTCCCATGTAATTAGAGATATGTTAACTATCTAATTATATTATACTATTAAAAGAAATTAATAATGGCTAATTAGTCATCATCCGTACGGATAAAGATATTCCTATAACTCAATGAGTGAGTATAGGATCGGAGGATGATGTCTATTCCCTATAATATTGTACGTAAGTGGCATAATTATATCTTAACATATTTACACTACGTACTATTTAAGTATCATAATTTAATTTAAAAAATTAATCATATGTGATATAAAAACATTGAAATAACACTACTAAACTTCTTTTTTTTTTTAATATCTGTAAGTATCCGGTCTAGCATGCGCGCACCATAACTAATCTAACGGAGTCCTAAAGTTAACGGTCAGATAAGCCCTCCAGTGGCCCTGTGGGAAAACACTATTAAATATTGTGTCGCATTTAAAATAATATATAGCCTTAGAAAGATCATGACAAGTAGAATTAATATACGTGCGCGAGCATGAGATTTGTTACACATCAGGCATATATATATATATATAAATAGGAAAACTCTATAAATTATATGGTCCCCCACTCTAGGTAGCTAATAAAACGCATTTTTAATTAGCAATCATCGCGCACGGATTAACGTGACCATTAATTTAGTATATAAAAAACGCATTTTTAATTAGCAATCATCGCGCACGTACAAACGTGACCATTAATTTAGTATATAAAAAACGTATAATTTAATAGACAAGCGCACCCACATGCATAAGTTTTGTCTGTTAATTTGTCTTATTGCTATTAATAATTATACTCTTGCAGGCCCGAGAGGATGGTTTCTACTTCCCATAATCATAATCTAAACTTGCCAGATGAAATCAGAACTAGACAGGGTACGAACCCTCATAAAATATGTAGAATCTATGCAAAAATGTTTTAACAAATTTGTCACGTAATTGGCTAGACCTAATTAAACTCTTGCTATATTAAAACCTAACAGAGCAGGGCGAGAGTAGTTGTGCAGGCAAGCAAGCAAAGATTCATACAAAGGAAACTAAACATGGACTATGAGGCGGCCATTGGGTTAGTCCTATCTATAATATTGCTATGTTTTGCATGGATAATAATGGCAAAACGCCGACACCGCCGATTGCAAGATCAACAAGGTAAGCTCCCTCCAGGGCCGAGATGGTGGCCGGTGGTTGGAAACATATTCCAACTGGGTTGGGCGCCACACGAGTCCTTTGTAAAGTTGGCTCGTAAGCACGGCCCCATCATGACCCTTTGGCTAGGGTCAATGAGCACGGTGGTGATCTCCTCCAGTGAAGTGGCTCGTGTCATGTTCAAAAATCATGATGTGGTTCTTGCGGGTAGGAAGATTTACGAGTCCATGAAGGGGAATTATGGTAATGAGGGTTCCCTTATTACCGCTCAATATGGACCTCACTGGCGCTTGTTGCGGCGCTTGTGCACCACTGAGTTTTTCGTCACAAATCGTCTTGAAGCAACGCGAGGTGGTATTCTTTTTTCTGTTTAATATTCGATGGTTAATTAACTTCTATTTGGTGTAAAATCAATGTAAGTTATTGTTTATATGTTTTCAGCTGTACGCGCCAGGTGCATCGACGACATGGTGCAATTCATAGAAGATGCTAGTGCAAATGGTACCGAAGGCATCGACGTTGGAAGGTTCTTCTTCTTGATGTCTTTCAATCTCATAGGAAATCTTATGTTCTCAAAAGATTTGTTGGATCCCAAATCGGAGAGAGGGGCCAAGTTTTTCTACCATGCAGGCAAAGTCATGGAGTTGGCTGGGAAGCCGAATGTGGCGGATTTCATACCAATCCTAAGGTGGATGGACCCACAAGGTATACGAAGGAAGACTCAATTCCATGTTGAATGTGCCTTTGAAATCGCAGGAGGGTTCATCGGAGAGAGGACGGAGAGCATGGAGAATGAAAATAGAGAAGAGAAAAAAAAGGACTACTTAGATGTGCTTTTGGAGTTTCGGGGTGAAAGTGTGGAGGAGCCCTCGAGGTTTTCTCCAAGAACCATCAACGTTGTAGTCTTTGTAAGGAATGCCTTTTTTTTTTTTTTTAATTTCAAATAGGCATAACATGCACCTAATCCATTTATATTATAGTTTAAATGAAGAGGAATGCTACACACATAAAAGTGATTAGATACAAATAATTATACAGATTGATATTTCATGTTAACTATGAAATCGGTATTACAATAAAAATAATTTTATAATTTAATAGGTTATGTCAAAACATGACATCTCTTTATAACTAAAGTATTGTTCTTGAATTAAATATATTCATTTAATTCAACACTTGATCAGGAGATGTTTACTGCGGGGACAGACACGACCACTAGCACATTGGAGTGGGCAATGGCTGAGCTTCTCCACAATCCTGAAACTCTAAAGAAGGTCCAGGCTGAGTTGAGGAGTACCATCAGTCCTGATAAGAGCGTGGAAGAGAAGGATATCGAAAGCCTCCCGTACCTCAAAGCTGTCATAAAGGAAACCCTACGGATACACCCACCCCTCCCCTTCTTAGTCCCACATATGTCGATGGATTCGTGTAAGATGTTAGGCTATTATATCCCAAAGGATACACAGATTCTTGTAAACGTTTGGGCAATTGGACGGGACCCAACAACATGGGATGAACCTTTGGTTTTCAAACCAGAGAGGTTCTTGGAGCCAAACACGACGGATTTCAAAGGGCACCATTTTGAGTTCATACCATTTGGATCTGGGCGAAGAATTTGTCCAGCTATGCCTCTTGCTGCTCGTGTGCTTCCGTTGGCTTTAGGGTCTCTCTTACATAGGTTTGACTGGGTTTTAGCAGACGGCCTTAAACCAGAGGAGATGGACATGACTGAGAGGATGGGAATAACACTCAGGAAAGCTATTCCATTGAAGGCTATACCGACGCCTTACAAAGGTCATGGTCATGTTGAAAAGAAGTCGTCGCATTAAACAGAGCTAGAACCTGGCCACATTAATTAATTAGCATGTTTAGGGTGTGGGTTTCATAATTTCCTAATTATGTAATTTTGGTCTTCCCTCGATTAGACCTTGTTTTTGTAACATATGTAAATATGTACTGTATTATTGGCGTGGTATTTGGCTTGGACCTCCTATAAATTTTCTACCTAGCTAGCTACTTAACGCTGCAAACAGTTAGGGTTGTGAACATTTACAAGGTAAAAATTATATCAGTATTTAGCTCTCAACTACTAAGAAAAGATGAAGAATTGCACAAAATTTAAAAGCATTTATTCAAGCAAAGAATGATTGTCTCGCTGTTCAGTTGTGCTGAGTATTGTTTGGGCCGACCTGAGCTGTATTGAGCTGAGCTATGAACATGGTGTACATGCGTGATTCACAAATAGATAACTTGTTAGGCTGATCGAGTTAATGGATCATATGGCATCCACTCGACACACATAGGCTTAAAAATTCCTTTATTAAATAGAATGGCTACTAGGGTATGAATGGCGGCCCAAGCAAGTCTTGCTACTTAATTAGTGCCAATAACTCGTATGGGTTTAGATCAAGGTAGTTTAAGATAAAAATATAATGTTTGGCATAAGACTGAATTCGCAATTAACAACCTTCTAGCTATCTCCTAAGTCCTAACAAGGGAATACATAAGACCAACACAAATTTCGTTTATATTCCCATTCACTAACTTGTAGGATCTATAAACGGTACTGATATATTGCAATTTTTATTTTTAATCAAATATCACATCAAAATGATTGTGCCCGCCAAAACATCCTTGCTTCCTGGCCCGTTTCTTGTTGTATACTTATGATCATAATTTAAGTGGCAAAATCGTAACACATCCACAGAATAACTGGAGTTCGATCGATCGCCATTTGTTTTGACAATAAACATCGTGCCTAAAAAAACAAAAGGGAAGAATTGATCATATAATATCGAATAAAGTTGAAGAATAATGACGTTATATATGTTTAAGGTTCAAATTATAAATTAACAAGTCTTATATATGTAGATCTTTTATAAACATATTGATTTCATGTTGAAGTATGTGACTTATATCTAATAAATATATAATGGCAAGATGGTACCAGAGTATTTTTGCAAAAGTTTTTAAGTATATTCGTACAAATATGATTAGTATAATAATATATATATAATGTAACCTACTTTTGATAATAATGAGATTATTGCCGCTCCTTCCTATGGAGATAGGCATACTGACGAACCACATAAATCTTTGTATTATTTCTCTATTTTTTTTTATTCAATTATTTCGTATATTTATCGTAAATATAGTATAACCATAACATTTCACTAAAAAGTAAAAGATATCTTTTACAAATTTTTATAATGAGGTTTAACTTTTTAGAAAGAAATTAGATAATATTTGTATATTTGGACAAATCATTTCTCAAATTTGTATTGAAGCATGCCTAGTTGAGATTATTAATTAGCATATATAATGAACCCACATGGAGAGAAGCCGAAAGGGAACTAAATTCTGCATATAATGTCACTTTAATTATAGCTCAGCAGCTTTATTTTCATGCCGAGCTATGAATTTAAAAATGTGATCTGTAGTCCCCAACACTTCCCTCCTTCCGCCAAATTCTAAAGTCACGATATACACTAGATCACTACTTGATCTTCTTTTTCTTTTTTCTTTTTTTAACTTATCTTTGAGCAAACTTCTATTTTACTCCTCTCTTTTTTTTTTGTTGGGGGGGGTGGTAATTGGGACTCGTTGGAAAACCCCAGTACTACGCTGTTTGATTTGCTTAAAATAATGGGGAGCTAACGCCTTGGCCTTGAAACTCCATAAAACCGCGTGATCATCACCAAGGCATCTCCCTTTTTTCGAACTCTGCATGCCTTTCTGTTTATATTTATATTTTATATGTACGCGCGCCTGCAGATTGGGAAAAAGTGGATGGATTAAACTGTATATGAGCCAAATTCGCTGCATATATAATCGATGGAAGTTTATTAAGATATTGGATCATGACAAGTACTTTTGAATATCTGCCTCATATGCTGACTTTTGTTATCTTTTGTAGAACTATATTATATTTGATGCTCAAATTTCCCACCTAGCATTGAGGTATTTTTGAGGCAGAATGCAAGCTGTTGATCAGCAAGTCACATGAGTACATATAATATGGTCACATCTAATATTGTAAATAGTTGAAAGTTTATTTAAAACAATTAATATGGGTTAGTTAGATGATGAATGAATGGCATAACCCTTCTTCTTTTTAATTTTAATCATTGTTCTTTCATTTTTAAATGCCCTTTGATATATATGGATATATAGTACTTAAACTTATAGCTGCTTAATTTGTTAGGTGGGATTGGTTACCAAGAAATATATTGGCTGAGCAACCAATATACAATATTAGATGTTTCCAATGAGTGGATTTTGATTCCACGAGTGTACCACTACAACGACTAGTTTTTGGGACTAAATGCAGTTTGACAGTGCCTACTCATTCACCATCTCCAATATTCATAAGAAAGTTTTATTAATTTGAAAGATTTGGGGACTGGCAAATAATTTAAGTGATACTTGAGGATTGATAATTAAGTGAAGTCGCCAAAAGAGAAATAGTTACTATAGAATCAATATTGATGGAGTAGGCTGTCATAAAGGTCAGATCTGAAAGTGTGGTGGAATGTTATGATCATAAGGAGTAAAAATTTAATTTAATTAATATCCAACAACGTTTTAATTAATAGTCTGATCTTTTAACATGTGAGTAGGGGTGGTCACCCGACCCGACCGAACCGACAACAACACTTTCCGACCCGACCCGACAACAACACATTCCGTTAGTCCTATAAGCCGAATATCCAATTAGCATAAACAGGTATTCCGACCCGTTTGCTCTCGCCCCTCCCAGAGTACTTTTTTCTTTTTTCCTCCATTTTCTTTTCTTTTCTAACAAACACCGGAAGAGCACGCATTTAGGGTAGTGTTCTTGGAGGGGACAATATCGAAAGATCATAAATAAGCGACAGATCAGATTATCAGATCCCATCCCCACAAATATGAGCACAAATACAACTTCAATATAAGCACAATCACAACACTCGAATACGCGTATGGTATAAGAGAAAAAGGGATCTAAAACTTACAGCTAATGCTCAGATCAGAACGTAAAGGGTTTATTCTTTTCCGTTCGTCCGCCGGAAATCTCAACTGCCTCTTTGACGATCTCGACAGCCCCCATTCGTGATGATCTTAACGTCCTTGTAAGCTTCTATCTCTCTTTGCATTTCTTCCGTTGTTGGAAAATCATAATCAACCAGTTCCTTACTTTCAGCGAGAGAGAACAATCGGCAAGAGAGATGGGCAATCTGAGATTCGGAGATGAGCAATTGTGAGGAAAAAATCGAGCGAGAAAAGGGGCTTTGAAGCAGATTGAGCGATCCTGGTCCACATGATTGAATATTGAATTATTAATGGTGGGTTCCAAAACAGATGTTCAAATCAACCAACATCGCAATGGTAATATTCGACAATAGCCATCGAAGAAACCCAAAATCGTTGGTGATCGTGATCTCTCTTTATTTAGTGCGCAATTTGGCCGAAGATGGTGTGATACTCTAAGCTTCGTTGCTGATCAGATGTGAATAAATCTTAGCAAAATGAAGCGAGAGATAAAATCAGCGAGAGAGAGGACTGAAAGTAACAATCGAGCGAGAGAAATCAAATAATAAGAGCGAATAAATGAGAAACTTACAAACGTATTTGTTGAACTCAAGGTTTCAAGGTTCATGTAAATCTACACATGGATTTTGATGATAACAAATGAATTCAAAGAATAAAGGAGTCTCAAGCTCAAGTTGTCTACACAATACAATCAAGCACATCAAGGAACCAAGCATGAGCAAGAAGGGAACAAGTTCACATTAAAATCATAGAATAATTTTGTAAATCTCTTAAAAATTCGAAATTAGGATTAAGGCTCAAAATAAATATTTTATCATAAAGCATTAAAATACATTTTCCACATGTGCATGAATATTTTGAAAATCAAAATTTTCAAATTTAATTTTCAAAATATTCATGCACATGTGGAAAATGTATGTTAATGCTTTATGATAAAATATTTATTTTGAGCCTTAATCCTAATTTCGAATTTTTAAGAGATTTACAAAATTACTCTATGATTTTAATGTGAACTTGTTCCCTTCTTGCTCATGCTTGGTTCCTTGATGTACTTGATTGTATTGTGTAGACAACTTGAGTTTGAGACTCCTTTATTATTTGAATTCATTTGTTATCATTAAAATCCATGTGTAGATTTACATGAACCTTGAAACCTTGAGTTCAACAATCTCCCCCTTTTTGATGATGACAAATACTTGATAGAACTTGAAACCTATATGAATACTTAAGCTCCCCCTGAGAATGTGCGTTAGTTTTTCAAGCAAAAATATAAATATAATTCCAAGCATATATAACAAGTTTAGCAAATTAAACAATGTTAATATTCTAGTCTAAAACTTCTCCCCCTTTTGGCATCATTAAAAAGGAATCATAATTAGCTCAATAAAATATATTCCTACAATAACCAATAGACAAATAAAACGCTGCGTTAGTAGAGACTATAGAGAATTCGGTACGTAGCCACACGTGTTCGACAAAACCTGCAAAGGTTGGAGGCCTAGTTTCGGTAATTCTGTGCGGAAGAAAATTTTGTAAAGAGCTAAATAATTGAAACCACCCGTACCCGACAAAACCTGCAAAGGCTGGAGGCATAGCTATGGAAATTCGGTGCAAAGATTTGATCCGCTTGATGTTGCTAAAAATTGAGATATCATCATGATTTATAAGTTTGTCTTATTCTTATTTCCGTTTCTATAAGAGCAATCCTTAGCTTTATCTATTTCGCATCAAACTTTCTTTTCATCTTTGCAATTTGCTTGCATTCTCATTCTACAATTTTTCAATGGCTCGTAGAATTCCCTTCAGTGCTTCTCTTGATCAAGATTTGAGGTATCCTTCACCTCAGTCTCAATCTATTTCTGCATCTGTCGTGGGTGCCATGAAGCAACAAGAGACTGATTTAGCTAATAAATCAGATCATGACGCCATTTACGAGCTTGTGGGTCTCGGAACTCGATACTCATCATCTATCGTCGCGTTTTTTGCTCGGTTGCAGTCCAAAACTCGCGAAATTGAGAAGCTTAACGAGACTGTATCTGTACTTCAACGACTTGTTTATGAGTCAAACAAAAAAATAGTAGAGTTAAAGCAACAGAATAAGGATTTGAAATCCTTGCTTACCTCTTCATTTCGATTGCCTAATCCTTTAGACAAGGATGGCATAATGATTTATGAGGAGCAAATGCATTTGAATGATGAGGCTAAACGTCTCAAGTTTCTGTAGGTTATTTAAGATAATGAAATAAAAGTATCTAGCAGATATCCATGGCATGCATCATTCCTATTTCTCTTCTAATCATGCATAGTCTATCTTCTGGTAGGGGTTTTGTGAAAATGTTTGCCAATTGATCATGTGTACTAGTGAATTCTAATACAATATCGCCCTTTTACACATGATCTCTAAGAAAATGATATCTAATTTCAATATGTTTGGTCCGAGAATGTTGTATTAGATTCTTTGAAAAATTTATAACACTTGTATTATCACATTTGATTGAAATGTGATTGTACATAAGTTTAAAATCCTCAAGTTGTTGCTTCATGTAAAGAACTTGAGCACAACAACTATCCGCAACAACATATTCTGCCTCAGCAATAGATAGTGCAACAGAATTTTGTTTTTTACTAAACCAAGAAACTAGTGCACGACTTAAGAAGTGACATGCTCCACTAGTACTTTTTCGATTTATTTTACAGCCAGCATAATCTGCATCTGTGTAGCTGATTAGATCGAAAGATATGTGCTTAGGGTACCATAACCCTAAGTTAATTGTATCACTAAGATATCTAAGAATGCGCTTAACTGCAATTAAATGTGATTCTTTTGGAGATGATTGAAAGCGTGCGCATAAGCACACACTAAACATAATATCTGGTCTACTGGCTGTCAAATATAATAAGCTACCAATCATACCTCGATATACCTTCGAGTCAACTGGTTTACCGGTTTCATCTTTATCAAGTTTAGTGGATGGGCTCATTGGTGTTCCAGTTTCCTTAGCACCTTCCATCCCAAACTTCTTCAGCAATTCCTTAATATATTTCGATTGATTGATGAATGTCTCACTTTTTGCTTGCTTAATTTGCAATCCGAGAAAGAACATAAGCTCTCCCATCATGCTCATTTCAAATTCTTCCTGCATAGTCTTAGCAAAAACTTGGCACATATTTTCATTAGTAGCGCCGAATATTATATCATCAACATAAATTTGAATCAAAAGAATATCATCATTTTCGTATATAATGAAAATAGTTGTATCAATTTTTCCTCTTAAAAAGCCTTTTTCAATCAATAAACTATTGAATCTCTCGTACCGCGCTCTAGGAGCTTGTTTGAGTCCAAATAGTACTTTTGTGAGTTTGAAAACATGATTTAGAGAAATATGATTTTCAAAACCTCGAGGTTGCTCAGCATATACTTCTTCATTTATAAAACCGTTTAAGAAAGTACTTTTAACATCCATTTGAAAAAGTTTGAAATCTTTATAACAAGTATATGTAAGTAGCATTCGAATAGCTTCTAATCTTGCGACTGGTGCATATATCTCATCATAATTGATTCATTCTTCTTGATTGAAACCTTGGACCACTAGTCAAGCCTTATTTCTAGTAATGACTCCGGACTCATATTTCTTGTTTCTAAAAACCCATTTTGTTCCAATAATAGTATGATTTTTGGGTTTAGGAACAAGTGTTCAAACATCATTTCTTTCAAATTGATTAAGCTCTTCTTACATAGCTAGAATCTAAGATTCATCAAGAAGTGCTTCATCAATATTTTTAGGTTCAATCTGAGATAGAAAAGCAGTATGATTGCAAATATTTCTAAGAGATGATCGAGTACTTACACCTCGTGAAGGTTCTCCTAAAATTTATTCCGCTGGATGATCTTTCACATATTTCCACTATTTGGTTGCATCTTGTACTAAGTCCTGATGAACTCTCCTTCTATTTCCATGATTTTCCCTTTTGAATTGTCTCCAAATATCACACATCCTTTTTCTTTAGAAGTGAAGTCAATGAATTTAGTTTTGTCTTCTGTCACGTATCTTGAGCATCCGTTTTCTAAAAATCATTTATTTTTACCTGTAGTATACTTCATGCATACCTACAAAAACAATTAAAAACAATTCTTGGTACCCAAGTTCTTTGGGTCCTTTATTTATTAGTATTAGAAATAATAAGATTTTTAGGTATCCATATGGCCCTAATAGTCATTGTATGTTTTCTTCTAATAGGACAAGCAAAATAATTATGACCATTTCTATTACATAAATTGCAAATAGCATGTGACATAAATGAAGAACTTAACTGATTATAATAGTATCCTTTTTTAACAAAATTATTTTTATGAAAAAAATTTTGAATATTGGATTTTGATGTAGAAGGATTATCAAATAAGTTTTTATAAGATTTGTATTTTTGTTTTGGCTTATATCCCAAGCCTGCCTTATCAAAAACACATCTTTGACTACCAATAAGTTTTTCAAAATTTCTTTTTCCATTCGTAAAGTTTTCAATAATATTTTCTAAATCAGTTTTCTTTTTTTTCAACTCAAGATTTTCATCTTTCAAAACAATACTTTCTTTTCTTAAAATATCAATTTCGTTTGTTAAAGAAGAATTTTTCTTTTTCAAAACAGTATACTTGATACCTAATTTTTCAAATTCCTCATATACCTCTTCTAAAACATTTTGCAATTCTTCATATGAAGGATCTTCAATATTATCAAGATTTGTTACCTCAATGTCATCTTTAGCCATAAGACAAAGATTTGCTGATTCTCCATTGCTTGCTTCACTATCTGAGCTACTTGAATCATCATCCCACGTAACTTTCATTGCTTTTTTGCCTTTGTTTCGATCTTTCTTTAGCAGAGGACAATCTGGCTTGATATGACTAGGTTTATTGCATTTATAACAAATTAAAGTGTCATTTTTACCTGAATCTTTCTTGGAAAACTTATTGAAGGATTTCCTTGGAGGAGTTTTATTTTTCTTTAAGAACCTCTGAATTCTTCTTACTATCATCGCAATTTCTTCATCTTTGTCGTCATTTTCCTTATCTTCATCACTTTCACTTTATGTGGAACAGCTTTAAGTGCCAAGCTTTTCTTTGACTTTCCTTCTTCTTCTCCTCTTTTCAATGTGTACTCATGGGTAATAAGTGACCCGATGAGTTCATTCACTTCGAGCTTCTTGAGGTCTCTAGTTTCAAGAATCGCTGTCACTTTTGATTCCCAACGTTTTGGTAGAGAGTTTAGAATTTTTCTTACTATCTCCACTTTGGAATAAATTTTGCCAAGAGCTGTCAAACTGTTTATGATGTTAGTAAAACGAGTGTACATACTAGAAATAGATTCATCATCATTCATCTTAAACATTTCATATTCATGAGTAAAAATATAAATTTTTGATTCCTTGACTTGAGAAGTTCCTTCATAAGTAACTTCCAAGTTATCCCAAATTTCCTATGCTGTAGCACAAGTCATTACTCTATTAAATTCATTACCATTGAGAGCATTATATAATAAATTCATAGCAGTTAAATTCAAAGTATAAAGTCTATCGTCTTCACAATTAAACTTTTCTTCTTCCTTTTTGACCTTTACTCCATCAACCACTTTTGTTGAAAGATGATTGATTGTCATCTTTCACATGTGCATGACATGATTAAAGGTTTGAATTTTGAAAATATTAAGATGATTGATTGTCATCTTTCACATGTGCATGATATGATTAAAGGTTTGAACTTTGAAAATATTAAGATGATTGATTGTCATCTTTCACATGTGCATGTTTTATTTGAATATTTTCAAAAGTGGTTGATGCTTTTCTTGACTTATGTAAAAGGTAGATGTCTTTGTTTGAAAATTTTGAAAAGTAAAGTGTGCTCCTTTTGTCATATGCAAAAAGTAAAAGATTAGATTTGAAATTTTTGAAAAATAAAGTGTGCTCCTTTTGTCACATGCAAAAAGTAAAAATATTAGATTTGAAATTTTTGAAAAGTAAATGATGATGTTTTTGACATGGGAATCTTTTCAAATTTGAAATTGAAAAATCATTTGCCTATAAATAGCTCACTTGAGTTTTGCAAAATTCACAACAAGAGCTTACACATCTATTGCTAAGTTTTGCATCATTTCTTCAAAGCTCTCATTCTCTCTTTTCTAAAGTTTTGACCCTTAATTCTTATTCTTGTTGAGAGAGATATAGGTTGCGCTGTATTGTTTCTATCTCACTCATTGAGGAGTGTATTTTGATAGTCTACCTACTATCAACTCTTGTATTTGTAAAAATATGTGTATAACCCTTGTGTGTGTATAAGGTGTTCTACACGAGAAATAGTTAAATCACCAAGAGTGGGGTAATTGGAAGTGTAGAAGGTGTTCTACACGGGGAATAGTTAAATCACCAAGTGTAAGATGATTGGAAGTGTAGAGGGTGTTCTATACGGATTCTTTGGAGCGGTGCTGCTCAAAGGTGTAATAGGTTTCTATCTCCACCTAAAGGAAATTGAATAGTGGATTTGGGGATCCTCAAGAGGTAGCTTGAGGCGAGGACGTAAGCAGTGGGGCCGAATCTCGTTAACATACTGAGTTTGCTTTTCTCTTACTCTTACTATTTATATTTATTGTTGTTTCATATTTTGTTTATATTTTATATTATATATTTGATTTATAATTGTTATTTTTTTAAATACAACTCAATTCACCCCCCCTCTTGTGTTAGTCATCTGGGCAACAGTATTTTCAGTTTTCAACCTATCGACTTATCGGGTATTATTAGACTGAATAACAAGCGAGTCGGTCGTGTATCGGAATAACCATTTCCATTTTCAACCTATCGAGTCAGGTATTTCGGGTCGGTAGCGAGTCGGGTTATCGGTCAGGTCGAGTTAGCGGGTTTTTTGTTCACTCCTACATGTGAGTCCTCAGGCTCAAGCTTAGGCTTGAGCTCATGTTCAATATGAAAATGGGAGACTGAGGTATTCAATCTTGAGAGTTTCTTATAAATATGTAAGCTACATTCTTATGCTATGCGGTCTTACAGTTAGCTTAATAAGAGGATCACTACGTTGCAACTGCCCATTGAAATATGTTATATGGAGAAAAGTAATGCGATCTGTTAGAAGTTTTTCTCTCTCTTAAAATGACTTCTGTCGTCAATTACAGGTAGAGCTAAGCTTTCAATCAAATGGCTGAAGCACAATTTATTTTTAGAATTGAATTTATTGTCTATCTTTATTTTTAGGGGCAATGTTACTATGTCAACTCAAATTATCTACTGGATGGGTCTCTAGTATAAATTATGAGAAGTGCTGAAGACAACCAAGCTGCGTCCCCTACCATAGCACCATACTACCACGTCAGTCGTTTTTTTTATATAATAATTAAAAAGACAAGGATTAAAAGAGAAAAACTGAAACCCGTCATATTTTCGTCCCTTCGAGTGAAACTAGTGAGTTCCCGCTCTCTCATTGCCGTCGTGCATTCTGAGCCTTTGGCTTTGGTCGCTGTTCGATTGTTGGGGTTGCCGTCATCACATGGTCGTGGGTAAGAGAGAGGTCTGCGGTCGCTGTGCTCCTTGTCGGATTTGTTCCCTCCATGAAGACAAGTTGCAAATGATTGGGTTTTGTGATTTGTAAATTGTAAGGCTTTGTGTAAGCTGAGCAAGAGAATGGACTCACTGAGCTAGGTTTGGCGGTGAATATGAAGCTCTTTTTTTTTTTTTTTTTGTTATGTTTAGAAATGAATTAATCTAGGGATAGATGCATTTGGAGAGTTCCGATTGGTGGGGGTTATAGCTTTTTCGGGTTAACTTTCTATTTCTTGGGTGGTGAAAAAAAAAATCAAGAAAAGAGGTTGAATTCTAGTATACACTGTTTCGACAAAGTAGCTAGGATGATAGATTTACCAAACTCAACAAAGATTTCAATATATTAGTTGTGCACTTGTTCTTTGCAACAATTTCATGTTGGATCTGTTGGGATCGGCGGAAGCTCACAAATAATATGGAGACCAGAATATAACGTGGTTCGGCCAATTTAGCCTACGTCCACACACACAAAAAGGAGAATTTGTATTAAAACGGACCTCACCTCCGACTCTCCTTCTCATTACAATCTTATATGTATTTATAGGAGAAAGAAATAGTGTGAACGTGTAAAAGACGGTGGAACTCCGGCGGCCGACTTTCTTGAATTTTCCGGCGGCGCCTACCTTCCAGCTGCTACTGACGGTGTCGTCTTCCAGAAGCCTCCAGCTTCTTCATCACGTTGCCGTCTTACCACTTGTTGGGATCGGCGGAAGCTCACAAATAATATGGAGACCAGAATATAACGTGGTTCGGCCAATTTAACCTACGTCCACACACACAAAGAGGAGAATTTGTATTAAACAGGATCTAGAAATGAGCGAGGAAAGAGGCTAAAGGCATTTTTCCCTTAATCTTGGCTAATTTAAATTTTTAGTATATAGATGGAGCTTACACATGATAAGTTGTGGGTGTTGCGAGTGTGTATTTCACCTCTTGTTTGGATGGGGGAGAAGACGGAGTTGATGGAGACAAGGTGATTTGATTGGGAGGAGACGAAGGTTTCAAAGACGAAGGCTCGGATTTTTTTTCCTATTCAAATTAAAATGACTTCATTTAAAGGTTGCCAAATAGGACTCGACGCCACTGTGGGGACGCAGGCCAATTGTCCCCAGAGTTTCTCATAAATTATACAAAATTTCTTTTAGTTTACTTTTTATTTTAAATATTTTTAAACATGTTAAATTAAAAAAAAAATTAAAAGTCAATACATTAATAGTCTTTTCTTAATAAAATAAGTAAATATATATATATGAGTGGTGAAAATGAAGAAACAAAATGATAGAACATATTAGTATGGATAATGTTACTACTATACTCACTCTATTTGACACTTATTGTATTTTAATTTTTTTTTTAATTTTATTTTATTTAATAATTAAAGAAGTGATTATTAGTATATTGATAATTTTTTTTCATATTTTGGATAAATATTTAAATACATTAAAAAATTTTGAAAAGAAAAAAAAATCAAAAAAATAATTTTTTTTCTATTTTTTTTATCA
Source organism: Platycarya strobilacea (assembly GCA_036898215.1). NCBI lineage: Eukaryota > Viridiplantae > Streptophyta > Magnoliopsida > Fagales > Juglandaceae > Platycarya > Platycarya strobilacea. The sequence continues at coordinate 666,624 of CM072548.1, forward strand.
TCATTTTTTTATCATTTTAAAATATTTTTAGAAATATAAAAAATATCAATATAATAAGTAATAATCACTTCTTTAATCATAAAATAAAATAAAATTCAAAAGGTGTAATAAAATATGTCAAATAGAATGAGTATAGTAGCATTACTTTATTAATATTATTTTTATTTTAATTTGACAAAATTGATAGGGGCGCCCTTTATTTTTTTAATGTATATTATAACTAATGAATTTGTTTTAAAAATAGGGGAGGAAATGTTGGTCTTGGACGTTGTTCATGATAGGTTGAACCTCAAATGTTGGGGTTTATAAGGAAATTACTTGCAACAATTTTATAAGAGTAGTCTTAGAGTAAAGTCATTCTTATAGCAATACATGAGAACGAGCGCTGTAAGCGTGGTTTTTTTATATAATTTTTTATTTTATAAAAGCATTGGTTATTGTATCGATAATAATTCAAATTTCAAAATTCACAATTATTAAACAGTGTACTTCATGTCAAAATTATTAAACGGAAAATCTCATATAAACCAGCTAATATAAATTTCAAAAAAACAAAAAAAAAAGCATAGAAATGTCTATGAAAAATCATTTTAAATTTTCTCTATTTTAAAGTTGAATTTAAAAAAAAAAAATCAGATTCCGGTTTATGGATTCGGAAACGTTAAACTGTTAAAGTTAGGGATGCGTACCTTTTACTTTAAAATAAAATAAAAAGCATTATTTATGGCGGATTTGTGGGGTTTAGAGCAGAGGACCAGTCTTAGTTTGACCGGATATTTTAATCCCTTGTTTTGGAGACTTCAATAAAGCTGTCTTATAATTACTCGGTTTTACCGATTCAAAAGGCCCAATAGAGGAACTCTGTCACTATTACTCCACTGCCCCTTCAACCCCAACTACTCTTTTCCTATCTTCTTGAATACTTGCTAAATTCAATTATCCATTTGAATTTGAAGTTTGAAGTTTGAGCCTTAACTTAGCGTTGACTTTTCTTGACATTTCAATGCTCTATAAAGATATGGAAAATGATAAATGCCCCGTGAGGGTCCCGGGCCCGTTTACCAATTTTTTTTAAAACTTAATAATTAAGATAATACTATTTAAGAATATTGTGAATTTTTTAAATTTTTTTAAAATATTTGAGAGTGTTTTAAAAATGATGTATAAATAAATAAATAAATACAAAAAAAAAAAATACACTAAGTAAACGTAAAATATGAACTCTTCTTTAAATTCTTTAGTATTTTAAGGAGTGTTTCAAAAGATATTACTATCACGAGAAATATTATTTGTATACGATTTGTGTACCTTTTAATATTTTATATATAAATATTATTTTTATCTATCTTTTAATTTAATTATTTTTATTTATTTTTATTAAATTTATTTTTTTTAATATTTTGACAAAATACCAAGTCACCAATTCTACAAAAGTACACATAACTTTATACCCCTAACATTGCTCTAATATCATACTTTTGCATTCTAAGATATTAAAATTGATTCGTTATGCTTTGAAATAAAATTAATAGTTTTCAATTTCATTAAATTCTTATTATTTAGATAACTGACAATAAATGTAGCACATCTTAATTTTTATATTTGATACCATTTCTAAATAAAATGCAGCCGTATTAATGAAAGCTTAGGATGTCCAAAAATATAATTGAAAAATGATATTTATAAGAAATTTTACATAAAAATTATATAAAAAAAAAGTTATAATTCATCTTTAATTGTGTTTTATATTTCAATCTTCTTAATTTTTAATTTTATTTATATTAGATAAATAATTATTTTTAATTTTATCATTATTGTTATTATTATTTATTTTAATTGATATAAAATTTTGAACTTATCCTTATGCAATTTTTACATGGAATTTTTCTACATAACAAAACCTAAAAACATTTTTATCGCTCGTCTGGTCATACAAACAATTGACAGGGGGTATTTTGGGTATATCGTAACCCGTAATTCTGCCTCTTAAACTAATATGGAGTGGAGAGAGAAATCAGAAATACCACAACCAGTTTTTCCGTTTCATTTTCCTGCCTTCCAACCATTAATGGAGGGAACTTTTTACGAAATCTCCCACCAAAGCTAAGCAAAAAATTGCTACAGCAAGCGGCCCTTCTTCCATACAATATGTTTGCCGCCATTTGAATGCAGCCCTCCTCGTTCAAACTTCTCCATCTTCCTCGATTCCTCGTCTAGAAGCATAAAACAAAACCTTCCCTATACACCCGCTTTGCTTGTTTGTCCATTTAAAACATATTTTAATGGAAGAAAAGGAGAGCACGGTTTCTGGATCACTCGGAAACTCGGACACAGACTCACCCCCAGCCCCGTTGAGCAACGTGGCGCTGCCCCAGGTGGTGCTGAACCGGCCGGGCGACATGAGCCTTGCAGTAACGACTACCACAACGACAACCTCAACAATGCTAACATCAATAAGCACGACACCAGGGAGTGCTGAGTTGTTTGGGAAAAAGAAGAGAGGGAGGCCAAGGAAGTACGACGCAGATGGGAACCTGAGGCTGTCGTACATTGTGCCACCACCGCCAGGGTTTACTTTGTCGCCTTCTTCTCCTCCCGAGTTTTCTTCCAAAAGGGGACGAGGCAGGCCTTCTGGGTCTGGCAACTGGCAGCTTCTTGCTTCTTTAGGTGAGTTGGAGGAAGGTACAGCTGGGTCTTAGGCAGTCTTGTACTGTTTGGTTGCTGAGAAAACGCCTGAAAGGAAAGCGAGATTTTTGTATTTTATAAATTAAGATTTTGTGGTTGGTGTCATGGACTTTGCACCTTTCCTTTGTTGGTCAACAAAAATCGCCTTTCTTTGGTTGTACCGTTTAACGGTACTGGGTTTGTGGAAACTAGGACAAGTACCATAGAGGCTTATTTTTTGCCTATTTTCTTACCATCCCGAGACCGGGTTAAATAATGCTTATTTAAGGATTCGGAAAATTATTTCATTAGTGGGGGTTTTGGATCTTTCAATTTTACATACTTAAAAAAAAAAAAATTCGACCTTACATAACCAGCATGGGGGAATTAAATAGATGGGGATTTATTTTTGGAAATGCAAATTTGGGTTATGCTTTGTATGAAAATTGAAACATCTTGAGTGCTTGTGTAATATTAGTACAATATTACGTGATAAGCATGATTACCTTGTGATATTAAATGGGCATGTTGCTTTAGGTCGTTTTAGCTCAATTTATCTTACATGTGGTCCTGTGGATGTTCATCTGAGAAGGTGAATTGTTTGCGAACACGGCAGGAGGGGACTTCACACCGCACGTGGTCACTGTTAATACTGGGGAGGTAATATCTTAAAGATAAATCATGTATTATGCGGCCACCCCCGCATGAAACACCATCTGTGTCTTTCAGATCATTTTTCAATATAGTTTTTTTAACTATCAAAATAATAATCACAATAATAGCGATAATAATACTTGAATATCTTTGCGCCAATCTTGATAGTCTCGTGTTTACCCATATAGATTCTACTTCATCGTACAGGATGTTGCAGGAAAAATTCTTTCATTTTCTCAGAAGAGTCTTCGAGGAATATGCATTCTCTCTGCCAATGGAGCTGTTTCCAATGTAACTATTCGTCAACCGGGTTCTTCTGGTGGAATCTTGACCTACGAGGCATGTTCTGGGATTTGTGTGTGTGTGTGTGTGTTTTATCACTATTGTGGTAAGTTTTTCTTGCATTTTCTGTGTCTTTTCGCACCTAAAAGGGTTCGGGCCGTTATCTTTTATAAGAATAAGAGCAGAATTAGATGCATGATTTAAGTATCAGATTGTGCACCCTCAAGAACGAGGTTGGTACCTGGAGTTTTCCCTATGCTTACACATTCACGAGTCCCCTGTTTCATATTGTACGTTTGAGCAAGTACAGTCAAGTCTTCCATTGGTAATAATTTAAATCCGAAGGTATGTTGCTCTCTCGAAAGGATGGTTGGGAGCAGTGAGGTTTTCTTCCTCCTACCCTTGTGTGAGTTGATAATTAGATACCTTTCCGATTACCATCTCATCAGCTTTGAACATGCATACATGTTTCTAATTGACAGTTTTGATCATACGCAACATTCGTGGATTATAGACCTTTTCTGTACCCGAAAATTATATGGTATATGATTTTTATCTATGCACTTGTTTCTTTATAGAAATACCTATTTTTTCTCTTAAAATGCATAGTAGGAGGAGTGAGATAATTCTTTATTAAATTCAAAATGAGTTTTTTCTTAAGTTGTGTAGGACTTCTCAACACGTCCCCTCACGAATGTGTTGGTATTTTCAGTACCATCATCATAGATAAGTCGTAGGAGCTCTTCATCAGTCATAACTTAAATGTTTTGTATTATATAAAAACACTCATTTTACTCCTTAAAAGACCTAATAAGAGGAGTGTAATAACTCATCATAAATATCAAGATAAATTTGTTCTTAAGCTATATGGGACTTCTCAATACTATGATTTAATACTTCTTATTACCACCATGTATACCATCATGAAGTTCATTTTTTAAGGTCGGTTTAATTCAACAACTTTCTTGCAGGGCCGCTTTGAGATATTGTCTTTATCTGGGTCGTTTACGGTCACTGATACCAATGGTATAAGAAGTCGGACTGGTGGATTAAGCGTGTCGTTGGCTGGTCCTGATGGTCGTGTAATAGGTGGTGGCCTTGCTGGTTTGCTAGTGGCTGCTGGCCCTATCCAAGTGAGGCTTTTCTTTTAATTTCACTTAATTCTTAAAATAGTTCTTAATTAGTCATGTGTTGACTGCGTTTCATGGTATGATTTGATAAGTACGGACATTATACGGAGTTACCAACTTGTTTTATTAGCTTTCTCATACTGTATTTCGGAAAGCAGCACTTTTTCAAAACGCGGTTGCAATAATAGTGGGACTGGCAAAAACTGTTAACGATGACAAATAATGTGGAGATCCTAGTCTTGTTCAATAAGCAGTAGCAATGCTCATGGCTGGAAGTATGTATTAAGATATAAAATAAGTAATAAAATTTACTTCTTTTCATTAGATTAAACTTTTGGAACAAGTGGTAATTTTTAAGTATGCTGGATTGGACTGTTTTGATCATTTTTATGGATGTGGATAGGAGGATGGGACTACATGCTGTTTCTGCTATCAATGAAATATACAGTTTTCACGGCTTTCATGCAAGTTAATCTGTTTTTAAACAGACAAAACACAACATTCTACTATTTCATTATTACCGTCGGAGAAACTATAATTGTTCTGTTTAATTTGCCAGATTGTTGTTGGAAGCTTCATGCAAAATGGTTATAAGGCACATAAAAAGAAGTACCATCGAGAACAAACCATGTTGAGCCCAATCTCAGGTGTTCCAGACATGTTGGCAAGGTCTATTACACCAACAAAACCTGAAGGGTCCCTTTTCAACCCTGTAGACCTGAAAGCGCAGAACATCGCAGTAGCAGATGATGGTATGGATGTTAAGCTGAATGCAAATGCCATACAGAATACTGCTATTCGAAAAGGCTCAGAGCCAACCTCAGATCAGGGGCCATCTCCTGACATCAATATCTCTGCTTTTGGTGAATAGAATTTTAGGTAGACATGCACTTTCATTATCTTCCATCGTTTATTACTGAATTCTAATGTGATTTTTGCCTTCCAGATCTAATTTTTGCTACCGTATTGATTTCATTCAGGTGTATCTGGGATCACGGAGGCTGAACATGACCAGTTGGTTAATTTGATTAGTTGCTGTGTAACGAATAGATTTAAAATTCTCAACATTTAAACGTAGGATTAGGAATTATTAACAAATTCAGACCAATTTTTGACAGGCTATGTATGGATTTTATTCGTGAGAATATTAGTATACTCTTAAATCATTGACTTATTTTAATCCTATGCACATTTTCATATACAGTACTATTCTTGATTGGCTGGCTATAAGGATGAATTTAGCTCATAAAAAATTAATGTCGGCAATCGGAATGTCTGAAATGTATATCAAATCACACATGTGAAACAAAAATGCCCAAATAGAACGAAGCATGAACTGCTCCAATGAAGAAAAATTAAACCATACCAGAATGTAATTAATAAGACTACTAAGTAATTGTGTTCACTCTCACCAGAAAGACAAATTATTCTCCAGTCTAAACTGCATCAGCAGCTAAGGTGTTCTGGAACTAATTCCCAAACCTATTTGGGATCATTTATTTAGTCTGCAAACGGCCAGTGATGTGGGAATAGTATTCCCAGTCAGGATGTGATTTGGTTATGGCTGGCTGCCCAAATGGATGTTCTTTCACATAAGTAGGAACCTCCACCGCATCCGCCAGGCCATCCAAGTACGCACGCAGCTGGCCTTTTGGTCCTGATGGACAATATAGCAACCAATGTGGAATTTAGAAGTCAATTTGTTTTTATTTTACTAAATAAGATATAGTACATTTATCACTATAAAATGATAATAAACTTAAGAAAAATTCTATACATCCTACTACTCTCTTACTTTCATCCTACTATACAGAATGTAGTACATTTATTACTATTAAATGATCATTAATTTATTTGATAATTTTTTATCATCTAATAATTATAAATATCCCACATCTTATATAGTAGAATAAAAGTGTAATTGTGGTGTGGTATATATCATTACTTTAAACTTAAACTTCAAGGATTCGAGGGCTATAAATTTTTTGTTATTTTCTAAGACATCAGAGGACCAAGAAATGGTCTTAATTCTCTCACCTAAAGCGACATCGTTAATTTGATCGGCCTTGTATTCGTCATCAGGAAATATTGCTGTATGAGGCTGCACAAAAAAAATTAGAAACTCGGGCTATTCATGTGAAGCCATTAACATTCTGAAGAATGTTTGTCTGTCACATACAGGGTTTAGCAGAGCCTTGTACGGCTTATCATCTATCAGCAATATGTTCGATGCAGAGTATTTAACTCCATAACTCCTGAGTTTCTTGAAGTCCTTTAAAAAGATGGGCTTGTTCCTATTCTCCAAGGTCTTGAACCCAGAATCAGTGCATCTTTCTTGGTCCTAAAAAACTCAAGGGAGAAAAAGAAGTTTGCAGATGTAACTCGAGGAGGAAGGAAGCTGAGAAATGCACCAACCAATTTCAGAAATAGACGTTCTTCTTCTTGCATTAAGAACGGAAATTGTAAAGAACATGAATATACTTCCTTACCCAAGCAAATAAAAGCTTGCTTTTCAACCCTTTCATTATACAATCCAAAGCGCTGTTCAGATACCATCTGTTTAATTACCATGCATTCGGATGAGATTTTAAACCCATTAGAACCTCAAAATAAAGCAAAATATTATAAGAAACTTTGGAGAACAACACAATGAATGAGTAGGTGGGGCTTATGTATACTAACTCCCTTGCAGAAGACCATATCCCAACTTCAAATCTTTCAAGACAGAATCTCATGAATTCTTCACAATAAGGCCGCCTGTAAACTGATGAGCGAGGAATAGCCATACTCATATGACGAATGATATTCTAAACATAACCTATATAACAGAAACGACATCATGACAAAAAACACAGATAAAGAATTCTACCCAAAATGCTTCCATAAGATGCATCAGGACTGCGGAATCTTGGAATGTTGGACTTATCACGACGGCAGACTCTATGGCATAACAAGCCTCCTAGGCCCAGAACAATGACTTTTTTTCTTGGACCAAGGTTCAACTTCTCCAGTGAGAGGTCGAAGTCTGCTTCTGCGTCGACGTTTTCATCTTCACTATCATCATAAGCAATGCATTTGTTTTTCAAGTTGGTAATCTTTTCGGCCATCTTCGGCAATAAACGAAAATATATATCGATGTTCAGAAGTTGCAAGTTGTTTGCATATATATGTTGGAATTCAACAGTCAAACAGATGAGGATAAGCTTGCTTGACATTTGGAGAACAAGAATTCTTGAGGAAAAAGAATCCACTGAATACACTTGGAGAACAAGAATTCTTGAGGAAAAAGAACCCACTTGGAGAACAAGAATTCTTGAGGAAAAAGAACCCACTTGGCAGCAGATCAAGGTGATTGCGTAGCCTTGAAAAAGGAAAAAGAAAAAGCAAATGCGGCTGGACGCCTGTTGGAGGCCGGTGAAGGTAAAGCTATGTGGAGGAACATGTTGATGAAATTAAGCGGAGAGTTTGAAAGATTTTTTAATAAAGATTTTTTTGTAAAACCGACTTAATCTCTGTATAAATACATGTATAAGTCACAGAAATGATTAGAAACACTCTGTACTAAAAGAATTAAGAAAAACTGATATAATTTTGGTTTGGATTAATCAATCTCCTATCTGTATAGACATAAGTTGAATTAATCGAATCAGGTTAAATCTTTATCTGCATCTTATTTGTGAGTGTGCGCGGGTACCAACAGTCGAAGGTTGGCAACTTCTGGGCTTCTGTTATTTATTACAAAGCTCAGTTTTTCAAGGTTCGCGTATACCGAAAAGCTAAAGCGAACTTATGCAATGGATTTTTAGATTTACACCTCGGTTGGTGGCTCTTCCTTGGAAATACTTCCCTCAGGTGGCAGACATATCAAAGTACTGTTGAATTTTATTTTGGTGACGATTTCAATTAAAATATTAAATGAAATATTTACTTTTTTTTGAAATAGTTGTTATCTATAAATTTAGAATATTTGAGTCTAATATAAGTTTTCTTAAAAAATGACCCATAGGGAAAAAAAGTGAAATAGTTATGAATATTTAGTTTGTTTTTTCAAACCATCTCATTTTATCTAATCTCATCTTAAATTCATTATTATACTTTTTCACATTTATATACAAAATAAAATAAAAAATTTAATTTTTTAAAATCTTAAAACAACTTTTTCAAATGCCAAAATAAAACAAATATTAAAAATAAATATATAACAATAATATTTTATTATTTTATTAACTTTTATCTCATATCATCTATTAAAACAAACAAGATCTTAATGTTCAAGCGACAACACTGTTTATCTAAATAGTGACTCAACATCACTCTTCATAAAAAGAGATGACTCAATTTCTATAGACAAACATATGATAAATGCACACTTTTTAATTTAATTAACAATAAAAAAACTAAAAAGGAAAGCAGTAAGATATATGTGAAAAAAGATGAATTATAATTTAGATTAATTTTGGTGGATTCTAGAATTTGAATGGCCTGTAAAAACAATGGCAACACATTTATATATTTTTAGTTACAAAGGTCAGATCTAAAAGATTTGGTTGTGGTGAGTCCAATAATCTGGCACATGTGTTGAGAAGAGTTGTCAGAAAGGGTGCATGCGAATCACACACAAATGTGGACGGCAGGTGAGATTTTTACAAAATTATCATTTTCTTCTAAATGAATTTTAATCTGTGAATGTAATCGTGCTGTGCATTCTTTTAAGAGGTATTGAAATGTTATAAATCTCTATTTTTTAAATATTCAAGAAAGCAAAATAAAACTAAATAATTAAAAAAAATGTTAAATAAGATAGAGAAAGAAGAGAAATATCCTATATGGACCTTGATTTTCATATTAATGGGGAACTCTTTTTAATCTTGGTACTATGGTTAGGGGCGAAACTGTAAAGAAGGTAGGGCTACGACCCCTAAACTTATTTTAAAATAATTATACTTTATAAATAATTAGATTGATAAATGAGATAAAATAAGTTTAGATGAAAGATAAAAAATTGAAAAAATTATTATTAAAAAATTATTATTATTTAAAAAATTAAAAAAATTATATTATTTTTTATATTTTTTATAAAAATTTAAAAAATTATTATAATAAAATAAGATAAATTTTAAATTCAAACGCAGCGCTAAAAAAGCTCCCACCCTTCCCCATTACTTGAGTTTGACTCACTGGTACTCGAGAGTCGCACTTCAAAATCTTTTTTTACAATTAATAACCAGGGATACTTAAAAGAATATTACTTGATCTCATCAAAATTTATTGTCAAAAATTAATGAAAAGTATAAATTTGTACATATCAAAAGAATTTTGTTATATTTAATAAAAAATAAAAAAAATGAAAAAAATAGTATAAAAATATTTTTTACTTGATTTTTAAATAATAATTCATCAAATTTAATACCTTATTTTTTTTTATCAAAATAAGATAAAAAAATTTAATGTGTACAAATTTATATTTTTATATTAATTTTTAATAATATATTTTATTAAAAGCAATATCACTTGCTAACATCCATAAATATATAATTTTCTATCTCTCTCTCTCTTATTTTCGTGATTTGACATGTTACTAACAAACCACATTTTTTGTTAAAAAATATAATCACATAATATTTTTTACAATTCATTTAACAAGTAGTTTTTAAATTAAAAATATTATTAAAAATACCTTATAAAAATAATATTATTTTACAAAAATATCCTATTTTACTTCACTTTATTACTATATTTATTCTGTTATCAAATATTTAAGCCTCGCTTAGATTCTGAGATAAGATGATTTGAGATGAATTTAATTTATTTTTCAATATTATTATTATTTTAAGATTTGAAAAAAGTATGTTGAAATTAGAAAAATGTGTATTGAAATTTGAAAAAAGTGTATAAAAATTTGTATTTTATATAAAAAAATTATAAAAATATAATGATAAAATATAATGTTATTTGTGCAGATTTTTTCAAACAATATATGCTTATATATCTGGTTTAAATTTGACCATTCATATGGATTAGAAAATTAGGAGTAATATTAAATACATATAAATAATATACTCATATTAAAAAATATAATTTATTATTAAAAAAGTAATATTTTATATCTCATTTTTATTAAATATTTTTAAAAACTCAAATATCATTTATTTTTAATCATGTTTCTCTCGTATAGAAGTACTTCTAAGAGAAGTACGGTACAATACTGTGTGCGTGGTTTCTCACACCAGCTAGAAAAATCCACCTCGCACCTTCTAGCACCTTCTAGCACCTTCTACCACCACCTAGTACTCCCATGCATCTCTTCGGTCGTTTCCACTTTCCATCACTTTCTAGATATCCATATCCAGTTCTATCCTATCTAGCTAGCTAGTTGCTTCCTCTTATATAATATATAACCTGTTCATGATCCATTAAGATAAAATAATCCAAGCATTTTTCAGCTGATAATCAGAGACATGAAGCCCGGGGACGAGAAGATTAACGAAACGGTGACGATCAGAGCCGTGAGCCGCAACGAGGAAGGCCGAAAGAGGGCGGAGAAGACGGAGGCGGACATCCACAACATAGACACCCTCCACTACATAGAGAAGAAGCTCATAGATAAGGGCGTGCAGCGCATGGACCGCCACCCTGTTGACGGCAAGGGCGGCATAGGCAAGCCACCGCCCAAGTCTGGCCACGGCGGTAAGTACACATGGGAGGGCCCGAGCGACCTGGTCGAGGCCGAGTTGGAGGAGGTACCGCCGGCAATAGACGAGAAGGACCCCAATTACGTTGATGAGGAGGTGGAGGAGAGGATTTTGAGGGGAGAGGACAGAGACGTAGCGGGCTTGGTTGTGGGCAGGGTGGAGGTGCCCAAGGCTGCTGAGGCAAGAGAGGGGGTTGCTAGGATTGAGGTTGATCCTCAACTCAATGTCTGATGCTGTGGCTTAATTTGCACGTTTAAAGCAGTTTCTCTTTGCTAGTTTGTTGAACATGGGAAATGGGTTTCTATTTCTAAGGAACGGGATCTTCGATGTTCAATTATGTGTTAATCTCGTGTTCAAATTCTAAGAAAATGTTATCATGTTATATGAGTTTGTCCATTTATGTATTTAGTTTTTTACTTCTTGATATTTTTTCAAAAAACAAAAAAAAAATATTCATGGACACGCTCACATTAGCACCAACCTAAAATTTAATAGAATGATATTGTATTAGCTAAATATTAGTATTTTTTAAAATAAAAAAAAAAATTAATGAAAATATTTTTATATTAAATTAGTTATCTATTTTTTAAATTTTGAAAAGTTTATAATTCTTTTATTTTACTTTTTATATATAAAAAGAATTATTCACATTTCCATTTATTGAAAATAATTATATAAGTAATTAATTGGTTAAAAAAATATTTTTTTAACAAAAAATAATTATTTACGTATTAAATTAAATTATTAAAATACATATAATTAGTATAATTACAAAATATGAAAAAAATATTTAAATATTTTCTTATTAAAAAAATAAATGAGTTTTAAAAATTATTGAGGATTATGAAATATAAATATTTTATTATTATAAAGAATGTTATAACTAATTTTATATAAACTTTATATTTTGAGTCATTAGCTAAAAATAAAAAGTTGTATATTTTTCAAATTTTAAAAATAAAAGATGACCAATCTAATACTAATGCTTCACCTTGCTCTTGTTATACTAGTTATCATCTCTCTCTCACACACATTAGGGTTTCCTGTTTATTTTAAGAGAGTTTATCTCATGAGCTCAGTTTCCGGTGCTAATCAGTTCTTTTATTTTTTTGGTAAGCTTTGTAAATACTAACCATTTTATCAAAAATTAAGTCAGGATTATTATTAACACATACTTGCAAATAGATTTTTTTTTTTATAAATTTCCCTTACACAAATTCAGTGTAATTGAATATGTTGAACTTGGGCTCATTCAGGATTGGGCTTTTGTTCCCTTACACAAATTCAGTGTAATTGAATGTTGAACTTGGGCTCATTCAGGATTGGGCTTTTGTTTGCGGGCCTGCGACTTTTAATCTGGACAAGCTCGTTGATTTGCAAAATGGGCACGGAAAAATACGCACAATCCGCAAACTGACATAGTGGTATGGCTAGAAACTAAAAAATGGTAGCTGACACTATATATTCTACCTATTTTATTGTAAAAAATAAATTATATAATATATTTAATTAGTTGAATCTATACACTGATAAATTAAATGTTACATTGAGTTTTTATTATTTTTAATTCATTAAATTGTTTTGTAACTTGAATCAATGGGAATGCTGGTAAATTCTTTTTTTTCCTATGAAAGCAAGATACGGAAATTAGTGTTGTCTTAAATTCTGCCTTATTCCATTCTATGAAATCTAAGGTCTTGCTGGTTTAAATATCCTACACAAAACGTTACCTTCTTTAGTACTGAAGACTGAAGTGGTGTACAATATCAATAAATATACACCAATTAACCCAAAATGGTAACACACCTTGAAATGCTTAAGAAAAGTGGAGATGAATAGTATGAGCTTAATCAAGAAAATATAAAAGCTAGATTCAAAAGATGAGCATAGCATCCGTTTTTGAAGTCGTACATGGACTTGCAGATAATGAGAATGATTACGCATATAGAAACATTGAATGGATGTGAAGAAGGTAAGGTGTCAAAAAGTAATCCAAAGCGAAGACCTCCAAATATGGCTCAAAGGATTTGATTCCCCTTATCAGAAGTGGTTATAGTACTCTGATATTGCTTCATACAACTCCCTAAATCTAATCCCAGGGTATTCCAATACTAAAACACCTACAATGTCTCGGCTTGTATGAATTTAAAATATGAAGAAGTTGGGCATTGGATTCATGTTGACAAGATGACCTATCATAGCTTCATTTTGGGGGCTCTTTATAGAGGGAAAGTTTACCAGTTGTCAGCACTCAGCAGTAAGGGATCGAGCTAATGATATTAAAGCCAAAGAACTGGTCCCTAAAGCTGATATTTTTAACATACTTGTTAAGGGGGATTGCAAACAACAGGATTTCAGCGCGGCATATGCCATATAGTAATGTAGCTTGCATGATTGAACGTTGTTCCAAGAATTGCTTTGCCTCGTATTACGCTATTGTTTGAAAACAGAGCACTTTATGTGATTCGTGTTCTAAATATACTGGCACTAAACGCATCTTAAGGTTTGGCAATAATGGGTTGCAAAATCTAGCACGCACAACTCAAATGTGTCGTATCATAAGGTTAAATCCTACTAATTCAGAGCATATAACCTGTAATTAATCAGTGCCATCATTTTCCAGCATAGTATAAATCACATTCTCAGCTCCCATAAGTTTTATTACCAAAAACAAGTCCAGCCACTGAACCAACATGGAACAAGTCCCTAAAATGACGACAAAAGAACATCATAGAGAGAGAGAGAATAAGGGGTTGCAAGCTGACCGTATTCAAAGAGCTTTGAGAATATCCTCAGCCCCACTGAACGTAAACGCTCCGCCTTCCTCCAAATTCAAGAGCTTGACGATCCCATCTTCGGCTAAGAGCGCGTACCTTCTAGACCTCACACCCAACCCCACAGGCTTATCGCTCAAATCTAGTTCGCACCCAATAGCCCTGGTGAAATCCCCATTTCCATCGGACAGCAGGAGCACCTCATCGTTGATCTTGAGGTCCTCTTTCCAGGCCTTCATGACGAATGCATCGTTGACCGAGATACAGGCGATGGTGTCTACGCCTTTGGCCTTGAGCTCTTTGGACTTCTCAACGAAGCCGGGAAGGTGCTTCTGGGAGCAGGTGGGGGTGAAGGCGCCGGGGACGGCGAAGAGGATGGCCTTCTTGTTCTTGGTAAGGTCGGAAATGGTGGTGGTTTGGAGCTCATCGGAGGCATCTAAGTAGGATAGTGTGGCGTCGGGAAGCTTTTCTCCGACTGCGATAGTGGCGGAGATTGTGGATTTGGTGGTAGTGGTGGTGGTGGAGGTGGAGAACTTGAGGGGTTTAGGGTGGTGATGGAGTTTGAGTGGGAGTGAAGTGAAAAATGGTTTGGAGACGAGGGTTTTGGCGGTGGGAAAGAGAGAGGTTTTGGTGGAAATGGCGAGGGTGCTAGGGGAGGAGACGAGGAGTCTTGAGACGGAGAGAGAGGCGGCCATTGCTTTCTATGTGTTTGTGATTGCGTTTGTATTAGAGAGAAAGAGACGAATGTTATTTTGTCTGGGCGGAGGGAACAACGAGGGGCTGAGATTGTAACCTGAGATTTGGGAGTGATATTTTTCAAAGGGCTGTTTGGCCTTGTCAGTGGCACTATTGGGAACGTTAGATGAGATATACTTGGGGTTGGAAAGGCATAAAGACACTTTTGCCCAACAGCCCTTGATTATTTAACACCATTACTTACCAGTCTGCACCCTTAAATCAATACAGAGTCAGAGCCCAACCCAATCTAATTTGGTATTAATATATTTTTGTGGATCCATTAAGAAGGAAATAAAAGGTCGTGGGCTTTTATTGCTTGAAGCCCTTGTAGTTGAACAAAATGTCCAAATCTTCTCATGAGCCAACCAAAGTTCTTTATGAACAAATTTGGACTGTTTGCAGTCCAATAAGCACTCAGAAAAATAGCAATTTTCTTTTCACTATTTGTATTTGTTTAATGCAAATGGCATTTTGTTTTTGTTTTTTTTTTTATGAAGGGTGGATTCATGCAATTGACTTATTAAGTTATATTATGGTGACGGCATTTCTTAAATATAAATTTTTCAAACTTCAAAACACAGAGTTCATAATTGCAGTCCCATGCGTAGTGTCAAACCTCATGACTCATGCTTTCGATAATGTATTTGTTTAACCAAAGCGATGAAACTATGACGACATTTTAGGTTTATTCAACGTATATCAATATTGTTTAAGAATTTTATTAGAGTTACATTTTGAAATTTGAAAAGTATTTTTAACTATTAATTTTTTTTAAATGGATAAATTGATAAAAAAAAAATGCTTTAATCACTTAAAAAAATATTAAAAATCTATTTTTTCAAAAAACATGAAATTAAAATTTTTATCAAAAATATTCTTGCAGATAATTATATATTTTAAAAAATTATTATAACTAATTTTAAAAATATTTTAGATACATATTTATCAAATAATAAATAATTTTTGAAATATAAAATTTATTAAAACTATAATTCTTAAAATTCTAAGCTAATTTCTCTATCACAATTTTAAATATATACTAAATCTAAAACTATATAAAACGCCAGAAAAAATAAAAACAAATATTCCTAATTTATGACGTACTTGATATTCAATATTTTAACATATTAAGAACCTCCAAATATTGCATCAAATTAGCAATTAATGAGATGCGTGACGTTTTATAATATAGACATTTTAGCAACTGCAAATATGTTGCTGTCGTTGTCGTATGACAGTCAACTGTTAGCAAGGCTCAACATTAGTCGACATACGTCACCCAGACAAAAACCAATATATAACAATTTGCGTTAATTAAAAATGACGGGTTGCACGAATGGAATATGCTTAATCTTTCTTTGTGGACTGTGGTCCTCACTCCTCACATTAAGATAGCTATCTATGTTAAAATGAAATTATAGATAGAATACGTCGAAATTAATTAAATACTTTATTTCTTTAGCATAATACTTGAACTCATCTCCCTATTTAAAAAGGATTGGTTAGTGAGTTCATTAAATTTACAAACTCAGATGTCATTAAAAAAAGGGGAAAAACTTCAAAGCTTCCAACAAAGTAAATATCAAAGTCGTAAAAGTTTACATAATAGCTAATTTAAGTTGTATTTAGATGTTTAATTGAGTTGAGTTAATTGAATTCCTTATAAATAATATTGAGTTTAAATAATTGAGTGGGTTTTGTGTAATTTATTTAAATAAATTTAAAATAAACTTAAATATTATAATAAGTTTAGATATATTTATGAATAATTATAAATTTTGTGAGATTTATTAAACTTTTAGTGTCCTTAAATGATGCTATTCACTGTAGTAAATTAATAAAAAATTTGCAGAGTGGTCGAACTCTTTTTGAATTAATAATAACCCAACAATACATTTGTGGATGCATTTACATTTGATCTTCGAACCTCCCCAGAAATACTTTTCCCATTCCAAATTCCCTGATTTTCTAGTTTCGCATCCAATCTTCACCCCCTCTCCCGAAATCTACAAATCTGGGTTGCCATCAGCTAAAGAGTTTAAAAGTTTTGCAGCCATCTCCCCTCTCTCTATCCTTAGCAAATACATTTAAATGCACCTACTTTCTATTCCTCCACGCTTTCTTCAAATACAAGAGTATTAGCTATTCAGCTATCGTTACTATATAATTTATATCTTACACTCAACAAACATGTTGGAGTTGGAGTTTGCAGTTCACAAATTATGAGATATCTAAGCAATTCTCAAGTGGGTCAATCCAGAATGAGAGATTCCAGACACCTCAGAGACTCTTTGAATCTTTGATCCCTAACAACAATTCGGGTATAAATCAGGATTTGAAATGCTTTACTCATTCATGAATTCAATTGCAACATTCCAAAATAGAAATCATCGCGATATCAAGCTACTTATTTGTTATAATCAATAATACCCAAAAAATTGTTCTTAAAACCCACTTTTCCACAGCTACTTACAACTTAGATACAATAAATATTGGCTTCAAATAAGATCAATGTTGTCCTTTTGAAATCGAAACAATCCCAAAATGCTTACTGCTATTGTAGCAATAAATACATTTTCTTAGATTTCTCCCAAATCTCAGTTTGTAGCAAGAATCAAGGAAAACTAAAGATACCCAGAAGCGAAAGAATCAAATCTAATCAGTAACGTGAAACCGCTCTGGCATAGTGGGTGACAAACTCATGGAGCGAAATCCGAATGAATGAGTACAACAAATACTTGGTAGATTGGTGGTGGTGGATGTTGGCGATGGAGGTCTGCTTGGCGTTCGTTCTGGAGGCACACGTTTTGGAAGCAAGGTCGAGCTAAGGCCTAAGCGAAGCGTGAACCAGTTCTCCTCAACTGAATTATTTTGCCTTTGCTATCCCATGCGCACGAGTCTAGCATGACTTTAATGTGAATATGGTAAAACCTAGAGAGATTTCTCATTTCTAAAGGAATGAAATGATAAAGATACAATATATTTTATTATTTAATTTTAATTATAGAGCATTTCATGTCAACTTTGAAATTCAAATAAAATAGTTATACAAATATTATTTATTTAATGCTTAAATAAACATTGTGACCAAACTTTGGAAATTGGAACCCAACCTACCCAATGAAAGTCGGTTACATCAGCCCTACCCACGTTTCCAACTCCATTGCTCCAATGCTGTCTTCTCGTGGACTACTATGTTTCAACTTCCGTTATATGTTCGTTCGGGCTGTTGAACTTAAAACCAAACCATTAACAAATGCAAAATGCTTGGTACTCACCTCAACTGTATATAATTAAATTAGGCATCTGTGTACACATTAAGAAATTTCCCTTCATTGTTTTGTCTTCGTTCCTGTTTGACTTCCTTTTTTTACTTTTTTTTTAATAATCGCGTGTGATATGTCAGCTAATCGTCTAAACCTAATTTTAATCGTACGGCTGCAATTGACCCATTTTCCACTACAAAATTAGTTGTGCAAAGCAGCATCGTGGATTCACCTAACTCAACTCTCCTCTCTTTCTTTCTCGGCTCACGCACTCTCTTTCAGTCACAGATCCGATCTCAGCTATGGCTACCATCCAGCTCGTCAAGGCACGACAGATCTTCGACAGCCGTGGCAACCCGACCGTCGAGGTTTCATTCTGCTTGGATCATCTTTCTCCGTTATTCACTTTTGATAGTATTTTTATTAGGGTTTCGGCTTCTTTCAAATTCTCTGTGAACTTTCTTGCAAACGAAACGTTCCTTTGGTTATTAGAAGATCGAGTGCTTTTCTTTTACTAATTAATTGATCCATGCTTCGCATCTTTTATGACTTATTTTTGGATTTTCTAACCTCCTTTCGTATTTTTGAGGTTCGAATGCGTTTTTAAAATTTGTGCTTATCACTGTAGGTTGACGTGACATGTTCACATGGCGTTTTTGCTAGAGCCGCTGTTCCAAGTGGCGCATCCACTGGTATGTTTCTTTGTTTTCATACCGACACTGTTGATTGATCTCGGATGTTGCTGAGAGTGAAAGATGTTTGGAAAGGAGTTTAGGATCTTACGGGTTGTGTTATTGGTCAAAATATCCCTACAAATTTTTGGGGGAAAATCATGATTTTCTCGTTAAATGCGTCTTTTTGATTCCCTTTTAGGAGTTTACGAGGCCCTTGAACTAAGAGATGGAGGGTCAGACTACCTTGGAAAAGGGGTTTCGAAGGTGAGTTATTATTTACCGCCTGGTGGGTTGATGCTGAGTGTTATATATATATATGTGTGTGTGTGTGTGTATATTATTCTCATATACTGATCCTCTGTATGTGTAGGCTGTTGAGAATGTTAACAAGATCATTGGCCCTGCCTTGATTGGAAAGGTTGGTGGAATCTCGTTCTTTCCCTGAATTTCACCCCTCTTGTTTGTTTTGTCAATATGGTTGACTGCATATTAACATCCGTATTCAATTAATACTTTGGACAGGACCCAACTGATCAGGGTGCTATCGATAACTTCATGGTTCAACAACTTGATGGAACTGTTAATGAGTGGGGTTGGTGCAAACAGAAGGTACAATACCAGATTGCTTTTGTAATTACTTCATAGCATTAATCATATGAATCTGATGCCGTGTGGTGTTTTAGCTTGGAGCAAATGCCATACTTGCGGTGTCTCTTGCAGTCTGCAAAGCTGGGGCTATTGCTAAGAAAATCCCTCTTTACAAGGTATATCTAAGTCCGTTGTTTAACTATGTAATGCTCTTGCATGCTTCTTTAACCACTTGTTATAGGTATATTAAGGTTTCATATTTTCTACAGCCCCATAATCTCCAGATTTGGTAAATAATGTTCATCACCAGATAATCTTCTATGATTTTTTTTTGGGCTTAGCTTGAAGCTGGATTTGATCATTGTATTACTGCCTTTTCTGGATGCAGCATATCGCAAACCTTGCTGGCAACAAGAAGTTGGTGTTGCCTGTTCCTGCTTTCAATGTGATTAATGGTGGATCACATGCAGGAAACAAGCTTGCAATGCAGGCATGTTTCTTGAAATATTTGCCTGTTATATTGTAACAATGTTAATTGATTATGAGTTCCTGATCAACTTGCGTCTACAGGAGTTCATGATTCTTCCTGTAGGTGCTTCTTCTTTCAAGGAGGCAATGAAGATGGGTGTGGAAGTATATCACAATCTAAAGGTTGGTTATATTTGTTTGTTTGTTTTAGGGTTTTAGGGTTTTTCTTTTTCTTTTTTTCTTTTTTTTTGGGGGGGGGGGGGGGGGGGCGCAACTACATTTGTGTTTCTTTGGTTAATCACTCAGGAATCATGTAATGAGTCTCTTGTTATTCCAATATTTTTTTTGTAATAAAAAGTGTGTTCCATCCGAATCACCTAAGTGACTGATCCATATGGTCTTCTTGTTTTGTAATATTTGGGTTTCAATTGAACCCGTTCCTTATACATGGAATGATGACCTTACATACCCAAAGAGATTTTAGGGCTCGTCATGGAATGATGACCTTACATGCCTGCAAGGATTTTAGCTGTCGCATGTATAATATCTGTCTTGCTAGTGCTCACACATAATTTCAAAATTCACTTCTACTCTCTCATACCGACTATTGTGTCTTTTGCTTTTCAGGCTGTAATTAAGAAGAAATATGGTCAGGATGCGACAAATGTTGGTGATGAAGGTGGCTTTGCTCCTAATATTCAGGTGAACTTCATTGTTTGATAGACGATCTGGGCATTTAATTATGTTGCTTGTTTAGTTTTCATGGTACTAGCTTCTTCACATCCTTTTTCTTCAAATCCAGGAAAACAAGGAGGGTCTTGAATTGCTAAAAATAGCCATTGCCAAAGCTGGTTACACAAGCCAAGTTAGTTTTTCTTTCTTTTCCTTTATAGTTGTTTTGAGGCTTCAATATATGAAGAGACTAGGGCTTACTGACAATTTCCATGATTATATTAGGTTGTCATCGGTATGGATGTTGCTGCATCGGAATTTTATGGACAAGATAAAAAATATGATCTGAACTTCAAGGAAGAGGTGAGTGGGTGTTATTCTCTATGTGATTGCAATATTTGAAATTTGGACTAAATCTGGTTATCAGTACATTTGAATCAGAATCAGAGCGAGACTCATTAGAGACTTTAAATATTTGGTACTTTCTAGTTCGTGGACTTGTTTATAAGCATAAATCCTGCATACCCTAGTTTACTTTTATTTTTAGCTCATTACTATATCCTGGATTTTTCAACACACTCCATGTTACCCGACCTGTTCGCTTGACTTAGTAGGAGAGGGCCATCAGGTTAAACCCCTTTATACAAATTGGTTAATCATGGTTGGGTCTTAATTTTATCCGCTTTGATCAAATGCCTTTGTGGTTAAAAATCTATAAACTAATTCTTATGTTTACCTGCACAGAACAATGATGGTTCACAAAAGATCTCTGGTGATGCTCTAATAAATCTGTACAAGTCATTTGTGTCCGAGTACCCTATTGTATCAATTGAAGATCCGTTTGACCAAGATGACTGGGAACACTACTCAAAGATTACTGCTGAAATTGGAGAGAAAGTACAAATTGTTGGTGATGATCTTTTGGTCACCAATCCCAAGGTTATTATGGTCTACTGACTTCCTAAAACTACTTTTTTCTTCTTTTAAACTTATTTTGTAATGGAATAAGTAACTGCAAGGGCCTTTTGGTCACCAATCCCAAGGTTAGTAATAATGTTATAATGTTACTAACTGGTGTAACTCTGAAATGAAAAACGCCATTAATGCATGCAGAGGGTTGAGAAGGCAATCAAAGAAAAATCTTGCAATGCCCTTCTTCTCAAGGTGCCTTTTGAATCTCTCTCTCTCTCTCTCTCTCTCCAATGGGATCTTTTGGGCTTTTTTATGAGTATTCAAATATCTATGGATCACTCCCTAATATGGTTTGGGAACAGGTCAATCAAATTGGATCTGTAACTGAGAGTATTGAAGCCGTAAAAATGTCCAAGCGGGCTGGTTGGGGAGTGATGGCTAGCCACCGCAGGTAAGAAGTCGACCATGAATGCTGCAGAAGATAGTGTTTTTGAATTGTCAATCACTGTATCCATTGACGTGACAGTTACTAATATAGTTTACTCTATCAATTGCAGTGGTGAGACTGAGGATACATTCATTGCTGATCTCTCTGTGGGTCTGGCCACGGTAATTATTTGCTCTGAGTTGTTATTCTGAGTATCTTCACCTTGTATTGTTAAAGAGTCTTGATTTGGCTCAATATGAGGATTTTCTCAAGATATGTACATATATATTTTTGACCAGGGTCAAATAAAGACTGGAGCCCCGTGCAGGTCAGAGCGTCTTGCAAAATATAACCAGGTTAGCGTTCTGGGGTTTGCTCTACGAGTAATTTTTGCTTCTGATGACACCATATTATTATTATACCATGTTTATATTATTTTCTTCAGAACTTAAACAAAATGTCTTGCAATGGTTCTTACATTTCTATTTTATTGTATTTTGTAGCTCTTGCGCATTGAAGAGGAGCTTGGTTCGGAAGCAGTCTATGCTGGAGCAAACTTCCGGAAGCCTGTTGAACCCTATTAGAATTCTCAGGGTGTTGGACGGGGCATTGGTGTTTACAACTTTACTTGGGACTAGAGAGCAAAATGGGGTTCCAAATGCTAGCGAATAAGTCTATACATAGAATGGCTTTTTAGTCATGAAACTTGAGACCTTTTTCGTAATAATTTTCGCGGCTGTTTTCCTACGGAAGCCTAAAACAAATGCTGTAGTGAGAAATCTACTTGAAGCATATGTTTAATTATTAACAAGATTTGAGTTTGCTTTGTTTGTTGACCTCAGTTAACTTTTTGAAGTGTTTCGACATCCGTTTAGGTGTTGTTTGTTTTTACAGATGAGATACTAAGATGAGATACAAGTTAAGATAAAAATTAAAAAAAAAAAATCATTATTAGAATATATTTTTTTAATGTTATTTTTATTTTAAAATTTTAAAAAAATTAAATTATTTATTTTATTTTGTATAAAAATTTGAAAAAATTATAATAATTAGATGAGATAGGATGATAGGGACTAAAAAAGTGATCGAAGGTCGCCTCCACTTTTTGGCAGCTACTCTCCGAAACATGAAATGAAAAATGCTTACGATATGCCAAGAAAATCAGCTCACTTAGTGATGCATCTTCAATCCGCATGTTCCGTTGGCCTCAGAAAAAGCTTGGGCTATCTAAATTCTTCCGAAGACGGTTACCTTATCCCAAGTAGACTCAGCTTCCGGCGATGTTACCCGTCCATATTTACCATTACTACCAATATTTCTACCCTCGTATCAGCTAACTTGTAGGTGCGCCATTGTTACCCCCACTTGAAATGAAGTGCAATATTTGTTGCTTTGATCCATGTAGAGATCGGGTTAGAGTACAAGGTTACACCATTTGGCTAGACAAATTAAGCTTAAGCCATTGCAAGGGGTAAGAGGAAGGTTAGCTCAAGCTACCACGATATGTTCTGTTGTTTTACATATGAAGAGTTCAATGTGAAAAAAAATGTCATTCTTTCTTTTGTTTTAGCAAAGTAAAACATTCATAGATAAACTTGCAATTACAAGATATAAGTTCTAATGAGGTGGAAGTCTTCTATAATTTTAAAAAAATCAGCATATTACAATACAAAAAAAAAAAAAAAGAAAGGATCTAGAGATAAAATTTTGGTTCTCACTTATTTTCCACTAAAGGTGATCGCTTGAAATAGTTTATATATACTTTGATAAACAGACTATAGAAATGCAATTAGAAGCTGCAATAAAGAATTGTGTGCTGCAACTTGTTGGTCTGGATTGGTTGGAAGAATCTTTCACGTCCAATTTCACTTGATCCTTAATTAGGAAGAGTGCGAATATTAAATAACAACTAAAAACTGTGTTAAATAGCCTACGAAGAGTTGTCACTAATGGTAGTGGCATGTACAGGCCACACATCACACATTGAATGAAAAGAACTGTTGAATCAGGAAGATCTGATATCGATGCTGTTGATCTTAAAGATGCCACACATGGCTATAAAGAACTTTTTAAGGCGCGATAAAGCGTGAATCTCATGCATGACATAAGTCGCATGCGAGACTGATGCAGCAGGATCCGAGACAGATGATGCTGAGCTGTCTAATTGCACGTTGATGGCGCTGAAATACCATGAATTGGCAGATCAACGTAAAGGCCGGAAGTGATCGTGATCTCTTTCTAATTGGGAGAGTTTTAGGTGCGTTTCAGTCTTTTGGCCATAACTTTGGCTACAGGTGTCAGAATCGTGCATAAGACCCCAATTCGGAAAACTCTTTTCGACGCGCACACTGTCCACATCGAGCATGGCTCCATGTGCCTTTTTTTCGACCTCAAATTCCGCTGTTTTCCCTCCCGAATTGTCATTTTTAGTTATTTTTTACTATTTTTGGTAATATTTCGTATGTTTGTTAGGAAGTCATTTTAAATCCGTTTTGTTCCGGATTTTTCGCAGATTGCTTATTTTAATTTAAATTTGAACTTTACGTTATTTTCGGGATTTTGCCATTTTTGGTAAAATTCGGTTACAGACGAATTTTAGCTATTTAGTCCGGCTTGTGGACTGATTTTCGACATCCTTTCATTTGATAATATTCAGTTTTTCCTCAGAGACGTATTCTCTGTATTTTGGGCGAAATTCTCTTGTTCTTCCCTGTGAATTCATCTGTTGAAACTAGCCTGCAGAATAATCGCTATTCTGTCCGGCGTCAGAGACTTATGCGCTGCACATTTGAGATGATTTCTTTTGCTTTTTGAAAAATCAACATTTGGAAAGTTGCTGGTGGATCGCATGTCAATCCAAGATCGCTAGTAGTCAATAATCGACGTATTTTAATGATGTTAGGTGAACATTAAAAGAAAAAATTGAAAAATACGACGATATTTCCTACAAAGAAAAAAATGAGTAGAGAGAGAGATTGCAAGATGTCATTCATTCAAGTAAATCATGTTATTTTATCAAAATAAAAAAAAAAGTAAACCATGTTATATATACATTACCAATAAAAGAAAAATCGTAAAAATTGATGATAAGAATGCACAATAACACTCTGGATAAAAGAAATTAAGTATAAAGCCTTATTAAATAGTGAATTGTTCATTTAAGTAAATCATGTTATTTTATCCAAAAAAAAAAAAGTAAACTATGTTACATGTACAATATCAACAATAGAAAAATCGTAAAAATTGATGATAAGAACGCACAATGACCCTCTGAATAAAAGAAATTAAGTATAAAAACGTTCTTAAATAATGAATTGCAGGCTGTGGGGTTCGAACCCACGCGCACTTATGTGCAGCAGATCTTAAGTCTGCCCCCTTAACCTCTCGGGCAAACCTGCCGTTGATGTATACTTTTTCACCGCTTTTTAATTTTATTTTCCGAAAGGCTTGAGCATTGGTTAGAATATATAAAACCCTAGATCGATAGATTGATCGACTAGAATTGACTCGTTGGGGGAAACGGGGAGAGATACAGAGACACGAAAGTAGAATCGAAGAGTTCTTTTCGTTTAGGTTTTTCTTTGTTTCAAGTTGGAAGAAAATCAATCAGAGCAGGGAGGATGGCGGAACACTTGGCTTCGATATTCGGGACTGAGAAGGACAGGGTGAATTGCCCCTTCTACTTCAAGATCGGGGCTTGCAGGCACGGCGACCGGTGCTCCAGGCTCCACACCAAGCCAACCATCAGCCCCACCCTCTGCCTCTCCAACATGTACCAGCGCCCCGACATGCTCACCAACCCTGCCCCTCAGGCTCAGCCCAACCCCAACCTCGATCCCGCTCACATCCAAGAGCACTTCGATGATTTCTACCAGGACCTGTTTGACGAGCTCTCAAAGTACGGCCACATCGAGAGCTTGAATATCTGCGACAATTTGGCCGATCACATGGTCTCTCTCTCTTCTCTTCTCTCTCTCTCTCTCTCTCTCTCTCTCTCTCTCTGTATCTGTCTGTCTTTGGAAAATAAAATAACTTAGTTTTGATTAAAAAACGTGTATTTGTGAGCAGGTGGGCAATGTGTACGTTCAGTTTAGAGAGGAAGAAGACGCCGCCAACGCACTTCGGAATCTAACCGGAAGGTTTTACTCAGGTTTTTATTTATGCCCTAGGGTTTTCTTTTTCCCTTTTATGTTTGGTTTACGCAGATACGTGCATATGATCAGCCGGATTACTCAAGTAGCGTGTAACATAGATGATGTATTAACTAATATTTGATGCTCGAATTACCTCACCTCGTTCAGACTCATGACTGCTGGACTGGTTTTCGAAATTCTTTTCGTCCTTCAAAATTTTCTTTTGAACATTGTTATTTGTTCTTGTAGACGATAATTAATTAGAGATCTAATTGTTAAAGCACTCCTTGTGTCTACTTTTTGTCATTTTTTTTAAAGTACTTTTTGTTAGTTTTTAAAACTTGATATCTGAAATTCCTCAACTACATGAGAGGAATTCCATGCTAAGAAGTTTGCTTCAACTGGAAGTTATAGTTTGGCTCTCAAAAGATTGATCTCTAGAACAGACCACAATGGAATCAAAGGTTTGAAAAAGAAAAGAAAAGAAAAGAAAAAGGAAGCTGGGAATGCAAACTACTTCTTCTTTAGATAAGTAATAACCTTTATTGATTGAATGCAACTAGGCAAAGCCCATGTACATGAGAATTATACAAAAGAGACACCTAATTACACTCTAGCAAGCTGAAAAGTACTTCTGATATATAGATATGAGTAACCACTTATAAAAAATTAAGTGGCTTAATTTTCTTGATTGGCCATGGCTTTTGATGGCCTAGAGAATGTCGGTGATAGATCTAGGCCAATTCCCAAGTCCTCAAGTTACGTGATCTACAGAATTTTTTTTCCTTCCCTCAAAATCTTTCAGTTATGTAATCTGTAGAATGTCTTTTCAGTTTTCAGCACTCATTCTGGTTCACTTCCTGGAAGATTGAGTTGTCTCATGGGATCTTCACCACTGTTCTTTAACTATTTCCTGTTCTTTACTTGGTTTTACTGTGTTATCATAATACTAGTATTATTATAAGTAGAAATATTCTGTTGTTTTGATTTCATAAAATAGCATTTTGACAGTTTTGTTACTATCCAATGTACTAGGGCGCCCCATTATTGTGGATTTCTCTCCGGTCACCGATTTTCGTGAAGCTACATGTAGACAGTATGAGGAAAATGTTTGCAATCGGGGGGGCTACTGCAACTTCATGCATCTGAAGAAAATTAGCAAGTGAGTTTTTTGCTTTTATAAAAAGAAGCATGTTGGCCTCTATGCATCTAAATTATTTCTCATTTGTATACTATCCATGTACTTGGGCTATGCCTTCTTATATTCACATCAATAAAATTACTTCTTATAAAAAAAAATCTAAATTATTTCTTGTTGATTTTGTTGTTTTTTTTTAAACCTAAATTTTAGGGATTTGAGGAGGAAATTGTTTGGGAGAAACAGACGACGCCACAGTCGAAGCAGGAGTCGCAGTCCTGCTAGGTACCGTGGTTATGAGGAACATCCTCGTGGCGGTGGTCGTGGTTATGGTAGAGGTGGCGGTCGTGGTTATGGTAGAAGAGATGAAGATAGAGATTTCCGCTACCATGATAGGGGCAGGAGGCCCAGAAGCCGCAGTCCTGGACGTAGAGGGGAACGGAGTAGAAGCCCTGGGGGAAGGAGGAATAGGAGCCCGGTCAGGGAAAGTAGTGCTGAAAGAAGAGCTAAGATTGAGCAGTGGAATAGGGAAAGGGAACAGGTGGACTCTGGTCCGAAGAACAATGAGGGTAGAATTGATGATGAGAGGAATGGTTTTGCACAGAACAGTGATGAGTATAATGATCCTGAGCAGCAACAACGTGGCCAATACGATTATTAGCCAAATTGGGAGTTTCTGGTTTGTCCCAGTTCTCTTTTTAAGGATTAATCAGAATTTTGGTTTTTGGATATAGAATATTGTTTTCTCTTATACAGCCTATTTAGAAAATGTAGCTTACTACCCATTTCCACTGTGCAGGCGGAGTACAGGTTCTCTGTCATGTGTTATTGAAAGTAGAATTCTGTTTCTTTTGAAGTTTTTCTCCCCCTTCTATACAAAAAATAAAAAAGAATCAAATAGGAGATAAAATATAGAATTACAATTTTGGTGCTGCAATGCATTTGTTATACTTTAAATTTCGATTCCAATCTTAATCAGGTAATTGCGTTCAGTTTCTTTCTAATAATATATATTTTTTCGTTCTCACTTATAAAATAATATATATTTTTTCGTTCTTCAGTGCTACTACTTTTATGCATGTTCTATATTATTACAAAGTGAATTCCCCTTTGGCTTCCAAATCCTTTTACCTCTTGAATTCATTAGCTTCCCACCAGTGATTTCTTTTCAATGCTAAAGGGAATACATATGTTCCTAAGTAAGTTCTCTTCAAGATTAGAAGGCCTCTATAAAAAAATTGATGTAGTTCCTGGGGCAAAATGGAAAGCACTTTTCAAAGAATTTTTTAAGTTTTTAGTTTTTAGTTTTTTGTTTTGGTTTTGTAGTGTTCAAACAGACATTTCTGAGGTTTTGAATTTTTGTCCACCCAAATGTACTCCCCCTATGAAAATTTGCAATCTTACCACTTTATGAGTTTTGCAGGTTCAGGTGTTCCTGCTTCCCAGGACCGTGCCTCAGTTTTCTCAGGCTTACCATGATATTTGTATACAGGTTGGCTGTTGTCTCGGGAGGATGTGTGCAGGACGTAAAGTATGTGATTTGGAAGCATTGCTGACTCTCTTGGAGCTTCTTACGAGAGAAGGCATGTTTTGTCAAGATTTCTTTCTTTTGGAGAACAGACTTTTTTAAGTTATGTAGGACTTGGAAACAGCAATGTGTTTCAATTTAATTTGGGGTCATTTGGCATAATGATTTAGTTTTCTGACTGACTATATATGGTTTATCTTTTCCAGTCGTTGACAAGAACTAAGAAGTATTGTTTTGTCACTGAGATTTTCTTTATAAATTATCTCTACGTCCAGTAATTATTAATTATATATTGCTTTTGAGGATGATGTATGGCTGGGGCTACCAAAGTGTTCCCAAACAGAGCCACCGTTTGGTAGATTGTTTGAAATCTGAAAGATAGAATTGAAGACACAAAGCTCTTTGGTGGATTGATTAATGATACATCTACTTATCTTCTTTACAACTTTTTTGAAGACTATCCGCCGGTGAATTTGGAACTTATGAACGGGAATGTAGCCTTCCCCGCTCGTAACTTGCCGGGTGTGTACAATATTATATTTAATAAAGTGTCTATATTGTATAATTTAATTTGTAAGACAAATTTTAAAATTTAAAATTTTCCATGAGTGATGCCGATAGTGTGTTCTATATAATTATAAATAGAATAACTCTTTTGGTAATGCCACAATATAGAATATAATCTTCGAAGTATCTTTACATTCAAAATTTGATGTACTTTATGATTTGTTGCTAATTTGGAATTTCTGCCCTTATCAGATTACATCATTCACCTTATCATAGAGTTATTCTATTATATAGGGATAGATGAAAGTTAAAAACTTTCAAAATTATATTCTAAATTGTTATGACTCAATCGAGATTACACGAAAACAAAACTAAATTTATAAATTTATGTATTTTCAATACATCTATTTTACAATAAAAAATAATTTTACAATCAAGTCATGTGTGGATTTAATTTTGAAATCCTTGTATTGCTAAAGAATTTCATTAATGCTGTGACCCAAATCCAATCGAGAGGCAGGCACCAAAGAATACTGGGGCATGTAGTCAGGTCCCTGCTGCTCATCAGTCTTCGCAGCTCCAGCAAACCAAACAGCCATTTGAAGTGTCCTAAAGCTCACGGTCTGTGCCTCATTTGAAGTAGGCGCAAAGTGGTGGTGTTGCAGTGCTATTCCCTCGGAAGAAAATCGACAAACACAGAAGATGGATCTGGATTTATAGTCAAATGTCAATGCAAGTCTAAATTTTAACTAGACGTGAGAAAAAGCCTCCATGTTGGATTAGTCAATGGTCTACAATAATTCTTGAGGGCTCTCCAAACTTGGAGATTTACTATTCACATGTCAAAAAATTATTTTA
Source organism: Platycarya strobilacea (assembly GCA_036898215.1). Lineage (NCBI taxonomy): Eukaryota > Viridiplantae > Streptophyta > Magnoliopsida > Fagales > Juglandaceae > Platycarya > Platycarya strobilacea. Next base: position 696,729 of record CM072548.1, read on the forward strand.
TGAATTTTCACATTATACTATTTTCTGATTATTTACTTCCATCTATTAAGTTAGTTTCATGAAATGATTTTTTAAACAATAATAAAAGTACTACAAATTATTAAGTAATAATTTTTTTTGATAAGAATAATAAATATTTAATTTAATTTAATTAATTAATTAATTAATATATGAAGTGTATTTGTAAATTCGTAGACGCTCAAAACCCTGCTGGAAAATCCAGTACTGCATTATATACATGCATATTGGGGTATCCCACTTTCAAATAATAACTAGATTGTCAAGCAGTCACCTACATTTTGTTTGCCATAAACTTCTATGGATATGTTGGTTGCTTGGATGTGCTTGGACCAATTCTTAAGAAAACACTACTAATGCTTACCTTTCTTTTTTTATTTACTTTTATTTATTTTAAAGATGAAGATTGAAGGGTTAAGCTTCCATGCTATTTGCTTCATTCCTTGGAGAAACGTTTTTGAGTAATTATCTTATATTGCCATCCTTAATGTCATTGAATAGGTGGTTTGGAATTCAGTCGAATCCTTGGTTTATGGGCATTGACCTCAAGTATGTGATTTGGTTATCTTTTTTTTTTTTTTCTTGGGAATCTGGGATATTCTTCAATGGTCAAAAATGAGATTTTTACTGTATACATATGAATTTGACTTTATTCTCTCCACAGACGATGGCTCTTTTTCTTGCCAGTATGTTAATTCCGACTCAAGCCCCTTTGCCAACATCACGAGTACAAATTGCTTAATTCCTGTTATTATAATCACTGGTGATCATAACATTATATGAGTACAGAAGGATTTCATGACATTATTTAATCAACATTATTATAATGTACAGCCTTTTTTGTTTTTGTTTTTGTTCTCACACAATCTAAATTTTTCTTTGTCAGAGCTTGAATGATGGGCTGGCTACTCATCAACCTATCAATTCTAGCAAGAAGCAGTGAAGATCCTACCATGGGAAGATCAATGATCCTCTTACCAATTTTTCTGTTTGGTAATCTGTTGATGCTAAGTAATACTTTATTTTAACATTTTCAGTTTTTATTTAGACATCATGTGCCATTATTAACAATCTGTTGATGCTAAGGAACTAAAAGATAATGAATGGGGGGAATGGAGATAGAAGTTTTAATGTTACTGTAACGAAGGAACAGATATATTCAAACTGCTTAATTGTTGAAAAGATATTCAAGAATGTGGCTTTTATTCCCAAATTCCCAGAAAAAAGCAGAGCAGTCTTACATTTTGCCCATTATACCAAAACAAAATTGTAATCTATTCATACCATACAAAATTGAAAGGGTTTTAATGCTTTTTTAAATGGGCACTTTGTTCATAGTTGGAATTTTGTCTTGCGTGGTTATTACTTATTATTATTGCTCCTGAAAACCCAATGTCATTTCATTCTCTTTATTCTTATTCTCTTTGCACGGTCACCAATCGTAAATGTCAAGTCCCCCAGAAACCTTAACTTTACTGTACTTCTATGGATGTTTTAACCACACAACCACTTCTGCAAATATTCTCATTATCATCAGATGCACTTCTAATTACGAAGAAAAGCACTTATATGAGGTAATAGGTCACTGGGAGGGGGGGAAGTTCCTTGCTTCCGGTTTCTGGTAAGACTGCTGTATGATTAAATTGCTTACCTTGGTATTGTTCTTTTCTCCTCATCATCAACTTTTTTACACCATTCGTTTCAATTATTATCAATAAAAATTAAGGAGAAACTATTATCTGTCATAGCTGGTGCAAGACCCATCATTGAAGTCAGCATTGTCTCTTACGTGTGGTATCGTTTCTAGCTAGAATATAGTGGACTATCTCTATAAATCTTAAGTCATTTTCATTGTTCCACGGTCCACCCCTCAAGGGACAGAAGGGGAGGTGAATAGAAACAGCATGCTGCATCGCATCACATCGCATTTAATACTATAGTATAGTATATTCCCTTAAAGGGGACAGATTGAACTTGTGTGTCATACTGATAGGTACATGTTTAGTCTACGAAACTTTGTGTAGAAATCTCCATCTCCTTAATGGCATTATGAAGATTATTAATCCTGATGCTTTATGTCTTAAAACTTCTCCAAAGGCACTGTGCTGCTTGCTCTTCCTTCAGTTTACCCTGTTGGAAAAAAGGTATTTCATGATTCCCTTACACCACGTCTTCCTTGGAAAATATTTCCATTCTCAGATATCTATCTTCTTATTCCTATAATTTGGAGGGAAATGAGGAATGAAGAAGTCTAGGCTTTTCTGTTAGCACCTTGACTTTTTGATCTATCAAATATTGCCCGGTGCAGCAGCTAGAGAGTTCCATGCATTTGTTCTTTATTTTTATGTTGTTTAGATTCAAGTTTTCCTCTTCTTTTCTTTTTACTTCACGGGTTATGAAGTGACTCCTAGGCTCCGTTTAGATTCGGAGATGAGATGAGTTAAGATGAGTTTAGTTTATTTTTTAATATTAATATTATTTTGGGATTTGAAAAAGATGTGTTGGGATTTAAAAAATGTGTATTGAGATTTGAAAAAAGTGTATAGGAATTTATGTTTTATATAAAAAATTATAAAAATATAATAATAAAATGAAGATGAGTTGAGCTCATTTTCAAATACAAACGAAGTTTTAAACTATTTCTTAAAGTTTGATAGCTGACCATTAAGGGCCAGCTAGAAGTTTTACTAGAGGGACTATATTTATATAGCTCTCCTCTCTTGTCCTCTTGTAGATGACATATTGGAAACATCAAAACAAAAATTTATCTCAAAATAGTTCTCTCTAATCTTGATATTTAGGTTATGAATTTTGCGAGTGTTACTCTGATATTATCACGTAGCACATTCTATCATTGACGGTAGAATTTCGAATGAACAACGAGACCTAAAAGTCCATGGAATAATTGCATTAGATTCAAGATATTTTTGACAAACTAATACAGCTTCCGATATGTTCTAACAATTATATAAGACACATTTGACTAAATTAGATAAAGATATTAGTGGATGTGTAGGTTATAGAAGGAGTAGAATTCTCCATCGGATGGCCGCTGATTCAATTAATCCTGTCCCGACGAAGCTAACACGAACCAAGCTAAGCTAGCTGGCAAAACTTGGATCTAATCCCACTTGGGGACTATGGTACAGAAATATTATTCTCCATCAAACCTCAGAATCTATCGGTCTAATCAATAATGATTTTTCTTGCTCCAATCAAATCCAGTGCAGGTTTTAAAATAATAAGGTTTATGTTTGGGAACGTGGATTAATTTCTTCTGATCTTCAACACGGCTCCCACTCGTGGAGAATTTTTGTCCTGTATCCAACCAAAAACCAATCAATGCGAGTTAGGAACATTGGCATTTGATCGGAGGAGCTACCTGCTCTTCTTTTTTTATTTTTTATTTTTTTTATAATTAATAGTATAATGAAGGCCGGCATGAGCAATTAATAAAATCTTGCTTGATATCTGTTTCAAGATCCTTCTTTGCTTTGGAACTAACTATAATATATAATCTACTTTATAATCAATACCAAAAACAGAGTAGAAGAGAAAGAAGACAAAAATACATTGATTTTCGATGTCACTATTAATTAGAATAACATTAAATTAATCCTAGTTGGTGGAGTGTAGATATTGTATCTGATTTGATTCTAGTGCTCATCAAAAACCTTCAAACGATGATTTCACTCTCAACTTTTCTATTTTATATTTTGAAACAATAATGTTTTTTTTTTATTTTATATATAATCGTGAAGTACGTAAACATTACGTAATTATTTTAAAAAATAATAGAATTTATTACTAAAAAAATTAATTTTTTTTAATAAATTTTATATTTTATTTACTTTTTTTAAAACAGTTACGTGACAATTACTCAATTTATAATTGCATAAATCTTTTCTTTATCTCATAAAGTTTCATATTTATGATTTAATTCAACTTTAACAATATTTCATAATAGAAGTTGAAGTATTTCAAAATAATTATCGTAATCCAACGCTCGACTTGGAGTACTACAATGTTTAATGATCTACGTATTAACTTTTATTTTTTTAATGCAAACATGTATAGAAAATAAGGGTGTATCCCGATTAAGGACAAGATAATCTTCTTCCCGATTTGATTTTGTCATCGGGTAGATATAGATGTCCTCGCAAATTTATTCTTAAATCCAAGCATGCAGTAGAACCAAACCATACAGTGATGCGCTTCAATAGGGGGTTTCTGCACGCACCGTCACCGGACTGTCAAAATAGTTTCTAATGCTTCAAAAAAAACAAAAATCCCAAAAAGAATATTACAGTTGCGCCATCCAATAAATGCCCACCGCTTTCATTTTCTCACTCCTGACAATTGAATTCTAGAGAGAGAAACACCGAAGTTCTAGAGAGATAACCTTTACATCCTCTCTAGCAATGGCGGGTTCCAGGGTTTTGTGAGCGCCAGAATCTGAAATATCTCGATGGACATGCCCTCTAGAAGATCGAACTACACGCTCTTGAACCAAGTCCCCGACGACCAGTTCGGCGCCGTCCCCGGAGCTTCGACGACGTCATTCTACGAGTCCTTGTCCGGAGAGGGCAAGAACAACAACAAGGGGAAGGGGGAGAGGGGGCTCGATTGGGACTTAGTTGGCGATCACAGGGGGAACCGGATCGGAAACGTCTACTCGCCGATCGGTCTGCAGAGGCAATCGAGCGGTAGCAGTTTCGGAGAGAGCTCTCTCTCCGGGGAGTACTACGCGCCGACTCCGTCTACTGCTGCGGTAGCGAACGAGATCGAAGGATTCGGTTACTTTCAGGAGGACGGGCTGTTCAGGGTGAGCGGCGGCGGCGGAGAATTGAGAGCGAAGGCGGTGGTGACCACGGGAGGAGGGCCGTTTTCTGGGAAGAGCTGGGCGCAGCAGACGGAGGAGAGTTACCAATTGCAACTGGCTTTGGCACTGAGGCTTTCGTCAGAGGCGACCTGTGTCGAGGATCCTAATTTCTTGGATCCTGTGCCGGACGAATCGGCCCCGAGGACGAGTTCGATCGAGGTCGTGTCTCATCGATTCTGGGTATGGTTTATCGGTTTTTATTTTTACTATCTATAGTTTATGTTTTGTCTCAGCTGTAATATCTCTCAGCTATAATCTGCTCTGGATCGTTTTCGTTTTCGTTTTGGGAGTAAGGTTTCTGGTTCATAGAGTTACTGAAATTTATGCTTAGGGATTTCTGTACACATGTTGAGGAGTATGCGCATTTTGTTGTAATTGATATGCCTATTTTTGTGAGTTGGATTTTTTGATGACTTGCGTTCAGTGGTTCTTTAATCGCTAGCTTACCTTTAATGCTCTATCTAAATCCCGTCCTGGGATTTTACAACTAATATTGTTCCTCGTGTTGTTAAATCTTCATCATAGGTCTTCATCACCCACATTGTTCTCACCAGGGGAAGAAGTGCCATTTGAACCAAAGCTCGTTGGCAAATAGTAATATAGATTATGTTAATCTATATTGATGTGAATATAAAAAGGCATAGTCCAAATACACAGAGGTATACAAACGAAAATGCCTAAATACATTCTAGGTGTTTAAAGTAAAGGAAAGGAAGTTATGCACATTGCTTCCATTAGGTACAATTGCTAAGAACCATAGGATTAAAGTATGCATAAAAAAACTTTGGAGCTCCACCATTGTTCGTTCTCTATCATCTGCCATTCCTTTCTAACCAAATACGGGATCATCTTCTATGCTGCAACCACTTGTGGAGCCATGGATACTCTTTCAGCATGCAAGCAAATCCACTATCTTCGGCGGCATCACCCACGCCATGCCACTTTACTAAATATCCCATTCCATAATGCTCTTTACACCTCACAGTGCAGTAAAAGATGGTCCACTGACTCCCCATGATTTTTGCACAAATAGCACCAATCCATCACAATGAGTCCCCTCTTTCTTAGGTTATCCACGGTTAGAATATTCCCAAGGGCTGCAGTCCACATAAAGAAAGCTACTTTGGGGGGAGCATATCAATCTATATGGAATGAACCTATAAATCTGCTTGCTCTAGTTGAGTTGAGTTTCAGGATCTTAGGGTTATAAACAAGCTTCTAAGTTCCATTTTCTTTTTTTCTATATTTATCTGCAACCAAATGAGGGTAAGGATGCATGTAACTCATACTTAACAGATTGTTTTGTTAATCTAATCTGCACCAGGTGAATGGCTGCCTGTCATACTTTGACAAAGTCCCTGATGGGTTTTATTTGATTCATGGGATGGATCCATATGTATGGACTGTTTGCACTGATCTTCAAGAGAGGGGTCGTATTCCATCAATTGAATCACTAAAGTCTGTTGACTCAACCACTGATTCTTCAATTGAAGTAGTTTTGATTGATCGGCATAGTGACACAAGCTTAAAAGAGCTCCAAAATAGGCTTCTCAGCATTTCTTGTAACTGCATAACCACACAAGAGGTTGTCGATCATCTTGCAAAGCTCGTCTGCAACCGCATGGGGTGAGTTTGCTTATCGCACTTTCTATCGACAAATTCCCAGAAGAATTCTTCCTATCATACTTTCGTAATCAAATTCTTTATTGCTGTTACAAGGGGTTCAGCCATTACAGGAGAAAATGATTTTCTCCCCACATGGAAAGAGTGCACTAAGGATTTAAAGGATTGCTTGGGATCTGTTGTCATTCCAATAGGTAGCCTGTCTGTCGGCCTCTGCAGACATCGTGCTATATTGTTTAAAGTAAGGATCAAACCTATATCATTTATTCGATTTTTTATGTATCGTCATTTAATTTAAATATATTTTTCTTCCCTCTGGTTACTTTGTGTACATTTTTTCTGCGGACTTTTGGGGTCTTTTTTTATTACTATAAGAAAGGATTTTTAATATGATTCTGCAGGTGCTAGCCGATGCAATTGATCTACCATGTCGAATAGCCAGGGGCTGTAAATACTGCACAAGAGATGATGCTTCCTCTTGTCTAGTTCGGTTTGGGCTCGACAGGTATGCTTTGTTTGTGTCATGTTACTTGATCATATTATAAGAAGGGTTAAAATACGTATGATCCCTAAAAACCCCTAGATAAATTAACTTATCAAAAAAAAAAAAAAATACGTATGATCCATTTTTTGAAATTATTTATTAAAAAAATGTTTTGAAATTATGAAAGATGCTATTGTGCTAAGATTATTTATGCGGTGTTGTTCTACTTCAGACGAGGAGTGCGCAAGTGCCGCACAATCTTTTTGAAATAAAATGGGGGTCCACTATTAAAAAATTAGTTTTTTTTATTATTGGGTCCCATATTTACTTACTTTTTTCAAAGGGATTGTGCGGCGCTTGCACATTTCATGACTGTAAATATCATTTTCTTAAACTTTTTACTTTGCATTTAAGACTTGATCAAATTGGTTCCCATATCAAAATTACCTTTAGTAAACCAACATCAGACATGGTGATGTGGCATGCCACATGGAAAAAAAAAGTAAAAACTTTTTAATAAAAATAATCTAAATTATATATATGTATTTTAATGATTTTAGAAAATTTATATTATTTTAATTTTTTCTTGGGGGACTTGCCACATCAAATGTCGAACGGTTTACAAATGGAACTTGAACAGAGGGACCGATCAATCTTCAAAGCATAAAGTGTGAAAAGTTTAGTTGAAAAGTCCAAGGAGTAATTTTATTTTAAAGCAAAGGACAGACACCACTTTAGGATTAAACCCTTTTGTTTAGTTATTTGATGCCATGGATTTATAGTATTATACCTTTTTTATTGGTCCATTTCTCATTGAAATCTATATTTTATTTCCTAACTATATAATAATATATACAACATTCTTTATATATGTATACTATGCAGGTATTTATTATATCTGCACACATGTGCTATCTATTTTACGAGGCCTCATGAGGCATATCTTTTTATATTTCAGGGAATATCTGGTTGATTTGATTGGGAAGCCAGGCTTCTTAAGCGAGCCAGATTCCTTGCTCAATGGTCCTTCTTCCATCTCAATATCTTCGCCATTGCGCTTTCCACGACTTAAACCAGTTGAACATACCATTGATTTCAGGTCACTGGCCAAGCAGTTTTTCTCAGACTGCCAATCACTCAATATTGAATTTGATGATCCATCCACAGGTGAGGTTCTCCAAGCACCAAATTAAGTATGTATGAGTGTTTGTGTGTGTGTATATAGTTATATTTATTTATTAATTTTTCTTACCTAAAAAAATATATGTATGTATATAAGCACACTCATATAGTTGTATTGTAGCTACTTTTTTTTGGTTTTGCTATATTTTATAGACTTGTTGATTGCTGCTAATATTAAGAATGTTGTGGCTGTTCATATATGCTTTAGTTGTTTATATACTTGGTATTCCAATCAAACTGTAGAAACTAATTGTTTATAAAGAACTCCTCATATGGGCATAGATTTTTTTTATAAGTAAATATATGGACATAATTTCCCTAACATAGCAGGAAGAATTGAACCATTGATTTTGATGCTTGTATAATCATGTATATAGTTTATCTTCAGATTTTGGTTTCTTACGGCCATTTATTTATATGATGAGAGGCATATATGAAAACTTTAGGTTTTGGGTGTAATTTTGCTGATATTCAACCCTGATGTCAACTTGCATTGACACTCGTGCTGGATAGCTTATGAGTCTATGTTGATGGTGGTTAGGGAACTCAAATTTGAGCTCCAGATATGGGTTATTGGAGAGTGTCCGCTGGCTCACTTTATATATATATATATATTTATATTTATATATATGGAAAATGCTACAATCACCGTTAATGTATCCCCTTTTTGCTTCCCGCTTGATGTGTGCACGCCACTGTGGCGTTTCTGTATTTTTGTTTTCGTTTGCTTCCCGAGCCATCCATTTGCACTTCCTCTCTGCACCCATGTTTCCCCAAACCAGCCCCATCACAGTGCCCCCAAACTCCGACCATCTACCCTCACATCCATCGGACCTACTCTCCAACTGGCACAAGAGTAGGTCTGACCTTTGGACTGATTATCCTCTCTCTGAGGGCCAGATTGTATATCACGGTCTGCGTGAAAATGTTCTTGAGTTCTTCAAATATGTGGGTTTCAAATGTTCAGAAAGGAAAGGAGTTGCAGACTTTCTGCAGGAGGCAACTTCCAAGAAGGACCAAGAATAATATTGGTTTAAAAAGGACCAACCTTACCGATATATCTCTGTGCCTGAGTTCCTAAGAGCCTTCAACTCTTTTCACATTGGGCAACAACTCATAAGATTTAACAGTTCCATATGACAAATCCAGAGCCCATCCTGCTACTTTGGTAAGAGAAAAGTACGGGATCTCCAACATGGAACTCTTCAAGGCTAATTTCTCAAGGGAATGGCTGCCTCACCTTGGATTTGCATTTTTTCACTTCCATTAACCGTATCTTCAAGACCCCTGAACACCAAGAGAAAAATAAAAGGTACGATGAACAGTATCAAGGTGAATTATTCTCTTCTTGCGGCCCATATGTATCTTCATTCTTGTCTGTTTGAGGTTTCCATCTTCATCGGGGATCAATCTCCGAAATCGTTATCCTTCCAGAGCAACTTCCTTTTTCTTCACTGTGTCAGGGGCTGGTTTGGGGAAATGGGTGCAGAGGGGAAATTCAGTGCACTGTGTTGTGGGATGCAAATGAAAAAAAAAAAAAAATACCGAATTGCCAGAGTGGCGTGCACACGTTAAGCGGGAAGCAAAAAGGGATACATTAATGGTGGCTGTAGCATTGCCCTATATATTATAGAGTTTGTAGTAACCTTGTAATGACCATAATACTTAATTAAGCAATTGTCCAATATTAATTTACATTAGTGTGGTGTTTCCATAAGGTTAATTGATTCTCACTTTATTGATATCAATATCGTACAGAAATACTTTTAACTTCTTGTTAAAAATTTAACTTCTGAAGTCCAATGAATGTAAATGAGCATGGTAGCCTCTGTACATAAGATATGAGTTAAAGACCTTTGATAATTCTACGCTTGTCTGGCATTTCAACTGTGTAACAAGGATTGTTTATTATTGAGTTGCATGTTATAGCTTATTTTTTAAGTTCTATTTCTTGATTATGTTTTCTTATATATAACTTTGAGAATTACTATATTGTAGTTAAGTTTCCATTATTGATCCTGTATGTTGGTTGATCTTGTTTAATGATTCTATTTTTTCACAACAAATTGCCTCTATCATTGCAGGAACCGCTGTCGATGAAGATCCTGGGGTGTCCATGCATCCCAAGCAGCATGATGTGAATTACACTGACAGGAACGAGAATATGCTCATAACAAGTGATGATCATGAAACTTCTCGTTTTAAGCTGCACCCTGCTCAGCCAAGTGCCCAGGATCAAGATTCTGAACTGTTCAAATCTTGTAATCCTGCTCAGAATATTACACATTCGACTACCATGGTCAAAGATAGAGCCCATCTTAAACTCGTTCCGCCAATTGGGCGGAGAGAAGTTCAACCACTTTTTGTATTGTCTAATTCAAGGCTGGATGCTGTTAAGGATTCAAGGTTCATTGAGGGAGGCCAGCTCGTTCCTGGTAAATTAAGTGCAGATCCATCTCTTAATATAGAGGATTTCGACATACCGTGGAGTGCTCTTGTTCTAAAAGAGAGAATTGGAGCAGGTATTTTTCTGACCTCATTTAGAGAGGCCATATAGCTTCCTGCCATGCATTTCATTTTAATAATTTTGCACAAACAGTACTTAGATCAACTTGGTTTTCAGGTTCTTTTGGAACTGTCCATCGTGCTGATTGGAATGGCTCGGTAAGCAAATTATCCTTTCATTATTATTTTTTATGTAATATCTAGAGATGCTAGGAATGATTTATATTAAATAAAGTTGATATCAAGGCTGATTTCTGTTCTAGAATATCTTCTGTTTTTGCAAGTCAAATGTGTAATTTATGTTGACTATGCCTACTTACTGTCATCAATAAAATTATTATTTATAGATAAAAGAAAAATTATGTTAGACTTTTGGGGTTTAGAGGTCCGGTTGAGGATCAAGATACCATTTCAATGAAGAACCATTTGTGTATGGAAGTGAAAGCTTCTAGATGCATGCATGGCTGTTCTATTGATTCAGAAAAATTGTGAAAGTTTCAGGATTTTTAAGTTATTAATGAATATTATTAATTTAGGCGAAGACTTGTTAAGAAATAAATGAGGTGAACACCATGATGGTTTTGGCTGTTGCTATGTCTACATTTTGTTGACAATAATCTGCACTGTAATGCTCAGATTTGTAGTTGTATCATTAAACTACATGATATGTCATTAGTACTAACTTTTGGAGTTACTTATAAAAAAAAAAGTAACTAACTTTTGGAGTTAACAGTATTTCACTATATATATTGGCTACACATCAGCTTTTGCTGGGTGGCACATCCTGATGTTGTATAGGCTTATGGTTTGGTTTGATGGTGAAGATTGCATCTTCTTTTGCATGGTGAGCGTGCTATTTCAGGTTTTTCATGTTTGGGGTTTTAACTTTTGACATGGACTCTGCTTTCAGCAGTATTTTCTTGCATTTCCATTTTAAGCTAATAATTCGATATCTGATTCATTTTGTGTTGTGTTTCCAGTATAACTTTGGTCGATAAATAGGGTTTGAAATTAGATAGTTATTATCCAATCATATATAATACATAAAATTCTACATTCCAGGAAGTTGCTGTGAAGATTCTCATGGAACAAGACTTTCATGCTGAACGATACAAAGAATTTTTGAGGGAGGTATGTGCTGCTAAAAATTTGAACAGATTTTGCTCTAATATTGAGAACTGCAATATTAGCCTTGATTTGAGATGTGAATTCTCTTCTTTTGTTTGTTAGGTTGCAATAATGAAACGCATACGGCATCCGAATATTGTTCTTTTTATGGGTGCGGTCACTCAGCGCCCAAACTTATCCATAGTCACAGAGTATCTATCAAGGTTTTTTGAAGAGAGAGAGAGAGAGGAGGCAACGTAAAGTTTGGTTAAAAGGCATCGCTTGTTCAATGAACTAAAATATTGGCTTTAAATTGCAGAGGTAGCTTGTATAGACTTTTGCATAAGCCTGGGGCTAGAGAGATGTTGGATGAGAGGCGTCGGTTGAGCATGGCTTATGATGTGGTAGGCATTTCCAAAGATTTTCATTTGCTGTTCTGAAGTTCTGTATATCCTTCTGTTATCTCATTAAGCTCATGATAATCATCTGTATGTGTCAAATACAGGCAAAAGGAATGAATTATCTTCATAAAAGCAACCCTCCGATTGTTCATCGAGATTTAAAATCACCAAATCTTCTAGTGGACAAAAAGTACACAGTAAAGGTAGGATTGATAAGTATGGAAGCTTACTATTTTAGATTGGCAAATCTTTGTGCTAATGATTAATCAGCTTGGCAATAAAACTTTAATTCTCTTGGTTTCCTTTGGCTTCGAGTTATTTTTTGTTGATACAAGTTTGTATGAATGAGATGCAGAATATTCAGAGCCATACCTGTTATCTGCTCTTTTATGTCTTCCTGTTTACACACTCTTTTCTGGTTTGGGCGCTTTCTCTTATATACACCATGTATTTGAGCTTCAGCACTCTGCAGTTGACTAGTTTGTTTTCATAGATAAGATGAGATAAAAGTTAAAAATTGAATAAAATATTGTTATGATTTATTTTTTTAATATTAGTTTTGTTTTGAGATTTGAAAAAGTTGTTTTGGGTTTTGAAAAAATTGAATTGTTTATTTTATTTTGTATGTGAATTTGGGTAAGTAGTAATTATGAGATGAGATGAGATAAGAGTGTTTGTAAAAGTAAACAAGGCCAATAAAATTGACTGACTTATCAATAAACTTGTTATCTGCTCGGTTCTATATTATTGTTTGTTGATATTGGTCGTCAGTGTAGTCTTTGGTTACCATCCCTGGCTTCTACATTTTAGAGTTAGAGCCACAGTTTGCAGAGAAGTCTTTGTTGCTACCGCTTTCCACTTTTTCCTCACGTAGTTTGTATGATTCTTTTTGGTTAGGTTTGCGATTTTGGTCTTTCCCGACTAAAGGCAAACACGTTTTTGTCATCGAAATCAGCCGCTGGTACTGTAAGTTCTGTTGAACTTGACAACCATACTTTAGCTGATTATTATTATAAAGTCTCATATGCCATATGGCTGTAATATGTAAAATTTTAACGACCCTTATTCTGTGTTACTAGCCTGAGTGGATGGCCCCAGAGGTTCTTCGTGATGAGCCATCAAATGAAAAATCAGATGTTTACAGTTTTGGTGTAATCTTATGGGAGCTTGCAACATTGCAGCAGCCATGGGGTAATTTGAATCCAGCACAGGTCTGTATTGTGTATCTTGTTGATGAGATAGATTGTGGAAAGTGAATTCGGGATAAAATATTATTAATTTTTTTGTTTTAATAGATTTTTTTTTTTTATATTTGATAAAGTTGAATTGTTTATTTTATTTTGTATGGAAATTTGGAAAAGTTGTAATGATTAGATGAATTGAGATAACATGAAAACTTTTGGGAAAGTGAACGAGGCGATTAAGCTATAGTTTCTGTACTTCCAAGTCAGTTTTATCTATAAATAATCAATTTGTCCCTAAACTCGGTATTAAGGAGGTTGTTTGTGATGCTCTATTCCTTTGGACAGCTTCTGTAGATTTTAATGGGCTCTATTTCCATATTTTCTTGTCTCTTTTTCTATTTCTAATTAGGCGTTTCTCTGCATTATGCCTGTTGTTTTTTAGTAAATATTTGATTATGTGTTTCTTAAAAAATATTTTCAAAGGATAAATTTGTTATTGAATAAAATCACACATTGGGTCTACTAAGCATGTGGCATAACTCGCGTTATCTTTGCATTTTTTTTCCAATTAAATGTATTAAATCTGCACTCACTAGCAAGATGTTTGCCTGAGCTCATTTGTTTGATTATTCATGGTTTAATGTATGCTGCTTTGTAGGTTGTGGCAGCCGTCGGCTTTAAGGGAAAAAGGCTTGAGATTCCACGCGATTTGAATCCTCAAGTGGCTTCAATAATTGAGGCGTCCTGGGCCAAGTAAGTTGAGCATTTTACTTCCTATATGCTTTGTGCTTCAATTTTCATTTGCTTTCTTCATTAATAAACGGTTTTGCAGTGAACCCTGGAAACGACCATCCTTTTCCAGTATCATGGAGTCTCTGAGGCCATTGATTAAACCTTCCACCCCTCAACCAGGTCCATTAAGCACCTGAAGGGGCAAAAGATGTGAGAGGACTTATTCATGCACATAATACAGCATTCTTTTGACTTTTGATGTCTGCCAGGCAATACACGCTCTTCATATAGTCTCAGGTCAGGAGCACCTAAAACTTCAGCTTTTGGTTTCCAATATTTAGTGGTGCCCAAGATTTTGACCTCCTTGTAGCATATAGATATTACCGTGGTGAAAAGTGGCTCTGAAGGCCCTGGAATCTTAAAGCAGCCTTAAAACTTCAACTTTATGTGAGATTCCAGGTCTGCATTTTTCTTTTGCCTCTGAAGTTCTTGGCAATAAGTGAAGTGGAAAGGTGTAGCTTACAAGGAACTGCCTGAACTTGAGGCTTCCTCTTCAAGTGATGTGTGACACATCTTATTTGGGAATGGCTCATGCAGATGGGTAATTTTTTGTTGTACTCATACCTGTGGAAGCCACCTGGCAGTGGTTATAATTTTGAATGAAATCTAGGAATGGCATATGCACGTTGTAGGGGTTTGAAGGCAATATAATGATAGCAGTTATTTTTCCTCTCCTCTGCCGCCCCCCACAGGGTAGGGGCGGGTTGGGTGTTGAGCAGAGTATATCCTGGTTATCATATCATTTATATTTGTTTATGGTTAATGGCTATTTTTTTTTTTTTTAAGATTCCTGATGGATTGTATTGGTTTGATTGTTTGCAGAATCTCTGTTGTACATGTCTTCTAATTGGTAATTGAGAACCCCGATTTTTTTTTACGAAAGCAAGGAACTGCCATCTACATAATATTGTTTGCAAGGTCATTCTGTTGTGCCATAATGCAGAATTGTACAAATACTTGGATATTTTTTGTATGTAAAGAGTTAGAATTAGTTGATGGGAAGCGACTTTGCCGGCGTTGTACACCAGATGAGCTTCTTCACTATGTATTTTTACTTTTACCAATTGTGAAAAATGCAGTCAATTGGTTAGCAGTTCTTCTATGTTTTTCATTTTCCCTCTAGCACTGCCCTTCTAAGTTTCTAACTAGAAAATTATCAGAGCATATTTCATGTGACTGATTGCCACATATGCACTGTGAACGTAAGCATCTTTTTAAACCTGACACAAACGACATTCTTTGCATCAGTCTCATCCAAATGAGTCCCATCTAATTCGAACAAGCAATTATGAAATATTTCTTTTGTATTATATATGATATGTTTATTTATTTGTGTACGTGCCATTATTTCCTAATTATATACAAATCCTGAAAGTCACATACAATAAAATTAATTTGTTATTGTTTCAAGAAAAACAATCATCGAGTCTCTTCTTTCCAAATGACGCTGCGTTAGGGCTGGGGGACAGATATATATATATATATATATATATATATATTACGTGCCTTGTTGAACAAAATTTTCTTCTGCATTTTTAAATCACAATTAATTGATAGCAGTCTACTCGAAATTAATTGACAGCAGACATTTAAAAAAAAAAAAAGGGGGAAGAAATCTCGAAGATCTGATCACCACCACGAAATCTCAATTTCTTACCTTGACGGTGTTGGTCAATAATTACATGCTGGCTTTTTTCTTTTTAACTATTGGTTGAACTGGGGTCATACTGACGTGGCAACAGTGTTGTGTTAGTCCCCAATCTCAAATGGACTATCTTCTCGAATCTCATTGACCACTGAGTTCGCTTCGTCCCCAAGCATTTTCAGCTCAGACTCTCAACAGTAAAACCGGCCTACACAGCCGCAGAAAAAAAAAAAAAAAAAAAACCGGAAAACGCAACAGGGACAAAAATATCTATTATGGAGTTCTGGGCCCCAACTGTCTCTTCCACACGGAAACGACCTTTCAACGAGCGTAACTGCCAGGAAACGGAACCCACCCAGCTCCCACAAAAGGTCGGTGCGCTCTCTCTCTCTCTCTCTCTCAACTTGAAGCAAAAATCAATGGCCCCGAAAGACCAACGACACAACCACAGCTGTAGAACTAGAAGACGAAGAAGCAGAGGCCAACCTCCACCGCCTTTCGACCTTTCCAGATTTTTTACGTTCCACCCTTTCGGTATAATTCCCCCACTCCCCTTATAAACCCTTCTACAACCCTCATTTCTCATTCTCTCGCCGACTACACAATTTCTTATCCCTCAACACACAAAACACACTCTCTCTGGACCATATCAACGTTATATGCCCACATATGAATTCGAATGACGAACCTTTATCAAAATCTCCACCCAGAACTCCCGTTAAATCCACGGGTAAAGCTTCCGTTGTTGCATCCTCGTCTTCTTCAGCCCAACCGGAATCTGAGACTCCTCTACCACCCGAAACAACGTCGCAACCTCTTCTGCCTGGGTCTTTCTTTATGGATGCCGAAGCTGGTTCTTTCATGGAGAACATTGGGTTCTCGGCATCTCCTCCCCGGTCGGAATTCGAAGCCTTCTCAACCATAAGCCTATCGCCTTCTATCTGCGAAATACCCCGAACGATACCGTTGAGTACTGGAGGAGGAGGAGACGCGGAGAATATCGGCGTGCCTCAGCCGCTCGAGTGCTTACATGGCAATCCTCCACCGCCATTTCTGTCGAAGACGTTCGACCTCGTGGAAGACCCGGCGCTCGACCCGATCATATCATGGGGCGTTAGCGGAGAGAGTTTTGTGGTGTGGGACCCGGTGGACTTTGCGAGACTTGTCCTTCCTCTGAATTTCAAGCACAACAATTTCTCGAGTTTTGTTCGCCAGCTTAATACTTATGTGGGTATTGCTGTAACACCGCCTGTAATGGTTGGTGTGATCTGTATGTAAAATGTTTTTATCATCTGTTTTCTGTTTCCTACTGTTTTCGATTGTATTTTTCTCTTCTTTGTTTTTCTTTTAGCTGATGTTTACTCTGTAATTAGGTGTGTAACTGGATTCAAATTTGTAAATAAGCCTTTTGAATGTGTGGGCTTTCCTATCTCTGCAGGATCTGCTGCTGTACATTTGTTAGTTCTTAATTCTTTGTATCGGATTTTGGATTGAACTAATTCTGTTGTATAATTTATAATGTCTTGCATTTAAATTATTTATCTTATTCTTTGTACTTTGTACCGTTGAAACGATGAAGATGAGGCATTCTTGTGATCTCCGATTACTATTTTCTAATTTTGATTAGTCTACTCTGCTGTTTGGAGTTTGTGTACTGGTGGAATTATCTAAGAAAAATGTCATCTTGAGATGTACCTTCTAAGGATCGTGTTCATGTAGAGTTTAATTATCTTTTTATGAAACTTTATGGTGAAGCATGAAGGTCTTAGTAATGGTAAAAGGTTATTCCTTCATCGGCTCATAATTAGGGCCGAGGGGCAGCATGCTCTAATTTTCATTCCGCCAACAAAGAACATCATCCCCTCGTGTGTACCAGAGTGGGGTGTTCTTCTTCTGCAGGTAGAATTTCAGGTTTATTGCATCCATTTGTTTCTGTCCAAGTTGATTTTATGATTTTACAGATTATATTATAAAGCAATTCGGCATCTTATACCCATGAAAATTGTTAGCTTCAGATTTTAGTGTGTGATGAACTACTGTATTACAGTGTTAATCATCAAAATTTTCTGTTATTTTCTGGCCTTCCATGTTTCCTCATTCACTTTAAAAATCAATTTGGTTTCTGTATTCAGGGGTTCCGCAAGATTGATACTGACAGGTGGGAGTTTGCCAATGAAGCTTTCCAGCGAGGAAAGAAACATCTATTGAAGAACATTCAGAGGCGCAAATCACCTCAGTCCCAACAGATTGGGATCTATATTCAGCCTTCTACTGAAGCCGGAAGGCGTGTTCCGGAAGGGGAGATACAGAAGTTGAGAAAGGAGAAGGGCAGGTTGATGCAGGAGGTTGTTGAATTGCAGCAGCAGCAACAAGGGACCATTCAACATATGGAAGCAGTAAACCAGAGGCTCCAGTCTGCAGAGCAAAGACAGAAGCAAATGGTTTCTTTCTTGGCAAAGTTGGTGCAAAATCCCGCATTCTTAGCCCGGCTTCAACAGCAGAAGTTAAACGGAGAAATAGGTTCTTCACGAGTGAGGAGGAAGTTTGTGAAGCAGCATCAATATGAAATGGGTAAATCAGATTCTTCCATGGAAGGGCGGATTGTGAAGTACCAACCGGACTGGAGACATCTCATTACACCTTCTGTAGCCCAAGATTTAACTCCAGTTCCTGATGGAAAGTCTCAGGATTCTCTCTCACAAGATGTGGTTGCTATGATAGAACAAGCAGGATTAGGTGTTGAAAGCATACCATTTGGATCAGATGAATTGGTCATGCCAGAAGATCTACCAGTATTGCAGGGATTTAACAAAACCCTCGA
This sequence comes from Platycarya strobilacea, assembly GCA_036898215.1. Classification (NCBI taxonomy): domain Eukaryota; kingdom Viridiplantae; phylum Streptophyta; class Magnoliopsida; order Fagales; family Juglandaceae; genus Platycarya; species Platycarya strobilacea. The sequence goes on from CM072548.1 coordinate 715,373, forward strand.
GCAGGTGGGAGAAGGTTCATCAAGGTTGGTGAATCAAGACCTGAAAGGCAAGAATATCATAAGCTCACTCGAAGAGGCTAATCCAGAATATTTTGTATCTTTCCCAGAAGAAATATCGAAGGAGAAGATGATATCTGAGTTGTCTTCAGGGATTGAAAGCACTGTTAAAAAAGAGGATATATGGAGCATGGGTTTTGATGCATTTACGGGGATGTCTGTGCCTGGCAATGAATTGTGGGGAAATCCAGTCAACTATGAAGTTACTGATTTGGAAGTGACTGGTGGATTAACAGATATGTGGGATTTAGGCTTCCTGCAAGAGATAGAAGGTTCGGGCATTGATAAATGGACTATTGACGAATCCCCCCCCTCTGATGAGCCTGAGATTCGAGACCACAAGCCCAAAGATGATATACCTGAAAATAGGGATCCATAAGGCTTCATTTGCTTCTGCACGTGCTGCCCTGTGGATCTGAGTTCATTTAGTTGAAAAGATAAACATTGGACAATTTATTGACAAATATATTCAATTAATTGCAGTATTCATTTTTTTTTTCTCTCTTGATTTTTCAGCTTCCACTCCAATAAATTTAATTATTTTTTATATTGTTATTCATTTCGTTTACTTTTTCAGATAGTCTGTCTATTTATTTCTATCATCAAGTTGATTATGCTATCTTATGAATTGCATAACTAATTTTTTTTCTTGCTGACAAATACATTTCAAGTCATGAAGAATGCAGGTTTGTGAACGTTCGAATTGAGTATCATGCTTCCCTGGGGTTGGTGTCATATTCTGTAATGCTAATTCTAGCGTTGTATGGTTCGGGTAAGATGTTTTATTCATAAAATGGTTCATTCTTGTTGGAAGATTAAAAAAACTTCATTTGTCCTCTCGTTGCATACTAAGCTTCTCACTATTACAAACCGGGATGATCATAGAGCTTGGCTGATGCCTAGTGTTTGTAAATCCATCTTCATGACTTTAGTTCACTGGAGGCACTTTTTGGTTCTACTAACTTGGCATTTAGTTGAATGCAAGGACATTTTATTCTTAAATCTAGATATTGTCAGCAGCTTCGGCTATATCATTTGCTTTCTGGAAGGAGGGAAATGAACTATGCAGAAATAATGGTCGTGAGGAGTCTGTTTTTCTTCTCAATCCATTGTCCCTGTGTTGGTGCTTTGACTGGACAAGATTTTGAAGCTGTCTGGCCTAGAGAGAGGCCATTACTGTGAAATCAATTCCCTCAAAAGCTTGTGTTGGAGTATGTGGCCTATATGTATTGCGTGTACAACGGTAAGTGGTAGATGACAGAGCGAGCGGGCGAGCGACAGTACAAGAGTATTTTTGTAAATTTTATTAAGTATGTTAGTACAACTAGGATTAGTATAAATATATATGATGTAATCCTACTTTGGATGATGGTAAAATTATTGCCGTTTGCTCCTGTGGATATAGGCACATTACTGAATAACTTAAATTTTTGTGTTATTTTTCTCTTGCTTTCTTTTCGATTATTCTGTACATTCATCATAATTGTCGCAAGATCACAACAACCTGCAATCTATTGTGGATGTGAATTATTGGATAACACAAAGTTGGCCATAATTTTTACATTTCCGTGCTCATCTTTTTTTGTTTTTTTTTCACTGAACTCGATTAGAAGTGTCATGCGTAGGCTTCTTGGGAAAGTCTGTTTTGCAGGGCGCTCAAGCTCTACTGATTTCTTGGTATATCAATGACTGGAATGGAATGTATGTGGAAAATCCATTACTGTTGGCGGACCTCAAAATCAAACTTGAATGCAACAGCACGTGAGTTTTATGATATATGTGATAAATGCAGTTTAAAAGATTCGATATTGAACTCCCCGTTGGGACTGAGTGAAGCCAACGTTCGACATTTTACACTTAAAACACATGCTTGGCATAGAAAACTACTCCAGCATCTAATTCCAAGTAAAATCCGAAATCGCACTTGTTTTACACAGCATTGAGGCCAGCAATTGGACAACTGAATCATCTGTTACTAGAATCGGTGAACGCTCATGCTTATGTTGCCCATCATACATAACAATCCGACCCATTTCAAACGAGTAAAATGTTCAGGTGAGAAGTTGAATATTTGAAATTAAAAAAGTATTTATGTTCGAGTGATATTTAAGAAATAAATGAAATGAGATGAAATAATCTTTATTCACAACCAACCCTTTAAACAATATATGGTTGGTCCAAAGTTGACAAAAATATAAATCAACAGCCATAAAAATCATCTTACAGTAATCACGATACAAATTATATAAAAAAAATAGATCAAAATCTTGTTTATTTAAAATGTTACAAAGAATGAAAAAGAGGATGAAAGATATGTTGGAACATATCCCGTCTCAAATTGGATGATTTTAGTGTGAGGTACATAAATTTTAGAAAATAGAAATTAATAAATTATCGTTATTTATATGGAGTACCTCGTATATACTTAGCATGGAAAGAAGGTAAAAGTATAACTAAAGCTGATGCTTGCCATGGTAGTGTTTTTAAAGCATAATTTTAAATTTTGTACCATATTGGTCGGTATGATCGAAATATATTGTACCGATCAATTGTCCAATACACATTATATAAGCATTTCATTTTGGCCAAATATCGGTTGATACTGGCTAATATTTGTGTTTCGATCTTTCACCCCTTTTTTTTTTACTATTTTTTTACGAGAAGATCTGGAGACCAACCTAACTAATCTCCTTGTATAAACAGTCCACCAATTAGATCTCATCACTTCAGCTTTTGAAGTTCTTAACTATGCACTTGTTCACACCCAAACTTGCCTACACCAAAACAACCCCCTTTCTCTTCTCTCTATCATTTCCCCTATTTTCCTAATTTGTGTTCGATTCTCCCATTCTTTTCCTCAAAACGGAGAACATACTTTCTAATGCAAAGAAGAAGCCATTTTTAAAATGCGCTATCCTAATTTTATTTTCTCATTAATTTTCAAAGCTATAAAAAAATTTTGGTAACTCTTTCCTGTACTTCTTATATAGTCCCATATGTCGAAATGATATCAGAAATCAATCATACTTTTTCTTTCCTTTTGGGATTTTTGAATGTCTAAGCACAAGAGTCCCCATGTAATAAATATCATAAATCGTGATTGTTTTTGAGAATTGCATTACCAATTGAATTTCTATGCGTGGTAGAAAACCCATTTCAAACTAAAACACATGCACCAGTTCAAGAAAAAAAAAATCAAAAAATAGTTATCAAAGAGAAACAGATGATTTTAAGAAAATATGTGTATATATGAGAAAATGACGAACCCAACTAAAAAAAATTATGCTACATGGAACTTTTCTTGATGGACATTTTCTTTTGAAGAGATACAGTTCCACTAGGCCAACTTGAGTTTAGCCGAAATGAGCGAATCCAAAATAAGTGACTGGTCCTCCACAAGAATTCAAAATTACAATAATTTGCAGGCTTTTTGCAAACTTGTTTGAAACGTGTATACTTTTCTCCGACGGCAACTTATAGCCCGTCCGAACAGAGAGCGACCATCAGATTGTAACCCTCACTTCCTGCTGGTGTTTTATCACAAAGGCAAGTAACCCTCACTTCGAAATGTCAATGCTTTGTGTACATTTGGACCGACCTCTAGTTATAAAACCTTAATGCAGTCCGTTTTTTTCTCAATTCTAGTGGGGAAGGTGAGGGAAGATGGAGTCTACGAGTTTAATCTAGTGCAGCATATCTAGGACAACAACTCCTTAGTTTTCTTACATGTCACAATCGGGTTGAAAGGTTGTTTTTTGTCCAAGACTAACCTGATTGGTTAGCAGTGCCTATTTTTTTATTTTTTAATCTCAATTTAAATTTGATTAATTACATATATATATTTGTATATAATTTATTTATATATTAATTATTATTTTAAAATATAATTTATATATATTATTTTAAATAATATATAAAATGATATTAATATTAAAATATTTTGTTTTAATAACTTCGCCAACACATTTATTAATACGGTATTCATAAGAGTGGTCCAAATGTCTACAAGTGGGCCGAAACAACTAAGTTAAATAGTCGGACAACATAAACCATAAAAGCCGAAGCCAGCCCACCGCAACCCACCTCTTCTCTCCGTTAAACCCACACCAATATGAAGGTTGACAATCATAAAAAAACGCCTCCTTTTCGCGATCCATGAATACTCGCCGTCCCAACCCGAGCTTCTAGCCCGCGCATGTCTATCTCACACATTTCTTGCTAACGCACCCAAATCCCAAGCTCCTCTCTATAAAGCTCCAATTCTCTTCCTCAACTTCATGAATATGTATCAGAATTCATTACTAGGGTTTTAATTTCTATCTTTAATTTGATTTTTCCTTTTGGCTTGTACAATTTAGGCTATAGGTTTTCGCTTGTTTTCGTTTTCTCGATTTATTAGATATAGATGAGCTCAACGTAGTAGGAGTATCGAATTGACAGGAAGTTACTGGATGTATTTCTTTTCCTTGTTGGGTTAGTATGATGTACTGATTATAAATAGTGGATTAGGGTTAGGGTTTTAATATTGGTCTTGTCTTGTATCGTAATGGAAACGCGTAGATCCTTCGATAGATCGAGAGAACCGGGCTTGAAGAAGCCCCGATTGGCCGAGGAGATTGACCGCGGTAAGAACCTGAACCCGAACGGGAATGGCCGCCCTTTCGTTCAGAGATCAGTTGTGGTGCCGCCGCCAAGGTTCCGTCCGAGTGATAGAGATTCCGAAAGTAACGACTCGGGCCAAGGGGGTTATCAGCCTCAGCCGCCGCCGCATCAGGAACTCGTCAGCCGGTACAGGACTGCGCTCGCCGAGCTCACTTTCAATTCGAAGCCTATCATCACTAACTTGACTATAATTGCTGGCGAGAACCTCCACGCTGCCAAGGCAATTGCCGCCACTGTCTGCGCAAACATTCTCGAGGTGAACCCAGTTTTTTTACGATTCTTTTGGGTGTGGCGCCAATTTTTGCTTGAATTGAATTGTACGGAATTTTGGCATAGAAAAGGAAAAAAAAAAAAAAAAAGTGGATCGAAGAAAAACTACATGGTAATGCAGCTAGAGTAGCGTTTCGTCGAAAGTAAAGATAGTTATATTGTATGTGTAACTTGGTGTTAATGGAATGCTTATGGTTTTGAATTAATGCCCGAGTCTTTTGTGGATAAAGTGCTTGACTTGGATGCGCCATGTGGGATGTTTATGTTGCTCACAAAGTGGTGGTATGATTTCAAAATCAACGCAATCTAACTTGCTGATTATTCCTTCTTTTTTCTTCCCTTCTCCTTTCCCAAATATGTGTGAGCGATATTGATGTGCATTTCTAAGCTTTGCATCCAGTGCGCGAGGTAATATTTCCTATTATTATAGTTCGCAAAAAAATATCAATGAAAGTAATCCACAAGGCACAATCGGTGTTACCGTGTATATATGCGTTATAACGGTTGGACGATATCAGACTGATGTATGGTATCGTTGTTTCAGTCAAGGCTTTGGTGGGCAATCGAATGTGATGGGGGTTTGCAAGTTGTCTCCCGTGTGATTTTCTTTAATTCCACTAGTTATATACGGCTTCCATTTTATGATGTTTTGGTTGCCTGTACCAACTCTTAAATCAATGTCCCTGTTGTCTCTATATTATAAGTGCATGAGATAGAGTGAACGGTGAACAGCTTTACGGGAACTTTATTACAAGATTGTATGCAAATAGGCCGCATTCTGCAAGAACATAGTTAGTGCTGAGTATGGGTTCTACCAGCTTTGGAACCAAATCATTATGTTCCATCCTTATGATTTGTGGTATACTCCCTGTGTACTTGTTCTAATATAATTTTATTCTACTTTAAAAAAAATGGTTTGTGCACGTAATAATGCCTTGTGGCATTCTGCCAATTTTATTTTATGATATATTTATTCTATAATGTTGCAGCATTGCTTCATAACTGTATAATCATTACAGCTGAAACAGACAATTTTGTCACATTTTAGGTCTTGCTTTCATAGTGTCAGTTGTGTTCCCTTTCTTGATTATGGGTATTAGATCTCACTACATGTAGCTGTTCTATGGAATCAGGACGTCATGTCCAATGCAAGAGATTTTATTTTGTCACAGGTTCAATTATTCTCAATGCAGCATCACTCTTTGGCTAGCATTAATTCTGTTATATGCAGTATTTTTGTCAAGGAAATATGGATTATAGAGGGTAATAATATTAGACATGTACAAAACTTTCATTATAAAAGAAATTATCATTCCAATGAGGATCTACTTGGATTTGTGGGTGTTTCATATTTGCATTTGTATTCAGTTTATTATGAAGATCAAATCACTATGGAACCTATACACTGGAGTCATGTTCGAGCCTATGATATATATATATATATTCCATCATGAAGCATATAACAATACATAACAAAATAAAGCAATTGCATAAAGATGGTCAGGTTTAGAGTTTGCATTTGAGCAATTAGTGCAGAAGCCAACACATAATAAAGTTTTAACATGTTATACCCAGTTACAACCTTCTCTATCAGGATGAGGATGTTGCTTCAGAAGCAAGGTGATGTGGGAGTGGACGGGAAAGGGGTGCATGGGTGCTTGAATATTGAGTGATTGAGCTGGTAGAAATAGGATTTCTTTCTCCTTATGATAACTAGTTTGGAATGGGATGGCTGGTTCTTAGAAAGTGCAGAGATAATGGGAAACATTGCAAGACATATCAAATGAAGTTACTTCCACGAAGAATGTGTTATTTGAAAAATTGCTTTTGTGGTAGGGATAAGAAATAATTGTTGACATGGTAAAGCAGTATGGGAGGCAAAAGATAGTTGGGACACTTCACAGGATTTGGTATTGGAAATTTTTCTTACGTGAAATGGTGTTCGCTAAGAATTGCATGATCCTGATTTTCGGTGAGAGTTGAAAGGTTTGATTGTTTCTTCTTTTGCCCTTATAGGCCTCGTTATTATTGAATCTTTTTAGTTATTTGGTTAATTTGTTGATACTGAAGTGTTGAACTCCCATCATAGCTGCCTCCGTGGTTTTGGGGAACACTTGTTTTATGAAGATGATGGTACCCACTGCATGTTGTTTGCTGGTCTTATTTTTTCTCGGCTTTAGTGGACTCAAATAACCAGATTTGAAGCATCTTTCCTTGCCCCTTTTTGGGTGCTGGAGTTTCTGGTTTTTAGACCCTCGCATGTTTACTCTCTTATGTGTTGAAAGGAACTTGTTTGGTATATTGTAACTAACTATTATTAAAAATTGCAGGTTCCCAGTGAGCAAAAGCTGCCTTCACTCTATCTTTTAGACAGTATTGTAAAGAATATTGGGAGGGATTACATAAAGTACTTTGGCGCTAGACTACCTGAGGTCAGATTTTTATCTTGTGCGTAGCTTTTCTCAATGGAGGTGCTTTTCTGGTTTCAGCATAGTCATTTAGGTATTGTGCTTATCACAAGCAATGAGAAAGAGATTGTTGTGATGTTTAGGCACTACTCAGAAAAGAACCATGGAATACTTTATGTTATGATGTTTTTATGTGAATTGTACATTTAAGGAAAGAGATTGCAACTGTTCTTACTTTTTTCATGCATTCATTCATTGATCATACATCTGCCTCCTACCAAGTAAAAAACAATTCTTCGTATGCATGATGTGGGAATCTTTGCTTGTTACTTTATATTTTCCAATTCTTATCTGCACTTTTAGGTTTTCTGCAAGGCATATGGGCAAGTAGATCCTGCTGTACATTCAAGTATGCGTCATCTTTTTGGAACTTGGAAAGGAGTCTTCCCTCCTCAGGCACTTCAGATGATTGAGAAAGAACTCGGTTTTACTCCCATAATCAATGTTTCTTCTTCAGTAGCTACTACAACATCTAAGCCAGATTCACAGTCTCAACGCCAACCACACAGCATTCATGTAAATCCGAAGTATTTAGAAAGGCAGCGGCTTCAGCAGTCCAACAGGGTATGTGGAATCATGTTTTAAGTTTAGAATTTGGAGTAATTATCCTAGTGTAGCAAAGCTTTTCTGAGGTATTTTGTCACTGAAATCATATGATCAAATGTTGAGTGGAACGTGGAAGAGAACCTACATTGAAATTTTGGGCATGCAATGTTGTGCTGGATAACATTTAACATGGTTATTATATCCCTTATCTGAATTTTAAGGATTGCATGTCCTGCTTCCATGCAAGCAGGTGGAATTTGTAGTTTGATGAAACTTGTCTGGATCCTTGAAATGCAAGTGATTACTTTCTCCATGATACTAGGGTTCCATCATAATGGTTGCTGTTGAACCTTGCTTTCAGCTTGTTCTATTATCTGCATTGTCAGTCTCATAAAAAATGTATTCATTACGCCCCATCAAAGTTTTGTTTATTGATGTATTGGTGGATATAGAAGTGGAAGCCAGTTTACTAGAAACACCTTTATTCAAGTAAATTTATTTTAGTAATATGACAACGGAATATATTTGTGACAATGTGACTTTCCCTTGCCTATGCTCACAAAGATATTTGTTTGTGTTCATTCTCACTATACCGCATAGCGCATCTACCAAATCATTTACCGGCTTTTGTTTCCCCCCTTTACTAATTAGCTGGAAGGAATAATGTTAGTATTTACCTGTTCCAGTAAGTCATGAAGGCCGAAAGAATGCCTGATGACTTGACTGGGCCTATAGTAGACTCAACCCTGGATACAGAGAGAGAGAGGATCCATAATGAGTGCTGGCCTTTCATGGGTAGATCTTTTTTTAAGAGTGCCTGTGGTGATTTTTTTAAGGTGTAAGTTTTCTCTTTTATGATTTCATGATATTGTATCCTTCATTACTTTGGTCGCAAATTTTGTAGAATGTTCAGCGAACAAATAGAGATGGACCAAGTGAACCTGTTCATGAGAAGAGCATTGGTGCTGCATTTGGAGACTATGAATACTCTTCCGATCTTTCAAGGAATTCAGGCTCAGGAACTGAAAGAACTGGCGGGAGGATGACTGAGCAAGGACAGGACAAACCCTGGTATGGAAATGTAGGAAGTGTTGCGGAGACAATCTCTAGCCAGAAGAATGGTTTTAATATCAAACAAGGATTGCCCAACTATCGAGCACCCAAATCTGCATATGCTGATGCGCAACTAAAGCCAACACAGAGTATTGCACATAGGAATAGCACTGTGATGTCTAGTAGCTGGAAGAATTCTGAAGAAGAGGAGTTCATGTGGGATGATATGAACTCCAAATCAACAGCTCATGGAGCATCCGATATTCCTATTGACCCAAGGAAAAATCATTCAGAAAAATTGGTAAGTTAGAAGAATTGTTCTTATCAAAAAAAAAAAAAAAGTCTGATGCCTATTGATGGTTTGATTTGAGTGCCAAATGGAAACAAAAAAAAGGTAAAAAGAGCAAAAATAAAAAACATGAATTTACTATTTACTTAGATGCAGATATTATGTATTTGCAGTTTTTTTTCCAAAGACTGAATCCTTTTACAGCCTCAGATTGCTATAAGAACTTCTATAAAGATCACTATTGCTTAACCACAAGTTCTTGCATGTATTTGCTATTGAGGGGCAAGCTGCCTTCTTTTCTAAAGAGCAATGCTGAACTTTGGACTGTCTATGACGTGTTGTGACTGGTTTTTTATGTGCAGGGGTTTGAATATCACCTTCAAAAACCACGCAGTTTAGATGATGTTGGGTCAAAGGTCAATAAGGAAGTTTCCACGGATTTTATATATAATGAACAGAAAGATTTTACTCCTTTTGGGAGCCGGACTTCGTCCTCCTGGCCGTTGGAAGAATCACAATCCTTTGATGGGCTGGTCCATACTTCAGGTCACTCAGAAGGCTTTGCTGCCACTCTCACACAGTCGTCAACAAGTGTAGCTTCTTCAATATCAAGAATAGGAGGTCATCAGCAGATGGGGGGACTTGGGGTTCTAAGAAATGCAGTGTCGGGTCCCACTGGAACAGTAGGACAGCAGCGGTTTCAGTCTCAGGGAGCAGCATCACCATCTGCTCAGTCACCCATGCACCAGCATCCTCAATCGCCTTCATTAGTAGTACGCCCTTCCCATCATCAGTTGCAAAATCTGGTCGAGCGGGAGCATCCACAAACTCTGTCCCTGCCTCGACCTAATTTAAAAGGAGCTCAATTTTTGGGCCGGCCGAACATGGGGCCTTCCAACCAATATGCTCAGGATTCATCACCTTTCCAGCATCCAAATGTGCTGCCAGGACCCTTGCAAAAGCTGCAGCCCCGAGGCTTAACGGCTTCTGCTTCATTGCCTTCTTTTCAACCAAGGCACCATGATGAGCAACAGTCAGACTTGATGATGTCTCAGCCTTCTAGTGAGATTCAAAAGCCAATCCTCCCTTCAGTCTCTGATACTGGGTCTGCCTCAACAGTGGGGAGTTCTGCATCAGACCATTCAGATCTTGCTGCAGAATCTTCAGGACAACCGAGCACAAGTAGTTTGTTAGCAGCTGTTATGAAGAGTGGAATTTTCTCTAACAATTCTATTACTGGTAGCCTACCTAATCTGGCTGTCCCAGACATTGGGCAAATGCTATCACACTCTGGTATTCAGCCTCCCTTGCCCAGTGGGCCTCCTCCAGTGCAAATTACATCCTCAGGGCCTGGTGTTGTGTCGGCAACTTCATTCGGTTCATCAAATAATAATGCACCAGTTCCTGCCAGTATATCCCAAAGAAATGCAGGACAACCACCTTTGCCATCTGGTCCACCGCCTTCATCACTTGCGGGTAGTGCGTCTGCTCCAATCTCAAGTGCTGTGAATAAGGCCTCAGATCCCATTTCAAACCTTTTGAGCTCATTAGTTGCAAAAGGTTTAATATCAGCTGCAAAGACTGAGGTGCCAACTCAAATCCCTAATCTATCACAAAAGAAGAGCCCAGGCACCATTGTGACTAGCTCTGTATCAGTTTCTTCTGTACCTGATTCTCCAGCCACCCATCTTCCGACGACAAGGGATGGGGTATCCTTGCCGGAACCTGCCAATCAAAGTTCTCCCATGATGCCTCAATCCATCCCAAAAGAAATCGAAAACCTCATAGGTTTCAAATTCAGGCCAGATGTAATTCGAGAATTCCATCCATCTGTGATCAACGGGCTATTTGATGACCTTCCACTTCGGTGCAGTATTTGTGGTATTCGACTGAAGCTTCAAGAATCTCTAGATAGACACTTGGATTGGCATGCTCAGAGAAAGCCTGAACCTAATGGGTTAATTAGCACATCAAGGAGATGGTATACAAACTTAAGTGACTGTGTTGCTGGGAAGGCAGGACTTGCATCTGACATTGAGTCTGCTGACTCAGCCTATGAGTCTAGTGAGACCCTGGTCAAGGGTGAGCGCTTGGTTCCTGCAGATGAAACTCAATGTGCCTGTGTTTTGTGTGGAGAGTTGTTTGAAGATTTTTACTGCCAAGAAAGGGATGAATGGATGTTCAAAGGAGCGGTGTATATGACCATCTCATCTTGTGCTGGCGAGATAGAAATTTCAAACGACAATGCAGCTAAGGGTCTCATTGTGCATGCAAATTGTATTTCAGAAAGTTCAATTCATGACTTGGGACTGGCTAGTGGTATTAAAATGGTAAGGTTTGATATTTAACAAGGATGTCTTGTGCTGACATCGGGAAGGATCAGTCCCACCATTGTTCCTACTTTTAAAAATTTTTGGAGTCTTTGCTGTATTGTGTTTCTACTTCGTGGAAGGATGTGACTGATTAGATTTTCTGATCCGGCACTTCGGCACTTGAGATGTGTGCAAGTGGTGGGCCTGGTCCTCATATTATGCATGCTGGTTCTTACAATGGTTGAAATGATTTTTAGGTTCTGTGAACTACTACATTTTTTGTTTTCCATGACTACCATTAAATTTGAAGAATCCCTTTCCCCTTCCCCCTTTCCTCATTTTTATGGTCCACTCTCAAACTAACATGTGTTTCACGCAAAATTATTAGAACTTACACCTGCATCTCCCAACTATCATTTGTTTGATTCTAACCTTTAAGATATGAGAAGGCAAGTGACGTGGCAAGATCTTGACCCCCATATCTCAATGGAGGGTGAAATTTGGCAGTTGACCCTAGTAGGGTGCAGTCAGTGCAGTGTATCAGTTTTTAATAATTCGGGGCACTGATTGTAAAGTACTTTTAAAGTTTTGAGGGTGGAAAATGTATTTGTCTCCTACTGTTATTTGTTGCATTGCAAATGAATAGCCCACTCTGATGTATGTTTGATGGTACTTCTTATCTTTTGACAGGAGTAGGATGTATAAATGCTTCGAGGCAAGTTAGAGCCTTCCATAAGCCAGATTCTTTTAGCAGACGCTGACCATGGAAATCCAGGTGTACTATACATATAGCTTAAACGTGCAGGGTCCTTGCACGATAATTTTGTTGTGCCTCAAAATGGTGCTCAGGGCTCTTCATTTTGTTGTTCCTGCTCACATTTCTTCTACATATTTTTTTTTCCTATTTTCTTTTTCCCGTTTAATTCAGTTTGCAAGAAATACATATAATTGGCAGTTAGTGCATTGCACCTCAACTTTATTCACTAATGTGGTTGATGTGTTGGTCTATCATCTGTTTCTGATTTCCTCAAGCGGCAGGCTCTTCACACCAGAATCTGATGGTAGCAACACAAGGAAATGCTCATTTTGACCCATGCCCTTTCAATCTCAGCAATCAGAGATGTTCTGTATCATTAAAATAGTAAAGAAGTTGGTCTTTCTTTTCCTCTTCGGTGTGGTTTTGAGCGTCATTTCTTGAATCATGTGGTTTCTGGGACAGTAATGGATCGCTTTTTGTTAATTTGAAGTTAAAAAAAAAGATCTGTTACTTAACCAATTTCGAAAACAATTTTCTTAATTGACCTCTTGCGTTTTTACAGCTTGAATTGTTGTTGGATTGTTCTTACTTGGATGTTGGGTCTTTGGATTGCCCTCTTTTGGTGCTTTGGTCAACTTAGAATGAATATATTATGACCAGGTAGTTATCTTATGGTGTATATGAGAACCTCCTTTAGAGGGCTTTCAAGGTTTCGTTGTGATAATGGATTTTTTGTTTTTTTGTTTTTTTTTTTTTTGGGGGTGGGGTGCGGGGGAGAAAGATAATGGAATTGCTCTTACCAAGCATTCAAGTTCATATATATTCCTTTAAGAATTAGTAATTTGGATCCTTAATCACCTCCAGATTGGATGATGATCATGGCTGCTGTCACTTTAGTTGAGATATGACCCTTTGATCACTTCGACAACCCCAGCGTACCAACTGTTTAGATAAGATTTTATTCATCTGATGCCTTTTTTTTCGTAATATTCTTCATCTGATGGCTGGTTATGGTGTTATGCCACGAGTTAGGGCTTTTTAATAGATTTACAGCCTCTTCCACCTAACGTTGCCATCAGCCACCACCATCTCCCGATTCAGAAATTTTAATATGATTTTCTTTTGAAGCTCGCGTGTAGCACGCAATTAGACTGGCTTCTCCCGTTTCTTAGAATCGACAAACTTATGTGCAAGTGTCGTTTACATGCAACATTTCCCCTTGATTAATAATAATAAGAATAATCTGATATGGTTGGAATATCTTGAGAGTCCGTGGTCTTGCAGCTCTGTCTCGTTCTTTATTAATATTGGGTTTAGAGATGTGCTAAACAACCAAACACAGCCTAAAATATCATTCGGCTGCACGCCAGGATTACACAAAATCAAGATGTTCGGTTTCGGTCATAAGAGGGGACTCTTTTGACTAATTTATCCCCTAATCATTAGGTCTGTGTCCGTCTTAACATCTTTATTTCTAATAATAAAAATGATCACTGAAATCAACCAGGTTACAAAATCAGGGTGTGGAGAAGCCCCGAGAATCATCCCAAGAAAATGAACACCAAATAAAGGAATAATAAGATAAAAAGGAGGGGAAAATGGGATGACATTGGGCAACGTAACGATTATATTCAATCGGACCATCTCACAGTCGAGGCGGCCGCTAAACTGAAGCATAAATATTATTCAATACAATAATATTTTGTCAAGAAAAGTTGATATGGTGATCCCTTGGAAACCAATAGTACTCATTATAACAATGATATTTTTGTCTAGAAAATTATATGTAGATTAATAGCCCTTTTTTATATCAATTTTCTAACACGAAGTGGTACGTACGACGTAGCTAGCTTTCTTGTTCTTCCAGGTCCCAAATTGATATGTTCTGCGCTCTCTCTCTCTCTCTCTCTCTTCGGTGGGAAGCCCTGATCATAACAATTGAGAAAGCTCATGTTCATCGTGCTGGTACTCATACAACTGGCATGGTTAATACCTCTCAAAATGGCAAACATAAGTTTAATATTTATTAATACAAGTCTAATTATCTGCTAATCATAAGCATACATAAGATAAACGTTTAGAAAAGCACATGACAACCAAATTAAATACAAACTTTGTTAACACACAAGTACAGTACTTGGGATGTAATTAGTTACACATATGCAGGGATTTCTTATAATCTAAATTAAAACTTCATTGGAGGATATATATATAGGCGCGCTAGCTGACCATGAAGTGCGCGTATAACTTAAATCATGCATGGGTTGTAATTACGGCTTACGGTGCTGGCCGCCCTGGGTGTAAATATAATCCAAGTGAGCCTCTGCAATCATCCTTCTATTCAAACATTCATCATCTTTGTCATCGCACTCCTCTAATCCCATCAGCTGCATATCAAAATTAGGCCAACCTTAATTTTGAGGAGCAAAAATATAACTTCTAATATTTGCACATCATGAGTACTGCATGATGAGATAGATAGAGGTATAAGTTAATTTACGTTGGAAATATCTTCCAAGTCTGTTAATGACCCAGCAACATGAGTACTAATCCCTTCAACCTTCAACACCTTTTCACCTGTAAATTAGAATAAATAAAACTCCTGAGCTTAAAAATCTAATAATTAAGATCATCATCATCATGATCATGTATGATCTGATCATGAAGAGGATCATATCGAAAACGTTGTGAACTAGAATTATAAGCTTTTAGCTATACCTCGTTTTGGTGTTAGGAGACGAGAAGATGCTAGAGAAGTGCAAAGAAGAAGAACAAAGATGATGAAGGAGACACGAAATTCTTGTGGCTTCATTGTTTCAGTACTAGTGTTGATGATGATCAGTAAATAAGTAGTGTGGAAGGATGGTTATAATTATGGGTATAAATAAGATGGAAAAAGGTGGGTAGGGCTCTGACCTAAGTCACATGGAGACCCAGAAGCAGGCAGTTACAAAACTGACTAAAATGGTTATTGGGTCCTACCCATTTCAATATATGCACCCGCTTTAATTAGGCATGCACAATTATATATAAATAATATATATATATTTATTATAAGAAAAATTGATATTTATGATACTTTAATTATAGCTAGAAGTCTATAAAAAAATCTAATTAAAAAGATTATTTATAATAAAAATAGTTAAACTATTTTAATCACAAATAACTATACTTGTAGTTAAAGTATAATTGTAATTAAAGTGTTATAAATATATATATATTTTTTTGTAGTGATCATTTCTTAATAATTTATACGATAAACGAGTACTACTACTTCCTATCACTTTTTAAAATATTTTACAACGTTGAACAGAAACTAAAGTGCGAGTTCGTCCGTGTCATTGCCGTGGTGGTCGGATGGAGTTCAAGGAATAAAAAATAAAAAATAAAAAATAAAATAAAAAGGAAAGGAAAGAACTAGAAGGATGATAAGTGAGAATATTGAGGACGACTTCCTCGTTCTTTCTAGTTTTGATAACCTTTCTGCTCTGCTAGAAAGCGAAAGAGAACAATTATGTACGGGATGGACTACTGCCATGGCCGACAGCTGTTTCCCATTCCCATATTTTAGTCACTGCCATTTTTCCACGAGCTCCACATTTGACAACTCATGAAGTAGTGTATCATTTCCCAATTTTAGTAGGTTTTTTTTTTTTTTTTGGAAGTAATGTTAGAAAATATTTATATTAGAGTGATGTTAGAGTGAATCCATACTCAACACACTCACACTCACATAGTACTGTTCACGTAAATAATGCTATGTGAGTGTGAGTGTGCTGAGTGTGGATTCACTTAATAATTATCCTTTATATTATCACATCTATTCTTACTTGAATAGTTACATGAATAGTATATATATATTATTTATGTGTGAGTAAATATAACGAGTATGAATGCTTCTAATCATCTTTAATTTTTTGAATGAAGATAATGATTTTATTAAATGATAAGATATTGTTAATGATATTAGACAGGTTGATCACTATTCTCTCTATTCTGAATAATAGAGTGGATATATAATATTTATTTAACTTGATTATATTATATTTTAAAAATATAATTATAAAAATTAATACTTATGATTATTATTATTATTATTTTTGAAAAAGAATTAGCATTATATATATATGTTTGATAGTGACTGATCTGTCCTCTGAAAACCGCATAATTATAACCTGACATTGGCCAATACAAAAATATAAGCACTACATAACCAGCGCCCAATTAACTGCAAAACCAACACAACAATATCAAATAAAAAAAACACTTAACAATTGTTAATAATAACGAATAGATGCCAATCCACCCAATCCATCTAAACAAATTATAACCTGCACGAGTCGTTCACACTGATCTGATTCTTGCGCCTCTTATGGCAAATATTATCCTAAAAACCTAGCTACCGGTAGCTTCATGCATGACTTTGATCAATCTCTGACTCATGATCAGATCAGGATCAATATTCATCATATGACAGATGAAAAAGCAAATGCCAGAATAATTTCGACACACTGCACAAAAAAAAAATATTTTTCAAAAGAAAAAAGCGGGGAGATATTATTAATAGGTAGTGATGATAAGGTTACTATATTCCTATTATATAGTTCATATTATAAAAAAATATATTTATAATAAATTATTTATTATTTGTGATTTTATTGTAATAGAAAATAATCAGTTTAACAGTATTAATAATATACTTATTAAAATAAATTATTTTTCTTGTAAAATAAAGGTAAGCTGAAATAGTAACTATTCGAGAAGTTTGAGTTTTTATAAGCACTCCCCGTGAATAAATAAAATATATATGATCTGCATCCTACCATGCATGCATTGATCATAACAAATAAAAAAAAAAAGGGCCTAAGTCCTACTTCGATGATCCCATACTTCATTGCTTGGTCTTGCCGTTCGATGAATTTATTCCAAAGTTTTGCCGTACTCTCGATAAGCTCTAGTTTGTCTGATCATGATCAGCTTGGAATTTCTCTTTAATTAATGAGGTTTTATTTTTAGTTGGTGAGTGGAACTTCCACTAATTTTGCGATGAAATGGAGAAGAAAAACCCTTGTTAATCTTTAATTAGCACCCACTTTTCGTTCTTCTTTTCTTCATCTATTGTCATCTGTGCATAACCATATAAATTTCTGCGAAATTTCTCTGCTCATTCCTTGTTTTCTGAATATATATATATATATATATATATATATATTTTCCCATTAACATGGTATCTTGTACCCAAACTTTGAATATTCTCACGTTAAAGAATTACTTTGTGCCCAAACATGGCAATCTAAAGTTGCTAATTTTCCAAGTCCACATGAGGGTCAATCGACTTTTGCTTAAATTACTTTAATTAATGTACTCAGTATGGGATAAGTCTCTTCCACAAATGATATGGGATAAGTCTCTTCCACAAAAAAAATGAGATAATCTCAACAATCTATTCCTTATACATCGACTCTAAGGTCGAAGGAGCAATAACTCATTTTCCCATGAACTACTAAACTTGAGATTGTTGGTAAATTCTGATATCAGTACTGTTGGATGGTCTTGAAACTAATGGCATGCATTGCGTTATAGTTGGAAGTTAAAGTTCTAAATTAAACCCCAGCCGATCACTTCAAAGAGGTGTTATTTGTGGTGATTTTGCATATATATTGTTTATGAATTCAAACAACAATTGAATTTAATGGACTAAACGACGACAATTGCATGTATTTTAAGAAAGTCGATAAAATATAATCTGGAAGCCTCATAGAACAACGTTGAGATGGCCGAGTTGGTCTAAGGCGCCAGATTAAGGTTCTGGTCCGAAAGGGCGTGGGTTCAAATCCCACTCTCAACATTCATCTTTTTGTTTTTGTTTTTGTTTTTAATATTTATTTTAATTCAACAATCGGTTATTGGGCCTTATTTTTGTACGTTTTCTTCCAGCCGACCCAAAATATTGAGAGAAACTTCTTCCCCCCACCCCCCCCCCCCCCCCCCCCCCCCAATTTTTTATTATTAATATTATTGTAGACTTTGATAAACATGATAATGTGAGTTGTATCTAATGAAGCTGCGAGCGTACACCAACTATAATGCAGTAATCTGTGGGTAATACTATTTGACTGTTAGGCCTAATGGGCCGGAAGTCGACAAAATCATGAGCCCATTAAGACAACCCACCATTGGCAGCAATGAAAAGTTAAAACTGGTACTATCTCTAAAAAAATTGAGGCATGCGATGAACGCAAGTCTAATTGAACTGGCCGTATTTATGATCTTTATCGACATATGGCACGTGGATGAAGTATATAAGAAAGAAAACGAATATTTCTGATCGAACTAATGACACGTATTTTTCTTCCTAAAACGTCGATATTGATTAAGATGGGCTATGATTGCTGGAAAATAGATGGGACATGAGATAATAAGAGTGATCATGCTAGCAACCCTAATTTTTAATAAAAAATTAATAGTAAGAGTTTTATTTTAATTCTGTGTATTAAATATTCATTTTATCAATTTAAAATAATTCAAAATCTTATTGAATAATATTTAAATTATGTAGAAATAAAAATTACTCTTAAGAGATCAAATTAAACTCTATATCTCTAATTATAGTCAGACACAAACTTATAAATTTCTTGATGGTCAGAATAAATAGTATTGGAAGGTTTAAGGATTCTCGCCTACAACATTAGAGTGCCTCTAACCATCAGAAGACACTTGTGAGGCAAATGTTGTTAGGGCGATCCTTCTCTTATAGTTAGATCAATTCTTCATCGATCATGTGGAGAAATATACGTTTCTCAATATAATCATTATTATTATTGTGGATTATAGAAAATCCAAGATCTAATAATTAATGCCATGTTAAAAATATTTAACATGTGGTATCAGAGCCTTAAGTTGTAGATTTTTTATAATCTCAATAATAAAATATATTTTCATATCATCCTACGGCGATAAAATAAAATGGTGGTTTTATATGTTTTGGTTTGCATTATCTGTTTCTCCCAACCCTTGCCGTGTTATCAGTTATGCATCCCCTTACTTAGATTTTATTTTCCTTCCTCTATATGTGTTGTGCAAAGTTGTTATTTACCTTTTAATTTAACACTGTGATGCCATAGGAAAGGAAGTTGAGGGGTGGAAAAAAATTATGAAAAGCCAATTGATGCGTGTCGAGTAGCCCATAAATTGTAGCTGCTGGTTGGGCTCCATATGTGGTAGCGTTGGCTCCACACGTTGGTGGCATTAAGGGTTGAGAAGCCCACTCGCCAACGTCTTTGTAACGGCGGCAGAGGGCTCCAAAGCCCACTGCCGTCGTGGTTCCCTGGGATGGACAAAAAAAAAAAGAAAAATGAAGCAACATAAAAGTGACCCACCGGTGGAAGGAGATCGGTACCTCCTCATCGTCGGCAACGTCTATGGCCGCAGCTTAAGGTTGCGGCATCTGATCCCTGAAGGAATTGGCAGCTATACCCATTGCTGTTGAAGGTAGAAGACAATAAAAAGTTTTGGTTTTGATGTGAGCCAGATCATGGGCTATGGCCCAATCAGGTTTAATCGAAAAGTAAAATAGGCTTATGGCAAGTAGCCTAGCCCTTTAATAGAGAGAAAAAAAAATAGGAAAATGGGGTAATCGGGCCTGAACTTAAGGCCCGACTTGGGTCAACTAAGCTTGACCAATTATGATCTGGGTCCTGACCCGACCCGACTTGTTTCCGACCCAACCCAACCCAAATTAAATAATATTATTTTAATATTATAATATTATTTTAAAAAAAGAATTTAATTAAAGTTTTATCATATGCATATCTTAATGTTATATGTATTCATTTAAATTATGTACATATATGTATGAAATGTTTATTTAATTTATATACACGTTATTATTGTGATTTTCTTGTAAAATCAATTTTAGTTTGAACATGAATTTTTTTTTTTTTATGAATTTTTTTTGTGGGAGTGTGAATATGTGTAAATTAAGGCGGTTCTGTTTAAGAGATTGAGAATTCTAAGTGTGTCTGTTGTGACCCTCTAATCTTTCCTGTGAACTTTGAAGTTCTGTCTAGGAAAGAATAATTTTTCTTGGAAACTTACCTAGTAAGTATTATTCATACCTGTTGTAAAATTCATCAAACCTTTTATTTTATGCATATTATTGTTATCCACATTTGTATGCATATTATTATTGTGAACTGTTTATTTTGGCTCTTATTGACATGTCATGTATATCCAATGTGAGATAAATGATTTACATCAAAATCAAGAAAATATTAGTTGCGTAAAGGTACAGAATTTTCTTGATTTTAGTGACAAGTCATTAAACCTATAGTAAGGTGGATATGATGGAGGGAACACCTGGTGTGTCAAGATTTACTTTCAAATGAGAGTTTTGATGACATTACTAGTTTATCTATCAAAAGTAAGGTTGGAGGGAACACTTTGTATGTCAGAGTTTACTTCTAAAGGAGAATTCTGATGATACAGCTAGTTCATTCACATAATTTAATACTGGATGGAACACCTTATGTGTCAAGATCTACTCCCAAAAGAGGGTTTTAATGATACTACTAGTTATTTTATAATTATTTAAATTCTGATTATTATTTATAAGTGTCTAACTCAAAGCATAATGTTATAAAATTTTCTTATAGTAAGCGTACCCACATCACTACACTCACAGATTTCATTTGTTCCTGTTTGAATGACTCCAATTTTTCTGAATGGATTGAGAGAGTTAGGTTCACCTTAGGAGTTCTTGATTTAGGCTCATCTCTTATGAGTCCAAAACCATCACCTATCACTGAAACCAACACCAATGATCAGAAAGAATCTTTTAAATAGTAGGAGAGATCAAATAGGTTGAGTTTAATGTTTATGAAAATGACCATAGCCGAAAATATCAAAAATTCACTCCCTAGTACTGAGGAAGCCTAAACCTTTTTGAAAAATGTTGAGGAGAGGTTTAAATCCGCTGATAAGTTTTTAGCAGGAACACTGATGGCTAGACTCACCACCATAAAATATGATGGTGCTAAAGGAATGCAAAAACATATCCTTGAAATGATCAATATTGCTATCATATTGCAAACCTTAGAATGAAAGTAGATGAATATTTCGTTGTTCAGTTTATTCTGAACTCATTGCCACCTCAGTATAGTCCATTCTAGATGTATTACAATGCTATAAAAGATAAATGAAACATGAATGAGTTGTCAAGTATGGTAGTTCAAGAGGAAGCAAGACTGAAACAACAAGGATATCACTCTGTCAATTTTGTGAATAAAGAAGCTGGAAAGAAAAAGCACTATTAAGGTAAAAAGAAACGAACTGGACCACTGAAAGGAAAGCAACCTATGAAATCTAATCAGGTTTAGAACAATAGTGGCAAATGCTACTTTTGTAGGGAATATGGACCAAAGTTTTGAATCTCGTTCCGGTGATCATTCCGGTTGAGGCACTGGAACGGAATATTTCGGTACCGGTCTGTTTTAGTATGTCGTTTCGGGATTAATTATATATATAAACTAATAACTAATAGAATAAAGACACATATATATATAAGTGTGTATCATATATATGTATACATATGAGAAGAATTGAAGATTTATTAAATGATTGTAAGTTGAAAAAATACAAATTTGAGTTGAGATACAAAAATAAATAAATAGATAAAATATTAAAAATAATGATATTTAAAAAAAGACGTATTTAAAATTACAAAGTATATAAATATATTTTATATTCTAAAATTAATTAAATACCATCTAAATTTAAAATTAAAAAAAAATATCATTCAAATACAAAAAAATTATAAAATAATTTAAACCAGAATAGGAACCGGAACGGCCGGAATTTGATCAGAACGGGCCAGAATTTGGATCGGAACGGAATAAGGAGGTATAGTATTCCGATTGAGGCACCGGAACTGAACATTCAGGCTGTTCTGGCCGGAATAGAACGGAATTCAAAATTATGATATGAACACATGAAAGCTGAGTGTTCAAAACGTAAGGTTTGGTTAGAAAAGAAGGGTAAGCTACGTACCTTTGTATGTCTTGAATCAAACCTTGTAAATGTTCTTACTAATTCTTGGTGGCTAGATTCAGGTGCTAATGTTCATGTTTCTATAACCATGCAGGGATACCTTACAAGCCAAATACCAAATCCCAATGAGCGTTTTATTTTTATGGGAAACGAAAATAAGGCTGAAGTTTTAGTCATAAGGATTTTTCGTTTAGTTTTAAGTATCGGTCATTGTTTAGACCTTTATAACACAGTATTTGTGCCTTCTGTGAGGCGTAATTTAATTTCCCTTTCTAGACTTGATACTGATTGTTATTCTTTTTCGTTCTATAATGGTAGTTTCAATTTGTTTAAAAATAGTTTATCTATTGGTTCTGGGTTTCTTTTCGATGGTCTTTATCAACTTTGCCTTGATAATACATTTATTAAAAATAACTATACCCAACGCCATGAAACATGTATTGGAATGAAAAGAAATATGATGAATGAAAACTCATATGACTTGTGCCATAAAAGGTTGGAGCATATCTCCAAACAAAGGTTACAGATATTAGTAAAAGAAGAGATTTTTCTGTACCTTGATTTTACTGATTTTGAAGTATGTGTGGATTGCATAAAAGGAAAGCAAACCAAACATACTAAAAAAGACGCCATAAGAAGTAAATAACTTCTTGAAATAATTCATATAGATATATGTGGACCATTTTCCATAGAATATTTTGGTAGAGAAAAATATTTCATCACCTTTATAGATGATTTTTCACGTTTTGAATATATCTATTTGTTATATGAGAAATCTCAAACTATATTGGTACTTGAAGTATTTCTCATAGAAGTGGAAAGACAGTTAGATAAAAAAGTGAAAATCATTAGGTCGGATAGAGGTCAAGAATACCATGGAAAGTATGATGAATCGGGCCGTAATCGAGCCTATTCGCCAAACTTCTTGAATAGCATGGCATTGTTGCACAGTATACAATACCTGAGACGCCACAGCAGAACGAAATTGTTGAAATACGTAATCGGATCTTATTGGATATGGTCAGAAGTATGAGAAGTAATTCTACCTTACCCAAATTATTGTGGGGTGAAGCCATTAAGACGACAATGTATATCTTAAATCGAGTTTCCAGTAAGGCAGTTCCAAAAACTCCTTTCAAGTTATGGACTGGTAGGAAACTAAGTTTGAAATATATGCATGTTTGGGGTTGTCCAGCCGAAGCCAGACTTTACAACCCACATGAAAAGAAATTGGATTCTAGAATAGTAAACGGGTATTTTATTGGTTACCCAGAGAGATCCAAAGGATACAGATTTTACTGTCCTAATCACAGTTCGATAATAGTGTAAACAGGAAATGCCAAATTCATTGAACTTGGCGAGATCAGTGGAAAAATTGAATCTAGCGATGTGATCATTGAGGAAATACGGGTATATGTCCCTATACCTACATCCTCAGAAAAGATAATGGTTCATCTAATTGATCATCACGATGATATCGTGTAACACGTAAATGATCACCCATCTCAGAATGATAATATCATTGATGAACCAAGTTCGGAGTCACCAGAACAGATTATCTTGCACAGATTTCAGAGAAATCGGAGACCTGCCATTTCGACAGATTATGTGGTGTATCTCCAGGAATCTGAATTTGACATTGGGACAAGTAAAGATCCACTAACGTTTTCACAAGCTATACATGGAAGTGATTCTAGTAAATGGATCGATGCCATGAAAGAAGAGTTAAAATCCATGAATCAGAATCAAGTCTAGGATCTCGTTGAGTTGCCTGAAGGGAGTAAAAGAGTCGGGTGTAAACGGGTCTTTAAGACCAAACATGACTCAAAATGCAACATCGAACGACATAAGGCCAGACTTGTTGCTAAGGATTTTACTCAGAAAGAAAGGTATTGACTACAAAGAGACGTTTTCTCCAGTATCTAAAACGGACTTATTTAGAATCATTATGATATTGGTGGTTCATTATGATTTAGAGTTACATCAGATGGATGTGAAAATAGTTTTTCTAAATGAAAGTTTGGATGAAGTGGTCTACATGGAGCATCCAGAGGGCTTCTAAAAAAAGAGCAAAGATCACCTAGTGTGTAGACTTAAGAAATCGATATATGGGCTTAAACAAGTTTCCCGACAATGGTACTTAAAGTTCAATGATATCATTACTGCCTTTGGATTTAAAGAGAATATCGTTGATCGATGTATATACCTAAAGGTCAGTGGGAGTAAGTTCATAATTTTGATCCTGTATGTTGATGATATCTTATTGGCTAGTAGTGATTTTGGTTTACTTCATGAAACCAAGGGTTTTCTCTCTAAAAACTTTGAAATGAAACATATGAGTGAGGCATCATTTGTGATCGGAATCGAAATCTTTCGAGATTGAAAACAAGAACTGTTAGGATTGTCTCAGAAAAGTTACTTGGAAAGGGTTCTTAAGAAATTTGGTATGAAAAGTTGTTCATCACTAGATACTTCGATATCAAAAGGTGATAAGTTTAACCAATCATAGTGTCCTACAATTGAGTGGGAGCATAAAGAGATGATAAAAATTCCCTATACTTCGGTTGTGAGACGTTTGATATATGCACAGATTTGCACGAGACTGGATATTAATTCTGCAGTTGGTATGCTTTGGCGCTACTAGAATAACCCAGGGATGTCTCATTAGAAAGCAACAAAGAGGGTATTGCGATACTTGCAAGGAAATCCACTTCGGGTTATGTTTTCCTGTTGGCCAGTGAAGCGATCTCATGGAGAAGTATGAAGCAAACAATCACTGCTTCATCAATAATGGAGGCTGGGTTTGTGGCGTGCTTTGAGGCCATAGTGCATGGTTTATGGCTGAGGAACTTTATCTCAGAACTTGGGATTGTTGACTTTATAGTCAAGCTGCTGAGAATTTATTGTGATAATTCCTCTATAGGATTTTTCTCCAAGAATAATAGGTATTCTAAAGGTGCTAAGCACATAGCGCTCAAATACCTAAGCGTTAATGAAGAAGTATAGAAACAAACAGTGTCCATAGAACATATTAAGACTTCGCTTATAATAGCAGACCCCTTGACAAATGGTCTAATAGTGAAACAGTTTAAAAAACATATTAACAGTATGGGTCTTATGATGTAAACATGTTATTGAGCTCGTGAATGTTATGATTCTATTTTGACACTTAATGATATCAATTATGATTATTTTATTTCTGTTTTCTTGTCTTTTCATTTTATATATACATTGAATGATGTAGATGAATGAAGACAAATTAATGTCTATAATAGACATGAATTGAAACCCAAAGACATTCAATATTAGTTTTGACTATTCCAATTAAAGATTGTGCGTTAAATTGGTTATTGGTGTTGTGGTACATGGAAGGGAATCTGTTGAATATATAACAGAGGACCGCCATGACTCGCATTGGTAGTTAACTTGACATTGATATTATGGAACTTATAAAATGTATTTTGAAATATGAAAAGTTCAGAAAATAAATTTGCACAATATGATTAATTTCCTGTGATAAGCTTATAAACGAACGTATTATTTTATGGGCTTATGGGTCAAGTGAGAGAATGTAAGAGTTTTATTTTAATTCTGTGTCCTACACACCCATCTTATCAATTTGAAATAGTTCAAAAATCTTATTGGATAATATTTGAGTTATGAAGGAATAAGAATTATTTCTAAGAGATAAGATTAAACTTTATATTTCTAATTATAGTTAGACACAAATTCATAGATTTCTTGATGGTCGGAAGTCTATAAATAGTATTGGGATGTTCAAGGGTTCTCACCTACAACATTAGAGTGTCTCTATCCATCAGGAGACACTTGTGAGGCAAACGTTACTAGGACGATCATTCTCTCATAGTCAGATCAATTCTTCATTAATCAGATAGAAAAAAAAGTACGTTTATCAATATAATCATTATTATTATAGTGAATTATAAAAAATTCAAGATCTAATAATTAATGTCACGTTAAAAATATTTAACATTAATATCACATCGGGAGTAAAACTTTTTTCTTATTTGATAAGCATCAGGAATAAAACTTTAATTTACTGTGAGATATGTGAAGTCCGGCCAGCTGGAGATATTTAAATGTCCTTTCCTAATTCCTCGGTTGTAATTCAAGTAAATGTTATAAATAGATAAATAATATATATTATAATATGTATATATGGGCATTCTGTACGTTAATGTGGCTTTACATCATGACCAACCGGTTTGTTTGAGTACGCGATCGAGCCTAGCTACAATATGATCAGCTCGCCTCAAATTTGGTTAGCATGCAGGATAATAATTCATTACAAGAAAAACTATGCTTATAATTAATTAATGATAATTAAAATGTTTATTTACGATAAAAATAATACATTTTATAACTGCTTTAATTTGATGGGCTTGCTCTATCCGTCTTTGAAAGAGATCACGAGAAGAAGAAGTACTACTTTAATGATCAGGATTAGGTTATATTTAGTAATATTTAGATTAGAATATGATAATATCATTACTATCAGACTTAAATCATTTTTTTAAGCGGGAGCATCGATCAATTGAATATGCATGCATGGAACAATAATATATATATATATATATATATAATTGAACTAATATATAAGGTGGACACATATTATAACATGCACATGAGGTAGACTATATTATGTATATAAATAATTATATAATAAGGACAAGTTGCTACTATTTGTATATCATGATCAAGAATTATATAAATACATATATATAATTTGATTTACTAGCCATGATTAATACTCTAATTTATATAATTACAGACAATCACGGGTTCGGTTAATCTTTGAGGAGATATTATATATCTTGATAATTAAATGATCATATATAAGATATTTCATATGAAAAATTATGGGGAGTATCCACACTCAGGATACTCCCCCTCACATGAACAGTGCATGACACTGTTCACGCACTGTTCATGTGAGAGGGAGTATCCTGAGCGTAGATACTCCCTAG
This sequence comes from Platycarya strobilacea, assembly GCA_036898215.1. Taxonomy (NCBI): domain Eukaryota; kingdom Viridiplantae; phylum Streptophyta; class Magnoliopsida; order Fagales; family Juglandaceae; genus Platycarya; species Platycarya strobilacea. The sequence continues at coordinate 742,822 of CM072548.1, forward strand.
AATTGCTCATTTCATATACGTCCAGAAGGAAAGTGACGAGTTGGATTATTATTTCTCTTATTAATTATCAACCGGTCTTGCTAATTACGTCAGCAACTTAGACTTCGACCTACCCGTTTTTGCAACTATATTTATTTGATTTCCTTTTGAGGCACCATTATTCAGATCTCTATCTCCATCGAAATAGTAAAGAGAGGCACAAATATTTTTTTCCATATTTTTAGGGATCGAGGATTCGAGAGTAGGGTGCCATGATCATGACTCATGAGCGCCTCCCGGCTCTAAGAAGGGAAAAGAAGAGAAGCGCCGCCCCGGAGAGGGGGGGGGGGGGGGGGGACCGTACGTAATAAATGACCAAATAATAATTACAAGTACTATCAGCACAGAGTTTACAAACTACGTGAAGGATATGTATGAGTACTTTAATATTAGAAATGCAGACAGGTGCTAGCTCAAGGTCAACTAACGTGCACCCTGTCCGTTGATAAAGATGAGCTAGTATAAATGATAGCCTTAAATTGTCCCACGTTCTCTTCACATTCTCAACTCTTCAATAAATGTGTTACTCTAATGTCAATCTAGCTCGCTTCCACTTGTTCCAAGAACTACTCCAATCCATGGCGCACACTACATATATGTTGCTGTTTATAACTGATCATATATTTTCCCAGCAGCTTTTTCTTCGTTTTTAAAAATAATTATAAGTACTTGAATGGCCTGAAACTGCATTTTTGTCATATAATTACCTCCTCTCTTTATTAATTAATGTAATGCCAGGTCCGATTTCGGGTGGTTAGTACGTATAAGTTTCTATTTTCTAGAATCAAATTTTCAATCATATCTGATAGAATAATTCTCTTTCTATTCTATATTTGAAGGATTGTACTGTAGTTTACATAAAAAATACTATTATTTTATAATTAAATAAAATAAATTTCTAAAATTTCTAAATTTTTTTATCTGTAAATAAAAATATTTTAATTAATTTCATTTAGAAATAAGAATTTATTTATTTATTTATTATTTAGATTATAAAGAAGTCTATTTTTTTTAGACTATATGTAAGATTGTCCTATCTATATATGTAATTAACGGTCTCTTCAGTTCTTTTCCGAAATCTATTGACTATATATATATATATATATATATATATTATGATATAGTTTTGGAAACCAACGTGCAAATGAAATTATTAATAATTAATACAAATTTCAACGATCTCGCGCAGCCACTTACTGTTTTCTTCTTATTTTTAGTAATCTATTATTTAGTTAACATACATCGAAAAAGCTTATACTCAAATATACCGGTGGGGTATGGTCAATACATGTGACTGCAACTTGCAATAGTGAAAAGGTTTCATTCTTATAAAATGGATATTACATGGATCATTCTCTTTCCGAGATAACACAAGTACATCAATATCTCCTATATTCTCAAAGAGTAGTGCTATATGTTTCTACTTACATTTTTATTTACAAAATTCATTTAATTAATTTTTTATTCACTATATATTATTGGAAAATCTGTTCACTATATATGATTAGAAATCAACGTGCAAATGAAATCATTACTAACTAATACAAATTTCAACAACCTCGTGCAGCCTTAAGATCACTTTTTTGTTTTTGTTTTTATAAGCACTTACTGTTTTTTTTTTTAATTTTTGGTAATCTATTATTTAAAAAAATAATTTTCGTAAAAATTTTTGCATAATAATTACAGAAAAATTAAGTTATAATTCATCTCTAATAAATATACAACAATATCTCGTATTATCCCAAAACTCATTATTCTTATATATTAGTCTATTGCATTTAAATCGTTTACTTTTGGTTCATAATTCAACTAGCCCTGCCTGCTAGCCGCTATATATCTACCTAATGAAAATGAATCGTTATATCGAGATGCGTCTCGATATTATGCACACTATTCGTCGCCGTTTCTGAAAATTGATCCTCACTCAACCTGTGCATTATATCTCCATTTCTAGCGATGAACGCACTCGCCAAATCGGTGACTCGTCTACGTGAAACTCAGCTCCGTCTTTTCACCGCCTATATTCTCTTCACGTCCATATGGACGCATATTAGCGCTGGAGCCACCGCCCAGGGGCTTCCCCGAGGCTTCAAAGCCACCCCAGACCCTAAGGTGTCGTCCTTTCAACCTCTCCTTAGCGATTCAACAGGCAATTTTTCACTCGCTTTCCTTCGAGTCAACAAGACCCAACTCGCCCTCGCCGTTCTCCACCTACCGTCCTCAGAATCACTCTGGCTCGCCAACCTATCTAAGCTAGCTAGCTGGTCAGATACCACGCAGCTCTTCTTCAATGGCAGTCTCGTTATTTCAGATCCTCACTCGAATGTGTTTTGGTCTACTCGGACCGACGGTGACCTTGTCGCGCTTCTCAACTCCTCGAATCTCCAAATTATACAAAAGCTCGACGACCATCCCTCTGTTATCTGGCAAAGTTTTGACTTTCCCACTGATACCCTCGTCGAGACCCAAAATTTGACAGCCATCATGTCTCTGATTTCATCGAATGGGCTTTACTCCATGCGCTTAGGTAACGATTTTTGGGGCTTATACGCGAACTTTGGATCGAACTCTGATCAGATATACTGCAAACACACAGCGATGGAGGCCAAAGCAGAGGTAGTCGAAGGTCAAGGACCGATTTACGCCCAAGTAAACACAGACGGATATCTGGGCATGTATCAAAATGGAAGCAAACCAGTGGACATACAACCCTTCAACAGCTTCCACAGACCCATCAATGGATTCCTCCGGCTCCGGTTAGAACCGGACGGGAACCTCAAAGGATATTACTGGGACGGATCCGCGTGGGCCTTGGACTACCAGGCGATCACGGACCCATGCGAGCTCCCGAGTCCGTGCGGTTCGTACGGTTTGTGTAGACCTGGGTATGGTTGCTCATGTTTGGACAACCGAACGGCGTTTGACTCAGGTGAGAAGTGTTTTCCGTCGGAGACCGGTGACTTTTGCAGCGAAGAAGTAATCAAGGATAACTTTTGGGTACTGAGGAGGAACGGCGTGGAGCTGCCGTACAAGGAGCAAATGCCGTACGAAACGACATCCTCGGCTGGAGAGTGCGTGAGTCTCTGCGAGAACAACTGTAGCTGTTGGGGAGCAGTGTACAACAACGGGTCCGGGTATTGTTACATGGTGAGCTATCCGATTCAAACGTTGGTGGCCGCCGCAGATGAGAGTAAGGTGGGGTATTTCAAGGTGCGGGAAGGTGTAGGGAAGAAGAAACGGAACTCAGCCTTTCGAGTTGGGTATGTACTTGGGGGTCTGGCGGCGGTGGTCTTGATTAGTACCATCGGAATTTGGACGTACAAGATGTGGAGGAGGAAGACCCGGGCAGAGGAGGGTGAGGTGTCACCCGGCGCGTATAAGGATCTCGGGTCGGCAAGCTTCAGGTCCATCGAGATGTCCAATAGATGATGATGACGCATTGGATGACATTTTTTTTGCAGTTTGGAGGGTGTGGAAGTTTGACTGACAGTGATGATTTACTTTTTCACTTTACATTATCGGTCTTTGTCTTATCTTCCTTTTTCAAACTTTATTTTTGGTGTTGGCCCGTGGGGCCCGCCTACATAATTATCAACAGGATATATATTGTCTGTACGGTGATGTTTTTACCGTCCGTGAGTTTGTATAGGTTAGTGTGGCCAAGACGTGCCTCACCTGCCTATGTCTTCAGGGTTTTGTTTCACATATTCGCCAGCCAAAAATATTGTGAGCAACACATTCAGAATATTTATTTTTATATAAATAATAATATAAATAATAAATATTATTATTTATACGAAAGTGAATATTCTGAATATAGTTGCTTCTTAGCACTATTCTTTTTTATTTTATATAATTTTTAAGTAAGTAGTTTTAATAATTTTGTGATTAAAACTAAAATTACATAAAAAAAAAAACTGCAAACGGATCCATTGGAATTCATTGCACCGGCATGACTAGCACTCCCCATCAATTAATGGCGTTCAGATCTTTTCATTTTTCAAGCCCCCTCAATAGAATTGGTTCATTGAGCCCGTACAGTGATCATGGTGACTTTGGACAACCGCTTCATATCATTCTCTACTAATAATTGTAATATGTAGACCCAACACGAGCGCACAGTCCATGAACGTCAATCTTCCTTTTTTTTTTTTTTTTTTTTTCGTTTTGTTCTCTGAAGATCATTATGATATTAAAAGCCAAGAAAATTCATTACAAACCCAAGCAAACCCAACAAACATACATAGAAGAAAACACAAACACAAACTAATGAACATTAATCTTCAATTAATAAGATATATGGACTGGCTTTTGGTGTAGAAAGGCCAGCTGGGATCTGATCACGTCGTCTTGTGCTCTGATCTGGGATCCACATATCTTCAAAAGGATGACACGATTGGCAATATCTTCAAAACTTGTGGGAATTATAAATTAGAAGAAATGTGACTCAGACTCTGCAAGTCTCAACGACAACATAGTATATGCAATTTAAAAGGTCATCCTCTCAATCGTTGTCTCGTTTGATTTTGTATGTTTCCTCCGGTTTTCCAGTTAGAAGCCACCTACTGCTAAGTAGGCAAACTTCATCTCATAATATTTAAGTCATGTATGTGTGTGTAAATATATATATATATATATATATATATATATTATGTTGCCAACTTGTATGTTTTCTTTTTCTATTATTTTTGGGTACGTAATATATAGGTTAAAAGTACGTAGCTTGAGGAAATCTTTGACTAGTACTCTGCCTTTGCATTTTAATTTTGTTGGACATGAGATTCCCACTCTCTTTTATTTTGAAGAAAAATTTCATCATTCATTCATAAAAAGAAAAAAACATATACATTTATGGCTAGATAGATGCAAGTTTATCTCCATATCAACCATTTGAAACTCCACTAGTGCGTTATCAAACTAATCTAGACTTCACTGTTATTGACTCTCTATAGACAAACGTCTAAGAGATAATATTTTGCAGCCTAAAAGAGCCTTAACTTCACCGTTTATAGAAATAGACGATTCAATCTCTACGGACACAACCATCCAAGAGACAAACTCTTTTTTTTTTTTTTAACTATATGATAAGGAAAACAAGAATAAAAAATGATAAATTATAGTGGCTTGAAAAGTTGTTGTAAGAGATGGCGCGTGAGGATTATACGTAGTTATGAGCAGAACATGAGAATAATGCGTGATAATTTTTACAAAATCGCCACCATCCTTCAAATAATTTACAATCTAAAAATCTTGATCTTCATGCTACGCATATTTTTTGAGAGTTATCGAAAAATTATAGCCTATAAACCTAACTTTTTCGACCTTGAAGAAGAGATGGGGAGATCAATTAGGTTGTAAACGACTCCCACCTTCAGTCTCTCCTTGTTTTTGTTGTTTCATAAAATTACAAACCTCCGACAATAGTATCAAAATATTAAAGGAGCTAACCGTATTGTTCCACTTACTTTCGAATTTTAAATTTTAAGTACGTGTGCAGGAGATGAACTTTTGGTTCTCGTACCTTGATTTTTCTAAGAGTATGATTTGTTTCCACGGGTATATACTGGATTTGCAACGGATTCATCATCTTACTTGAGAAAATGTCAATTGGGCTTTTGCCCTTAGTTTTACACTTTTACTAGGAAAAAGATATCGATCTCTTCTTGGGTTGCGAAGGCCCATTACATTTTGCGTCACATTTTGCGTCGGGCCGAATTGGTTGTTGCGACACCTTCCTATAAGTTCTCGTTCCATCAATATTGGACCATTGGTAGATATAGCGGCCGGGACTGTTGTAGTTGTTGGGATGAGTACTTTGAATTAAAATACTGCTGGTTTTCTCATTAATGTACTGCCGTCGGCCGACTTTCATGTTACATTTCACGTAATAGCTAGGTAGGTAGGTTTATTTAATTAATTGCATCACTCACATCTAATGGATCATATATGCTACTGGCTAGGATCATGTTTTGTACTGCAAATAAGTCGTTTAGAGGTCTGTCTGCCTTTTGCCCTTTTGGATTACTAGATTATAAAGGCTTCCCAGGGAATGAAGAATAAATTAAAGATGTACTGCTACATACCTAAAAAGAATCATATAAATTAAATAATCTCACAAATTTATATAGTTTCATTTGGTTCATTAAATTTACTTTATAATAAAAATAATTTTATAATTTAACAAAGTACATCAAATTTCATCAATTCGTAAGATTGTACGTGTAATTTCTTCGTGACTAGAGTATTTATCTATTTCCATATGAAATGATCATGGTATAACCAACTACATGCACGCACGCTTTCTTCTAATTTAGAAAGTGAATTTATCGTGGGAATTAAGACTGAGTTCCGAAAGAAAAAGCATGTTTCCGCGTTGTTCGCCAGGACTCAGGAGTCTGCATAATTAGCTGGATATTTGTCTTTGGAAAATGGGAAAGTTTTATGCCTAATTATAAGATGCTTGACCACTTAAGGAAAGTGTCTGCCTTTGAGATCAACTAGGGAATATGGGTATAATATGAATGTAGAGTTTAAAGGTGAAGCCAGCCAAGCCAAGCTAATTGTCGCATAAAAAGGGATGCTTCCATCACCTTTGAGAAGGGAATATTATATTTAAGATGGAACTTTAGCAGAAGAAAAGAATATTCTTATCTTTCATATTCTGCAGTGCTGCACGATGCATATGTATGTATTATGTACGCTATATTTTGTAATTGGGGATTGTTTATCTTGTCGGTCAAGTCCCGACTCCCGTCCGATGGTAGAATATTCCGATGGTAGAATATTATGAATTCATTTGCATTTACATTTGCATTTGCATTTGAAACACTTCTATCTTCATATGCAAATTATAACTTGCAATATTTACTACTTTTGATCTCTAGCTGATAGAAAAAAGATCATGAGCTTTTGTAACTCCAATTAAGGATAATGAGAAGAGGGGTTCTACTCGTAGTATGGAAAACCCACATTCATCTCAACCCTCTCTTTAATTCGTGGGACCGACCATCCTTATCATCAATTCATAGTCATCACAATGTATCACATCAGCTCCACATACATGATATTTATTGAAACGTATAAAACTTGTTTGGCATAAATCTGCCACTTGCTTTTCATTCATTCCCTCCTTTTCCAGAGTAGTTTTCTTAAAAAAGAAAAAAAATCGATTACTTTTTTTGAAATTATCATAAATCTATGATTACTCCAACGAAAAGTAATTTAAAAAAAAAAAAACACACACACACACACATTTATCCAAAGTACTTTTCTTTAAAAAGAATCCATTAATTTCTTTGAAATTAACATAAATCTATGATTACTCCAACGAAAATGAATTTAAAAAAAAAAAAACATACACATTTATGCATTCATAGTATAGATTAGTGAAACTTTGTTTTATGTTAATATATTTACTTTGCACTAATTAAACAGAGGAAAAGGTCTTCTTAACAGCTTAATATATATGCTTTTGTTTTTTTTTTGTTTTAAATTTTAATAGGTTGGTTGAGTCCTTTTTAAGATATTTGCATTTTGGTTGTATTGAATATTTCTGTAATCACTGAGTGTCAAATTGTAATCATGGTATTGTTTCGTCAAGATATATTTCAATAAATTTGGAGAGATTCGGCCCTAACTCTATAAAAAAAAAATAAAAACAAAAACAAAAATAAAAACAATGAAATGGAAAAATAAAAATAGAAATGAATTTATACTTGGAAAAAATTCTAAAAATGAATATTTATGATAAATTATTTCTAATAAAAATAATTATTTATAGTTAAAATGAACTCATTTTAATAAAAAATAATTATTTTTATAAAAAATAACTGATTATAAAAAAATAATTTTATTATAATAACAAAAATATCCGTTCTTTTGTCGGTTTCACCCTCCAAAACTCTCAATTTTCTTCTACAGCAGAGCAAGGAACGTCCTTTTTTTTTTTTTTTCCTCTTTATCTTCTTCCTTCATTATCCCGTTCAGATTTTTCTCCAAAAATTAAATGGAAAAATAGAAAGCTAACTGCATTGCACACTTGAAAAAGAACATTGAAAGGAAGTAAATCCATTCTCTGTCACCTTCAGTCTTTTTCATTTTCTTCAACTAAAGGAAATTAGAAAGATCGCTGCAATCTCTCGTTCTCTCTCTCTCTCTCTCTCTCTCTCTCTCTCTCTCTCTTAACAAAAACACATCTTCAATCAGTTGTCATCTTCCTTTTAATTTCCTTTCTCCGATCTTGATCTCCACGATGAGAAGCGCCATAGCATCTTGTTACGGTGAAAGCGCCATAAAGATTTCCGATTCATATCGTTCAGCTGGCCCTTCAAACCAGCCACCTAACCTTTCTGCCAAACTCATCCCTTCAATCCCAAATACAATCACATGTATATACAAAGCCAAACTCTCAAATCAAAAGCAGCTCCTGATCACACTCACTTGGTGCAGCAACCTAATGGACCAAGGCTTCATTATTGACGTCGAAGATCACAATTACACGTCCTTCCCCTTCAAGTTGAATTCCAATTCTCACCGACTGCAAAATAATAAAGGCACAAAAACATTCGAATCTTGCAACTCAAAGATTGAGGTATTCTGGGATATTTCCGAAGCCAAGTATGGTGCTGGACCTGAGCCGATCGATGGGTTTTATGTCGTGGTTTTGGCCGATTCAGAGCTTGGTCTGCGCCTTGGAGACAAGGATATTGAAGAATTGGACGAGAAGAAAGACAAAACAGAAACCTCATACGCAAAGTTCTCATTGGTTTCTAGGAGTGAGCACTTCTCTGGGGATGCTGTTTATTCAACCAAGGCACGGTTCTGTGACAAAGGAACTCCTCATGACATCTTGATCAAGTGTGTTAGAGAAGAAGGATCAAAGAGCCCGGTATTATCTGTTTGCATTGACGATAAAGAGAGCTTTCAGGTGAAGCGATTAAAGTGGAATTTTAGAGGGAACCAAGCCATCTTTGTAGATGGATTGGTAGTAGATATGATGTGGGATGTTCATGATTGGTTCTTCAATTCAACATCTGGGTGCGTTGTTTTCATGTTTAGGACAAGGAATGGATTAATGGACAGCCGGCTATGGTTGGAGGAAAAGAATTGGGAACAGAAGGAACGAGAAAATTTTTCTTTGTTAATCTGTGCTTGTAAGAGTCCTGATTGATTCTTTGTCGGCAATTCTTATTTATTTTTTTTTAATTTTTTTTAAAAATTCTTCTCGTGAACGAGTTACTGTAAGTAATACAAACAGTACATACAAGGAAAACAAACAAAATAATTTCTTAATTATTGCAATGATTTTAAAATATGCCTTTAGTTGGGAATTAAGGGAAGAACTGTGGTGTGAGGTTATTATATATATATATATATATTGTTCTCATGAATTGTATAGATTAATTTTAAATCGTAGATGAAACATCTTTTTGAATGGATTCTAATTGCTGTTCTTGCTTCTCTATTCTAATTTTAAAATATGCCACCTTTTGTGGACCTGTTAAGAATACAAGGTACTGCACTTTGTGAGAGAAGTTACTGGACTTGTATTCCACACACCACTTATTTTTTAGAGTGATTGGCAGTAATTACTGTACTATTATACACCGCACACCTCCCTTATATGATTTTTTTATTATTATTTTTTTCCTTCAAACAGTCGAGCTGCACACCGGCTGCTCCCTTTTATTTTTCCTTATTTTTATCACTTATCATAATGACGTATCACCATTTATGTTCTTATTTATAGTTATTTGAATGAATTTACCGTGAAATAATAAATGTTTAATTAATATTGTGGTACTAACTCCATATCTCTGCTACTTCAACTATAAATTTAGGACGATAAATTAGAAACATTTACGCGTTTTTCACTAAATTGTCTTCTATTCAATTTGGTAGGAAATTAAAACGGAAGAATAGAAAACTAAGACTATAGATGAATTTGCTCTGTATCATTTATATACTGATTAAGCAATTTTAGGAAAATAGAGTTTTCCTTCTAAATATAATATCGAATAGAAGAAAATTTCAATCTCCCATCAATTGCTTTTTCTTTGCCTTGTTTTCCATCCTCCTTAAATCCACTTCTACCAAATGGACCGCGAGAAATTGCATTCAACCTAGGCCCGTAACTTCCGTCTGTTGATTCAAGTCCAGCCCAAGAAAAATCTTAACATGCATCTATTTTGGGTCTTAGTTGATGACCACCGTTGGGCTTTGGTACCAAGCCGATTGTTTCCGTCTGTCTTAATAGCCACATGCTGCATGCCCTATCTCGTCTTCTAGAGACTTGTTTGGAAGAGTAGAGACAAGTCTCTAAAAGAAGAGTCTAGAAGACTCTTCTAGAGACTTGTTTGGAAGAGTCTCTAGAAGACTTATTTGGAAGAGTTGCATTCAACCTAGAAGACTTGTTTGGAAGAGTCTCTAAAAGACGAGATGGGGCATGGGGCATGCAGCATGTGGCTTTTATTCACGTTTAGATAAAAAGAAAACTTATATTTAGATATGATTTGAATTCTGAGTTAAAATGAAATAAAAGTTAAATAAAATATTATAAAAAGAAATGCTTCGTAACAATACAAAATAATGCCATATCGAGTAGGATTGTTAATAATGCAATAATTAGCAAAGGGTGTGTATGGTTTTGGTTGAGTCTATAACTCAGAGTAGATATTGGGGGCCCAACATAATGTTAAAAAGAAAATGTTTTAAAAATTATAATTAAGTATTTTTAAATAGATGAGTTGCAAGGTACGCGTTAAAATGCTCGTGAACTTGAAAAACTGTTAAGAAAATCAAAAGACGTGGAAGAAACGGAAGAGGAAGGAAATGACACGAAAATATAGAAACAAATCCGATTACAAAAGGTCTTGAAAGTTGAAAGTTCAAAAATGAAGAAAGCCCCGAACCTAACCGGAGTCCGGAGGTGTATACAGGTGAGATACGCCTTTGAACTTCCAACTAACCCAAATGAGACTTCATTATCTGCGTCACACCTAATCCAGCCTCAGCCAGCGGTTTTCTTGTGAAACTTGAGTACCCCACCATTTTCCTTTTTACCCACTGTTTAATTGATTGTCAATTCTACCCTTACTCTCTCTATAGAACATTTCTTGAGCCCAAAGCTTAAGCCCAATTAAACCACCCCACCCCCACCCCAAAACGGACCAAAAAAAAAATAAAATAATAATAAAAAATGGAAGACAGAAAATAAAAAAGTGAAGGTTATGGTTAGTAATTAATTATTGTTACTAAATTTATTAGCTTAAACGAATTATTTTATAAAAAAACACTTTAGAAACTGATTAATAACATATTATAATAAAAATAAGTTCATGATATAATTTTTAAATTTCTTCCAAAAAAAAATCTCTTGTATAAATAAAGAGAAGGATAATTTTACTATACTCACTCTATTTGACATTTCTTTTTGATATCTCATGTATTTTAATTTTTTAAAATTATTTTTTTACTTAATGATTAAGAAAATGACTATTAGTATTTTGTTATTTTTTGATATTTTTTAAAATAATAAAAAAATGATGAAAAAAATAGAAAAAAAATTATTTTTGTTTTTTTTCACATTTTTAATGTAATTAATTATTTTATTTTTTTACTTAATGATTAAGAAAATAACTATTAGTATTTTGCTATTTTTTGATATTTTTAAATTTTTTTTAAAATAATAAAAAAAATGTTGATAAAAAAATAGATAAAAATTATTATTATTATTTTTTTTTTCACATTTTTAATGTATTTAATTATTTTTAAAAATATGAAAAAAATCAATAAATTAATAATTACTTTCTTAATTATTTAATACAATAAAAAATTACAAAAAAATTACAAAATTAAAAATATAAATAAGTAAATAAATAGAGGAGATATAATAACATTACTTCAAAGAAAAACATATGTACATATGGCGTTATGGGATCCAGTTGGGCCGTGGAAGCGAGTACTGCTCCACACAAAAACTGGCCCAAGGGTCAAAAAGTAAAACAAACAAACGAAAACAGCAACCTTATCGACAAGTGCTTGCGGAAAAAGCCGAACCTTGACGCGACAATATCGATGACACCCTTTCACGCTTATCTTTTCTTCCCTCGCCCAACATATAAACCTTAACCCCTGTACCTCTCAGCAACTTCTCTGCTTTCGCTTTCGCTTGATCCTTCCCCTCCCTCTCAAAAAACCTCTTTCAGTCTCCGTTTATTACAAAAATGTCGGCTTTCAAGAGCAAATACCAGGGTAATTACTCCTCACGTTTGTACTTTTTGTTTTGTGCATTTTCTGCCTATCGGTCGGCTCTGGTAGATCTAGATCACCCTTGTTGTTAGTTAATTATTAATAAAATTTCCGTTTGCTCGCGAAAGATCACCGTTGTTGTTAGTTAATACAAATATAGATATTTCAGATAGGGGGCTTTGGAACCGATCGTTGGCTGCTCTATCTCAGTGAAATCCAAAGTAGTCCCTAATCGCCCAAGATTCTGTTTTTTTTGTTTTTTTTCAAAAATTGATTTTAATTCATTTTTTTATATGGTACAGCTTATGGTTAGTATGTGATAAATCGAATATTAACTACGCGGAGCAGAGACGGATATGTTTTTTAGTTTATTTCTTAGTGTCTTAATTTAGTCGAGGGGGAATTGGGTCCCCGTCAGTATTTGCTTGTTCACATGTTCTTCAATCGCCCCAGCATCCCTTTTCGCTTGCCACACAGCTGCTGTGTGGTCCTCATGATAGAGGTGGGAGACCGCCCTCCCCTATGAAGGGGGAGAACACCCCCCTCGCGGCCTTCCTATGGCGAGGCTTGAGGCTGCTGCGGAGAATTCTCCCTACCTCGGTTGTGGCCTCCATGCTGTGAGAAAGAAGGGGATATTGCCTTTCTCTTGGCCTCCTCATGCAGATGGGGCGATAAGGGGGACATCTCTGCCTCCGGCTCATGGTTCCCTGCATGGAGGCAGCTATCGAGGGTGGGAACACGCCTGGTTGCGTCCCCATGTGGAGGACCCACACAAGTTAACTGTGATCGAGGGGAGGAGATATCCCTCCCTGGATCATTTCCTACCTGCTCTGAGATCTCTCTTACTTAGTAGCGGATGTTGTGCAAGGTGTACGTCCACCAGCAAGTGGCAACTATGTTTGTGGGGGTTGGGGGAGATTGTCCCCCTCACAGCCTTTTTGTGCGAAGGTACGTGGGTGGGTCCCTCTGTCCTAGCCCGGCCGTTTGGCCTCACCAAGGGTGAGGCTGAGTTTCTCTTTTGTCAATTAGTTTGTTTCTTTTTTTCATTTTTGTTCTTATTGCAATACGTGGATTGTCCCCATCAGTTATGTGACATGTGCCACATCAATTCTGTATTCAGTCTGTAAGGGCATGTTGCAAATCTGGTAGTAACCCAACAGAACTCTTTGAATCATGGGCTTATGGAAATATTGAAGAACCAATAGAATTGGTTTTTGAAATTGTGTTTAATTGTTTTTTTTTGTTATCTATTATGAGTTTGCTCCATAGATATATAAGGAATCTAAATAGTCATAATTCATACTATAATTCTTCTAGATGCTTGAACGAGTTTACCGGTTCATCAAAGAAAATGTTGGAAAGTTATCTGTACTGCATATAGGTAGTGTTTTAAATTTGTGACTGCCCAGTTACTATGTTGTACTTGATAATGGATGCTGGGACTTGGGAGTAGGTTATTAAGGCTCCGTTTGGATGCTATGTGTATCTCATATCATTTGTGAATAGTAGTGAAATATTTTGTAAATAGTAATGAAATAGTTTGTAAATAGTAGTGAAATAATAGTAAATTGTTTGCAAAATAGCAGTGAATTGCTTGTGAATGGTAGTGAATTTGTCTGAGAACAGCTTAGTTCCCAAACAGGCCCCAAGTCTAATAAAATTTAGCAGCTAACAACTTTAACGTCCTTTCTTTATTCTCTGAGGTTTATTTATACATTTATTTATGAATAATGTTAGATACAGTCTGAGGGTGTGCAAGCACCCCAGCTGAATATTTTTTTTATGTGGATTCCAAATTAACCTTTTTTTTAAAAGAGGTGTGCGAAGCTAGCACACCATATTCCTGCAAATATTGTTTCTCTTCATTTATTAAAAGGGTTGAAGTTGTAACGTGTTTTAAGTTTGTAATATGCAGTTGTTATCCTTTGCGCTCGTGTTGCCCCTTAAACATGAATCAGTTTTTTAACTTTGAAAAAAAATTCAAACTTGATATTTATTACTTTACTTATATTGAGCTCTTGTTCCGTATTTGTGGCGATTTCAATTTATTTCATTTGTCTTCACTGACAATGAAAGGATTATTTGTAATCTTCGCTTCTTTTCATCCATTAGTTTTCTTATTCTCATAAATTGTTATTAATGTTTTTTGAGTAACGACTACATTCTTCAGATGAGCTTATTGCTAATGCTGCATACATTGGCACCCCTGGAAAGGGTATCCTTGCTGCTGATGAGTCAACTGGCACAATTGGCAAGCGTCTTTCTAGCATCAATGTTGAGAATACTGAGGACAACAGGCGTGCCCTCCGTGAGCTTCTCTTCTGCACTCCTGGTGCCCTCCAATACCTTAGTGGAGTAATTCTCTTTGAGGAGACACTCTATCAGAAGACAGCTTCAGGTGTTGGGATCAACTCTAGCCCCGTTATTATGAATATGATAAATCATAATCTAGGTTTCTAATATTCAAAATTGTGTTTTTGTTCAACTTCCAGTTCTGATTACAATAATTGAAACTACTGTCATTAATGTTTCTTTCTTCTGAATATGATTCCGTAAACTATGCAGGTAAGCCCTTTGTTGAGGTTTTGAAGGAAGGCGGTGTTCTCCCGGGCATCAAGGTCGACATGGGCACTGTTGTGCTTCCGGGCACCAATGGGGAGACCACTACCCAGGGTCTTGATAACCTTGCACAGCGTTGCCAGAAGTATTATGAAGCTGGTGCTCGATTTGCCAAATGGCGTGCTGTGCTCACGATTGGACCAACCGAGCCATCTCAGCTGGCCATCAATGACAATGCCAATGGATTGGCCCGTTATGCTATCATCTGCCAGGAGAATGGACTTGTCCCCATTGTTGAGCCTGAGATCCTTGTCGATGGACCTCACGATATTGAAAAGTGTGCTGAGGTGACTGAACGTGTTCTTGCTGCAGTCTATAAAGCTCTAAACGACCACCATGTCCTGCTTGAGGGAACTTTGTTGAAGCCCAACATGGTGACCCCTGGATCTGAGGCACGAAAGGTTGCACCAGGGGTGATTGCCGAGTACACCATTAGGTCACTACAGCGAACCGTGCCTCCAGCAGTTCCTGCAATTGTGTTCTTGTCTGGTGGACAGAGTGAGGAGGAGGCGACACTCAACCTCAATGCCATGAACAAACTCAAGACCAAGAAGCCTTGGTCTCTTTCCTTCTCCTTTGGGCGGGCCCTTCAGCAGAGCACTCTCAAGACATGGGCAGGAAAGCCAGAAAACATTAAGAAAGCGCAGGCTGCATTTCTTGCCAGGGCCAAGGCAAACTCAGAGGCAACTCTTGGAATTTACAAAGGTGACGCAAAACTCAGTGAGGGTGCCTCCGAGAGCCTTCATGTCAAGGACTACAAGTACTGATGTAATTGGGGTTTTGGAAAGTTGATGAGGTTTTTTAATTTTGCCCTATTATCAGTTATAGGGTTAGGAAACTTTTTTCAAAGTTATTTTTGTTTTCTCAGCCATAGTAGGACACGGTGTAATAAAAGCTCAGGAAGCATTCCCAAGCTTGGGTTTTAATCTTGACAACTGCTGATTATATTTCCATGTTATATTAAAAGCAAGTATTAGGAAACAATGACGATCATTTGATTTTACAACTAACTGAAGTGCGATTGGGCTTGGTTTTTATCCTCCACTGTTGGAGGGGTATAAAGTAGGCTCTGTGTTGTCAATCCACACACTACGTGGAACTGGGAAGGTCCATAGCCAACAACACGCTTTCTAATGTAGGGGGTTTCCTTTCTGAACGACTTCCATCAGAAAAATAGTAACAAAACCTCTTCCTTTGGAAGAAGACTGCTGGCTCAAGAGGGATTGATGTTGATATGTTCGGTTCAGTCCTGAATTTTTATTTTTATTTATTTTTAATAGTTTTGACACTTTCTTCTAATAAATTTAAGAAAATTATTCATTTTTCAAATCTAAGTAAGTTTTGTAGGATTTTTTTTAATTTATTAATCCCAAGTCATTATACCCTCATGGAGTCATGAGTTTATAGATTTCCAATATCTGATTCATATTTTATGTTTATTTTATCGCTTCTGTAGATAGCAGACAGGACAAAATTATGAGGGCAGACGAGTTGGTCATTTGGAACTGACGGATCGCTGCAAACATTAGCTTTCTGCCTTCTGGAGTGAAGTAATAAATCAATAACATGGCTAGCTAGCGTTTAGCGTATGCAAGATATCAGGGCTTGAATTGGCAGAAAAAATAGAAAGCTGTAAATTCATGGCCAGTGGTCCTATTCCTTGGGATTGCTCTCACTCGCAGAAGGATAACGATGTTTCCTATTGGGTCATGCAGAAATCTTACTCATTCACAATTTCACAGAAACCAAAAAGGAAAAATTTATAGCGAACGCCGAAGGGCTACGATTAATTTGTGCAGTACTAACTTTCACTTCCTAATTATATCGGCCATTTGGCGAATTGGGCCAGACCGATCTGCATGATTCTTATATTATAATTCATTTTGAAATTTTATAAAGGTAATAATTTGATATAATTTTTAAAATTATTTTTATTGTAAAATAAATTTAATTAAATAATCCCATTAATTTATAGATTTATTTTTTGTATTTATTTATTTATTTATTGGTATATGTAAGTCCCTTTAATGGTGGTAGTTGCTGGCTCTGTGAGCTAAGCTCCATCATACTCTGGCCCATGTATAGTAAGCAGGCGCGGAGAAATCAGAAGCAATGTTTTAAATTTCGTACCGTATCGGCCGGTACGGCCAGTACATACCGTACCGGAGCAGTGATCGGTACAGAAATGGGGTCTGTTTCATACCAGCCCAGATTTCGGCCGTACCGGCCTTTACCGGCCGGTACCGGATTTGAGAATTTTTTTTTTTCATTTTTTTTTCTATTTTTTTATCCTAATTTAGACTAGATTATTTACATATATATTAATATATATAATTGATTCATATATTGACTATTTTTTTGAAATATAATTTATATATATTTTTATATATATAATTTTTTTTTATGTATAGACTATTCCGAAACGGTACACGAAACGGTACCGGTATCGAAATATTTCGTTCCAATGCCTTGACCGGTACGCTCACTGGTACGGAATTCAAAACATTGATCAGAAACCTCCCTAAAGGTTAAACTTTTACTTTATTGATGAAGTGGCTCGTATACGAGCACGTTATATAATCCGCACAAATGCACGGGTCGTTATTTATATTATATTTATAAAACAGAGAATGTAACTTTATCAATAAATATTTCATAATTAATTTATAATATTAGAAATTTACAATATTAAAAATATAATATATATATATATACATATAAATTTTTAGAGAATAGTCACATGTCCAATAATAATTCCGCTCAAATTTATTAATGAAACCCTTACTTATAATGGAAGGATATCGTAAAAATAATTTAAACACTTAAAATTTATATATTATCGTGAATTAAATATCCCAAGTATTGTAAAACAAACTCCACTAAACAACTCATGAGTGCTAAACATGCCTAGACAGTCATTAACAAAAGCAGTATTAATTTTTATAGACAACATAAACAGTACCAACAATAACTTAAACAAGCCTAATATAAGGCAAACCCTCCTTATCTAACCTTATTAACCCTTTTATTGCACCAGGAATATCCGAAGAATGCATCCATACATTATCATGTCCTTTCGCACTAAAACGAGCCAATTCATCAACCACTGCATTTATTTCTATGAAAGAATGATTAATAATAAATCTGAGCCCTTCTAAATCTTTCCATAATATCTTCTCAAAAATCATCTAAATACCACAATCCACATCTTAATGGGTGAATTTAGCCTTCACCCATTGAATGACTAGTGCCGAATCCATTTCTATTTCCACATTTCTTATACCCAACAAGCATATATG
The DNA here is from genome assembly GCA_036898215.1 of Platycarya strobilacea. Classification (NCBI taxonomy): domain Eukaryota; kingdom Viridiplantae; phylum Streptophyta; class Magnoliopsida; order Fagales; family Juglandaceae; genus Platycarya; species Platycarya strobilacea. Next base: position 761,028 of record CM072548.1, read on the forward strand.
TCTGAGACCATGGAACACTCCCAACACTTCCGCTGCATTGTTTGACTCTTGGCCAATATATTTTGTGAAACAAGAAATCATCTCTCCTATCTCATTTCTTATTATTCCACTAACACCAGCACCCAGTTTTGAACTTACGCCACCCATGTTTTGGCTGATCCCATTTAACTTGTTCCACCTCCACTGGTTTTGAATTATATACTGGTAAATTTAGATCCTGTTTGTATTCAAAGATGAGATGAATTATTTTCAACTTATTTCAAATTTATCATTATATTTTTTCATATTTTCATATAAAATACAATTCCAATACAGTTTATTCAAATTCTAATACAACCTTTTCAATTTCCAAGTCAATTTTTTCAAATTTTAAAATAATAATAATATTAAAAATTAAACTCAACTCAACTTATCTTAACTCACTTCGTCTCGTCTCCGAATCCAAACAGGACCTAATGAATGAAGCAATTGTTCATCCTTCTAAATTAACGTTTTCAACTTCTTTAGCTTCAAACCAATCCAAGAAACCCAATACTTAATTGAACACCAAACTGATCTCACCGACTCATGCTCCCCTTGAATCCGTGCCTTACATCTTCTCCACCATAATTTCCATGTGATAATCATTGGAATAATGCCAATCAACTGGCCATGGTAACTCGAACATCTCGCTCGTCTATGCCAACAATCCACCCTATCTCTCCATCTTCTTCCCGCCATTAACAGAATACCAATCTGGGAGCGACAAATATTCCAAATTTTTTTTTTCAAATTCTCCTACGGATACGATCATCCACAGGTAGACATTCATGCATTGCTTCCACATGGTCACTAAAATATTCTTAGGAATAGTCGTGTGCCATACCCACCTCGCCTATGCAAACTTTGGAACACTAACTCTGATAAATTGCCAAGTTGATGCTGTGGTAAAAATACCTCTTGCATTTTGAAGCCAAATTAACCTATCATCACGCATAATACAACCCAATTGATTAATAATATCTTCAGTTTTCTCCACTCCTACTACCCGAATAAATAATTCAGTGTTTCAACCATCATCTAATTTGCATTCCTTTAAAGTTAAATCCGGAAGCTCACTAATCTGTAAATTATTCACAAGAGGACCCGAAGCAGACCAATCATCTCTCCAAAAAGAAACTTTTCCATCTCGAACCTTCCACTTAGAGTTCTCCAGTATCCTTGGAATACATTTCAACAACATCTTCCAAAAATTGGAACCTTTATTAGTATCAACTAGGGATAAATGTTTTTCCCCGACATATTTACTAATAAAAAATTGTGATCATAGCGACGATGATTGCATCAAATTCCATGCCAATTTCATATTAAGAGACTCTTACACCTCCTGTTAATTTCTAATTCCCATACCCCCTTCTTTCATAGGCCTACAAATTTTTTCCCATGCATACCATTTCTTTTTAGATCTACCTTCCTTAGAACCCCAACAAAAGGTACTCATAATATTCTGAATTTTACCAATCACTGCTTTATAGCTCATATAGACACGATCGAATTGCGTATTGTAATTGGAAATGTCAATGATTAATCCCACTTGATAATTAGTAATAAGTTCTCTCTATCCTTAACAATCATTTTGTATAAATTTCAGTACAAGTTGATCATCAGATGATTAACTTTAAAAACGCTTAAAAAAAATTTAAAAACGTTTCCAAATTCCCCCTTTTTTTATCTTCTTTATTTATTTATTTATTATTTTTTCAAATATCATGTACAAATTAATAGCCACAAAAGGATCAATTGCAGTCCATTAACGATCAATTGCGCGATAGCACTTCTGACTTAAACAGTATTTAAGTCAGACTTAATGCGTTTTTCACTCACTCAATGTTTTGATTTTATGGGTTGATGTCAAGTCCGCAATTAAAATCTGACTTTCATATATAGTAATTAGATTTGTTAGTTTTTTTTTCCATGTTTTGATCGAATCGCAAAGACAAGAAAAAAAAAAATCCAGCTGGTCTAGAAGACTAGATCAACCCATTAATTGATAATTACCTCCGAGGCCTCTCCTATTTATTATTTCTTACTTTCCCAATTGCCCTCTTTCTTTTTTCTTTTTGAACGCCACTATTGAGGAAGCACGCAATTTGGTGTTGTTATTGAGGGAAAAGAACGTTAAACCAAAGAGTTGATCCATTTTTCTATTTTAGAGTGAAAGAAAGAGGAGCTGATGGTTGCCTTTCACGGCGGAAGGAGTAGGGCTGTACACCCGACTCGACTCGACCTAAAATATTGTATTTTCGACCTGACCCGAAATCGTTGCGTACCATTTTCTAGATAAGCCGATTACCAATAATAATTTTTTTTAAAGCCTGAGATTGGAAACGATCTTACAAATGAAAAGTTTTTCACTGCGAAAAACTGTACTCCGAGTTTTCCTCAACACTAAACAACTGCAAGGAGAAGAAGATCAAAAGTGCGAAGGAAAGCAAGGAGCTAAGCTCTCAACTCTTCGACCTGAAATCGGTGCCTCTTTAAAGCTACTTTATTTTTTTCTTCCTTGAGTTCTTCATCTCATCGAGATCCAGCAGCGGGGCCAAGATCTGAGGTCTCTATAAGTGTGAAGAGAGCTTCATGAGTCTGATTTGACCGTTGTGGAAAAGATCTCGATAGTGGCTGATGATCATCAGAGATGCTATTTGTGTTTGATCTTCGACTAGTACCCACTCCAAACAAGTAGAAACAAGTTCGATATTCTCATTTTTGTGGCAATATTTCAAAGCCTTTTAGATCAAATATTCTCGTTTATGTGCAAAAGCAAAAACAAATTCAATGCTAATCGAAATCGAAATCGAAATTGAAAAAAAAAAGGAGCAGGTTTAAAAGCGGGTAATCGATAAATACCCGATACCCGATTAATTGAAAACAGATTGGAAATTCGAATCGGTAGAAGTCGGAATTATCGGATTAGATTGGGTGTCGGCCTTTTTGTACAGCCCTAAGAAGGAATTTAAAGCATGAGTTGCGTTTTGGTATAGTTTTTTAATGTTGTCTAGGTTATATTACCAGTCTAGTCGCATCAGACTTCAGTGACATCACCAAAAAGCCGATCCATTCGAAATTATTTTTCCCATAATTGATAATTTGATATTTAATGCGTTTGCTTTGATCGCTAATGGCTAAAAACTGCCTCTAGGGTTTGGACAAGGAACCTCATGGGCTAAAAACTCAGGGGAGAGGAAAAAGAGAAACAAAAGCTGAGGAGAAAGAAAGGTGATGATCTGGTACTTGAGTCACTCTGACAATGACTGCAACATCTCTGTTTGTTTTGTTCCCCTGGTGGGAAGCTTCTTTACTCCTTCCTAAGTACGATCAGTGACTGTCTTGGAGTGTTACGTATTGACACATTTTCTTTAGATTTTAATAAATAATTTTAAATTATGCATGAGTACTGGTACGTCGACGTCTATTGCGGAAGGAAGAGTAAGGTTGCAGCAATTGCAAAGCCCCCATCCCATCTTTCTATTCTATCTATCCAACTTTTTTCTGTCTTTATCTAGGGCTAACAGATATCTCATTCATCAATATTTCGAATTTCAAAGCTTGTTCTTTATACACGTCGTACCTGTTTTTTAATTGACCAATCAATGAATATTGGTACATCAACTGGGTTCAAAGCTTGTTCTTTATGTACGTGGCCTATATATGCATGCGTCTTGATGATCAAGATGCTACTTTCATGAAAATTCCTTTCCAATGGCATTCCCAATAATGCCAAAAATCATTATAACTTATCATAATTTGAAGTAGATGAAATCTATTAATTATTTTCCTTTTTATCATAATTTGAAGTAGATGAAATCTATTAATTATTTTCCTTTTTATTCTGAACACTTTATATATACACACAAACATGCACCATTTACTCATCTCGAGTCCGGCAGACAAGGTCTAAATTTAAATTGAATGTAAATCTATTTCTACAAAAAAAAAAATATATATTTGTGACGAATTATTTAGAATGAAGACAGCTATATAATATAAAAATAGACTCATTTTGATAAGAAATAGTCATATTAACAAAAAATAACTAGTCTCAAATAAGTAATTTTTTTTTATAATGATCATAGTATTATTAATAGTACTTAATTAGATCCAAACATGTTAGTCATGATCATCCCTAATTTCCTCAATATAAATAGCTCATGTTTTGAACATTTCTTTTCCTGACATGCAAACGGCCTCATTAATAGTACTCTCTTGGTATATATATAAATTAGAAGTGTTCAAAGAGAATGCATAGAGCTTAGTTAAGTTACCCGAGATCAATTCTAAGTCTAGCATGACCTCCTTGATCTTTTCCCCACCATATATGGATGAAAGCGCAAGCATATATGACAAACTACAGAAAACTGTCTTTACCTTGTTTTAACTTCAATGACAAGTTCTTTCACTATCTTAATGCTATCGATCGATATATATAACGTTTGACACACTAGTATTTGAAAATTGCAAAACGAAAGCTTCTAGTAGTTTGGTATGCTTGACTCATGCGTGATCTCAGCATTGTCTATTGAAAAGCTACCATCAATGTCGCAACGTTCGTAAATAAAGGTGACATTATCTTTACAAGGCGTTCATGATCATTTTATCTGAAATCTCGTTTCCGCTATGAAATTAAGTAGTTGTTTGGCTTAAAAAAAAACAAAAAACAAAAAACGTGAAATCTTGTTTCTGCCTATAACTCTTAACCAGTATTCCCAGCTGCAAATCACTTTCATAAATATTATGAAATGCAAAGTCATGATCACTACTTTCTACTCTTGAAATCTGATATGAATTGTCATATGTCTCTTTCCCTCCTTAATTGCTCTAACCAAAATTATTAAATACCTTTTTTCACGGTAAAGTAATCCATGCACTGAATACTACTTGGAGAATAAGTTTGCTAAGTGGAAATCAGAGGATCCGCTGACCATGATATAACATGTACATCCGCTGAATTCCATACAAAAATGAGAAATATTTTAGTGATAAATGAATTCCATACAAAAAATTTATAAATTGTTATAGTTTGATGTGATTTATTAAATTATTAAATTATTTTTATTATAAAATAGATCTGACAAATTACATCAAACCACATCAAATTAATTGGGAGATTTGTTGTCTGAAATTCTTTTGTTACTGTAGCACATCTCGTAATTAATATCTATGATTTCTTCCCCTAGATCTCTACCTTTCCTAATTCCATCAATGAAGAAATGCCAAGAGAATTATTATCCAAATTCTCACAAACGTGCCATCCGGTTCAGACACATCCGCAGTTAATACGGTAGGTGTTAAGAAATTAGCGAATTAAAAACAGAAAAAATTAATGATGGAAGTGAGAAAAAAATGTCGGATGGGATAATGAACTACAATTATCATACAAGTTGCATGCACGAGAAGGAAATTCGGCACAAAATCGAAATCTTACAAGTGTTGAGATGATAACCGCACCATGACTTTGAGCAACATCGCAACATCGATCCCAGCTTCCCCAATCAACTGATAAAACACAAAACCCATTATTTTGATCTTAAATATGTCCATATTCTGAAGTTATAATACCCACTAGATAACCCCTATACATAATTAATCATTCTCAGTCAGCTGATCTTTCCATTCACAGTCCATTTTCCCATGGCTGTAATTCAAATCTCTTACCTCTTAATTAATAAGTCAAATACTTCACCCGCCCAGTTTCAGGTTTCCTCGCCAGCTGCCTATGCTCTTTTAGAACTTACTAGTTGTGATCGCCTTTGTTGACCTTCAAACCATAGTGGTCCCACAAGTTCTCCCCATCGCCCAACAAGAAAGGAAAGCAGCTCTCGTGCACAGAATTTCCGGCATTGGAATTGGAAGGGGAAGAACCATCATTCCCTTGTATTACTCTCACCGTCTCTGGCTCTTGTTCGCTGATTTCGCAGAAGACTCCTCCTTGATTGTACAAGGACGATCCACTGTTCTGAAAGTAAGCACAGCCTCGTGAATTCTCCTTGCGCTTCTTATGATGACCTGGCTTAGTTTTTCTCGGATAACTATTGATGCTCTCCCATTTCTCTTTGTACATTAAAGCATTCCTTTCATATCCTAAACAAGCCATCTTTCCTGCTATTTCCTCCCACAGAACCTCTTCTGAACACCCACTTGGCCCAATTCTTAACTCAATGGCATTTCTCAATTGTATTAGCCTGGAAACCTCAGATTCCGGCCAGCTTTGATCACCTTTTCCACCATTATTTAGAATTTCACTTCCATCCTCATTCTGGTTTTCACTATGGTTATGGATTTCAGCGGCCATGGTTAGACCCTCAGACGACGAAGCCTTTACTTCGCTTCCTGTAATTTTCTGCAATGCATCCATTAAAGCGGCATCCCTAGCTTCAATCCAAGCCCGTTCTTTAGACAAAAACTTGTGCTCCCTATCTATCCTGTCTGCCTCTTGTTTCCTCCACTCTTCCTCTCTTAACAGCCTCTCCTGTTCCTTCTGTTCAAGAGTTCTCATCAGCTTCTCTAGCCATGCCTCTTGTTTCTCCATCAACTTCCTCATCTGTGAGTCAATGAAGCCCTTTATCTTAGCCTTCCAACCCCTTCCACCTTTCCTCTTCCTCCTCTTCTCCGCCGAGTCGTTCTCCCTCATCACCGTGGTGCTGAGATCATTGTCATTGGAGGAAGAGGTATCGTAGTCACAGGAATTAGAGAGGCTAAGACTATGATCACAATGCTTGTGAGAATGAAAAGCCTCTTGATTTGCTGGATTTGTGTTCTGGCTTGTGTTGTGAAATCGAAGATCACCATGTCCAGCAAAATGGGTTTCTGGGACTGGGGTGGTGTGGCTGGTTTCTCCATAGAGAGCTTCGAGTTGGCGAAAGAACCTGTAGTGCTTACCGTCTTGTCTTCCAGCCTTTCCTTCCTTTGTCTTTTTGTAATATTTGTACAAGTTCTCAAACTTCTCCCTACATTTCTTCCCGCTTCTTGGGTAACCATGTTCCTCAGTCATGATCCTGCAAAAACAGTTGAAAAGAGAGGAGATAAAAATAAAACAATGAAATGGACATTAACATGATACTCAAATAAGAGTTGTATAAGAAAATGCATATTCATGGTAGGAGATAGAGAACCCTAGATTGCATTGTAAGTTAAAAACAAAAAATGGAATATCCCATAAAAAATAAAAAAATCATGTGGTTATGATGTTTAATGATGGTGTTGTGAATCTCATAATATCCTTTCCTTCTTGAGTAATCACAGTTAACCTAATATAGTATATTGGCCATTCAAATGGCTAAACAAGGACAGGTCTCTTTTAGCAGTTGTGGGTGCTTAAGCAATATCCCAAGCGTCGTTCACAATTTTCAAATCATCCAAAAAATAAATAAAGAACACCTTGCCTTCGAAAGAAAGGTACTGCATATTTTCAAAACAGATCATAACGAGTAACTACACAGACGATCAGCCTCGGATTTTTTCAAATCGAAATAAAAAAGAAAGTAACGTCACACGGGTCTCCAACTGAAGCTCATTTGATCAAACTCAAAACCGAATTATAAAGCCTTATATCGATTCTAAAGTTTTCAGATGTAAGTGCCAAAAACACTAGCATCACGAGTCCTCTCTCTCTATAGTACTCAGTGGCATTCAATCCTTCATCGACATCATCAACAGCAGAAGAAAGAAACTTGCACCTAGACCCCCTAGCTCCCCAAACATATATATACAATATATATGTATATGTATATGGAGGGAGAGAGAGAGAGAGTTAATGATAAAAGAAAAGGAAAGGAGAGGACGATTAGGGCTGAAATATATTGTATAAACCTTGAAATTTCGTCCCACAAAGGGCCCTTTTGATTAGCCTCTTTGAACTTGGGATCCAGTCGAGATCTGATCTCAAGAAGAGTGAGAGTCTCTTGTCTGGGCCATCTTCCAGTGCCGCCATCACCTCCTAAGCACCCTGCAGTCTCGGCCTCAAACCCACTGAACGAAGGAGTGGACGCAGAAGTGGCAATAGCACTGGTGGGAGTAGTGGCAGCGACACTTGGAGCAGAATCAGAGCGAAACTCGGGAAGGCCACGGGACAACACATCGGCCCCTACTTCACGACCCACCATCATCATATTGTAGTGGTGGCTCGGCGAGAGGTTTCGATGGTGGCTAGAGAACAGCTCTGGGGGCTGTGGGATGGACGGGAAATGGGACGACCTGCCGTTCATAAGTTGCCTCAGATCAGGCATGCCGTACTGATCCTCCATTTCCATAGGGTTTGAAATACGAGAAAAAGGAAATAGAAAGAAGGCTGAGAATAAAGATAAAGGCATCCAGAGAGAAAGAGAGAGAGATATGAGCGTCAGACTCGGATCGTGTCGTCCTCGAAAAGGCTTGAATTTATGTACAGAACAATGGTCCCATGTCCGTATGAAAGCTTATGTAATGTGTAAACTCTTATTTCTCTTTATTTATGTATGCTCCTTCGATTTTGTGTATATATAAATCAAAGGTTAGAAAGGTACTAAGGGTTAAGTTTGGATAGTAGACTATTCTGACCATAACTTTATTATTATTTATTATTTTATTATAATTATTTTTAACTTTTATTTAAAATTCTATTATTATTTTTCTAATATATTTTTATTATTATTTACAAAATATCTGACATCACTTTACTATTCAAACATAACTTGAAATAATCAATCTGAAGATTTAATTTAAAATTAAAAACATTATAAAAAATAAAAATTTATAGAATAATTATCTACTATATGAGAATGATTCTTTTTAATAAAAATATATTTGTTTTGATAGAAAATAACTATAACAAATAGAAGTTTTTTTTATAGTGTAATGTCATAGTATGACATGTATATATATATATTAAATACGTGGATGATGATTATATAGCATTAAAGAAGAAAGCGAACAAACATTGTTATATAATAGTAACAATAAAATGCAAAATGATTTTTTGAATTTTAATTGTTTGCAAAATACTTATTGGGTTTTTCTTTCTTTTAAGTGTCAAAAAGAAATTTAAAACTAAAACAAAAAAGAAAACATAAAGAAAAACTAAAATTGAAGATGAGAAAAAAATTGCAAGACCTGGGCAATCACCATCGATCTCCCCGTGGGTGGCTGCCTGTATATAGGGAAAGGAGATTCTAATTTTTCACCCCATGGGCCATTAATTACGAGATCACATGGGTTTTAAAATGCTAAATTTCTGCATTTCAAGTGTGAGAGCAATGGACAAGTATATTGCAGATTTTAATAGACTGCACCATTAAGATGGTAGTTCACTTGAAACTACTTGCACCATTAAGATGGTGGCTCAATTGTAGAAATAAAATTTGACATTTGAGTCATGGATGATCTTTGGACTAGTAGACATCTTGGTAGGGTTATGGTGATCATGGATTCACCCATTGGGTAGCTACGTCTAAGAAGAATAATTATGCTGCTCTCCTCTATCTCTCCTTATTTTTAAGAGGAAAAATAATATATGGACAAGTTTTGGTAGGGGTTTTATTATAAAAAAAAAAATTATACTATTTTAAAATGTAGCCTACTTTTTTACGAGAACTTATGAGAAATTTGTCTATTTAGAATTTATATAAATCATTTCTTTTTGACCTTTTATTATGTTTTAAACAGGTGGATGACATGTCATTTAATGCTATATATATATATATATATGCTTCTATTTTGATTAGTTCATACCTAAAATTAAGAATAATGATAGTCTTATCACTATTCTATTATTATTTTATTACTATTATTATTTTTTATTTTTTAAAAAATTTCTTTTATTTAATAGTTAAGGAAGTGCTTATTAATAAATTTGTATATTTTAAAAAAAATTTCTTATTGATTAAGAATGTTAAAAAAATACTGCAAATAAAATAATAGAAAAAAATAAAATTTTCAAATACACTAATTAGGCCCCATTTGCTTACGGGGATGAAACCAAAAATCTAAAATATATCTCAAACTCATTATTATACTTTTTTCAAATTTTCATATAAAATATAATAAAAAATTCAATTTTATCAAATTCTAAAATACATTTTTCAAATCTCAAAATAAAACTAATATTAAAAAAATATTTTATAATAATATTTTATTTTTTAAAAAAATTTTAATTTATCTTATTTGATCTCATTTTTAAAAATAAATCAGACCTAAAAATAATAAAGAAGTGATAAGACTTAAGAGAATAATAAGCCTATTATCACCCAAAAATCAATGCTATGCATTTGACAAATTGTGCGCTTTTTAAAGTTTAACGAGGTCAGTACAACAGGATGTCCTAATTAAAGAAAGTTTATGAAAATTAAATGCAACTTAAAAATTAAAGGATAATACTATTATCCTCATTTTATTTGACATCTTTTTTTTACTTATATATACATATATATTTTTAATTTTACTTAATGATTAAAGAAGTGATTATTAATGTATTGATATTTTTTCATATTTTTTAAAAATATTTAAATACTTTAAAAAAATGAAAAGAAAAAAAATCATTTTTTTATTATCATTTTTTATCATTTTAAAATATTTCAAAAAAATTTTAAAAAATATCAATACACTAATAATCACTTCTTTAATTATTAAGTAAAAGAAAAAATTTTAAAAAAAATATTACAATACATAAGATATCAAAAAAAAAATGTCAAATGAAATGGATATAACAGCATTACCCAAAATTAAAATCTCATCATGTAGAATTTTGTAAAGAGGAATGATATTTACTGTTTTAAGGTGCCTATACAAATGTCACATGTTTTTCGAAAAAAAAAAAAGAAAGGATAAATTTATGATCCACGTGAAAATTAAAATTATTTTTTTTCGGTGGATTTCACTTTTTCCCAAATAGACAATATTTATCAACAAAAAAAAAATACAGTTTAGCAGTACTGGTAGTAGTGTAATTAATGACTATGAGGGAAAAAATAAAGAAACAGAAGAAAATTTTCCCAAAGAAAACTGGTACAGTTTCTTATAACCAATCAATTAGCTGCAAAACAATCCAAAAAACTATCATTCTGTATACCCCAAAATGGTAGATCCTGAATGAAGACATGAACCACGAATTCTTGGACTCATTTCTGAAACTTCAGGCAACCGTGCAGTTTTCTTTTTAACATAATTTATGGGGAAAGCCTAATATTAAAAGGGTAAATATGTTTGATGTCTGAATCCCAGCTTGTGTGTGTTTGCTTGAAGAGTTAAATGTTAGGAATTGGGCATTGATATCTAATACGAAATTTCTAAATCAGTATATTACATGTGGGTGATTCATTTGATGATCTGTTCTCTAAATCGGTATTGGCAGCAGAATGACGACTCATCTGCTGGCACCTAGGAATTGTTAAGGATTTCTCCATATTACATGTGGGTGATCTATTTGGTCTGTTCTTAGACTCGCTTTGTTGATCAGCTGGAACATTGAAGTGATCACTTTCATGCTCATGAGGCTCCATGAAAGAAAGTCTGCCAGCCCTCGTGCAACCATTTGTGGTTTCTTTAATTTGTAGTATGGCTTCTAAAAATGTTTGACAACTTTCCCTCAAATCAATACCCCGATAAATTATGTGAATCCTAGATTATATGAGGGATCATATGATGATGGCAGTGGTACACCTAGGGCTGTAATCGAGTCGAACTTTAGCTTGACGAGCTCAACTCAACTTAAAATATTCGAGCTCGAGATTTTTATTTATTCTTTATTCGAGTTCGACTCGATAAGTTAAACTTCCAATTCGAACTCGTCCCACCGACAAACTCGAGTCAAGCTAAGCTCGAGCTCGAATTCTTTTTTTAGTTTTTTGAATAAAATTTAAAAATAAATAAAAATCTAATAAAAATTAATACTTAATATCTAACTAGTTGAAATTTCATAACAATATATTATATACTTACATATATTATTAATAAATAAACATAATATGATAACATATATATATATTTCATACATGGTTCTCACGTACTAATATAGAAAATTACTAAATTTTATAGATTAATTATTGTACAAATAATAAATATAACTATGAAGTATATTTATTATATAGACATAAGTAATTAGATTACATATTACATAAGTAATTAGTAATTATAAAAGTGTTATACTTTATATTATTAGTAATACATATATATAACATATATGTGTATATATATTTATCAATATATGAATATGTTTTAATCGAGTCGAGTTAACGAGTTAATTCAAGTTTTAACGAGCCTTAGTCGAGTCGAGTCGAGTTTTATCGGGTATGTGTCATTTACTAATCAAACGAGTATCTGTTTTTACAAGTGAATTTTTTTCTTTTTTTACGAGTCAAGTTCGATTCGAGTTTAACCGAGCGGGTTGTCAAGTATCCTGATTTATTTACACCCCTAAGTACACCTCATTTTGAATATTTACAGGAGAGACTTTAGAAAATGTGCAAACCTTGGATTGAGTCAGAGGGTTGAGTTTAAGGGTGGGCATGCAGCGGGGCCTGCATCCCACCCCTGTCCTCTCCACTCCGCATCTAGTCTACTAGGGGGTTATGGGGGGTGTTTTTTTTTGGGTGGGGGGTGGGGGGGGGGGGGGGGGGGGAGAAGTGGGGGAGAGACCCAACCTTGTCCCGCCCCCACTTATATATATATATATATTATATAAACATAAATATTTATATATCTACAAAAATATAAATATATTTTTATACATATAAATATAAATATGTAGTTTAAATATATAAACATATGTTTAAAAACTACAACTTATATAAAATTATATGCACTAGTTAAAAACTATATAATTTAAAAATTCTTATACTGCAACTTAATTACACAAAATATGCACTATCAAATTTAAAAACTATGTAATTTTAAATTATATAGAGTCATTTAAATTTATGTTTATATAATATATATAAGATCCATTTGTATAGATATCATCATCTACATTCCAAAAGGCGTATGCTTTTGTAAAGCATATATAGTTTGGGAAGAGGTTTTGATTGATCAAAAAGAATAATCTACTTCAATCGATATGCCTTTAGGTACGGCCATACATAACATAAAAATCACACTTGAAAATGGTGGACAATTAGCTAAAGTAACAAGTGCTGTATCAAAACTGATTATAAAAGAGGGGAAATCGACCACATTAAAATTACCTTTTGGGGAGGTCTCATATTTTGGAATGCAATCCATATTGAAAGCGGGCATAAGACGGGGCTAATTCCCAATCGGCCTTGGGATGCAGGGGTGGTGAAACCGCTTGTTGTCCATGTTGAGCTGGGGGCGGGGAGAGGACAACACTGTCTCCATTAGATTGGCATTGATGCATCTTCATTTTTATTGACAACCATCAAATTCTTTCCCATTGGCTTGGGTGAGCATTATTAACAACGTTGCTTAGAAAGAGAGAGAGGAAAAATAGTGGTTGGGTATCTATCATCATGTTTACACGCACCTATTATATTTATCTTTTTTTTAGAAGACCTATTATATATACTTTGAAGTTAGATTTTGTTTAACATGACTTCTCATTTCTACTAGTTCACTGTTCACACCTGCTCCGCTCATATTACTTGCAAAAAAACTTCAACTATTGGCCTAAAAGGAAAGGAGCCACCACATGGACTAATTTACATTTGAGACCAGAAAATGTCAATATTATACATTGTACTAAGTTCAATGCTAAGTTTCCTTCTCACTCCCACCAATCCACCATTTTCTCCTACAAAATCTAATCAAAGTGGGTCATTTTGCTCCAACAAATTGAAATAACTAGTTTCCAAAAGTTTGGTTAGTTGTAATGTGATAATTTATATATGATTTTTAGTCCATATAATTAATTGCAGGTGTACCTCAAGACTTACAATCCAACATGTTTAATCTTTTTTGAGATATTATAAAAATAAAATAAAAGTAAATCTTCTTCCTCAATTCAAATCACCTATTCTAATGATGCAACTAATATATAATTGTTATAATAAAATAATTGTGCATCTAATGTGAAATTGCTGCTCATTTATATACAACCTAGAAACAATGTGAATAAACTCAAGAATACCAAATATTCCTACCAACCAACCAAATCTGACAACATCGAGGAGTGATGAGCTTTTGGCTAATCACGTGGTTGTTGGTGGTAGGGAGCAGCCGAAACCAAGGAAATGAGAGAGAGAGAGAGAGAGAGAGAGAGAGATGAGTGTCAACGAAGGAGCAATCCAAACGTCTAGGATCTGACGTGAGTGGCAGTGGATAAAGAGTAAACGAACACTAGGAGGAGGAACGAGAGAGATAGAGAGCCAAACACAACCTCCAACAAATCGGGAGTGCATGAATCCGGAGACGTGGAGCAAAAATCTGGCCACCAATTACGTATTATCTCAAGCAAGTAATTAATTTAATATGATCAATAATGTATTGATCTTGCAACACAACAAATGTCTACACATATATATTGCCTAGCTAGGAATGTATATACTACTTGTATGCAAGTATAGTAATGTATTTTTTACACATGCGCACGATGATAGGATTGCATTCTAAAATCAAATTTAAAACAATATTTATGAATGTTGTTTCTTCGAAGCAAAAAAATAAGACCGATCTTAGATAAAAATAAACAAACAAACAAATCTTTTAATTCAAGCATTAGTCCCCCGTATGCCTAAAAACCTATCAACATCCTAACTAGCTAGCTAGTTAGATATATCTTTAAAGACTTCCAGTTATTGTAATAACTTATATTCATCTTCTGGTATATGTACGTAGGTCTTTATGTCTAGATCAGGTCCAATATTGAACCAAATTTCTTAAATGACTTGAGACCTTTGAATTGTAATTGGACTCAAGCTACCACCAATGTTTTAATTTGTTATATTATTTATAGATACGCATATTCATCTTTTAAACAAACCTACTTACATATATACTTCTAAACGTACCTTAGTCGATAGATGGTGGTATCACTCTCAATCAAATTGAAACTGTTGTAATGGTGCGGCAATTACGATAAATAATACACAGAGAAAATAATAAAATAAAAGAAAAATTACATAGAAATTTACGTGGTTTAGCGGTGTGCCTACATCCACGGGAGCGAGCGACGAATATTTTACTATTATCAAAAGTAAGGTTATATCATATGTATTTATACAAATACTAGGTATATGGATGTATTTAATAAAATTTATAAAAATATTCCCGTACCATACCGCAGGGGTATTGCCCTGTGCTCATTCCACCATCCGCCATTCATCATCTGTCATGTTGCCGCTGTATACAAATCAAATACGAACCACATACTTCAATAAAAATAGATCTAAACATTACGTCTTAGGTAGCTAGATCATTATTATATATATATAATTTGTATCAGAATTGCTTCCAGTGTAATTGCAGTTATAGATTGGAAAATGTTCATGAATTCTAATTAACACTATAAGAAAATTGCTTATTCGCAACCAGTTAATTCCAATGAAATAATTATTTATGACTAAAATTGGTTGTAAATAGTCTTTTTTTAGTGATTAATTAGTCATAAAATCTCGTTTTTCTTGTAGTGTAAAACAAGAATAATATACTCTGGACGATAGGTTTTGCCCATCTTAAGATAGATTATGATCAGTGTATACATTAAGCTACTTATTTTGTATCTAATGTATATATGGAGGTATGTACAGATTAGGCCAACTATGCAAGTGCAAGCAGTTAGATTTAATGTATATATGGAGCATTGGTATTGTCTACATCAAAATTTAATGGAAGTACAAGTTTGATGAAAAATCAATACCTCTACATTCATAATTTCATATTAGATTCATCATTAGATTTATCAAAATAACAATATAATATACAATTTATGAAACTTACAAATAAATGTGTTTGTATGGGGGAATAGTAAAAGATAATATTTTATTCATCCAACAAACATATTGTAGGGCAATAAAAAAAAGATTTTGATGAGTAAATAGTCACCCTTCAAATATAAAAGATGATATTCAAATACTGTAGCTCAAAATTTGAGTTGGTGGATTTCGATGAGTCTAATGTAAGATTATTTTAGATAAAATTATCAAATTTACATTTGATGAGTCTAATACCAATGCTCTTAGTAGTACTGATGCATGTAGAACAGTGCATACAAAAAAAAAAAAGTGGATACAACTTCAATGACTTCCATATATAGAGTAATATATGTAATGTACTACATTCATACCTAGCTTTGTTGTCAATTGTCATGAATTGTGGTTTTCATGTCTTTTTTGATTAGAAAATCACCAGTTTGCTTGTGAGCTAAAGTCCGTGATAGTTAAATGGTTAAAGCTTTAAAACCTATCCACTTTGTAACATTGTAATAGCTAGCTAGCCTTTATTGAATTACATATGAATTAAGCCTAAATTAGATGAAAAAAGTTTATTTGTTTTGCAAACCCTTCATCCAAATTTTTCTCTAGGTATTTAATTCCTATAGACATAGAAGTTATAAGAAACATATGTGATTTCATTCATGATCATAAAGATATCTTTCAGCCATCTTAAAAAATATCTTTATGAAAATAACATATGATAAGATTAGACTCTTTCAGCCATTTTCTCCATCTGCATTTCCTCCTGGTCGCTTAATAATGTTTTTCCTTTCTCTACGTATAAAAAAGTAATGCCTATGCAAATATCTTCACCATCGTTATCTTTATATGATGTATACATATGAATCTAATTGTTTTGTAGTCAACACAGGAAAAGAGAAAAATGGAAAGGAAAAAAATAAGAAGGCATAATGAATCCTAGTGCAAGGAGAAGAAATTATCATGATAAACAAGGAGAAAGTAACGAGGCTGGATAAAAATGGAATACATGGGCATGTACTCTACAAAAGCATCTCAGTCCCCTCTCTCTCTGTCTAAGTCTGATCTGACTCAAATTCAGATCAACGATCAGAGTCTCAGACCTGATAGTTTGCTTTTGAAGGAGCAGAACATTCTATCCATCATACGCATTGCAACAAACAACAAGAAAAGGGTGCACGAATGGCCCATTCATCATGCTGATCAGGTACGACACACTGCTAAACCCTAATTTGTTAAGACCTTATTAAGGCAGGCTCTCGACATGGAAACATCAAGAATCAAGAGTTAAAACCCTCTAATTGGGACTGGAATATCTGAAAAGGAAGTGTTTCTTGTCTTGACAACATTAAGGATTGTGCATGCATGGGTCTCACCGACCTCTTTTCGATGGGTGGACCATCATGTACATGGCCTTATGCTAATATGATGGGCAGATATCATAGACTGATGGATGAAAGCAGTTAACCTTTTAGCGAAAAAAAGAAACAAAGGCAAAGATAGAGGGACACTTTCGTTTCGTTTTGGCCCCCCCTTTAGATTGAGAGAGTTTAATCTTTAGACTATAGTTATAAAGATTATATATTTGCTACAATATTCAAATAGGCCGAATATATATTCCAAAAGATATTAAGTTCAATGAAAGCAAATTCCCCTTTGCCTATCCCCCCAAGCCCAAGCCCAAGCCCACCTCATTACCTATGCATGTGGCCTTACCCATTTTCCTATAAACCTTCCATCAACACATTGTCCTACTTCTATTTTAGGCCTCCCACCATCTTTTTCCTCGTCACATTTTCCTCTCTACCTCCATCACCAACCTCACCGAGCCCTTCTTAGTTTGATCCTCAACAGCATGCATACTCAATGATGACTCGATCACAAACCAACACCTCTTGGCCCTAGCAGTTCACATATGGCACTTTAAAATGGCCTCTTCCTTGTGCTCATGTGTATGCAATTGACTATGTTATTGAAACTCTCATATGCTGTATAACTGCATAAAAATATCCTAAGTGGGGTGAAGCAATGGCCAAAGAATTCAACACCCTTCTATCAATCAGACTTGGTCTTTAGTTCCTTCATCTCAAGCCACCAACACAATGACCTGCAAGTGGGTATTTCGAACCAAATGATTTGCTAATGGCACAATTGAAAGGAGAAAAGCACGTTTCGTCACTAAGGATTTTCTTCAATAGTCTAGCATAGACTTTGAAGAAACCTTTAGCCCCGTTGTAAAGGCCATGATAGTTCGCATTGTTCTCACTTTGGCAATTTCCAAACATTGCCCATTCAGCAATGCAACGTGCAAAATGTTTTTTTACATGGACCACTCATCGAAACCGTTTTCATGTCTTAGCCACCTGGATTCTCTAATCCACAATTTTTATCTCATGTATGCAGGTTACACAAAGTCATTTATGGCCTTCGTCAGTTACCTCGTGCTTGGTATTCTCGGTTGAGTTTTTGCCTTGTGGATCTTGATTTCACACTTTCTACACATACCCCTTATTGTTTGATGCATGACTAGCTCCACCACTACATTCGTGTTGGTTTATGTAGATGATCTCTTGATCATAGGTTCTTCCATTTAGTGCACTTCCGACCTTGTTGCTGCACTGTGCATTGAAATCCCCATAACTAACCTCAGCAACTTGAACCTTTTTTATAGGCAGAAAAGCAACTTTCAACTCTCACGGATTACTTCTCGTCCGACAGAAGTATATCACTGATATCGTAGCATAGTTGGTTCACTACACTACCTATCTTTTACACGATTAGACCTTGCATTCGTCGTAGGTAAGGTATGCCAATTTAAGTGTGCCCCTCACATACAACAGTGGACAATCGTTAAGTATATCCTACGATACCTTAAAGACACGTATACTCTCGGCCTCCAGCTTTCCCCTCAACCAGTGGTTTTTGTATCTTCCTTGACACCAATTTGATCTTCCACAGATATTGAGTTTAAAGCAGTTGCAATCACCATTGCAGAGGTTATTTGGTTACAGCATCTATGTCGGGACCTCGACTTGCCACTTACCAGTGTTCATTTACTCTAATGTGACAATTTGGATGCCACATACCTTTTATCAAAGCCTATATCTCATGCACGAAGAAAGTATGTCGAGATCGACTGCCACTTTGTTAGAGATTGGGTCCTCAATAAATCGTTGAATGTGGCATTCATTTTTTGCAAAGATCAACTTGCCGACATACTTACCAAATCTCTATCAGCAGCACAAGTCCAACATCTACTAGCATTTGCAGCTTGACTTAAGGGGGATGTCCAGGTTAATATCCTCCCTACAGCATACACCAGCTAAAAACTGCAACAACTCTAATCATACAATGCAGTCAAGTAATCAAAATGATCTGCACTCTATGTACCTTTTCTAGCTAACCATCCCTTTTTAGTCTAGAACATTCTAGCCTCTGTTCAAAGTCGTTAGCATATTCCTATAAAAGTACTATATGTAATATTGATTTCATAGTGGAAAATATACAAACACAGTTTCTATAATGCTAAAAGAGGTTGATAATAGATATATATAGTTGTACTTTAATAAAAATAAAAGGAAAAGAAAAGGTATGGTTGTTCATTAAGATGATCGTGCTTGATAGTTGTGGTAGCTATTAAGTCAATTACTTAAAAAAAAAAAATCCTTTTTTAGATTGATTTGATAAAATGTTAATAAGATGGTTTTAATGACTAATTCGATTAGTGGGCATGTTACATCTAATCATGTCATAAGAAAATAATAGTATAAATCATTCTGTTTGCAAAAGTGGCATGTCAACTATCCATATGGCATCCCAAGTAGTGGCGGACCCCCACTGACTACAAGGGGGCCATGCCCCCCTCCCCCAAAACTTTTTGATATTATAAAATAATTCCTAGATTTTATATATAATTTTATAAATATAAAAAATGATTCTTTAAAAAAATTATAATTTTCATATTTTCTCTAATTTATTTTTAAAATTTCAATATACCTAGAAATATCTCTCCAATTTTTTTTATAGTCTTAAATTTTGTTTAGTTTCTATATATTATCTATTTTCAAAGATGTGGTTTTTCCAAAATTAAAATTAAAATGAAGTGTAGGAGAAATAATAAATTTTTCTTTTTTAGCAAAAAGTTAGAGGCACATGTCCAATAGTAACTCTTATCTCAAATTTATTAATAAAGACACTTGAGATTTATAGATAAGTAATAAAAAAAAAAAGAAACCCAAACGTCTTAAAAATACACAAAAACCAGAAAACCAAATCTACATATAACACTTGGGGGTTTACATAAACATCAAATTACCCAAATCCTGTAAAAAAATCCCTAACCAAAACCAATAAACAATAAACAATAAACCAATAAATAATAAAGATTAGCATGTAAATTCAAACAAATTATCTCTGCCTCAAGTATGGCAAACCACTTTTATCAAGTCTTAAGAAGTCTCTTATTAATAAACTTATTAATATGGATCCCATATTTTTTTATTATATAATATTAAGTTTCGTAATATGGAATCCAAAATGTAAATACAAGAAAAGTTATTTAAGGTTGATGATTTTGTATAAAAGAAATGATATTTGCAATCCTATGATCAAGTGCAAGCCTCACCCACTCTATTTGAAAATTTTAGTAAATTTAAGACTCGTATGAAAAAAAATAATTTTTTAATAATGGACTATATATATATTTTTTTCAATGAAATATGTAAAGCTTACATACTTTTAAAACTATATCTAGCATTGTTACATAATCGGGTCACATAGTAAAAAATTGTCCCTCCTTGTCACAATTGTTGATTTCACCACTGATCCTAGGGAGGTGTTACCAGCCACCACATCTGTGCCAAGGTCATATGAAGGGTCCCACATGATTATAATATTAGCATATAGTAAAATAAAGTTAATATTCTTCAGATTTAAAATCGCAGCTGATAAATGGTTGTCACCATATAAGATATATAAGGGGGTGAGAAATTCTGATTCTTTGAGATCCATTGTGGGTCACAATATTGTCGCATGATGGCTTTGGACCCCATATAATATGCTGCATGAAAATGAAACCTATCGACAGGGATTGCTCAATAATTACGTACAGAGCATGAAGGAATTATGTGACATGAAAAAGGGTTTACAGGAGGCCTTAGGTGCACTAGGGGCGAGAGTGGAGATTATTAGTCAAACAAGAACTCGATTGCTGGCCGGAAAACATCCGGCAGGGAGCCGGAATTGCCAACCAAGCCAAAGCTTTTTGTTTGATTGCTAGTTAAAAGTTCTCATATTGGTATATGGGAGTGAGTTGTCACCCGCCTGAAAAAAAGCTTAAGTAATTATGTAACACAAGAAAGCTAATTAGATGATTTGATTTCAGTACTAATGAAAGAAGAATCTTTTGTTAGCAAAAGTCTGAATCTTTAAACTCCATGAAATATAGAGAAAGGTGTCGTCCATATATAGCTAGGTAATTAGTAAATTACGTAATTAGTAAATTACGTACGTAGTTTGTATCATTTATTAATTGTTACTTGCAGGCTACTTGGATGTGCCTTAGTATTTGGAGTACGGTTTATATATATGTTACTCCCCGCGAGTCTCGTTAGATTTATAAACTCAAATTTTTAAAGGGATTTGTGAAGTTTATAATTAGTCTTTTTTTTTTTAAAAAAAAAAAAGAAAAAGAAAAAAAGAGTTATAAATATAAGGGTTTTTTTTTTTGTCTTTTAGACAATGGATTCATTTTCGTTAATCACAACATTTTCACAACATTTGAATGACCTATTCAGCAAGCCATTCCATTATACGGTTTTAGTTGAAATTTGCATTAATAATATTTATAGCCAACAGAAAAGTTTCATATTACATTAAAGAATTAGTTATATTAATTATAATTGAATTTTCTTAAAATTTTAAGTGTTTTCCAGATAGATGAAAATATTGCATTCATGCCTGAGCATTAGTACTATTAGTTTATGCATATGCAAAATTACCTCATTTAGAGATTCATTTTTGTCATATGTATATGTACATGCAAAACTCTCACATTGACTTATGTAAATTTAAGACAAAATAAGAATAAAATATTATTTTACTCCAATTTCTTAATTTTTCAAATTATATATGAGATGCATTTCATTAATATATATATATATATATACATATATGTAACACCCAAATCCTTAAGGAGCCAGATCTTTTTTCGACATAGTTTTAACGTGTGATTATTTTTTTTTTCCAGTGGTTTCTTAGTTATATATTCCATTGTTTAAATTTCTTTCTTCTTTTGTTGATTTTATTCTCACATTTTCTTCTATACTCGGATATTGCATTTTCCGTTAATTTCCTTTCTAACCCATTGTAGTCGTATCTCATAGAATCAGGCATCACGGGTAGCAATCCCAGACTCTTCTGCGATCACGGCTCTCACCTTCATGTCTCCATGCACGTATATTCTCCTACTAATTTTGACAACTAATCAATATCTTTGTAGATATGTCTTTTTTTTTTTTGTACATCAACTTACTTTCCAAGCCAAGTCTGCCTCCAACAAGTCTGTTTCTTCCGCTTACACGTTTCTTGTAAGATTCCCATATATATAAATAAATAAATAAATATATATATATAATGCATGCACGAAAAGAACCCAAAGCCGCAGCCTTCTTTTTCTTCTAGAGCTCCCCTAAACCAAAGCCCCCCATCTGCATAGCATCACTGCCCAACTAAGCCCTCCATGCAGTCATTGCCTAGTCACCCGAAGCCTTAGACACCTCGTGCCACCACCACCAACCATTGCCGTAGACTGTTCTCCATTGAAAATTGCCGTTCGTCTCCTGTTTTTGTTCCCCAAAAACAGAGCCACCTCCTATTGCCGCTTGCTCTTTCCAGTTTGGCGCCACCAGCCATGGCAAGGTCGAATCATCGGCGTCGTTTAGGAAGGTCTCAGAAAACGTCGACCTTGCCACCTCTGGCCTGTCCTTCCCTTCTCGTTTCCAGCCGCTAACTCGCCAACGAGACCTCAGCCCTCCTAGTTCTGCGCACGACTCCTTTCGATGAGTTCGATCGCCACTGCTGCCGCTGTTATCATCAAGCTTTGTTTTATGTTTTCTGTTTTCACGTTAGGCTTTGCATAAAAATGGTAGGAAGTTTGGCTTTAATATTTTCCTCTGTTTTGTTTTTTACTAATATCTTTTTAAGCTACATCCGAAAGATTTTTGTAGTGAAACTTTTGAGTTTTAAATTACAAATATGGGTTTTCTTATTTTTAGTTTGCGGGGTCTCAGCAGAATTTAGATAATTTTATGTTACAGAAAGATTTTATATTATTGTTTATGGTTTCTCAGCTCACGTTATATTAGCATAAAATGTTGTTTTTCACAACACAGTTAAAGTTTTGATTTCTTAATTAGACGGACATTTGGATTGTTATCAGATTAAGTTTTCTCAGTGGACATCAAGAATCTTGGAGAATTATGGTACATTAAGATTACTAGGATTTTAAGTTTTTGGAGAATTAAATAAGATTTTTAGTATCAAAATATTTGATTGATTGAATATTTACGGGAGTAAGTATCAATTTTATAGGTGAAAATTGATTTTTGTTCAGCTTTGTGAGGATAATTTTAAAAAGTTAAGAAGTTCAGGTAAGCGGGGTTCCTATACTAGAATTTGCATTAAAAATATGAACTGAGATTTCTTTTGAAAAATATGCAATGTTTTAGTTATGAAAAGAGACTTTGAAATCACCTTAGTTTTTGTTTCGCATATGCATAAGATTTTGTATAAGAATAAAATGTTTCTGACATGAACTGGCGTAGACATGAGCTAATTTTGTTGCATTTTATTTTCTGAACTGAAAAAGAGCGAATATAAAAATTGCTACATAAATGATATTTCTGATCTATTCTGTTTTGTTTTGGAAACGTTTTGTATTCTGATATGATATGATATGATATGATTTTTGAAAACTCTGGTATGACATTCTGGTTTTGTTCCGCTCTGTTCTGTTCTGGGTTGGTACTAACTATTCTGTTTCCGGTACACCCACTTTGGTTGCAAAGTGGTTTTCTGCATAATCTTTGCTGTGTGCACACTCAGGACTCCGAGAATAATAAGAAGAAGATTCACATTCTGTTTCTACTCGGTTGGCCACCGGAATTTGCACAACCCTATCACGGGAGTTAAACATGGTATATATGTTCTGATAAGATGTTTCAGTTATATTATGCTAAAGGGATTTTTGATTCTGTTTATACTTAACTTTCGCTCTGATTTTCGACTACATGATCTATTTCTACATTCTTAAGAACTTTATTTTTTTTTTGTGTTCTGCATTCTGTATTTGGTAAATGCTCATGTTTGCACACTAGTATATATTCGTTGCTTACTAAGTTTTGAATAACTCACCCCCTTGTCTATAACATTTTTTCAGATATTTGAGATGGTTCAGTTGCAGTTTCAGTAATGGTAGTAACTACCAGAGAGACTTGGCGATCATAGGAGAAAAGTGCTCGAGGGTGCAAGTTTTATTGGAGTCTTAGTAGAATTTCTCTTTGTTGGTTATTTTAGTATGTCAAGTTTTGGATTTTTGCAAGTATTTGAAGTCATTAACTATATTAAGTTTATGTTTAGTTTCTCTTGGAGAGTATCATAGATATTTGCTAAGTATTTATAGAGTGTTTTTATAATAATAGTTGGTTATTGGAGAATTTGAAATATATGAATTAGTGTTATTTAAGATGATTTGAGAAAAATGATCTAACTCTTTAGACTTCCGGGATCAGGACGTTACATATATATATAATTGGAACTTTAACATATATAGATAATTGAAACGCTAACATTTATGTATATATATAACTTATATATATAACATATATATATAACTGGAATATATATAAAATTGAAATACATATTTTCATAGGTAAATAGTAGAAGGAGGGAGAAAATAATAATAAAATATATTTTTATAAGTGAATAGTGACTCTTCAAATATTTATAGTTACTATTCATAAATATGCAAATATTTGTATATGTATATTCTAATGTAGAAAATTTTTAGTTTATATTATGTAAATATGAGTTTGCATATGCATATGCATATGCATAAACTAATACCAATGATCCTAGGCTTAAAAAAAAAAAAAAGTCAAAAGTTTAAGAGCTCGATCGGGTTATTAGATCGATCCTCCATCGCCTTTATGCGCACATAATAAGAACAAAAACTTTGCTCATGTTGATGGATCGCCAGGCATCAATAGTAAGCCCACAGCTTATAAACCGTTCAGAGCATATTATAATTAAACAAGTCATTTCAGCCAGCTGGTATTATTTAGCTAATGTGATCATCTGGGCCGGGCCAAATCGGGTTTCAGGCCACTTTAATTATATTCAGCTGACCATCACTTTGAAAAGATCCAAATTAGTTACCTATATATAATTATTGGGATATTTGTTGAAGATAAAAATTATAACAAAATATGAAAATACGTGGTCCGGCCAGACTCAGCCCAAACACAGCCAGAAACGCTAGGTGATCGGTACTAGCCGTTAGCTAGAAAGTTGAATATACAAAGTAGTGGCCGCAGCTTGGCCTAAACAAGCAAATTAGATAATTTTCTTTGCTAACTACAAATAGCCAGTAGATGTTTTGGAAATCTATTAATGTGTACGGACATTATCATGGGTACTACTAAATTAAGGATGAATAATTAGTATTTTAAAGGGGTTATTTAATTTGTTTGTTCATCTTTTTTTATCTATATGA
This sequence comes from Platycarya strobilacea, assembly GCA_036898215.1. NCBI lineage: Eukaryota > Viridiplantae > Streptophyta > Magnoliopsida > Fagales > Juglandaceae > Platycarya > Platycarya strobilacea. The sequence continues at coordinate 786,672 of CM072548.1, forward strand.
ATTGATTAATGTTTCAAGCTTATATATTTTATGATTTTTTTTAAAATTTTTAAATTTAACTTGAGGAATATTATATTGTGATTATCATTGTATTTTCAATTGTGGCTATTCTCATGCAATTGAGGCTAGAAGTAAACCATAATTATTGAATGAGTGTGCCTACTTGAAAACTTCATCGATCACGCGCCTCATCAACAATTGCATGCATGCATGGAGGACTTCACATTAAATGATACAACAGTACGTACGTATACCGAATGGCTTTTTAGTTTGATGATTTATCTTTATGTAATATTAATAATTTGCCAGATCACCATTTATATATATATATATATATATATATATATATATGGACGGGTGTTTGGACGCGCGTAAATAATAAATAAATGAATGAACAACGTTTCAAGAAGAGAATATCACTCTACTTATCTAAACAACGTCCTATATATTCAGGTAGTACAATATTATGGAGATATAAACAAAAAGAAATTGATAATTAATGATGATGAGAATATTATAGATTCTTATTTAGTATTTATTAGTAGTGAGCTGTGAGATAGGAGTAAGATGATAAATATAATATATATATATATATATATATAAGAATATTTTAAATTTGGAAATGAACTAATCGGATCCATGCCTGCGAATTATTAATAAAATAGCTAGCTAAAGGGTATTTACTGATGTAGAAACTTAACCATGCATATATATTTCAATTCAAACGAAGGAATCATTACTAAAAAGAATGGCCAAAAGCCGAAGTTGGGGGGTCGATCTGAAAATGGTAACCAAACACTGCCTAAGATTACGTTTTACGCGGCCGCGGCAGAACCGAGCTACGCATAACAGAAACACGCCTCTGATTAACACTAAGATATGTAATGTTTCACGCGGCTGCGGCAGACCCGCTAAGTAGAACTACAACCTACGAAAAACATGAGCAACGTACGTACACGGTGCATCTGCCCGCGGCATGCAGCAGATATTATTCAAACTAGTGAACAATAACCGTTGATATTTTCTAATTAGTACTAGATCATATGTTCACAGTCAAAATTAAAACACTTTTTGCGGATTATTAAGTAGTCGTTGATAAAACTCCACATCAACAACGTTATCCTTTAAAACTGGGACCTCTCGATCGATAAGAATGTCGCATCGCATCAAAAGCGTGGCTAGCTCGGGGGGGTATTGGTGGGGTTGGTCGTGCACGAGCCACACATCTATAGCTGGTCTCTAAAATTCTACCCCTGAAACTCGGCGCAAATAGATTAAGAAAGGTGGCCCCAGAGTGTTGAATACGAACACTTGCTTAAATTAATTAGTCACGCGTCGACATGATATATAAAAGTAGTACTACTTTACTCATTTTAGTTTTGGGATCAGTTGTACGGACGAAAGGCACTGGCATTCATGAAAGGGGATTATTTTTTAAATTGAGGAATTAAAAAATATAAGAAGTACGGCAGTGCTGGGACGTCCCAAACGGTTAAATTTTGGAATTTCTAGTACTGATCTTGCCTTCGATCTTTTTTTTTTTTAAACTAAAAAGGGTACGTAATTAATTATAAAATAAGGTCTGCTGTCTTGATCATAATGTTACAATTGTTTATTCTATGTTTTTTTATTTTTTGTTTATTCTATTGGTTAGATATATAATAATTTGTTGGTTGCTTGCAAGTTGGAGATTCCCGAACGTTGTTGGTCAAGGTGTGATGATACCCGGTTCATGTACTTAATTAAAAAGCTAGAATTCATAACAATTAATACCGCGATTAAACGTGTTTGGGAGGTCAGTGGGTTGGTATAAGAAGATGGTGGCCGCTTCTTAAGGAGAATTTACTTAATTTGTGGTCTTTAGTCTCGTTCAGGACGTTATATGTTAAGAACTTTTGATTAATTATTGATTCTTCTGCTCTGAATAAAATCTACTACGGCCCCTCCCTTGAAAAATTGAAAAAAACTGTGTTTGGAATCATCGTTAAATATTAGACATGATGCTTTTTTTTTTTTTTTTGATGGAAAATATTAGACATGATGTTAATCCTTCATATTTTGATGAAGTAATAGGTTCGTAGGGTTAACATCTGAAAACATCTCAGACATATATCTACCTTCAAAGATATCATGAATTAAAGGACATGACTTCACAACGTACTCACATCTCAGACATATATCTACCTTCAAAGATTTCATGAATTAAAGGACATGACTTGACAACGTACTCGCAAGGTGCAAGTTAGGACTCGGGTTGCTAGCTAGCTAGGTTGCAATTGATCGACACTACATTACTTCGATTGTAATTTCCTTATTTGAATATGATCAAACCTTTGGTCTTGCACTTCCACGCACTTTATCATTTCCATATAATGAATATAGTTTATCGCCAAATTTAAAGCAGGAGATAACAAATTAGAGAGATCAGTTGAATGAACTAGAAGAAAGGAATCGTCACCATGTTGATAGGCAACAGCTTATATGCCATGCGATCGATATATGTTAAATAAAGAGTATACTGGAAATCTGGAGTTTCTAGAACATCTTTTTCATAATAGTATTTTGGGTTGGCTTTAAGCTTATTCTGATTCTAGCTATCGATCAGTATCTTTTTAGTATTGTATTGAACATGGGGATATATAACAAGCATGTAGCAAGCCGTACGTCGATATCAAATATATAGTTAGAGTACTGAAGCATGTAAATTATTGGTTTGATCACATGCTAGAAGGCTGGTACGTATTTCAAATTAATTTCAGTGAAGGTTATTTCACTGTTAGAGACCTTAAGCGGCCGGTCTTGTATTGGTGACTAGATCAGGCGATCTATTATAAATTATAAGTGACGTCTCCTCTGAAACCCTAGGTTTTTAATTGACTCACACCAACTAGCTAGTACGGTAGAGGTGATGTGTATTAATGTATACTAGTGGTTAATTAGGGTTCCTTTGTGGATGAGTGCATTCCTTCTCAACTCCAAAACAGTACTACTGTTGCATGTTGACGTTAATTAAATAGATTTTGTGCCGCAAAATCAATATAGTCCTACCCAGGTGTCCAACACAAAGCTGGCTTACACCCCCATCCTCAGCTAGCGCAGTTCATAAACAACTGGTTACCACTTTCTCCTCTGAACTCCTCGCTCTGCAACCATGTTTTGCCCTAATTTTTCATCCACCATAAATGGCTTCTTTCGGCCTCCAACGATATTCCAATCTCAACTTCCCGCCAATCTTCTTCAACCTAGTGAAATACCATGCATTACTACAACGGCAGAAGTGAAGCAAGTGGCAGCAATGCCTCTGTTACTGCCGACTCAGCACCTCCCACCAGCGGACGTCACCCAGTTTATCGTGGAGTAAGGCGCCGGAGTACTGGAAAATGGGTGTCTGAAATTCGAGAGCCCAGAAAGCCTAATAGAATCTGGCTTGGCACATTTCCTACACCTGAAATGGCTGCAGTCGCTTACGATGTGGCAGCGATTGCTCTCAAGGGTCAACGTACCGAACTTAACTTTCCCAACTCTGCCTCTTCTTTGCCCGTACCCGCCTCCACTTGCCCACGCGATATCCAAGCAGCAGCAGCCTCTGCCGCCGCCGCTTTAGGGGCTGCAGCAGCTGCTATGGGGGCTACAAGAGATGCTTCAACCGGAAATGAGGGAGGCGGGGCGCGAAGCACACTTGAACCAGAACTACCAGATTTTGATGGATTTGTTGATGAGGATTTGATCTTTGACATGCCCAATGTTCTTGTCAATATGGCTCAAGGAATGCTTCTTAGCCCACCTCGCTTGGACATTGCAGGCGATGATGCTGAAAACGCCGACTATCAGAACCTTTGGAAATTTCCTTAACTGCTATATATATAATATTATAAGAAGTTTTCCGCCAAAACAAAACATGAAAGAAAGTTAGCGTCAATAATATACGAGTATGCAGTGTTCCAATGAAAACTTAAAAGAATGCAACATGACAACATCAATCAATGTATGGTTACTGTAGTACTACTGGCTTGTAATATGTTTTAATAACCTGTTCAGGATTGTGTATTGGGAATTTCTCCTTCTGCAACTTCCAGATATTTTCATCCCTTAAGAGTCGCACAATGAGATCAAAGAAACGTTCTAATTACATATGTACTCCATAGAGCAGCTTGAGTTGATTAATTGCATCCTCGTCAGACTGAAACATATTATTAATCCTCGTCAGAAGAAAAAGCCGAAAATCACATTAAATTTACCTCTTATTAAAACTATGAAGGTCTTGATCTCGATTCCAGGTTTCTATGCTTTGATTGAAACTCAAATAAAACATACAACAGAAATTTGAGTCTCATGAAGTTGTCCATACCACCATTAACTGCCACCAACTAAAATTGCAACATCCAGCTTCCAGAAGATCTAAAGAAATTCATGATCAGAAATTTGAGATACGAGATAGTCTTCGGAAATAACTATATTCCCAGGAACTGAATCATCATATATAAACAGCACCTCAATTTGTATCATTATATTCCATTCATCTATACTTGCTGCATAAATATGACTCCCCATCACAATCCCTCTGAACTTTCGTTATAATACTAGCTAGAACCACACATCATGCCAAGAACACACGATCGATCGAATTCATGAGTTTTGCAAATTTTCAATAGCAATGCGAATGGAAAGGTTTCTATAATTGTTGGGATGCCCGATATATCTTCATTTCATTGTTCTCATGTACCCGAGGTTCCATTTTAGCCAAAAATAGGATGATCAATGGTTTGATGAAGAAAAGCATGTAAGTTGGAGAGCCTAGTCAACAAAATAATCAAGATGTTGATTTTTTTGGGACCATTTTATATATTTCCTCTAACCTTGTAGTTAATTACATGTCTTGAATATTTCCTTCCAACCATATATACTAATTAATATGTGATATTTATTAAGATGGAGAGCTTCTCAAAAGGTAATTATAATGGCCCACCTTACCCTCTGTTGACGTGTCATTTTCACCAGTTTGGTTCGTACGACGTGGCACTCGACAGTGGGGAATAGAAAACATGAAATTCAGGATGGATGTTGACCCTTCACCAAGTTTCGACCATTCGATGGGGTCCACAAAATTCATTCATCGTATATAGTAGTAGAGATCCCAAGAGAAATAATATATTTGGTACTTTTCAGTTTAGGAAGTGGGATAATTGCAAAGAGATGAGACTGATCAGAGGGTTAGTGGGAAGCAGGAAGCGGATGTGATTATAAACAATGGTATACGCACCTAGACATAATTAATCTTAGCACTTGTGAGATCATGGAGCTTTGTTTGATTGTTCAGATGAAAATTAACTTTTTAATTAACGAAGCAGAAAATTAATCTTATATCAAGATCAAGCCTAGCTAGCTAGTTGGAATATTAATGTTAATTAGCAATATCCCGCGCGCTCCTAATGTTAATTTGTACCAAAATAAATGCTTGTGTAACATTAAAAATTCATCTGATCTCCCATATATGTCAAAAGCATTCTTGACACGCGTACATCACCGTAAAATTAGCTTTTCGGATATACTCAGTTTTTCCTAAACAACGTTATGAAGTTTCACTTATATATTGTAAATATTAAAGGCATGGTACGTATAATTAATTACCATACGGTCCATATCGGTTTATGAAAGAAAAATCAAAGGAGCCACCGTTGTGACGATTGCTAATTAATCCTCATGTTACGATACATGCACAACTATATATATATATATGGCTAGATAATATCTAGATTATGAGCGATATTAAACTATAATCTTAAAAAAGAAAAGAGTATGAGCAATAATCATGTCACGGTACGTAGTTTATCCACAAACATCCCAACTTGTGTGACTCATTTTACATAATTTTATAGCCGCCGGCCAATCACTTCAAAAAAGTTACTTAAATTATATGCCACCTAACTATTAATTGCTAATCAATCTTTTGATCAGTTCACATATATATAGAACAAGTATGGCTAATATATATCTAGATTATGAGCAATAGCCTAGCGTACGTACTTATGTTTACCCACAATTAGTTAACTTCTAAATTATGGTTTTCACTTTCATATATATAAAAAGATATTTAAAATATTTAAATTCGCATGTCATTTAAAGTACTATATTATTATATATATAATCTAGCCAGGATGCAAAACACACATGATTATAAATAAATGACTTCTACATAGGTAGCCGCCATTAGCTGGTAATTTGCATGTACTAGAACTCCATGCACCATCATAGTTTATGACTAAAAAAACATTCAATATATATTTATTTTACTCATGGGTTTTCAATTACTGTTAATAATGCTTGTATGGCCCGGTCACAGATATAAATATGTAACAAGTGCTAGCTTGACCGCCAGTAGAAAAGCTTATATGATACTACAATATATATGATTATTATGGGGCAACAATGTTAATTTCTTACTTTAAAAGGACGGACAGTAGGCGAAACTCCATCAATCTAAGAAGTCAATAAAAGTGATAATTAGGCACATTAATCGATGGTTTAAGCACCTAATAAAGGCTAATTATCACCTTTATTGACTGAGCTATTTAACAATTTATGCTGCTTCTATTCATGCCCATGGATGACAGGGGTCGCCATTTTTGTTTAGTGCCTATAATACTGCGGCTTATTAGCCAATTGAAGGACTTGCGTTGATACAACCAGAACATGACAACTCATGTCTTTATTAAATTAAAAAAATCCGCTATTTGAAATTTGATTTCCTAACTTTGCACTATTAATGTCCATTTTCGAAATACTAGATAAAAGTAACGTATAAAAATATGTTTATCTAGTTTAATTTCTAACAAAAATTAGAAGATTATTCATAACTAAATTGATAATAAATAATTATACGTTTTCATATATTATAAAAAAATATATATTAATAAAAAAACAATAAGATAGTCTTATAAATAAATATAATTTATAATTTAATCAAATTTATTTGAGATAATTTTGATTGAAATTTTAATAAAAGATTCATTCAAAATATTATATTTTTATAATTTTAAGACGATGATCTAATATTTGCGTCATTTTACACAGCCTCAAAAGAGAGGACATTAAAATACCTATATTTTTAATATTTGAGTTTTTTTTCTAGATCTACATAAACTTGAATCATTCACAGTTTTTTTAGTTATGTAATTATTTTTAAGAAATAATATAATTATTTTTAAAAAATAAATTATGTAGTTTATAATTTATATAAAAGAATGTTATATTATAATTTATAAAATGAAATTTTAATCTTAAATATGTAAATTTATTAGATCATATATATTTCAATTAAATATCAAACATATATAATATATTTATTATATTTATTGTCTATTATTATCAATTTAATATAATTATAGTCAATTATATATACAGTATATTTATTATCTCAAAAAATAAATAAATAATACATTTATTCTAAAATTATAAAATAATTTTTAAAGAATGAAATTATTAATCATATAATAAGAATAAATTTTCATGAATAACATTAAACTCTCTAACATATAAATTAACATCTATAGGTGATGATTGCATTGTTATATTGTTATGAATGGTTTATTATATATATTGTTATATATTCTATACTATTATTATGTCATTGTATACTATTATTATTCTTCTATATTTATTTTACATAAAAAAAAGTTTTAAATAAAAAGTTTATCATTATAGAAAATTGAAATGGTGTAATTAAATTTAATGTCAAAAACATTATTTCGGTGATTAATAGAATTAATGGATTGTATTTAAAATAATATTTATCATTAAACGTAATATTTATTTTAACAAAAATGGATGAAAAGTGTTAATTTTAATAGAAAAATAAAATTTTTCGTTAAAATAAGATTTTTCGTTAGATAGTCACTTTATATATATAAAGATATATGTAGTTTGGCCCAGATCGTACACTATATATGCATATCAACTTTGTTGGATTACATCCACTGCAATAAGCTCATCAATCATCATGTATATATATATACATATATGTGCTTGATTGGGATTCTATTTGATGGATCTTATATATTATATATATATATATATATATATATATTCCTCTTGTTTTTTAAACTGGTTGATAAAAGAAAAGCTAAATGGCAATTAAATGAAGCTAAAACTGTAAATTTAGGTATATTGGTGGTGATGGACAACATAACCTGCCTACCCTTTCCTCTTTTTTTTTTTTTCTTGAAGAAATAGGTTGACTTCATTGAAACTCAAAATATGAAGCTTATAATGTGACCAATAATTGAGAAAACCTTCGTGTACAAGTCAATTAATTATAAATGAAACTTAACTTCTAATCCTCTTTAGAAAAAAGGCTGAGAAACTAATTACTATTAAAAAGGCAGTGTAGTACAATCTCATTCTCCAAAAGAAGCTAGCGTTAGGATTCTACGGACTAAAGCCCAATATACTATTTCTTCTTTTTACAATTTTTCTATACAAACAAACAATAAGAAAATACAACAAAACCAAACTATATTATACAACAACCAAAAAGAGCAGCCTTCTATGATGGCGCGTGGGCACTAGGTACCACAATAAGAACCCATTATGAACCAACCAGTGAGACCACTGGTGACGAGGATCCACTCGAAGTAAGATGCGTTCAAAAACGAACTCCGCACGTAAAGGCCACACGTCCTTTCGTTCGACAAAATCGCTAGTTGACCACACGATCAATAGACGAGAGAGACAATAGCATGGCGCGTGGTCTGCCTACCACTTCTAGCTAGCATATTGACATACAATCCTTCACCACTATAAGAAATATAGGTATTTGCAATCAATTAATTGCAACTAATATAATTATTTGTGACAAAAATAATATTATTTTTGTTATAAATTATCTTGTTTGTTATAATTAATTAGTTATAAATATCTTTTATTTTTTGTAATATTCGCATATTATTCTTTTTCCATCTCTTTTTTTTTCTTTTTTTGGTTATTACCCAAAAGGTAGTAACAAGTTTAGATTTTAACACCATTCCGAACCGATAACTTAATGAGAGAAATGCTAAACATACTAATAAAAAGGGCGCTGCTAGGAGGTTTTCTTTTGGGTGTTTACTTAGTTTTTTTTTTTTTTTTGGGTACCATTTTTTAAACACTCTTTTAAGTATTTTTAAAAATAGAAAAAAAATTACAATATTATTAAATAATATTTTTTTAATTACTAAATAAAAATTAAACAATAGAAAAGAAGAGTGAGACACCAAATCGGGATTCCATTGGATTCTTTATCATTTTTTCTAATAAAAAATATAGTGTTTCTTACGTACTGATATGACAAGAGGCCCAAGTGTCAATTTACTTTTAGAAGGCTTATCTCCTCCAGCCTATCTCCTTGTACCCACTCTCATCTGCACATTCTCCTTGAAAAATATTATTTTTCTCATCGCCGTGCACTCTCGTTTCTGCCACTCTTTTCCATGAAAAAGATCATGTTGTCTCAATACTTTTTGGTGTGCCTCTTCTTTCTTATGTAGTTATTTTTCTCATCTTCTAATTTTTTTCAGGAAAAGGAACAATTTTTTTCCCTTCTTACTTTGTCTTCTTCCATATGATTATTTTTTAGAAGTTGGACGTGATGGTAGCAGCTCTCATAAAATATTATGAGCTCTGTAGGTAGAACTCCTTTAAAAATTGACTTACAAGAAAGGAATGTCTAGAGACTTATAAACTATTAACCAATTTCATACTTAATCGATTTGGGATCATAATAACTACCACATTTTATAGCTGACGTCCACGGCAATTGTAACGCTCATATAAGTTGGTTGTGCACTAGGTCTTTCTTAATCTCAAACAAACACTGTCATATCGACTTTACTCTCACACTGCATGATTGCAACTCATGTTGTAACATGGTAGGGGCGGCGTTAATATTATTTGTTATAAATTTATTAGATAGAGCTCATTCTTAAATTTTGGCTTATAAGAGGAGGATACCTAAGAATTTATAAACAATAAATTAATATCATATTTAGTCGATTTGGAATAATAACATTAAAAAAAAAAAAAAGAATAAAACCCATGCCAAGTTTTCTAACCTTTCCATGGAGAAGAAAAAATTGGGTAACAGCCATCTTAATTTTTATTCACAGAAATGTTGTTTGGAAGATCTCTCTACTCTTGAAAAGGTACTTCTTATCTCTTTATTTAATTTTATATATTTTTTAATAATAATAACACGTCAGGACATGCTGGAAAGCACGTTTTCTTTACGTACGGATAGCAGCTCTCACTTCATAAGTTCATAGTGGGTTGTTTCTGTTGGCACAATTAATGAGATGATTGTGGTTACCACATGGTCTGATGGCACCGATTCTCTTTTTGGGACACTTTAAACGCTGACTCCTGCTCTTACGACCTGCACTGTTCTCTCTTTTTGCTAGGCCCAAACCAGATAAGGCAATTATATTCAAGTAAAAAGGCCCAAGCCTATCCAATCTGGTTCTGATATTGTAATGCGTGCAAGCTTCCGGGCACACCTGCTAGCCCGTATGGTTGCCGATGTGATGAGGCATTTGTGGAGGCGTCCAATGCAGAAAATGGAGCTCATACCTATGGGCCGGCCTTGTGCTTGGGTTGAGGAAATTGAATCAGCCCATAACTATTTTATTTGTTGGGAGAAGATTTTCGTGACCAGCTTGACAATTTCTTCTGCTGGTCTTTTGTTTATCTTAGACACTAGGCCATTTTCTCTCTCTCTTTCTTTTTCTTTGCTAGATGCAGAGTATGGACCCCAAGCGTTTAATAATTGGCTGGAGTCGCTTTCTTATCATAAATGAGTAATGAATTCCCCATCCAGGTTTGAGGCTGCAATTTGTCCAGCATACTAGTCTAGGAGCAAGATCTGGGTTTGTCTGATTGGAATGGTTTGAATGTTTGTTGGCTTTACGTAAACAAAATGACTTGCCTCTCTACAATTTAGGGAAAAGAAAATTAGTTGGATAAGTATTGTGATTGCCGTGCATCGTCAAAGCCCCAATGTCATCGCACACGTACGACGGTTGAATGTGTGGTACATTTTTTAGCAGATACTGTTTAGGAAGCTTACAGTAATTCCCTGGTTGTAATCAGGAATGGAAGAGAATTTCATTTAGCCACGGGAGTGCTTCGATGGCCTCCCAATCTCCTTGCAAACTTCAGAAATTTCACCCACGAATACTTCACTGCCCCTTCTAAAAGAAAGCATAAAGTCTAAACTAACAGCTACAGCCTACCAAAATAAGAACAAACTCACAGCCTAACTTCATTAAAGCTCCCATTAGGACAAGACCCCTAAACGCAGCTTCTAATTATTCCCAACCCCAACCCATGCGACGTCGCTTTACGATAGGATTATAACAGATACTCCTACTGAAAAAGATCATCATAAAGAGGGAATCGAATCTCCTTTTACTTTCGACATAATGTCAGCAATATAGCGAAGAAATTGTAAATCATAACTTATATATACAACTGATCTGAACTTAATTCCCTTGGAAAAATGAGTCCTTCACAAGAACTCTAAAAATATCCTGACAAAACAAATACAAATAACTTTACACTAAAAAAAAAAAGGCGTTCCTCTTGAAATAAACTCTGACCGGACAGTGTCCTATGCATTGGGTTATGGATGGATATAAGCATAGATAGTGTAAAAGGTCTGTAAAAACGAAAGCACCAAGAGCACAAAGGCAGCCAATGCTGAAATGAATGACCATGGGGTATCAAAATATGTATACTTGAAGCTTGCCCACTGCACGTGCCAGCTACTCTGATGATAATCATGCACATCATTGAACACTTTGGACAAATAACACCTATCGAGATCAATTGCTACGTCCTTGCCCATGTTGTTGAGGAAGCGTGCAACCTCACCTTCGGTCCCATAATTATTTTCAATGATGTTGCGGTCCGTTAGGTACTCTACATCCTTGGCTGAATTCACAAGGTAGTCCAACAAAGTAACATAAGTGGTGACATGCTTGAAGTGGCTTTTGTGACACTGTTCGAACGCCACACAGTTGACCAAGAAAGAGCTCATGAAATCGTCGATGGCTATGTTGGGCATCTCAAGAACGCCATGTTTGAATTTCACCACCAAGAAGCTCTCTGCCTTACCAGGGTTCAGCCTAATCCCTGAACGGCGAAGCTTCGAGACACTCTGAATAATATGGGTCGGTACGGTACCACGTTCGTTTAGAGGAAATTCATGATCGGGTGGTATAAAGCTTGATCGAACCAGGTCCAACAAATGCAAGCCTTTGAGATTGCCGAACCCATCTATGACTTCCCAATCTCTTAACATTGCGTTGTTGAAGAATCGCAAAGCGAGCACAGATAAGGACGGACCAGATTCTTCCTCTGGCATATTAGAAATTTCAAATAATTTTTCAAGAACAAAGAACGGAATCTGATTCTCGAGTCGGAGAAAGTCCCTGTAGAAAAATGGTAATATCCACGCCATGGTGACAAGAGGGTCTTCTTGAACAAAAAGCTTCGGATCGTTGACCTTCCGAAATAACTCTAACATAAAACAGCCATCAAGAATCATCATTTCCAGAAACTCATAGGAATCGAGGTGGATCGTTTCAGCATAAGAATCTCTAGCAGCCTTTTCAAGTGGGTGTATGCTTTGGAAGAAATTCTCTAAAGAAATACCCATGGTCTGGGTGGTGGAGAGCAAGGAGCGTAGGTACCGCCATTTGTGTTCCTCAATCATCTGGAGATGAGGCTTGCCGCGATGGTAAGGACCGATGGAGACGATGCGGGGGTAATAGGAATTGGCGCCGTTAATGTCGACGAAACTCTGGGGAACTCTGAAGATGGAGCAACTGCTTTTGCCGGCTGCTGAGCTTAATAAGTGAGGGGTGGTCTTGGAGATCCTGTCTTGCAACAACTCTAGGTGTTCCTTGTTTGCCACCCAAATTTCCACGACATGATCGGATCCCATGGATGAGTTTTGGTTTCTGTGATAACTTTGAAGCTCCGGTGTGTATGGCCGTGTGCAATTCATTCATTAATTTGTCAATTTTGGTTTTGCTTATTCAATGGATTTGTTGGGATGTAAAATAACCCCTCGTGTTTTTTTAATTATTGAGGATGCCCGAGATCGAGGGCAACTTCTATTTTATTTTAATAATTTCATGATTATAATTATAATTTATCGGCATATGATTGTCCTGAGATCACATGGAACTAAATTTATCAGTTGTCTAACCGGCATTTGAATTTCCGACAATGATAGGTAATTTTTCAACAAACGACCAAGGAAATAGACTTCAAGAAGTTTACCCAAGCCTCAAAAGGTATATACAGACAAACAATGAGAAAATATTTTTGTAAAGATTCGATGATCTTTATAAATTGTAAAATGTTATAAAACTTAAAGAAATGAACTACTATTGCAAAATAGAAATAAGAAATTCTCTTGAAACTCTTAAGAACTGAAACTTTCTTTCTCTCTCTATTTTTTTCTTATGAATTTCATTACAACTGAAACCCATATTTATAGGCGTTGAAATTACTATGCAAGTTACTATACAAGTCACTATGCAGATTTAAAATAATAGTGGTGGGTTCATTCACATAATTTAGTGGTGGGCCAAGGGGGGCGGCTGCCGACTCCGTTTATAATCGTTTATAACACTCCCCCTTGAATGACCACCCATAAAGAATCTGCCTCGTTAAAACCTTGCCAAGTAAAAATCCAGTAGGAAGAAAAACCAATGGCGAAGGAAAAAGAGTACAGTCTTCTTATGTATCCACAAGTGCTTTAAGATTGCCTCATTAAAACCTTGCAGAGGAAAACCCAGTAGGACAAAACCTCAGCGAAGGAAAAAGAGTACAATCAGCACATTTACTCCCCCTGAAAAGTGCATGACAAAAGATCTTTGAGTTTTCGCATTCTAATGTTATGCACAATCTTCTTGAATGTGGAAGTTGGTAACGCCTTTGTGAATAAATCTGCCTAATTATCACTAGATCGTATCTGCTTGACATCAATTTCACCTTTTTCTTGAAGTTCATGAGTATAAAAGAATTTTGGTGAAATATGTTTGGTTCTGTCACCTTTGATATATCCTCCTCTGATTTGAGTGATACAAGCAGTATTATCTTCATATAAGATTGTTGGGCTATTATTGATTATGAGAAGTCCACACTTTTCCTGGATATGTTGAATAACTGATCTCAACCAAATACACTCTCGACTTGCTTCATGAATAGCAATGATTTCTGAGTGATTTGAAGAAGTAGCAGATAGTGTCTGCTTAACAGATCTCCATGATATGGCAGTATCTCCATAAGTAAATAAATATCCAGTTTGAGATCTACCTCTATGTGGGTCTGAAAGATAACCTGCATCTGCATATCCAATCAATTCTGGACTTGAACCACGTTGATAAAATAATCCCATATCAACCGTACCATGAAGGTAACGAAGGACATGTTTAATGCCATTCCAATGCCTTCGAGTTGGTGCAGAACTATATCTTGCAAGCAGATTAACTGAGAATGTAATATCTGGTCGAGTGCAATTTGCAAGATACATCAAAGCTCCAATTGCACTGAGATATGGTACTTCAGGACCAAGAATTTCTTCATCATCATCACAAGGACGGAATGGATCTTTCTTCACATCAAGTGTTCGAACAATCATTGGAGTACTCAGGGGATGAGATTTGTCCATATAGAAATGCTTTAGGACTTTCTCAGTATACATGGACTGATGAATAAAAATTCCATTTGGCAAGTGCTCAAGCTGCAAGCCGAGACAAAGTTTTGTTTTGCCAAGATCTTTCATTTCAAATTCATTCTTTAAATATATAGCGGTTTTTGAGATCTCTTCAGGAGTTCCCACAATATTTAAATCATCAACATAAACCGCAATAATGACAAATCCGGATTCTGATTTCTTAATAAAAACACATGGGCATATAAGATTATTCTCAAATCCTTCTTTCAATAGATATTCGCTTAAGCGATTATACCACATGCGTCCGGATTGCTTCAACCCATATAAAGATCTTTGTAGTCTGATTGAGTACATATTTCTAGATGTACTTGTAGATGCTTCAGGCATCTTATATCCTTCAGGGATTTTCATATATATGTCATGGTCTAAGGATCCATATAAATATGCAGTGACCACATCCATCAACCGCGTTTCTAATCCTTTTGTAACAACCAGACTAATCAAAAATCTAAATGTGATTGCATCCATAACGGGAGAGTATGTTTCTTCATAATCAATCCCGGGTTTCTGCAGGAAACCTTGTGCAACAAGCCGTGCTTTGTATCGCACAATTTCATTTTTCTCATTACGTTTTCGTACAAATACCCACTTATATCCAACAGGCATTACACCCTTTGGTGTTTGGACAACAGGTCCAAATACTTCTCGTTTCGCTAGCGAATTTAATTCAGCTTCAATAGCTATTTTCCATTTTGGCCAATCATTTCTACGTCGACATTCTTCGACGCTTTTTGGCTCACTTTCTTCATTACTTCTGGTAATGTCAAGGGCCATTTTATATGAAAATATGTTGTCGACAACAGTTTTATTTCTATCCAGAATTTCTCCAGTTTTCATGAAATGTATTGAGATCTCATTATTTTCAGGTACCTGTTCCTCTTCAGGGGAAAACATTTCATGACATACCTCTTCAGAAGGTCCCTTTTTAGGAGATTTATACTCTTCAAGATTTTCCTCTTCAGGAGGTTCTGGAATAGAAGATTTAAGCTCTTTAGGAGCATCAATTATATTTGTGGCCTGTATTGTGGGTACGTGTTCTTCAGGAACACCAAATTCATTTTGTATTCTTTTCCTTCTGGGAATTTTATCTTTTGCACCAATAGGTCTTCCACGCTTCAGGCGTATTTTAGATTCACCTATTGTTGTTTTGACAATTTGTCCTTCAGGGACTTTAATCCTTGCTGGAGTATTAACAGCAGGAATATAAGATTTTACTACACCTTTAGTGTCAGTAAATACATCCGGTAACTGATTTGCAACATTTTGCAAATGAATAATCCTTTGAACTTCCCGTTTACATTCATTTGTAGGAGGATCAAAATGAGACAGGGTCTTATTATCCCAAGTAATATCTTGTCGTGCTTCAGGCACCGACTTTTCTTTACCCATTAACTGAAAATTTGATTCGTCAAAATGACAATCCTCAAAACGTGCTTTAAACATATCCCCTGTAAGGGGTTCAAGGTATCTAATAATGGATGGAGAATCAAAACCAACATATATCCCAAGTCTACGTTGAGGGCCCATTTTTGTACGTTGTGGAGGTGCAATTGGAACATATACAGCACATCCAAAAGTACGAAGATGAGAAATATTTGGTTGTTGACCATATGCAAGCTGTAATGGAGAATATTTATGATATGCAGATGGTCTAATGCGAATTAGAGATGCTGCATGAAGTATAGCATGTCCCCAAACAGAAATAGGTAGTCTTGATTTCATAAGTAAAGGTCTAACGATTAGTTGAAGCCTTTTGATCAAAGACTCAGCTAAACCGTTTTGTGTGTGTGTATGGGCAACAGGATGTTCAACATCTATTCCTATTGACATGCAATAATCATCAAAAACTTGAGATGAAAATTCACCTGCATTATCCAATCGAATGGTCTTAATTGGATACTCAGGAAATTGTGCTCGTAGTTTAATTATCTGAGCAAGAAGTCTAGCAAATGCAACATTTCTAGTGGAAAGAAGACAAACATGTGACCATCGACTAGATGCATCAATTAGAACCATAAAATATCTAAATGGTCCACTTGATGGATGAATAGGCCCACATATATCTCCGTGAATCCTTTGTAAAAAGGATGGAGATTCAACAATGATTTTTGAGGGAGATGGTCTAATAATTAACTTACCTTGAGAACATGCAGAGCACGGAGATTCATTGGGTAGAAATATCTTTTGATTCTTTAAGGGATGCTGATAACGCCCAAAGAATAACGCGGTAATTGTAGTTCAGTTTTGGGGTGTCGATTCCACAGGGAAACAATTAAAAGAAAAGTAAAATAGCAAAGAAACTAAAAAATTAAATGATTAATTGATTAATGAGAAAAGAAAATTTGATTTTAAATAAAAATGAAAATTAAACAAAGTAAATAATGAAAAAGTAATCAAAATTGACGACCAGTAGAGTGTCGAGAATCCCTTGCACATATCTGGTATTTTTAATTATTTTCAATTAACTGATAACTCAATTGAGAATTCAATTCCGTAATTCTCAATCGGAAGATATGAAATTATAAACCAAAAATTAAATCAAATGTAATTCTTTGAAAAATCATTCATCACTTTAAATCACACAAATTGTTATTCACATTGAGAAAATCCAACGACGACAACATACCCAAGGAGCAATATTGCAGCAGAGAATTAAATCAATATAAATAATCAATAGATCCAAAAATAATTAAAGAATAAATTCATTCAATAGAAAAAGCATGACTGAATCTATAAATGAAATAAATTCTAAAATTATTCGGAAAAGAAAACGCTGACAATATTTTGAGAATAATAAAACAAAAAATTTTAATAATTGAAAATCAAATACATAAATTAAAAATAAATTAAAAATACCATCTAGTATGCAAGTTCATCCCTAACCCTACTTGAGAATTTAGTTATCCATGCACATGATGGATAATAAAATTCTCAAGAAGAAAATCATTGAAATGGTGGTCATCTCGTCTGCTTCTCCCTGTTCCGCTTCCTCGTTTGCGACTTGGTCACGCTTCACGTTCTTCCTGCGTTTCACGTTCACTCTGCTTCACTCTGCTTCCTGCGGCGCTCTCCCTTTTTTTTTCTTTTGCGTTCAGATACATATACATATATATAGGCGTTGAATTATATTACTTATTAGGCCTCCTGCTTCTTCACGTTCCTTCCTTTTCGTTTACGTCTCACGTATACATACATATATATATATATATCCTTTCAATCAAGTGTTATGCGGCCTCAAATCTCTTCCTTTTCCGTTTACGTACAAACATATATATATATATATATTAGTTTCCGTGCTGCTCTTGGACTCCAATTGAAAGCCTTTGTGATGAATTAAATTTCTTGTGCTTTTCTCCCTCTTCATCTAAAAATAAATAAAATAAAATAAAATAAAATACAAATAATGCTTAAAAACATCTCAATGTAAATAGAAATGTAATTAAATAAAATAAGTGAAATCCAATCATTTCTATTTTCATTCTTTACAATTTAATCAAATATTAGGATATTTAGAGTACACTTTCGCGCACTCATCACACCCCCCAACTTACTCATTGCTAGTCCCTAGCAATTTCCATGCAAAAACGATGAAGGAGACCAAAGAAGATCACACACAGAAGTCACCAAGTCACACTTTTCAGAATCACATATCAATGCAATCTTAGAGATTCAATAACCCAATCATAATTAATCTACATATAGCAATTCACAAAGTGTGTGTGTGATCCAAACTATATCCATCTAACCACAAACTGTAACACATGCAACATCAAGAACATTTTAAGCAAAAGTTTCAACTCCATAACTTACGGGTATAACAGTGTTTCGTGTAGGGGTTCTCTCTATGGAGTTGACAAGGGGTGTACACGCACTCTCATAGGGAATTAGGCAATTATGTACAAGCAATAAGCAAATATTGACCTTATGATAGGAACACTAACAATTGAGAATTTCCACCACTCATTCCATAAGCATACTTAGGATCAGAATGATCAACACAAAAGGTTGTAGCGTGGCTCGGGTTAAGGGCTAAATGAAGAAAATGATAAAATGGATTCAAAAAACTTCCAAGTACATACCACAGGAATCTTATTAAATATCTCAATAGACTACACTTTTCACCTGATGCACTCGTCTACTTTTCAGATCATCAAATACTATTTTTTCTTCTTCTTCAACTTTTTTTTTTTTTTTAATTTGAAACTCAATCAATTGAACATTTTGCACTTGTACTCTTCCATTTTTCTTTTTCTTTCTTTTTCTTTTCCTTTTTTTTTTCTTCAGTCGCTCTCTATTTATTTATTTATTTATTTTTTTCAATAAAAGAAAATATGCAAATTCCACACTTAGCACACACTTGGAAGCAATAAGGGTAGGAAAAATTAGTGTATAGGCTATACTCCAATGTGGAGAGGTATGAATGATGTGGGCATATGAAAAGAAAAAGTCTACATGTGTTTGTTGGCTCAAAATTGGCTACTAAGAGTCTATGATGAGAAGGGTTAGCTTGAAAGGTTCAAACGTTAATCCTAAGTTGATGTTCGTCATATCCCAAGTATATCCACCATCTTACCACCAACCATGTAATAATATTCTCAAAAGAAGTGTCCAATTCAACAGATCAATAAACACTTACCACAATTTTCTGCATTTGTAGGCTCTCAACCTCTCCCAAAATTCACAAGAATACTTAAGCAAAAGAGTTCTCTGGCTACATGTGTCAAACCACCATCTTACCACAAAGTTTGGATACGTGCATTAAAAATTCTGTGAATGCCTCAGCAAAATGATTAAGATGGATTTGATGAATTCACCAAGATAGTCATGAATGAGCATGAATACACATGTAAAAAGGTGCCTGTGTGATACTTTTTTTTTTTTTTTTGGAAAATATGTCACAGAGTTCCAACAAACATCGTTCTCACCCCCAACTTAAATGAAACATTGTCCTCAATGTTTAACAATTAAAACTAAATAGAGGGTACTGAAAAGGGTAGAGTACACCTGATGTAGGACGTGGGATGACTCGCTAAACACTGGAGATGACAAACTGAAATGACAAACTGACACTGACCTGCAAACAAAAACAAAGAAAACCAACAGCAACCAAAAAGAAAAAGAAAAGGGAAAAAAAACGAAAAAAAACAAAAACAAACAGAACAAATAAAAAGAAAACATACCTGCGTGGTGTGATCAAGGTTGATAGACCGGGTCCGTAAATGGAATCTCTTCCACTTCCGGAACTTCCCTATCAATTAATATTTTAAGGCGCTGACCATTTACTTTAAAAATCCTACCATCTTTAGGATCCTCTATTTCTACCGCCCCATTTTCAAAAACATTCTTCACTACAAAAGGGCCGGTCCACCTAGACCGAAGTTTTCCTGGGTGCTTATGGAGTCTAGAGTCATATAAAAACACTCGATCATTGGGCTTAAATGTTTTTCTCAAAATATTTTTATCATGAAACGCTTTCATTTTAGCCTTATAAATTTTAGAGTTCTCATAGGCATCATTTCTCAACTCCTCTAACTCGATCAATTGAAATTTTCTGAATTTACCTGCTTCTCCTATGTCAAAATTGAAATGCTTGATAGCCCAATAGGCTCGATACTCGAGCTCCACAGGTAAATGGCAAGGCTTTCCAAAAACAAGTCTATAAGGTGACATGCCTAAGGGAGTTTTAAAAGCTGTACGGTAGGCCCAAAGTGCATCAACTAGTCTCAAAGACCAATCTTTGCGATCCGAGTTTACCGTTTTTCTAAAATTTGCTTAATTTCCCTATTTGCAAGTTCTACTTGTCCACTTGTCTGGGGGTGGTATGCAGTAGAAATTTTATGTACTACCCCATATTTTTTCATCAAAGCCTCAAAGGAACGGTTGCAAAAATGTGTACCCCGATCACTAATAATAGCACGTGGTGTACCAAACCGAGATAACACATTCTCTTTAAGAAATTTAATTACCGTCTTATTATCATTGTTCCTGCAAGCTGCTGCTTCAACCCATTTCGACACATAATCCACTGCCACAATAATATATTGATATCCAAAAGAAGGAGGAAATGGTCCCATAAAATCAATACCCCAACAATAAAAAATTTCAATCACTAAAATTGGGTTCAAAGGCATCATATTACGATGGGACATGACTCCTAATTTTTGACACCTTTCACATGAACGACAATAGATGTTTGCATCCTTAAACAATGTGGGCCAATAAAATCCACACTGCAAAATTTTTGCAGCGGTTTTCTTCATTGAAAAGTGGCCTCCACAAGCTTGGGAGTGACAAAATTCCAAGACGCTAGCAATCTCTTCATCAGGAATACAACGCCTCAAAATTTGGTCAGGGCAGTATTTAAAAAGAAGAGGGTCATCCCAATAGAAATTACGTACCTCAGTCATGAATTTCCTCTTATCCTGAGCGTTCCAATCCACCGGTATCTCACCTGTAGCCAAATAATTCACAATATGAGCAAACCATGGTAGAGAAGTAATAGAAAGTAAATGCTCATCGGGAAAATCATCCCTGATTGGCAGATGGTCAGAGGTTTCCTCAAATGTGAGTCTCGAGAGATGGTCGGCCACTACGTTTTCCACTCCTTTCTTGTCTTTGATGGTGATGTCAAATTCCTGCAAAAGTAAAATCCACCGTATTAGTCGTGCCTTAGCATCCTTCTTTGTGAGAAGGTACTTAAGGGCTGCATGATCTGTAAAAATAATAATAGGAGAACCAATCAAATAAGAGCGAAATTTATCCAAAGCAAACACTACGGCTAGCAACTCTTTTTCAGTGGTTGAGTAATTCATTTGAGCACTATTTAAAGTCCTACTAGCATAGTAAATAACAAAGGGCTTCCCCTCCCTTCGCTATCCAAGAACAGCACCTACAGCATAATCACTAGCATCACACATAATCTCAAAAGGCAAGGTCCAATCCGGTGGCTGCATTATAGGTGCTGAGGTAAGCTTGCCAATTAGCATTTTAAATGCCTCTTGACAAGCTTGTGTCCACTCAAATGGGGCATCTTTAGCTAGGAGGTCACATAGTGGTCTGGATATAGTGGAGAAATTCTTTATGAACCTCCTATAAAAGCCCGCATGACCAAGAAATGACCTCACATCCTTTACTGTCTTAGGCGTAGGCAATTTAGAAATTAATTCAATCTTAGATTGATCAACCTCTATCCCTCTGGAAGAAATAATATGCCCTAAAATAATGCCTGAAGGTACCATAAAGTGGCATTTTTCCCAATTTAAGACCAGTTCCTTCTCCTCACAACGGGTCAACACTTTCTCTAGATTCAATAAACATGCATCAAAAGAGGATCCAAAAACAGTCAAGTCATCCATAAAAACTTCCATGCTATTTTCAATCATGTCACTAAAGATACTCATCATGCAACGTTGAAAAGTGGCAGGTGCATTACACAATCCAAATGGCATTCTACGAAAAGCATAAGTACCAAAAGGACAAGTAAAAGTGGTTTTATCCTGATCTTCTAATGCAATTTCAATTTGATAATAGCCAGAATAACCATCCAAGAAACAGTAGAAAGGATGACCAGCCACACGCTCAAGAATCTGATCAACAAAAGGGAGAGGAAAATGGTCTTTCCGGGTGGCGGCATTCAATTTTCTATAATCAATGCACATCCGCCACCCAGTCACAAGCTTGGTGGGGACTAACTCTCCCAGGTCATTCTTCACTACAGTAACACCAGACTTTTTAGGAACAACCTGTGTCGGACTAACCCATTTACTATCAGCAATAGGGTATATGATTCCTGCGTCTAACAGTTTTAATACTTCATTTTTCACCACTTCTTTCATAGTGGGATTAAGCCTACGTTGTGGGTCTCTACGAGGGCTAGCTCCTTCCTCCAAATTAATTTTATGTGAACAAATCAAGGGGCTAATACCTTTTATATCAGCAATGCTCCAACCTAAAGCTGACTTATGCTCACTGAGAACCCGAATTAATTTCTCACCTTGAGACTCAGATAATTCAGATGAGATAATAACAGGAAAGGTATCACCTGGACCAAGGAAAACATGCTTCAAACCCTTAGGCAAAGGCTTCAATTCAACTTTGGGTGCTTCCATGCTTGAAAGAATCTGTCTTTCACTCTTCTCGAGCAACTCCTCGAACTTCGGTTGCCATTTTTGTGTGCCGTAATCTTGAGTTCTGTTGAAAATAGAACAAATATCAACCATATCAGATGAATCAGTAATGGAATCAAACTCAGAATTAACCAGAAAATGCTCAAGGGGACCAAAATCATGAGTTTCCAAAACTCCCCTATCCATCAGTGAATCAATCATATATGTCTGGTGGCACTCATGATCCTCCTCTGGTTGTTTTGCAATATGGAAGACATTCACCTCCAGAGTCATGTTTCCAAAAGATAGCTTCATAAGCCCATTCCTGCAATTGATAAGAGCATTAGCAGTGGCAAGGAAATGCCTACCTAAAATCAGAGGAATTTTAGAAGTAGTATCAACAACAGAAGTAGTATCTAAAATCAAGAAATCAACAGGATAATAAAATTTATCAATTTGAATTAAAACATCTTCTACCACCCCCCGGGGTACTTTGACTGAACGGTCAGCCAATTGCAATACCACAGTGGTTGGTTTGATTTCTCCTAATTCCAGCTGCAAATAAATAGAATAAGGCATAAGATTCACACTGGCTCCTAAATCTAGCAAAACTTGTCCAAATTCCTGATTTCCGATGCTACATGCGATGGTTGGGCACCCGGGATCCTTGTACTTGGGAGGAATCCGTTGCTCAATCAGAGCACTAACTTGCTCTGTCAAGAACGCTGTCTTCTTCACGTGGTGTCTCCTCTTGACTGTACACAAATCATTGAGAACTTTTGCGTAAGTAGGAACTTGTTTAATTACATGCAAAAGAGGGAGATTGACTTTTACCTGTTTGAGATTCTCCAGGATTTCATTGTTAGGATCCATAGTTAGCTTGCTTGATTTCAGAGCTTGAGGGAATGGTACCTTAACATGGCTCTTTGTCACCTCTGGTTCCTTGGGTAGTTCGGGAGCACTACTATTTTGATCCTTTTCCACATCCTCTGATTTATCCGTTGTTGGGATGTGTGATGAGTTACCACTACGAGTCACAATGGCATTCATATCCTTCAAATTCTCTTGTGCCATGTGTTGACCATGGGGAGTGGACTGAGCTTGAGAAGGAAACTTACCTCGCTCAGTCACACTCAAGGAGCTCATCAGTTTTGACACTTGATTCTTTATCTCTTTATTTTCTTCCACAACCTGCGTAATCAAAGATTCAAACTTTTGGTTAGTCTTACC
This sequence comes from Platycarya strobilacea, assembly GCA_036898215.1. NCBI lineage: Eukaryota > Viridiplantae > Streptophyta > Magnoliopsida > Fagales > Juglandaceae > Platycarya > Platycarya strobilacea. Next base: position 810,786 of record CM072548.1, read on the forward strand.
CTGTGCTTCAATAAAAGTGTAAAGTGTCTTCTAAAGGACTCCTAGACGATGTAGGTGCATGATATGGTGCAGGATATGATCTAGTGGGTTGTGTAGGTTGTGCAGGTGGTGCAAGTGGCTGGTTTTCGGACTTCCAGCTAAAATTGGGGTGATTACGCCACCCCGGATTGTAAGTCTCAGAGAAAGGTGTAAAAGGCTTCTTGTACATGCCTAAGGCATTACATTGTTCCTCATACAACCCTCTCATCTCAGCAAATGTGGGACACTCTTGGACGAGGTGATCTACCCCTCCACACACAAAACATGGCCCAGAAGACTCTGCATGATTAGCCAAGTGTGCTGGCTTCAAGTCCTTGGCCTTTAGCAATTCTAGCTCCCTAGTAAGCACCTCAACCTTAACCTTCAAGTTATCTTCCTCTCTAAGATGATAAATTCCACCACCGTTTTGGCTCCCTATAGGTCGTGACCTATTTGTGCTCTCAGTTGCACTAGGTCCAGTCCAAGTGTGAGCTTTTTCAGCGAGCTCATTAAGGTACTCTATGGCCTCATCAGGATTTTTCTGCAAGAACTCACCATTACACATCATCTCTACAAATTGGCGCTCTCTAGGTGTAAGCCCCTCATAGAAGTAACTCACCAGACGCCAACTCTCATACCCATGGTGAGGGCACATACTCAATAGCTCCTTAAATCTCTCCCAAGACATATATAAAGTCTCACTATCCTTCTGTGCAAAGGTGGAGATCTGTCTTTTTAAAGTATTGGTTTTATGCTGGGGAAAATATTTATTAAAGAAAGCCTGAGTCATCTCATTCCACGACCCAATGGATCGTGGTCTCAGCGAGTATAACCAACTCTTAGCTCTATCCTTCAAAGAAAAAGGAAAGAACTTAAGTCTCACAATGTCATCAGTTGCATTTTGACTATGAAAAGTCGCAACTATCTCCTCAAATTCCCTAATATGCACATATGGATTTTCATTTTCCAACCCATGAAAAGTGGGGAGTAGTTGTATCACTCCCGTTTTAACATCAAGTTGACGCGTATTGGGTGGAAACATTATGCATGATGGTGTGGCTGTACGTGTAGGGTGGAGGTAATCCTGAAGGGTCCTAGTGGGTTGATCATCGTGTTCACTCATATTTTCAGAAACAGAAGAAGTATCAAATAAGGGATTAGAAAAATTAGACACTGAATTTGACTCTATCACAGGCCTACAAGCAAAGCGACCTAATGTGTCTCTATACCTATTATGCATGCAAAAATAAAAATAAAAAAATAATGCAGCAAGTAAAAAGAGGGAACGAAGTTACTGCCTTTACAAACTGCTGAAAAAAAAAAAAACTATCCAACAATTCTTCTACTGTCTCCCCGGCAACGACGCCAAAATTTGATAACGCCCAAAGAATAACGCGGTAATTGTAGTTCAGCTTTGGGGTGTCGATTCCACAGGGAAACAATTAAAAGAAAAGTAAAATAGCAAAGAAACTAAAAAATTAAATGATTAATTGATTAATGAGAAAAGAAAATTTGATTTTAAATAAAAATGAAAATTAAACAAAGTAAATAATGAAAAAGTAATCAAAATTGACGAACAGTAGAGTGTCGGGAATCCCTTGCACATATCCGGTATTTTTAATTATTTTCAATTAACTGATAACTCAATTGAGAATTCAATTCCGTAATTCTCAATCGGAAGATATGAAATTATAAACCAAAAATTAAATCAAATGTAATTCTTTGAAAAATCATTCATCATTTTAAATCACACAAATTGTTATTCACATTGAGAAAATCCAACGACGACAACATACCCAAGGAGCAATATTGCAGCAGAGAATTAAATCAATATAAATAATCAATAGATCCAAAAATAATTAAAGAATAAATTCATTCAATAGAAAAAGCATGACTGAATCTATAAATGAAATAAATTCTAAAATTATTCGGAAAAGAAAACGCTGACAATATTTTGAGAATAATAAAACAAAAAATTTTAATAATTGAAAATCAAATACATAAATTAAAAATAAATTAAAAATACCATCTAGTATGCAAGTTCATCCCTAACCCTACTTGAGAATTTAGTTATCCATGCACATGATGGATAATAAAATTCTCAAGAAGAAAATCATTGAAATGGTGGTCATCTCGTCTGCTTCTCCCTGTTTCGCTTCCTCGTTTGCGATATGGTCACGCTTCACGTTCTTCCTGCGTTTCACGTTCACTCTGCTTCACTCTGCTTCCTGCGGCGCTCTCCCTTTTTTTTTCTTTTGCGTTCAGATACATATACATATATATAGGCGTTGAATTATATTACTTATTAGGCCTCCTGCTTCTTCACGTTCCTTCCTTTTCGTTTACGTCTCACGTATACATACATATATATATATATATCCTTTCAATCAAGTGTTATGCGGCCTCAAATCTCTTCCTTTTCCGTTTACGTACAAACATATATATATGTATATATTAGTTTCCGTGCTGCTCTTGGACTCCAATTGAAAGCCTTTGTGATGAATTAAATTTCTTGTGCTTTTCTCCCTCTTCATCTAAAAATAAATAAAATAAAATAAAATAAAATACAAATAATGCTTAAAAACATCTCAATGTAAATAGAAATGTAATTAAATAAAATAAGTGAAATCCAATCATTTCTATTTTCATTCGTTACAATTTAATCAAATATTAGGATATTTAGAGTACACTTTCGCGCACTCATCAGATGCCCATGCGAATTTTCAATAATTCGTCTCATCATTATAGAACCCGGATGTCCAAGGCGATCATGCCAAGTCATAAATACTTTAGGGTCAATGCACTTCTGGTGCATTACCACATATGATTCAATTGTTCTCATTTTTGTATAATACAATCCAGAACATAGAGCAGGCAGTTTTTCTAATACGAGCTTCTGGCCCGATACTGTTTTAGTAATAAGAAGATGCTCTTTACTGCCTTCATTGGTCGTTTCAATATGGTAATCATTACGACGTATATCTTTGAAACTCAATAAATTTCTTCTGGATTGTGAAGAGAATAGAGCACCATCAATACAAAATTTGGTGCCATTAGGCAACACAATATAAACTCTTCCGGAGCCCTCAATTAAATCCGATGAACCTGATATGGTATGGACATAGACTTTACTTAGTGTTAGATTTTGAAAATATTTCTTTTCTTTGAGAATTGTGTGAGTTGTAGCACTGTCAGCCAGACATATATCTTTATCATTCAACTCAGAGATAAAAAGCTCATCAATGTGATCCATGATTCTACAAAATATACAAAACTTTTATTATTGATAGAAAGAAAATACATTAATTGAGTGGAACACTTCCATCTCCAATTAAGTGTTCAATACTACCATCAGAATGATTAAAGAAATCAGATACATCAAGATGAGTAACGTCTATATCTACTGAATCTAATAAATCATCTGATGGTTCTACTAAATTTGTTTCATGCACTTTATTCTTTCCTTTAACAGAAGCTTGATATAAATCAGCTAAGTGCCTGGCCGTACGACAGGTACGTGACCAATGTCCAGTCATTCCACATCTATGGCACACCTCTTCACTTTTCTTTGAAGAATTATTCTGAGGATTTTTACCCCTTTCTAAATTGTACCATTTCTGGTGATATGGTATATTATAATCCCTTTTAATGTTGTCACTCCTGGGACCAACATTTCTATAATTTCTCCTACCACGTCCACGCCTCCGATTTCTTCTAAAGGATGCACCATTCGCTTCTGGGAATGATGCAAACCTATTACCATTCACTTCAGGGAATGATATTGAGCCAGTAGGGCGTGTATGGTGGCTTTCTAATAAGAGCTCATTATTCTGCTCAGCTACTAGAAGACATGATATAAGTTCAGAATATTTCTTGAACTTTCTCTCTCGATACTGCTGCTGCAGGAGCACATTCGAGGCATGAAATGTAGTAAAAGTCTTCTCTAGCATATCTTCATCGGTGATTTTCTCACCGCATAATTTTAATACTGAGCTTATTTTAAAAAGTGCGGAATTATACTCACTAACACTTTGATAATCTTGCAACCTCAGGTGCATCCATTGAGAACGAGCTCTTGGGAGGATGACAGTCTTCTGGTGTTCATACCTCTCCCTTAAATTATTCCACAAAATATAGGGATCTTTTACAGTGAGATATTCAGTTTTCAATTCTTCATGAAGATGGTGGCGAAGGAAAATCATTGCTTTAGCACGTTCCTGCAGGGATGCTTGATTTCCTTCTTTAATAGTTTCTCCCAGGTTCATTGCATCAAGATGTATTTCAGCATCAAGTATCCAGGATAAATAATTTTTCCCAGATATATCAAGAGCAACAAATTCCAATTTTGTAAGATTTGTCATTTTCTACACATATAAATAATAAATATGCGTATCTCAGAAAATATATTTATAAATTCACACAGATAATCATCAATAAAATATATCAAAGATTTCAAATAATATATTGAAAAACTTACAGAGGAATAAGACCACTAGCTTCAGAATTGGCAGAACCGTCGTGCTGATAACGTGTTATAAAACTTAAAGAAAGGAACTACTATTGCAAAAGAGAAATAAGAAATTCTCTTGAAACTCTTAAGAACTGAAGCTTTCTTTTTCTCTCTATTTTTTTCTTATGAATTTCATTACAACTGAAGCCCATATTTATAGGCGTTGAAATTACTATGCAAGTTACTATGCAAGTTACTATGCAAGTCACTATGCAGATTTAAAATAATAGTGGTGGGGTCATTCACATAATTTAGTGGTGGGCCAAGGGGGGCGGCTGCCGACTCCGTTTATAATCGTTTATAACATAAAAGATCTTAAAATCTTTTTTTTTTTTAATGTTTTAGGGTCTCCGTGTTGGAGTCTTTTTGCTCTCCCTTGGAGGTTCTTAAATAAAATAAATAAATAAAAAACTAAATATATTTTATCTTCACATATTTTTTTATTATTTTTATAAAAGAAATAAATAAATAACAAAAAAATATAAAAATATTTTATACTAAGAGGCGCAAAGGGAACCCAACATCATAGTCCCATATCATTATCCTTTCTTATCCAATATGATTCCTAGCCTTAGACCCATATATATATATATATATATATATATATATATATATATATATATATTATATACTAGATGAAAGCAACGTGCTTTTGCTTAACTTTCTTAATTAATTTACATTGAATTAATTTTTGATTAATAACGACGTATCGATGAATTTGTTTCAGTAAAAATAATTTGTAACCTAAATTTCAAAAACACTCATATATTATAAAAGAAGAGTATTAATAAAAACAATAATAGAATTTGATAAATAAACATAGTTTTATGTAAAAAAAAAAGGCTTAAAATTTAATATTGTGTTGCTACCTATCAATAAATACAATTAGCAATATCGTATATTTTAATATTCATTATTTAACTAAAATTTATTTCCTATTTTTAATAATTTTTATTTTAGTAAGAATTAATAAAAAATCTAATAATAACATATTAAATATTGCTACCTATCAATAAATACAATTAGTAATATTGTATATTTTAATTTGTTTGAATAATATGGTATACAGCTATTAGGTACATAATTATTGCGACAAATCTTAGAAAATTATATGGATAACATAGGAAAAAAATTTAAGTCAATTGTTTTTAGTTAGATTTATAAACACAAATTTTTTTTTTCCTCATCTAGAGCCCAAAGACCCAATGAATGCGAGCCCAAAATATTAAAGATCCCAACCCGTGATCTTTTATTAAAATTTCTAAACGATGTCGTTTCTTATCTGTCCCTTTCTAATTCGTCGACTTCTCTCCAGAAGGTTGTAGTTAACAACACTTCACAGGGGCTACTTGGATTGGGAAGTAGGTTGAGCTCATCTCAACTCACTTCCATTTCATCATTATATTTTTATAATTTTTTTATACAAAACACAAATTCCTATACACCTTTTTCAAATCCCAATACACCTTTTTCAAATTCCAACACATATTTTTCAAATTTCAAAATAATAATAATATTAAAAAATAAACAAAACTCATCTCAACTCATCTCATCTCCGAATCCAAGCGGGACCGTTCGATTCTAGTGTCCTAGGGTTTGGACGGTCTCCTAACACGCTCAATTCCCATCCCTCTCTCTCGTCTCTCTCAGTTTTGCACTCAGCTCGATTCTCTCTTGCTTGGTTCATCTCCTCTCTGTTGGTCTCTAGGTTTGATTGAGCAAAACCTAACCTTTATCCCTCAGTGCATCGCTTCGGACCCGAGCACACTTGGTCTTTTCATCTCTCCGCTTCTCTTGTCATCTGACCTGCCGAAACCCTAACGTCTAATCCCTGCTTGCAGCGTCGCTTCTCGCGGCCTACCCAACCACCCCGACCTACACCAACTTCCTCATTCCCCAACCCGCGATACCTTACAACCTAAGTTTTCCCCTCCGTCTGCGAAACTATGGGTTTTTTAGCAATGGTAGCCACTCGATGAGGCTTCGAGCTCGCCATCTAGTTTATCATTTTAGGGTTTGTTTCTCATCATTTTCTGTCTCTTTTATATTCGTTATTTTCGTCTAACTTGTCTCTTTGTTTCGATCTCGGGTTTGTTTCGCATTTGATGATTTTTGGGGTTTAATTACTTTGATTATTTTAATATTTATTTACTTTATATTTTTTAGACATTTTAATCTAGGGTTAATTGTTTTACAGGGATGGATTTCATCTCATCTCTCTGTTGGTCCCGCACTCATCTCTTCTCAATGTCAATGGAAGAAACCCTACCCCATCAACTTCATCAACAACTCCCCGTCATCCTCATTACCCCAAGGTATAAATTTACTTAATTGTTTTCTCATTTATTACTCTATTGATTTGTGTATATTTTTGTAGATCTAGATTTTTTTTATGGTTATTTGTTAAACATGGGTATGAACTATAGAGTCGAAAAAATGCAACAAAATGATAGATTTGGTACCCGAATGTTGGGGTCTATTTTGATAGTATTTCTATATGTCATTTAATCTATTATTACTATTATAATTCGGTATCTATCATTTAGCAAATATAATTTTATCTGTGGGTGGTGTTAATTAGTTTTCATCCTCGTGACTGCTAAGTATTAACTTATTGGTTTGCATATAAATTTATCTGTGGGGTCTGTTTTTATAGTGTTTGATACTCTTTGTATATGTGCTTGGATATGGTATTATTACTATTACAATTCTATAACTATTTTTTACCATATAAATTTACCAAATTTACATTAAAATTTTTTACAGATAAATAAATACTATCAAATACTATCAAAATGTTAAAATTTGGGGTCTGTTTTGATAGTGTTTCATACTATTTTTTAAGTATATTTTTTTTAATTCCTCTATTTTTTAGGTTCTTTTTATGTTTCTTCCCCTGTCAACTCTACAGATAAATTAAAACTATTTTTTTTTTGTCTTCTATTTAGTTATTTCTTCAAAACTAGTTTTTTGTCTTCTGTTTTGTTAATTTTTTGTTTTCTTCATCTTCTATTTTATTATTTTCGTGCACATGTGAGAAACACAATCGAAACCATGACCCATTTTTAACAGTGCTTGTAAATGATAGTGATTATGATCCCAAAAACCTAAAGTGTTCAATCACAATGGTATCTGACTTGATGCTTTATATTTGAATGCTCCTGCAAAGAATAGATTTTTCTTATTCATTTATCAGAATGGTTCCTTGACTATACATATTATAATTGAAAATTTGGGTCTTTTTGGCTTTGTAGATCTATCAAAGTAAAGGAGTGACAAATTGGAAGGGATTTATGGTATGTGATGTCTACAAATTTTAAGATTCTAGCAACTTAATTTGAATATATTCTAGAAAATTAATGAAGTAATTAAATTGTGAATAATCTGCTTTTGCAAATAAATATATAAGAGAATAACAGATATGTTTATGTCACTTCCAATCCATATTGAAAACATAATTTAGAAAACATAAAACAGAATAAAAACATAATTTAGAAATCATAGAATAGAAGAAAACCTAGAAGAGAATAAAATTCCACAAGAAAACTTTTGCAAATAAACATAGAAGAGAATAACAGATATGTTTATGTCACTTCCAATCCATATTAAAAACATAATTTAGAAAACATAGAACAGAATAAAAACATAATTTAAAAATCATAGAACAGAATAAAACATAGAAGAGAATAAAATTCCACAAGAAATTAGTTTATTTATTTTAATGCATATTAAAAAAAGAACATGAAGTTTAACAAAATTAGTAAAACAATACAAAAAAAAAACATAATTGAAGAAATGAAAGAACGGATGAATAAAGATACAGAACAGTACCTTAAACTTAACAAATTTTTAGTAACTCCAAACAGCAACAAGATCAATACAGTCTAAACCAAAAAGAGAGGGAAATTTTAAAGAAATAACATAAGGTGATTAATATAGATGAATACCTTCAACCAGAGTAAATGCTTGCTTGTGAGTCTGAACACTACTGCACGTGAATGACCTGGGCTTAAGAGATTGTCATGGTTTTCTTCTATTTTGATTCTTCTTTTCTGATGTATTATCGGCAAACAATGACACCTTTAAATCTATAATTGTGAATTTAATGTGTAATTATCAATTTAATGGAGTCTTTTAACATTACTTGAATGATATTAGTGTCTAATAGAGTAAATACCATGAATGAGAGCATGCATCCATGGCAAATAGATGGACACAATTTAAATTGCATATTAAACGGATTTAAACGGTAATTATGAATTTAATGTGTAATTGTCAATTTAGTTGAGCCTTTTAATATTACTTTACCAATATTAGTGTCTAATAGAGTAAATATAATGAAGTACAGCATGCATGCATGCATAGCAGATGGATGGTCAGAATTTAAATTCCATATTAAACGGAGGTAAAGGGCATTTAAATTCCATATTTTAATTCATTGGTTATGATAATTCGAACGTTTTATTTAGAATTCCAATGGGGAGGATCATGCATGCAGGACGAAAATATTTAAATTCCATATTAAATGGACGTAAAGCAGGACATTTAAATAGATGATTTAGTAAGGAGATGATTTAATCAGCAAGGCAGGTATTATAAACAGACGTTAAAACAAGAAAAATATTTAACATATCCGTTAAAACAAGAAATTATGCTTGATAGGCTCTAATAGTGACATGTCTTCAAATTTATTAAAGAATCCTCATTTATAGCAAAATGTTATGAAGCAGTTATAGAGGGGGCAATGAATGACCACCCTCCCTTAAGCGTTCACGTGATTCCTCCCCCACCATTATTGGATTTTATGAATTTTTACAGCAACTTGCACATTAATTTATGCTTATAAATACGAACGTTCTCATTCAGTTTTGTACAACGAAGCAGAACGAAGAAGAAAAGAAATGAGAGAAACAGGAAGAGAAATGAATAAAGAAATGAATAGAGAAAATTCAGTTCTTGAGAAATAAAAGTTCCAAATATTTTCTCTTCCAATAATAGTTTTTATTTTAATTTTATAACACGTTATTAGTATGACGGTTCTGCCAATTCTGAAACTAGTGGTCTTATTCTTTCAAGTAACTTTTTCAATATATTATTTGCAGTCTTCGATATAAATATAAAATATTTTATTGCTGATTATTATTTAAAATCTGTGTAAATTTATATATATATATATTTTTGAAATATACATATTTATTTTATTATTTATATGTGTAAAAAAAAATGACAAATCTTACAAAATTGGAATTCATTGCTCTTGATATTTTTGAGAAAAATTATTTATATTGGATTCCTGATACTGGAATCCATTTTGATGCTATGAACTTCGAAAAAAAAATTAAAAAATGAAATCAAGCGTCCCTACAAGACGTACTAAAGCAATGATTTTCTTTCACCAACGTCTTCACGAAGAATTAAAAACTGAGTATCTTACAATAAAAGATGCATTTATTTTATGGAATAATTTAAGGGAGATGTATAAACACCAGAAAATTGTCATCCTCCCAAAAGCTCGTTATGAATGGTTGCACCTGAAGTTGCAAGATTTTAAAAGTGTAAGTGAATATAATTCTGCATTATTTATAATCAACTCAGTACTAAAATTATGCAGTAAAAAAATCACCGATGATATGCTAGATAAGGCATATACTATTTTTCATGTCTTGAATGTGCTTCTGCAGCAGCAGTATCGAGAGCGAAAGTTTAAGAAATATTGTGAGATCCCGGACTTATGTGTATTTTTACACGTTATTTTATTCTCGGTATTAATTATTTTAATGTATTTTAATAATATTATTAGTCGTATTCTATTTATTTAAAATATTTATTTGAGCTATTAATTAGTTGATATCGAGTTACGTTATTTTTCTTATTTATTTTAATGAGTTAATTATTTTAATGATTGGGAATTTAATTCCTCTATTTTATTATGTGAATTTATTTGATCTGCTTTCGTTATCTTAATTATTATTTTATTTTTAATATTGTGCTTAAGTTTAATTTATTTATATTGTTGGGGCTTTAAATATTTTATTTTATTGATATTAAAATTATAGTATTTAAAGTCAGTTTTTATTTTATTTATTGTGCTTTTTCTAGTAGTCTTCTTTTCCTTCTTTTTCCTTTTTCTTTTTCTTTTCTTTTCTTTTTCTTCTTTCTTTTTCTTTTTCTTCTTCTCTTCCTCTGCTTCCTCGCATGCGACTCGCGTCCCCTGCCTCCTCTCTCCCTCTCGCCGTTCCTTCTCTCCCACCCAGGGCTGCCGCCGGCCACCCATCGGCGACACCGCCCACACCACCAGCCTCCCCACACACCGGCGAATTCAACGGCACCGGTGGTGTCCCCTCCGGCCACCCCACCGCCCCTACACGGCCCCCTACCCGAAATGGCCATTTTGCATTCCCTTGCATTTTCCGGCCACCGCTGACCACCCATTGGCCTCCGACCACCACCACTAGACTCCCCACCCTCCGGCGAGCATAACCCACAGCCCAAAGCCACTCATCGCCGCCGGTTACCCCTTCCACCCGAAATGGGTCTTAAACGGGTTGAGCAACCCAGCGCCGCCGTCCGGCCACCGTGCATCTCACCTCCGCCACCATTCGACTCCCATCACCCAGCCGGTCAACCCCCTAGCTCAGTTTCCCCAACCACGGCCCCACCTTCCCGGTACGACCCCAAACCCGAAAATGGGTTTTCACCCATTTTGACCCCGATCCGCCACCTTCCGGTGGTTGTGCGCCACACCACCAACTCCATGAGATTCCCCACCCTTCAAAGTGTATCTCCCTAAATTTTGGTGTCAAACCGAGTATTTTAGCCTAACGTATATGTGACCGCTACAAACGCTGCAGATTGGCGTTGTTCAAGGAAATGCGTTTTTACCACTGTAAGTACTTTCCAAACAAGATTTAAGATTTAAATATATTTTTGGCATCAACAGTTGTTGTATTTGATTATTGTTGCTATGTGTTGGTTGAAGTTGGTATTTATTTGTTGATTGGATTAATTAAATGTTGGATAATTGCTGCATGGTTGTCTGCATTGTGTATTTACGCGCATGCTCATGAAAATATTTGGAAAGTGAATTTTTGCATGATTTTGGATATTCATGTGTTGGAATTGAAAGATGGGATTTAAATTGAGTTTAAATTGAGTTTAACGGATTTTAATGGTTTTAGGCTGAGTCATAATGGGGACGGCGATACGTAACGCCCGTTGTGATCAGCGTGTGAGTGTGTGGATGACATAATAGGGACGGCGATACGTAACGCCTATTATGGTCATTGGGTGTGTATTTCATATTGGGGACGGCGATACGTAACGCCCGGTATGAAATGAGTGTGTGTGGATCGTAATGGGGACGGCGATACGTAACGTCCATTATGGTTTCGGGTGTGTGAATAAATCATATCGGGGACGGCGATACGTAACGCCCGGTATGATCGGTTTTGAGGATATTATTTTATGGAAAATGATGGGAGATTTTATTGGGATTTTATTGTGGATCAAATGGGATTTTGATGTGTGTGATTATTTCATTGACTTTGAGGAAGATGATTTTAAGCCTCATGCATATGGTAATTGTTCATGGTTGTTGTTGTGGCATTAATGTATCTCTGTCTTTTGGTTTGGTTGGTTTGTACTTACCTGCGATGCCATCTTGGCGTCGTAATTTTTGGATGCAGACTTTGGAGAGGCTGAGCCTGAGGAGACGGCTCCGCTATAGAGGTGTTATTATTATTAATTGATCTCTCGGAAAATTTATTTTCCCCTTTTTATAAATATATATCTGTTTAATTTGTATTTTTGGATGATTGTATTAAATCTCCTGTTGGAGAATTTATATTAAAATGGTTTGTAAAATATTTCTAAAAAATTCTGGTACTTAGATATTAATTTATTATCCGCTGCGACCTATATTTTTATGTATGTCACGTGTGCATACACGTTTGACACTTGTCGTTAGGATGTATGACCCATGTTATCATCATCTTGATGCCTCGATTCCCGCGTTATTTTAAGGGAAATTTGGGGGCGTCACAAATATTCTAAACTTATATCATGTCTTCTAGTAGCTGAGCAGAACAATGAGTTTTTATTAAGAAACCACCAGTCACGCCCTACTAGTTCAATATCATTCCCTGAAGTGAATGGTACTAGATTTACATAATTTCCAGAAGTGAATGATGCATCATTTCGAGGAAATCGAAGGTGTGGATGTGGTATGAGAAATTATAGAAATGTTTGTCCCAAAAGTGAAAACATTAAAAAGGATAATAATATACCGTATCACTAGAAATGGTACAACTCAGAAAGGGGTAAAAGCCTCCAATATAATTCTTCAAAAAGAGGTGAAGATGTATGCTATATATGTGGTATAACTGGACATTGATTACAAACCTGTTATACGGCCAGGCACATAATAGATTTATATCAAGCATCTATAAAAAGAAAAGAATAAAAAGATTGAAACAAATCTAGTAGAACCATCAGATGATTCATTAGATTCAGTAGATATAGATATCACTTATCTTGATATTTCTGATTTCTTTGAAAATCTTGATGGTAGAATTGATCACTTAATTAGAGATGAAAATATTCTACTCAATTAATGTATTTTCTTTATTATTTCTAATGAAAATTTTGTATATTTTGTAGAATCATGAATCACATTGATGAAGTTATTATCTCTGAATTGAATGATAAAGATATGTCTGGCTGACAGTGTTACAACTTACACAATTCTTAAAGATAAGAAATATTTTCAAAATATAACACTAATCAAAGCCTATGTCCATACCATGTCAGATTCATCAAATTTAATTGAAAGTTCTGGAAAAACTTATATTATGTTGCCTAATGACATTAAATTTTGTATTGATGATACTCTATTTTCTTCATAATTTAGAAGAAATTTATTGAATTTCAAAGATATACGTCGTAATGATTACCATATTGAAATGACCAATGAAGGTAGTAAAGAGCATCTTCTCATTACTAAAATAATATCGGGCCAGAAGCTCGTATTAGAAAAACTGTCTGCTCTCTCTTCTAGATTATATTATATAAAGATGAGAGCAATTGAATCATATGTGGTAGTGCACCAGAAGTGCATTGACCTCAAAATATTTATGACTTAGCATGATCGTCTGGGACATCCAGGATCAATAATGATGAGACGAATTATTGATAATTCGCATAGGCATCCCTTAAAAAATTAAAAGATTATTTTACCCAATGAATAATCGTGCTCTGCATATTCTCAAGGTAAGTTGATTATCAGACCATCTCCCTCAAAAGTCATTGTTGAATCTCCATCCTTTTCATAAGGAATTCACGGAAATATATGTGGGTCTATTCATCCATCAAGTAGACCATTTAAATACTTTATAGTTTTGATTAATGCATCAAGTCGATGGTCACATGTTTGTCTGTTTTCCACTATAAATGTTGCATTTGCTAGATTTCTTACTCAGATAATCAAACTACGAGCACAATTTTCTGAGTATCCAATTAAACCATTCAATTGGATAATGCATACGAATTTTCATCTCAAATTTTTGATAATTATTGTATATCAATAAGAATAGATGTTAAACATCCTGTTGTCCATACACACACTCAAAACGGTTTAGTTGAATTTTTGATTAAAAGATTTCAGCTAATTGCTAGACCTTTACTTATGAAATCAAAATTACATGTTTCTACATGAGGACATGTTATACTTCATGCAACATCATTAATTCGTATTAGACCATCTATATATCATAAATATTCTCCATTATAGTTTGCATTTGGTCAATAACCAAATATTCCTCATCTTCGTACTTTTGGATATGCTGTATATGTTCCAATTGCATTTTCACAACGTATAAAAATGAGCCCTCAACGTAGACTTGAGATATATGTTGGTTTTGATTCTCCATCTATTATTAGATACTTTGAGTCCCTTACATGTGATATGTTTAAAGCATGTTTTGAGAATTGTCACTTTGACGAATCCACTTTTCCATTACTGAGTAATGAAAAGTCAGTGTCTGAAGCACGACAAGAAATTACTTGGAATAATAAAACTCTGTCTCAATTTGATTTTCCTACAAATGAATGTAAACTGGAAGTTCAGAAGATTATTTAATTAAAAAGTATTGCAAATCAATTATCGGATGTATTTACTGACATTAAAAGTGTAGTAAAATCATATATTCCTACTATTAATGCTTCAGCAAGGATTGAAGTTCCTGAAGGACAAATTGTCAAAACAACAATAAGTGAGTCTAAAACGCGTATGAAGTGTGGAAGACCTATTGGTGCAAAAAACAAAATTTTTTAAAGCAAAAGGATACAAAATGAATTTGGTATTCTTGAAGAACTCACACCCACAATACATGCTACAAATATATTTGATACTCCTGAAGAGATCAAATCTTCTATTCTAGAACCTCATAAAGAAGAAACTCCTGAAGAGTATAAATCTCCTGAAAATAGACCTCCTAAATAAGTATTTCATGAAATATTTCCTCCTGAACTCCTGAAGAGGAACGGGTACCTAAAAATAATGAGATCTCAATATACTTCATGAGTACTAGAGAAATTTTGGATAGAAATAAAACTGTTGTCGACAACATATTTTCATATAAAATATCTCTTGACATTACCAGAAGTAATGAAAAAAGTGAGTCAAGAATCGTCGAAGATTGTCGACGTAGAAATGATTGGCCAAAATGGAAAGTAGTTACTGAAACTAACTTAACTTGCTTGCAAAGCAAGAAATATTTGGACCTGTTGTCCAAATACCAAAGGGTATAATGCCTATTGGATATAAGTGGGTATTTATACGTAAACGTAATGAGAAAAATGAAATTGTATGGTACAAAGCACGTCTTGTTGCACAAGGTTTCCTGCAGAAAGCCGGGATTGATTATGAAAAAATATATTCTCCCGTTATGGATGTAATTACACTCAGATTTTTGATTAGTCTTGTTGTTACAAAATGATTAGAGATGTGGTTGATGGATGTGGTCACTGCATATTTATATGGATTCTTAGACCATGACATATATATGAGAATCTCTTAAGAATATAAAATGTCTAAAACATCTATAAGTACATATAAAAGTGTGTACTCTATCAAATTTAAAAAATCTTTATATAAGTTAAAACAATCCAGACACATGAGGTATAATCGCCTAAGCAAATATTTATTGAAAGAAGGATTTGAAAATAATCCTATATGTCCATGTGTTTTTATTAAGAAATCAGAATTCAAATTTGTCAATATTGCGATTTATGTTGATGATTTAAATATTATGAGAACTCTTGAAAAAATCTCAAGAATTGCTATATATTTAAAGAATGAATTTGATATGAAAGATTTTGGCAAAACAAAATTTTGTCTCGGCCTACAGCTTGAGCACTTGTCAAATGAAATTTTTACTCATCAGTCCATGTATACAGAGAAAGTCATGAAACACTTTTATATGGACAAAACTCATCTCCTGAGTAATCCAATGATTATTCAATCACTTAATGTGAAAAATGATTAATTCCGTCCTTGTGATGACGATGAAGAAATTCTTGGTCCTAAAATACCATATCTCAGTGCAATTGGAGTTTTGATATATCTTATAAATTGCACTCAGCTTGATATTATATTATCAGTTAATCTGCTTGCAAGATATAGTTCTGCACCAACTCGAAGGCATTGGAATGGTATTAAACATATTTTTCGTTACCTTCAAGATACGGTTGATATGAGATTATTTTATCAACGTAGATCAAGTCCACAATTGATTGAATATGTAGATGCAGGTTATCTTTCAGATCTACACAGAGGTAGATCTCAAGCTGGATATTTATTTACTTATGGGGATACTGCCATATTATGTAAATCTGTTAAGTAGACATTATCTGTTACATCTTCAAATCACTCAGAGATTATTGCAATTCATGAAGTAAGTTGAGAGTGTATTTGGTTGAGATCAGCGATTCAACATATCCAATCAAAATGTAGTCTCCCCATGATCAATAATAGTCCAACAATTTTATATGAAAATAATACTGTTTATATCACTCAAATCAGAGGAGGATATATCAAAAGTGACAAAACCAAACATATTTCACTTAAATTCTTTTATACTCACGAACTTTAAGAGAAATGTAGAATTGATGTCAAGCAAATATGATCAAGTGATAATATGATATATTTATTCACGAAAGCATTACTAATTGCGACATTCAAGAAAATTGTGTAGAACATTGGAATGCGAAGACTTAAAGATCTATCGTCATGCACTTTTCTATGAGAGTAAATGTCTTGAAAACTTGTGCTGATTGTACTCTTTTCCCTTCGCTGAGATTTTGTCCCACTAGGTTTTTTTTGTAAGATTTTAATGAGGCATCTTAAAGCACTTGGAGGTACATAAGAATACTGTACTATTTTTCCTTCGCCATTGGTTTTTCTTCCCACTAGATTTTTCCTTGGTAAGGTTTTAATGAGACAATTTTTTTTTTATGGGTGGTCATTCAAGGGGGAGTGTTATGAAACAATTATGAAAGGGGCAATGAATGACCTCCCTCCTTCAAGCGTTCACGTGATTCCTCCCCCGCTACTATTGGATTTTATGAATTTGTACAGTAATTTATGCTTATAAATACGAACGTTTTTGTTCAGTTTTGTACAACAAAGTAGAACGAAAAAAGAAAAGAAAAGAAAGAAAAAGTAAGAAATAAAAAAATAGAGAAAATTCAGTTTTTGAGAAATAAAAGTTCTAAATATTTTCTATTGTAATAATAATTTTTATTTTTATTTTTATTTTATAAGATAAAAGAGTATGTTAAAAATAACCAAGACTCTATATATAACATTACAAAACTTCAATAAGACCTCCCTAGCTCGCATTCAGACCATGCAAAACCACGACATATTGTTCATTATATATATACAATAAGCCCAATTAATTCTCAAACAAATATCTGGGAAGCAAAAAAACACCAAAATTATTTGGGCCTAACTATGGATTAATACGTGCAACAAAAGATTCTGAATTTAAGACTTTTTCAGGACTAAAGGAGAAATTCATTTGTTACATATATTTGCATAACTTAATTGGGTCATGTGTATGCCAACTACTTAATTGAGTAGTACTGTTATCTTAATTGAGTTGATCCAACCACCCTCGTCACTTTAACTAGAGAAGACAAGAAAGAAAAAGAAAAAAGAGAAATAAATTATTTGAAACACCGCGTCTTAAAGGTCCACGAATAAATAAGAGTTGGACCTGCTTAATTACATTGTTGTAGAATATTGAGGTATAACAATAGGCCGATGAATGACCAAGAACATGAGGCCCATATATTTTTCGCGACTTTGCATGGGCTTGTAATATTGGTCGAGGGATCAATTAGATTCTACCAATTTAAACTTTTAGTGTTTGGTCGATTCTTTCAGCCATGATCAGGACATGCTGAAGCTATTTTTTTTTTTTTTTTAATTTTTTTGAGCAAGAAGTACATAATACATTAAAAGCCAGAGTTCACGAACACACCCAATTACTTGGTGCATACGTTGAGAAAATTTGGAATAAAGTGGGTTATTATATCATCTTTGTGCTTTATTAATCATATGACAAGACATGAAGAGCTGCCTTAATTTCGTTCCCCATACAATTCAGTAGTACTACTACGTACAAATAATTACTACACATACGGCAATACTAGAAACACGCTAGCTTGAGCAATTGCATGAATGGGTGCCTAGTTTATCATGCATTAACTCTGTATGAATTACATTAATATTGGAGAACACTGCTTTGATTTTCATGACCATGCATGATCAACTTTAATTTTTATATTGCGCGCAATATTTAAGCTTTCAGCTGAGTTATAATTGGGACCGATGAGCTGAACATGTTTTCTAATGGTGTGCATCCGGATCCGGATCTGTATCCAGGAATCTGGCCATAACTTGAATCGAACCGAATTTCAAAAATTGGGCGAATATTTGTCTAGATTGAATTCGGTTACAATCTAGATGAATAACCGTATCATACCAGATATCTGAATAATCGGATTTTTGAGTTTTTGTTCTTAAAATTCGGATATCCAGATTTTAATAATTTGGATATCCAGATTTTACTACTTTTTTTTTTTAAATAAGAGTTAAAATTAAAAAATATTTTATGGCACTTTTAAAAAAAAAATTATAATATTCCTGAATTGCCCAGTTTTTTTAAAAAAATAATAATTTAAACACTTGAAAAGATTTTTATAAAAAAAATTAAATAATAATACATCACAATTAATTAAACTAATATATCACAATGCAAAACATAAATAAAACAAAATAAATAATAATACATCACAACTAATTAAACTAATTGTCTAATACAATAACATTAAAAGTTTCCTTAAATTTTTCTAAAAGTGAAAGCACCCACAGGTTCATGCCATATGAAACTGTGCACCAAGCATTTTCTACTACGATATTGTCAAAGATGATGAAATATTTGTTGCAGCAAATGATAATGAGACCTCTTTGTCAAAGATCATTCATATTGGTAAACTGACTAACTGAGGGTTTCATCCTCTTACAAAAGATGGGAGGAAATGTTGGTTTTGAGTTTTTTTCCCTATTTGCAAAATGTTAATGGTGTAACTCATTCAAATATAAGGTTTAAAACATAAGAAGAAGAAAAAAATGTATGATAAAATTAACTCAACATGTATTCAAAAAACGATGGAAACAAACAAGTAATACATACCTTTGGAGGGGTCCCTGTTCTTATATGTACGTCCTTACCTTTGGAGGGTCCCTATTCTTATACATCATTCAGAGCATTAATATATATATATATATTTATATAAAATATCACAATATTATTAAAAAGCATTTTTAATTATTAAGTAAAAAAAAAATTGTATCAGAAAATTTAAATTTACTAAGAAGATCTAACATTTCTATATATATATATATATATATATAATCAGAGACAATTAGGGTGGGTTCAGGATTGAAGCATTTGAGCTTTAACGGTAATAACTGTCAAAGATGCAGAAAATAAGAAACAATAGCCATGATTACAATTTACTCCACATGCCTGGACAATTGAAGAATAAAACACCAACTTTGACACTTTCTGATTAAGAAGGCCCCCATCAATTCAATCATAAGCTTCCTTGTTAATTTAAATGCAATAAATGAAATTCAATCAAAACCTTCTCTTTCAAGTGATTAAGTGATTAAGAAAATTAACAAAAGGATCCTAACAATCATTTTCAGCCACCAGTTTCACCCAAAACAACGTTTGGAAATTTGAACCTATCTTACAAGATCTCTCTTGACCAAGTTCATCGATATGATACTCCAATAGACTTAAGTTTCTGAAGTTGGAGAAAGAGAATTACCTTAAGCCAAAAAATAAATGTAGAAGTTAAGTTAAATGGATAAATTAGTAATAAAAAATCAAATAAACAAATAAACGCGTTACCTTCGATATCAACATCTTCTACATGCTCCTCCTCATTCTAAGGACTAAGTGGTTTACAACTCAACCAATTTTGGGCGCATATTAGTGCTTGGACAATCTCCGGCGCTAATGAGCTTCATAATGGGTCTATTACACCTCCAGCAATACTGAATACGAACTCAGATGCGACAGAGCACATAGGGATGCCTAATATATCAAGTGCGATCTCCGTAAGAATGGGATATCTGAATGAGTTCTTCTTCCACCAATCCAAAATATCAAACCCGGGTATTTTTGGTTCAATCACATCTGACAAATAATTCTCCATGTCCTCACTAAGTACCGAACTATCTCTCTCATGAAAATATTGATCTAGAGATGTATCAAAATCTTCACAGACGAAATTTTCAGCAATAATACTGGAGGAACTTTGTTGGGCCATACTTGAAGAACTGTTTTGCCCATAAAACTTGTTGTATTGCTCAATCAAACGATTCATGAGCAATTTTACTTTGATCTCAATTCTTTTTCTGCATTAATCCCTTTTGCACTTTTTTAACCAATAAGACAAGATTTTAAATTTATATCGAGGGTCAAGGACAAAAGCTACATAAATAATCAAGTTCATTCTTACAATGTCCTCCCAATATTTATCAAATCTAACTTTCATAGCAGACGCCATCATCATCAACATATTATTATCCCCATTCTGACCTATTTTGTTCAAAGTATTCTCAACTACACAAATCTCTTGAAATAACAAATTAGAGATCACATACGATGAGCCTGAAATTTTCAAAATGACATCATAAAAAACTTTTAGATACTTGACTAAAATATGAGCTAGTTTCCAATCTTCAAATGGAGGCCCCAAAAACGTAGACTCCTTCAATCCCATTAGTCTAAAAGTTTTTTCATATTTCTCAGCAATACTAAGCATTAAGTATATTAAGTTTCATCTAATAGAAACATCTAGACCACTGACAAGACTTGATTTATATCGAGGGTCAAGGACAAAAGTTACATAAATAATCAAGTTCATTCTTACAATGTCCTCCCAATATTTATCAAATCTAACTTTCATAACAGACGCCATCATCATCAACATATTATTATCCCCATTCTGACCTATTTTGTTCAAAGTATTCTCAACTACACAAATCTCTTGAAATAACAAATTAGAGATCACATACGATGAGCCTGAAATTTTCAAAATGACATCATAAAAAACTTTTAGATACTTGACTAAAATATGAGCTAGTTTCCAATCTTCAAATGAAGGCCCCAAAACGTAGACTCCTTCAATCCCATTAGTCCAAAAGTTTTTTCATATTTCTTAGCAACACTAAGCATTAAGTATATTGAGTTTCATCTAATAGAAACATCTAGACACACCAATTTTTTTCACACAATATTCATCTCATTTGCACATGATTTAAATAAATCAAGTCTTGTCAGTGAAGACCTCACAAATTTTATTGCTTCTCTAATTTTATCTATGGCATTAGTTATAATTTTTAAACACTTAGATACAACAAAATTCAAAATATGTGCGGCACATCGCACATGTATAAGCTCACCTCTCCAAATTGTGAACTCATTTTCTTTGAAGTTCCTCTTCACATGAGTAACAACGACTTTATTAGCGGAGTAATTATCCACTACGATTGCGCAAACGCGGTTAATCTCCCAATCAATCAAACAAAAATTCAACATCTAAGCAATAGTCTCACCCTTACTATTATCAATCTTGGAAAACATTATGACTTTTTTGTGTAATGCCCAACATTGATCGATATAATGGCATGTGACCCAACTCTTGTTTTGCAATGATGACCATATATCGGTGGTCAAAAAAACTCATTGGTTACTAATTAACTGAATGATCATACTCCCAACTATTTTGCCAATCTATTGATTTTCGACAGAATGATATATCATGTATTGCACATCATCATAACAAAAAGAGTACTCACTATAAGGAAATCAACTTTTTTTGGTGATTTAAAATTCATTGCACAAAAAATTGCCTCAATAAGCAATTACTACCAACGAATTCTTATTTTCTATGCAGTTCTTATATCAGTTTTACACTTTAGGCTTTTACGACAAGTATTTTGACTAAAGTGGCCAATCTAATTGCTGCAATAAAATTATTCACTTCACAACAAAAATTATCGCTGCAATAAGTTTGATCATGGCTTGATTATAAGTCTCCATGCTATAGCAATATATTTTGCCATAACAAAGTATATACATTTGTTAATGTACACATCTATCTATTTTATTACTGTGAAATATATCATTGTAAGACCACGAAAATGTACATTTCTATCTTTTAACTCATTTTAAATATGTGTATTGATGATAAGGTATTAGTGGCGACTTTAATCGCCACAAAAAGGTCTTTAAGTTGTGCGGCTTTTTCCCCCTCCTATTCCCCCCCCCCCCTCTTTTGAATGTTCCCCCCACAAATCTCACAGGCTTTCGAAATCTCCCAAATCCCTCAAATCTCCCAGCCCTCTCTTTGAGTTTCGAAATTCGAAATCCATCGATAAGGTTGAATGCATACACTACAACCATCTCATTTCCCTTGATGGTTTTTTTAGAAAATGTTTGATTTTTCCTTACATTTTCTTACATTTTCCTTTATGTAACTTTACCCAGTTTTTGGCCCTTATTTTTGTGTGGTTGTGTGTGTGTGACTATGTAGAGGAAATGGTAAAAATCATCAGATAACACGACTTGGGTTTGTTTCGGATTTGGGGAGGTTCGCAAAATCGCTTTGGTTTCTAGACTTTGGTTCTATTTAAGCCTTGTTCATGTGTTAAATTAATAGATTTAGAGAACGTACGTGCAGCGATTTTAGGGTTTCCATGGACCTTTTGTGTTTTCTTATTTTGCTGATAAATGGGTCTGTTTGTAGAAACAAGCAAACGCCCTAATAAGGAAGTTAAAAGGTCAAAATCTTAACTTTAAGCTTAGATCTAAACTCTAGAGTGTATGATAACTTGGCTTGGTGCTTCTCAATGGAGTACATTGATGCATGATTAATCTGAAAACCTAAATTGGATAAGGGAGTGAATATTAAGCAAAGCTGATAAGGGAGTGAATATTAAACAAAGGTAATATTTACCAAAATATCCACCTTTTTTTTATTGAACACAAAATATTCATTTCTTTACTGCTTCCCCTATAGAGTTGTAGTTATACTTTATATGTAAATTGGGAAAGTAATATATTTTATTTCATAAGAAATTCAGTTTGTTCCAATCAAGCTATCTTTCACTAAAACTTAATGTTGTGGGTTGAAAAATAGCAAAGTAATTATCTAACCAATAACTATCAATTGCTAGATCAAGGATAGGTATAATTTATTTTTCACCTTTAAGATCCATTGAAATATATTTTATATATCAAATTTGCAATTATGTTTGTGAGTACTTTCTATTATGGGATAAAAGAGTGCAAGTGATAATAAAATTCATAGGGATGCCAATTTCTTGCCTGGCCATATGAGATTAGGTGGTATTTACCTTTGTTAGTGAAGTTTGACCTCGACAGCATGCACATGCACACCCACACGCTGACATGATCACACATACTTATATACATACATATAGCAGTTAGCTATAACTTTGATCATATATAAGTAATTTGCATGCCTTAGATTGTATATATTGGATGAAGTTATGATTTAGAAGTTAGCATGGATTAAAATATTTTACTTTCTTGCCTTAAATTTGATATATGATAATGCAGTTAATGATGCTCATGAGCTAAATACAAGTTCATTCCGGATACCCGAACTACGGGCTCTTCTCAAAGAATCGAAAAGGTGAATACAAATTTCCTAAATTTTCATGATTTTATTGTTTCTATTACTTCCTTATTATAAGTAGGTGTAAACTCTTGTATAACTCTTGTCTAAACTTGTTGTTGGATTAGTAGTTTTTTTTTTTTTGTACAAGAAATGTTTATATTTTATAGTAATAAGGGGCTACTGCTAGTGTGTGTGTGTGTATATATATATATATATATCTTCTTAGTTATATTTTTTTCAAGACAAAGTTTAGGTGTATTTACCAGTTCTAAGCTATATTGTTTTGGTGTGATGTTAGGCTATATTCTATTAGCTATTGTTGGTTAGGCTGTAATTAACTTGCTGATGGAAACTTTTTTTGGCAGATTGGCAAACCAAAAGGTGTTTCTTAGAGCAACTCAAAATTGCATACTAGCAAGAGTACTAGCTAGAGGATGCTGCGAAGTTGTGAACTTTATGCCAAATTTTGCTCCAAGAAAATGTATAGGTTCATAATATTAACAAACGTTAGGCGCATAAATCATGATATGTAGTACTTAATTACCTTCCACTTGGTATATATTAATGCACCCATACGGTCAATCATGTAGTAGTGAATATGCATTTTGTCGTACCCATTCTTACAAACACAGTGGAAACTGCTTGATTATATACAATTGGAGTTAAAGTATACATTTGTCTAATTTAGCATAAGATGCAATCAAAGTTTAGATAATTGATTATAAATATTATTTTGGAGCAAACTAGTATTAATAAATTAATACTAGTGCTCGTGAATAATATTACAATTGAGTATGCATGTCTAAATTGGCATTTAGAATCATATACAGCCACAACAAAATTATTCTCGAATTATTTCGAGAACAAAAAACTTGTACATGCAAATATTGCCATTTGCAGCGAGGCTAAATCACCTAAACATAGGCCAAATAATGTAATACTCAATTTTGCGGTGAAACAATAATCACCTAGAATGGTTCAATATAAGGTCATTGTAGCAGGCCTAATTCGTTGTTAATATAATTGCAGCGCACCACATTTGCCGCATACACAAACACATAGTGAGACTTAGCGGCGATTAGTCGAAGATCACTATTCTTAATGATATTAACCGTGATCAAATACGCCGCAATAGTGTTTATAAAATCCCACGAAATATTAATTACACCGAGGAATCAAAAGTGCCGGATACAACTTCAATTACGAAAATCACCATTCACGCTGAGTATACAAAACTATTACGGCGATGTAATGGACATTCACGACGATTTTAGATCGCCACAAATTAAAACTCCCAGCAAATTACAACTGAAATGTGGAGGATAATTGCAGCGCCCTTATTCATTAATAGTGGCATCTTTGATCGCTGCTATTGTAATTTTGTTCCAACGAAATGTTCCAACTGCCAAGTTATGTTTTACACAGAGAAATAACAGTGACAACTAGCAAGCGTTGAAAAATTCTCCAATAAAAGTTACATGCAGCGAATTTTGCTCCTTATTCCAATGAATTTAGGCGCTAAAAAAAAGCCGATTAGACTGTTACATCCACAAATGAATTACACAAAATTAATTTTATTAACTAATTTGAATTTATTTAATCTATTAGATCTTTTTTATAATAAAAATAATTTTATTAATCTGATTAACCACATTAAATCATATCAATTTGTGAAAGTTTTTTTTGTATAATCTCTTAGTATTTCCTTTATAGATACATATATATATATATATAAGTATTGTTATATCCACAAAAGAATTATATAAAATTAATCTCACAAATTAATGTGGTTTCATCTAATTTACTTTATAATAAAAATAATTTTATAATGTAATGAACCACATTAAACAATCAATTTGTGGAATTCTCTTTGCAACAGCTAGGTATGAAAATTCATGTTGCAGTCTTATAATCATGTTGCAGTCTTATAAATTATATGTTTCAAAACCAGGTAACTGGAAGTAGTAGCTAGCTAAGAAAATTCATATTCATGATCTTCTTCAGCTAAGAATAATATATATACTTATTCTTATTATTATTAATTTTATCTTTTTCTACCTTAAATTTAATCAAGTGGGAAAAAACGGAGCAACACGTACGGGAACTCTTTTTAAGGTTGATCATTAAGTACTACTCGTTATCAAAGAGATCATGATATCTCCTCGCCTTCACACATTTTCTCTTCCTTTGAAAAGTCCGTGGAAGTCGCTTGCAAATCGCCCTTAGTAGACGTGCGTACATTCCCACATGCACGTTTCGTGCGGAAATCTGCCCATCAACTAAAAAAAGAAGGTTTGTCTGGTTGGAAATTTTTGAATGTTAGCTAGAAAAGATATTTTGCTGGATTTTGGTAATAAAAATCAAAAAAAGTTGAACAAAAAGAGAATATATATAACTTCCCAAAAGGTACTTGAGGAGGAAATGAAAAATAATCTGATAATTATGGCTCTACTTTAGTTCATTGGTAGATCAAGCCCTAATCCGATGATCAGCATTCATACACGTCCTGTTTCACGACCCAATCTATATATTAAACAGGATAGTTGAATGTTTGGTTCGAGTGCTTGTGCTTTTATTTTCTGTCAAGAATTGAATGTTTGGTACTACTCAGGTTTGCAGCATGCACAGGCCATTTTTCTCCCCATATATATCTTTTTATTTGAGAAAATAAAAAAAAAAACAAATCGCATATTGATGATTCCCCAGTTGAGCTTCTTTTCATACACATCACAAGAACTCAAAATCGACACCAAAAAATACGACAACTTTTTACTTTGAAGCATTCATGATTCTCTTAAATTAACTATATATATATATATATATCAGACGGACGGTGTTTATATATATGCGTGGTGTGGATCAGGGGGAAGCAGAATTCTCAGATGACCGACCCTTGTGGAACTACGTTCATGGACTACGCGGATGCAAATAAGGATAGACAGTGTAAAACGTTTGTGCAAGCGTGAGCAATAAGAGCACAAAGGCAGCCAACGCCGAGATCCCCGACCATGGTGTGTCAAAATACGTATACTTGAAGCTCGCCCACTGGACATGCCAACTACTTTTATAATACTCATTCACATCATTGAACAGCTTCGAAAGATAGCAACGATCGAAATCAAACGCCACGTCTTTCCCCATGTTGTTGATGAAGTGTGCAACCTCGCCTTCTGTCCCAAAGTAATTATCAATTATGCTGCGATCACAAAGGTACTCAACATCCTTTGCCGAGTTCACGAGACAGTCCAACAAAGTAGCGTAAGTTGTAACGTATTTGGAGTAGCTGTTGTAGCACTGCTCAAAGGCCACACAATTCACCAAAAATGAGCTCATGAAGTCATCGATCGTTATGCGAGGCATTTCAATTACACCGCGTCTGAATTTCACCACCAAGAAGCTCTCCGCCGTCTTACTCTGGTTGAGTTGAATCCCAGAACGGCGTAGCTTTGAGATTGAATAGATGATATGGGTTGGTGTACTACCGCTGCCCCGGCCTTGTAGTGGAAATTCTTCATCGGATGGTATAAAACTTGAACGAACCAAGTCCAACAAATGCAAGCCCTTGAAACCCTGACATGACTTTTCTAAGACTTGGTCGGGTCTTTGCATTATATTGTTGAAGAATCGAATGGCAAGCAAAGACAAGGGCGGACCAGACTCTTCGCCAGACGTTTTGGAAATTTCAAATAGTTTTTCAAGAACAAAGAATGGGATTTGATTCTCAAGTCGAAGAAAGTCCCTGTTTAGAAATGCTAATATCCAAGCCATGTTGGCCAGAGGATCGTCGGGGCCGAATAGTACTGGTTCGTTAACCTTTCGGAACAGTTCAATTATGAAACAACCATCGAGAACCATCATTTCAAGGAACTCATCGGTGCTGACATGGATGGCTTCGGAATAACACTCTCTGGCATCCTTTTCAACTGAGTGTATGCTTTTCAAGTAGTCTTCCAAAGTTATACCCAAGGGTTTGGTCCTTGAGAGCAAGGAGTGAAGATACCGCCATTTATGCTCCTCGATCATCTGAAGGTGAGGCTTTCCGCGGTGGTAGGGGCCGATGGAGGCGATACGGGGCTGGTACCAGTTGCCGTTGATCTCGATAAAGCTCTGGGGGACTCTGAAGATGCTACAACTTCTCCTACCCGCACCAGTGCTTAGCAAGCGTGGGATGGTCTGGGAAATCATCTTTTCCATTTTGTCTAGGCGTTCCTTGTTCACCTCCCAGATCGTGACGACATGACTGCAATTACCTTCTTGTTCATCGGAAGTACCCGTTGCCATCTGAAGGCTGATCAAGTCGAAGCTAGTTGGTGAATGGCTTTTTGAAAATGAAGGTCTAAGGCAAACGACCTTTTTACCCCACTTGGTTTGATATTTGAAGCTGCCCTCCAACTTGGATAACCATTAATGGCTTTGTCCCCCTTTTTTCTTTTGTTGCACGTAGCAGCCTTCTGGCCGGCATGTAAGAGAAATGTCCGTACATATTCATATATTTCAAAGCAGGCGTAAATGTAGTTGAATAAGTGCAAGTTTGATTTTAATTTCGGAGGCTTAAAAAGTTGTTTTAAAATCTTTTAAAAAATATTATTTTTTAAAAAAAATAAAATGCTTTGAGCACCTAAGAAAAATTGAAAATTTACTTTAAAAAAAAAACACCCAACTGAAGTTTTAATTGAAAAGCTCCGGCAAATAATATTACATGATTTTAAAAAAAAAAAAAAAAATCCGTAGTTAACTTTAAAAATGCTCTAAATGTATGTTTATCAAATAATAAATAACTTTTTAATTATAAAATTTTTTACAATTAAAAGTACTACTGTTATGAAAAATCTCTCCTTTTTTATTTTTTATTTTTTTATTGACGCTGCAATATCAAACATAATCCAAATAAAGGATATATTGTGAGTCGAATAGCTAGCTCAAATCCGGGTATTCCAACAGCACTGAGATCTCAACTACATCCTAAGTTATACCCATTACCATTTATAACATACATACATACATATATATATATATAAAGCTTGAATATTCATTATGCTTCAATTAGAAGAAGGTAGCTGGCACAAATAATCCACCTACCTTCTCCATGAATGGTTAGTTGCGAACTTGTGGAGTTTGTAAAACAAAATGAGTACTAGTCTAACTAAATGCTCCCATGTGATTCTGTGAAACTGAGGATCACAGATATTTGATGAAAAGTGAATTGCTTTGAGAGGGTGTCGCTTTGAGAGGGTGTCACCAATTAGTCTTCCCCGTGCTTGATCGCATGCCATGCATGCATGCATGCATGATGTATGGTCATAAATCATGTCCACTACTGTCTAGTACTGGGGACAAGTACAAGCACCAAATTTAATGGCAATCACTTGGAATACTTATAATTGCAGAGTGTTTGTTTTAGCAATAGAAAGACAAGGAAAACATCGATGGGGCAGACGATCGAAAGGTACTGATGAACAACAGCCTATCAAATATGGATTTGCGACTTTCAGACGTAGCAGCCTTCTCTTCATTCCAACTTCCGATAAGTCAAAAGACGTACGTAGATCATCCAAAAAGAACACCACTCTGGGCACATGGAATCGTCCAAAAAGGTTTTTACAGACACGTGGCACAATCATATTTGCCGTAGACTAAACGATATCTAATTTCATGTCGATCAGTCTAATGGATCAGATTTATATGTTTGTACATTGAAATTTGAAGATGCATACTGACTTGGACCTTTTCAAGACGCCATTCAGACAGTTATGTAATCATTATCATCACCTTATTCACTGTCCTCTTCCAGCAATCTTCTGAAAGAATTTGAAAAAATGTGCTCAATTCCCGAAATAGATTGACTGAGATTTTCTTTTTCTTTTTTTGAAGTGACGAGAAATATTACCTTTCTTGTTTAAGCCCATTTTGAGCAAATGGGCTGAAGGCCCAAGAGCTGTCCATATCAAAACGAAGAAAAAATATTTTAATTCTTCTATCCCAAACAAATGTAACTTATATAATTTTTGTTCATAGATAATAGAAGAACTTTCCTCAAGAGTCGGGACGTTGCTGGGGCTGAAGCCCAATGCTCTGCCCCCATTTTAATCACTCATGGAATTATGGCTAGATTCAAACGGCATGAGCTACAGAAGAATCATCTATCTAGATATGAATTTGTGGAAGCTAATAGTTTATTGTTAGAGTTATCTAATATCGATCATGGAAGGGACTGATGATCTATTTATAAAAATGAGATAAAATCTCATCTCGTGAGCTAATTTTTGAGACTTGAAAGATCAAACACCACTCAACACTGGTATTAGAATATAAGCTTATTAACAGTCTTGAGTCCTTGACCACCAATAATCCATGAGAAAAATAGATTGTTGTTGCTCTGCTAAGGGCTTGATGTGTGAGGGATTATTGGCGTTATCCGACGTCAAGTTGTTGAATGGATTGGTGATCAATTTATAATTGTGAAAAATATGTCACTTCTTAAACTAACTTTTGAGATTGAGAGATGTTAATGACCACCAAACACAAACAAAATTAGGAATCAAGTACGAAAAAGTAGCTAGTATATATCTTCTACTTCTCTCGGATGAACAATTTGAGGCATTAATTATTCATGGGAAAGAAGTAGATCAAGAAGTTACTAGTATGTTGCTGGAGAGTAGTAAGCTCCCAGCAACCAGATATATATAGAAACACTTGGGCAGTTGGGCACGCAAAGGCATATATCCAAGATAAGAAATAAACTCTGTAATTACATAGCGGGGCCAATAAATTGTACCCATCCCGTTTCATAGAGCAAGGATAAATACACGATTCCCCACTGCTTACATGATTCATATACATACTACCTGTTACCACTTCTTCAGTACTCATTTTCCTATTTAGCCTATTCCTACATAGTGCAACTCACACTATGCTCAATTGAACACTAGTTTTAACCCCAAAAAAACAAAATAAATAAATAAAAAATAAAAAAGTTTATACCAAAATTCAATTATTTGAATGTAACCTCAGCCCCCGTCATTTTCCTCCAAGAGAAACTTGTTGATCCTCAAACACTTCCTGAACCAGCAGTTCAAAGATAGCCATCTCAATCTCAAGTGCTGTCTCTCCGACCTGCTCTTGATTTCCCTTCCACCCATCAGGCCCTGATCTTCTGAGATCTTGCTCTACCATCATGTTAATAGTGTTGGATTCCACCTCTTTCCACGCTTCCAACCTCTTGCAAACCTTATTCACCACCTGATCTTCTCTATCCTTGTCAAAGACAAGCTCTTCTCTTCCCTCCTCAACAATCAGATCCGAAACCAATCTCTTCATGTCCTGTGGGATTTGCAGTACTGAATTTTGGAAGCGTGATTTGCCAATGACTTCCATAACAAATGCCTCGACATTCTTTTCTCGATCTGATATATCTAGCACATATTCATTTTTATCTTCTTCCTCTTGGTCTTCTGCATTATTATGATCACAGTCGTCATCATCATCATCATTATCATCATCATCTTCTTCTTCTTCTTCTAACATTCTTTTCTCAAGCTCAATTGGATCTAATCCTGCCAATTTCTCAAATCTCCGAAGCTTGTGCAACAACTTTTGCTTTGCTCCTGTAAATATCAAACAGGTTAACAAAAGGAAACATAATGAACCACAGACTTTCTACTTCAAATGTTAAGGGTTGATTTTAGTATTGTACTCTTCATCTTATCCAAACTACCATACTGTTTGCATAACAAGCTTATACTGCTATTCAAATATGTTTCACAAATTATCAATTAATTGATTTAAGGTCTAAGACCACCATTAAATGTTTGAACCATGAACAGATAAAAATTTAAAAGATTATATGAAGTCATCTCAATTTGTACGATTGGTTTTGCGTAATCTCTTTGTTACTGTAACACTACTCATTAAAATATATATAAAAAAGAGAAATAATGCCCTAGAATTCTAATGCATTTGGTTGACAGTTGCACAGACATACAATCTTTCCAGGGCTCCCACATTGATACCATGGCTCATAATCAACACGAGCATTCAACCATGACCGTAACATATTACTGTACTAGCCTAGACAATAAAGTTGACATCAAAGCACAAACAACTTGTACAATTCTAAGTTAGTTCATTGATAGTGACCGCACAACCAACGAAGAATGATACAAATTAAAAGGCCAATAATTTATTACGCGTATAACTTGTTACATACTCTGTACAATGGCATAGCTGCTGCTGCATTGATCATCAAAACTGTCGTCCCCGTTCTCGTCCACATCCTCCTCATCTTCATGTCCATCATCGTCCTCGAAAGGAGGGTCCAACACAGATACAGGGCTGCACTGTTCCTTATCTTCATCTTCTTCGAAGTTTGAGCCACAACTAGTCTCTTTTTCCTGTTAGAACCCGTAATCACCTTAATTAAACCTTCATAATTTAGCTGGTTGTTCACTTTACCTAGAGTTTTAAGGCTTGAATGGATTCAGAGATGAGATGAGTTATGAATAATAATAAAATGAGTGATTGAGATAAATTAAAATTTGAAATAATTAGTTGAAATGAATTGAAAGTACAAAATGAATTATAAATAGTAAAATTTAATTTGTAAAACAAACGGAGCCTTAGAAAATAAAACACAAAAATCATTTTTAGTAGTAAAAGAGACGTACTAGGAGTTTATCAATCAGAACCAAATTAATACAAGTATTTGTCCTCTTCAGGAAATTAATTATCTAAATAATAATTTTACAAGAGTCGATTTTAAGAATCAACATAGAGTCGGCTTTCATTAAAAAAAAAAATCCATATTTTTAATTTTATTTTTATGGATTTAATGAATTCCCTTACTTCATTTTTAGTATAGGAATTGAAAACAAAATTAAATAAATCAAAAATAAATAAATCAAAATCGATTCTCCATCTACATCCTAAAACTGGACTCCCCGGAAAATCACTCCCCTTTCCCTAAACAGATTGGCATGGGACGCGGGAATGGTCTGGCGTAAGTTATATTGTATAATCAATGTTACAAATTGATAATGGAGTCTAAAATCTGGTTCGGTGGTCCGTTCTCAATTAAACCAAACTAAACTATTACAATTATATTTAAATGGACGCAGCTACGTGAACCCATAGCAGACAGATAATTTCTTACCGACAATTGTAATTCTATTTTTTTAATCATTTTTTATACACTTCTAAATATTTAAAAAAAATATAAAAAAATATTAATACACCTAAAATCATTTTTTTAATTATAAATAAAATAAAAATAAAAAATACAATCAATTAATTAATTTTATCGATCATTTTTATAAGTTGAAATAGCATTTTCCTATTTAAATTTCTCCGACTTTCTAACTTTGGATTCTTTGCAGCGTAGCCCTCTCGATCTTGCTATCTTTGCGCCGTCCTGACTTCCCGTTCAGACTTCGCCGCTCTTTGTTATAATCAATTGACCCATCATGAGGAACATTAAGGCCAATACGCGAAGGACATGGACCAGGTTGCCGACAATTCAGATATCGAGTCAGCTTGGTCGGTCCAACGTGCATAATATTTTTTTACGAGGTAAATTTAAGGTGATATAGAAATCATCTGTTTCATATCATAATTATAAATTTTTCAATTTTTATATAAAATATGATAAATAATTTAATTTTTTAATTTTTTAATAATAATAATAATAATAAACAAATAATATTTTATTACATTATTAACTTTCATCTAAAATATTTAATCTCACTTTTGAAACGGGACCTAAATTCTTTCAATGTTTCATTCCTCAGAGAAAAAGTCAGAAGTAAAAGAAATTGAGTTGGTTTATTTGGATGGTTATAATTAGTGTAAGTCCAACTCCAAAATACAAATTTAAAAGTCTAAAACAAGACAAACCTCAGTTTTGTGGTGAGTAGGGGACGCCGTCGGTGACGTGAACTCCGGCGTCCGACGACCAGAAGATGGGCTCCTTTGTAGCACGAAACGGAAAGGGCTTTCGCAAAAGTGCTTTTCGCAGCAATAGATATCCGTATCTTCTCTCCGTCTGGATAAAAATTCGACGACTTCAGAGTCTACGGATTGGCTACTGCTAGAGAAATCCATATCCAGAGATCTGTCCTCATTGCTTTCGGACCAAAAAGCACTACTAGGTCTACTATTACAAGAACAACAATGGTTTGTCTCACAAGCATTTATCTTAGACGCACTTTGATCATCACCCTCGGCCACCATTTTTTTCTGCACTTTTTTCAGGCTTTCGTTGCAAGTTCTTCTACGCCCAACCGATGAATCCCACATCAAAATGTCCTTCACTGATACGTCTCCCTCATCGCCTTCGATCTCGCGCTTTCGGCTCCGATGGGTCAATCTCTTTAATATTGACCCAAACAAACCAAAGGCCGGATTTTTGTTTTGGGTTTTGGGTTTTGGAGCTGATGATTGTTTCTGAATTCTCAGAGCAGCTTCAAGAAGAAGAGCGGCGGTTCTTGCAGGAATGTGAAGGAGAATGGTATTTGGGCTTCTGCAGGGGCTTTTTGCGGGAGATGAAAAATCGAACATCGGGGATTTGCTGAGGTCCGGGGAGTCGTGGAATGACAAAAAGCAAACGTTTTTGCGAAAGTTTCTTGGAAAGCTTGGGGTTTCGGAGATGGGTTTTCGTTTCTTGACTTGTAACTGGGTCTTGGGTGAGGGCGTTTTGAGATGGCAGCGTCTGTCGGTAATGTAGTTCTTGAGAAGAAATGGTTCTTGGTCTTCTTTCAGTAGCTCGTGTAAGTGCTTTTGAGCCATCATTCAGTCTCTAACAGCACTGGTTTTGCCGAAAGAATAAACTATATTATAAAGCTGATCGCGGGAGGGAGCTTGAAACTTTCGGGTGGGTATATATGAATTTCAGCACCGTGGATGATTGAAGAGGCTTCAATTCATAAAGTTGAAGTTCCAAAGGGGAAGGTGAAGGTGGACTTGGGCACAAATATATGCACAGAGGGGAGAGAGAGAGAGAGAGAGAGAGAGGAAAAAATGAGGAGACTTCCTGATTCAAATCTGAGAGGAATATAATACCGAGGTTAACGTTGATTTACAAATTATTATTGTTAAATTTGGCAGCAAATGGTGTGTGAGTTTAATAGTAGAGTATAGGAGTGAGTGATGATAACTTGATCAGAGAGTAGTGTCTAGTGTCTTCAAAGAACGAGGTGGAGTACATAAACTGCATCATAGATGTCCCCATCTACATTGTACGATAGATATTATCATAGATATACCCCTCTGTTTGTTTTATTTATATTGAGAAATTAAAATATTTTTATTTTATAACATATATTATATAAAATATTATAAAAATATATTGTATCTATCACTTTTCATTTATATTTATTGAAATCTTAAGTATTACTGTTCTGATTTAGGTGTTATTACTGCGAAACAGAGGAGGGTCAGTGACTCACTGACTCGCGAGGTGCCTGTCTGCACCAAATAGTTCACTTCTTTCCCGAGATCTTGACACCACGTCAAGTATATTCTTTTCTTTCTCTTTTTTTTTTTTTTCTTTTTCTCTTCTCTTTTCTTTTCTTTTCTTAAGTTCTTTTCTCCTTTTCTCAGCGCATATATTCTCAAGTAAATAGGAAAAAACAGCAAGGTTATGTAAAGTTAAAACCAGCCTAGAAAAAAAAAAAAAAGGTTAAAACCAATACTTGGGTGGAGAATAGGACCAACCCGAAGAGTAACAATGTTGATGTTGATCGCAAGGATTGCATCTAATTATTGGATACGACTTTCTTTTATTGTCTCTTTGTTTAGGTCAATTGATAGCCGGAATTGCACGGAAAAGGTTTTTTCTTTTTTTTTTAACCTCATAAGCATAATTCTGAATGACAATTAACCCATCAAGACAAGTGAGTGGTCAATAAATATAATATAAAACATAGGAGAATAGCACTAAAGCATGATGTTGTCTTTGGCACAACTCTGGTGATTCTGAAGCAGTTTAATTTTCTCACTTTTGACGTCTGAATGTCTTGTTCTGGTGCTTGCAACATAAACATGGAGGAAAAAGGAAAATTTTTTGTAATTGGTAAATGCGTTAGTACCCCCCACATGGTCACGGTTTGTGTTCTGAAGAAGCAGTACTTGCACGGCCATTGAAGTGGGGGAATGTGCTATTAACTATTCCATCCGAGGCAAAGTTTGCCCATTTTTTCATTGCTGAGCTGAACACTTTATTCTTACCTCCCCAATAAAAAGAGAACACCACTTTACAGCTGTGACACTTTTAAAGTTCACAAAGAAAAGCACTGCAAGTAGAGCATAAAAATTGCTCTCTGTGACAATGGTTCTTTACTCTTCTTTCCTCACTTTATCGTGTCATTTAAAGCGAAACAAGCTGTGTAAATAAGAGCGGTGCTCCTCTGTTGTCTGTAAATAAAAAAAAATACACAAAATATTATAATATAGATGTGTCAAAATAAGATGTTAAGATAATATGTAAAAATAGAATTAGTCTGTAAATAAAATACACAAAAAGCAGTCTAATCCCTCGTGAGTTCTATTTAAGTTTTTAACAAACTAGTTATCCAACTCCCATGAATAAAACTCCGAGGCATTCAGTCTTGCTTCTTCCTTCCTTCCCTTTTTTTTCTTTAGAGAGAGAGAGAGAGAGAGAGAAAGCATACTATGAAACAAAAATGAGTGCCAATCGTTGACGGATAAGATTCAATAGCCACCATCTTTACCTAAAATTATAGTAATTCTCTTTGAATTATGATCTAATAACCAATTTAATTCTTTGGGTTGGGTTAATCCTTGACTTCATGTAGTGATCGAAACGACAAATTATTATAGTTTCACTATAAAAAAATTAAAAATAAATAAATAAATAATAAATAAATAAATAAAGCTTAACCAGATCAGTGCAAGAGAGCCATTAACCGCTTTTGGAAAAAAAGATGAAAGGGCATTGGAAGACATGGGTAGTTTGGAATGGAAGTGCTGTGGTAGAGCCAAAAACAGAGGAAAGGAAAAACGACAAACACAAGAGTTCCCACGCCTGCAGCCCGTCTGACTACTTAACCCACACACTTCCGCACTCCGACGAACCGTATCTTCACCCTATCTTCTACGTTTCTCACCCTTTTTAATTTCAAAAAAATAATACACACACATTATTTTTATAACATTTTAAACAACAATATTTTTTTAAAAATGATATTTTTATAATTTATTTTATAAAATTATCATTAATTTATAAAAATACTCTTGTTGTGTACACACACTACACAGGCCATTTCGGAAAGAGGTAAACGTGACCCACTTAATTAAACACTTCCATGACTACTTTTTGTGAGCTCAGATAGAGTGAGATGGATGTTACTTTCGAGAATTTAATGTTTGGAGGTTGATAACAACAACCCAAGTCATGCTTTTCTATGTTTCGGCTTTATATGTATGTCAATGACCAAAAATTGAAATGGCAGACACAATTTGAATATGTTCAAAAGCAAAAAGCACTAACTCTAACATAAATTCCAACAGAATATATTATAAAAAAATTAGTTAATTTTAATGAAATAATTATTTATAATTAAAATTAATTATAAATAATTTTTCCTTATAATTAATTATAAATATTTTTTTTTTTATAGTGTCTTAAAAATAAAACGTTCAAACTCATGAAGTATACCGGGCTGGCTACCTCAAGTCTGAACTACACAACAAATTAAGCACAGTACGTACCTACCATTAATGTATATATAAAATAATGTATTTTTATATATGTTACTGTTCTGTTCTGCAGATCTTTACGTACGTTCTTTGCCTTTAATTTGTACGCAACTTATTTAAGTTTTACAGTTCCACATGTCGGGTACGTATAGGCCAAAGTTTAATATTATTAATGCAACACCCATGCTGCAAATATAATTACAACATCTCCCTGATATTGGTTAATTTATAACGTTTACATGTTCTCTGTGATGTGCTACCTTTTTGTTATTTTTTATGTTTTTTTTATTTATTTATTATTATTATTAAAAGTTACGGATCAAGAATCATCGGCCACGTGGACTTATTTTGTTGTCATTATAATATTA
Organism: Platycarya strobilacea; assembly: GCA_036898215.1. Classification (NCBI taxonomy): domain Eukaryota; kingdom Viridiplantae; phylum Streptophyta; class Magnoliopsida; order Fagales; family Juglandaceae; genus Platycarya; species Platycarya strobilacea. The sequence goes on from CM072548.1 coordinate 848,679, forward strand.
TTTGATGTGATAATTGAAATTAATCAATCCTTCCACTGGTCATTACTAATAGCACGCCTAAGTGCATGAATTAATAATACTTTTACTATGTATAATGCCAATCATCATTCATAAAAAAGAAAAAGAAAAAGAAAAAAGTGACCCAAACTAGAACGCTGGAAAGTTGGGAATAATTAAAGCCCAAGAAAAATTTGTTAAGTTAGAGCCAAATTCCTGTGCCGAAAGCTGATCTAACCACATAAAGTACTACGTGCTACTTTAATTAAGCTTTTCTCATTCACTGCTAATTTGCTTTAGACTAAAACCTTATCCAAATATTCCTATTGTTAATTAGTGGGATTATGCTGTATTCACATATTTTAGAAAATGATTCTTGTCGTTCATATAGCTCAACCCACTGAACATGATATTATATAAAGCAAGAAATGCATATATATATATATATAATATATGTTCTCAAGTTTACAGTACCATATAGTACTACTGATAAAAGAAAATAACAATCAAGACCATAGTAATGATGACCAATGATGTTGGAATGGGCAATGATTAATATGAAGGAATAATGTAATATTGGCAAAATATATTCATTGAATTTATTAGTGACTTGAGTTGGCGGAAGCTGGTTTTTTCATTCAAGTCGATCTTTACAATTAGTGCTGCCTAAGCATTGTATTCCACCCATCATTAAATTCATCAAATTTAAATTTAATAATTTTATTTAAAATAATTTTATATTAGATATATTAAAATTTATCAATTCAAATTTTGAATTACAATACTTGAATATCATCTTTTATATTTAAATAACTATTATTCACCCATCAATTTTTTTTTAATATATTTGTTAGGATAAATAAATATAGATGTACTTATTAATTTTATAAATTATATATTATATTATTATTTTGATGAATTTATTAATAAATTCAATGTAAAATTATGAATATAGAATGTTAATTTTTTATTAAACTTATATTTTTCATTCAATTTTAAAAAAAGTTTTGATGTAGTCAATGCCTTTCCAAATTATAAATTAAAGCTGCAGGGTTAATTATTTTTCAATTCCTTGATTTTCAAAGGAATCCCAAAAGTAAAAAAAATAAAAATAAAAATAAAAATAAAGTAACATGTTAGCTTTTTCAATAATGGTGATGTAGAGGGAGAGATATATAGAGAAATAATAATTGCAGAGGGGCCTTAAATTGAGCAGAGTTGATCAATTAATCCTGATATTGTCTAGTGCCGAATTAACCATAAAAAATGAGTTTTTCAAGTGTTAATGACTTTTTCTTTTTCTTTTTCTTTTTTCTATTTTTTAACTTTTTTTTCTTTAGGATAATGTTGTTTTACCTCGATTTGTTTCCGAGCTAGCTAGCTGGCTAAGTTGCCGGTTGTTGGCAGCACTCTAATTAAGGATAAACATATCATTTAATGTTTATTCCAATTAGTGCTTAGTTAGTGCCGGCGTTACTTAATTATAAAACAAAATAATATATATATTATGACGATGAATTTCATGGTTCTAAGTATATTCAAGTCATGCTGCATTAGTAATTTCCTGTATGATATTGGGGACCAATTCATAAAAAAAATGCCCAAAACACAAAAAAAAAAAGGGGTTGTATTGTACCACCATGTGCAAGAATGAGGAAAGCACGCCTCTGTAACCAACCGACACTTACTAATTTGATGATCATCATCATGAACAAGGCTTTATACATAATAATAATAATAAAAAGACTTAAAAGTATTAGAAATAAAATTAAAATAAGAGAATAATATGATCGTATTATAAGAGTATTGGTATTGACTTCTTTAAAAGCCAAATACATCTTCAAAATTAAAAAAACTGTAAATAAAATTATTTATATTGAATTTATCGAAATACAAAAATTTAAATTTTGAGTTACAGTAAAATTATCTATATTTTCATACTTGAAAATGTATTGTTCATCTTTGAAATGATTATTATATTATAAAAATTAAAAACTAGAAGAAATTTAGTGCGATTTTAATTTAGTGTATTATGAAATTAATTAGCTACTGCTATATTAAATTGTCTGTTTGGTTTTATTTGTGATGGCTCATGATATGGTATTTCAGATGGATTGTGATTAAAAAATATAAAAAAATTATATTATATTATATTATTATTTTGATGAATTAAATAGATAAGATAATATAAAATTATAATTAAAAATGATTTAAAACTTTTTAAAATATGTATTTTTCTACAAATTTTTGAAAAATAGCTTTAAAGAAACCATTGGACTGTGCTCTCAACATTTTGCAAATCCACAAGTACTACAACTGGACCGCCTCACAAGAAGGCCGAAAGTTTCAAACTTTTCTCAAACGTAGGACAAAAAGAGACGAGACAAACAATTTCCTATAATTACAAAGATTAAAAAACGGCCAATCATCTATGGCGGATTTCATTTCCTCACGTGTCTTCGTGGATGAACCATATCCGTCCACGTTTCAGATTCTGTCTCATATTTGTCCCCTAATACAAACAAAAGACAAAAAAAAGTTTCGATATAAACATGTTTTATTTGCAGAATATTTTAACTCTATGTATCGAAATTTTATTTCTAATTATCATCAGTAAAAATAAATCCATTTACGTAAAATAATAAAGAAATTTCACCGACAAAAAAAGAGAAATATTGACTTGCGTCTAGTACTCTCTCTTCATCATTAGTAGCTATTTTCAGTTGTAAAATATCTATTTAAGCAGCAAGGTATGAAATAATATAAGCTTAATTTTAGAGATAAGATGAGTTTAATTTATTTTTTAATATTATTATTATTTTAGAATTTAAAAAAATATATTGAAATTTAAAAAATATATATTGAGATTTGAAAAAGATATAAAAGAATTTATATTTTATATAAAAAATTATAAAAGTATAATAATAAAATAAAAATGAGTTTAGATGAGTTTTTAATACAAACAGAATAATAGTCCTTTTACCAGACAAGGAGAGATCATGATTTTTTTTTATTAGGAGAGATAATGATTTATTTACTTATTTCATTGATCAAAATATTATCAAATTACAAAAATATATATGTTAGTGAATTGGAACACTATCGCATAATTATTTTTAAAACAAATAAATAAAACATAGATTTCTATGAAAATAAAAATTAATAATAAATTATACTATCTTTTAAAATAACTACATAATAATTATATACTCACGATTATATATAGAAATAGTCTTTCAAATAGTATAGTGTGAAAGGAAAGCCCACCTCAACTTCTTCCCAATTAATTAAAAAGATTACAGTACTCTTCTGACTTCTCAACGTACTGCAGTCTCGTCTATTGGCAGTCTTATTTTTCTATTCAGATGAATCCCTCTAACAGGAGACATGAAAAAATGACACCACTCTCCCTCTGAGAGTATTCACTTCATCTGGTCAAGATCGAGAGGCACTGCTATAGAACAGAACAATGGACAGTACTGTTAAAGATATAATTATATAAATCAATGAAGTTTAAGATACGGAAATGGCGGATGCGTATAAAGATTTTGCTTGTAACATAAATATATATATATATATATATTAGATATTCCAAATGTTTTTTGTCCAGTTACTTTTGATTTACCATATGTATTCCAGTTATGGGGACATAAATGAGTCTTGTCGCTTCAGATATAATATTTGAAGAAATCAAGTCCGGAATGTTCCTCCATACTGCAAAAAACGACGACACAAGATATATATGATTAATATTCAACAGTTATCAGCACGCACACCGTCGATCGATCGATGAGCACCTTACGGACAAAAACAATTAGCTTCTTATCCAAGATGCATGCATGGTTTTGTAGACCAAAAACATGATATTTAAATTCATCATTTCTTTTACAGGAAATATCATGGAGGCTTCTTACAAATAGTTAATATAAAGACTATAATTAGAGGTATTGAGAAATAAATTCGATATTATATGTGAACAATGTCTTGGACATACTTATAAATAATGTGTAAATTTCTCTTGTTGAACTGGTTTTATGAGATGATTTAAATCCATGAATTTCTTTATAGTATCAAAGCCAAACTTTCCAATAATGCGCCCCACCCATTGATCTAATAAGGTTTACTTGTAAGAGCATGATAAAGATCGATCCAGAAGTGAGAGAGAGTAAAGGAAATCTCACATTGCTTAAGAATGAAGTTGTCCTAGACTTTATATGAGCATCATCTCCCCTTCTTAATAAGGTCTTTTAGAAAATAATGTATGGGCTTCTTCATGGTATCAAAGCTTATCACATAATAAATAGAGGCTCACACTACTTACCTTGTGATAAGAACAAAAAAAAAATTACTGATTTGTACGTGAGAGAAGGTGTTAAGGAATAAATCTTATATTGCATGTAGATAAAATCTTAGACATGCTTATAAGTAATGTGCAAACATTTCTTATTAAATAGATTTTATGAGATGAGTTAGATTCATGAATTTTATTAAGAGGGAACTAGCTACTAGCAATAAGTGCTAAGTTACTCTTTTATAGTGTTTTTTTTTTTGAGAAATTCTTGTTGATGTCGTGTTTCGTAGCCTAAGTTGCTCGAAAATGTCCAAATAAGACGTTCTTGCACAAAGGTAGAAAGGTTGGAGGCGGTGGTCGGCCTGTGTTCACTCTGATGCCAAAGTTAGTAAAGTGGGTGGTGAGAATGATTAAGATAAATATGAGTGTTGAGATAGATAGCTTAACCTGTAGACCATGAAGTCTCTGGTTATTTACAGGAGCTAGTGTGCATTGGGTGTGTTCTCGAGGGACATGATCGTTGTCCTATAAGTCCTCCATGCTATCATGTCATTTGCCGTGTCCAGCAGACCTCCCTGTCACATTCTAAACCAATGGCAAGTTGTCCTTCTCTCCGTACCATATTAATCTCCACTTTACCTCATAAGCGTGTCTGGACTCTTAACCCGCATTTAATGCTTCAGAAGGCTTTGCATGTTTCTTCTAGGCCTACATTTAATGTGGCGTGACCTTGACAGCATTTAATGCAATGAGGGGCGTGCTTGTCCCCATTTGACTTTGCTTTACTTACCATACGACTCATCCTATAAGTGTCTTTATACCCTGTTCGTCCCGGAGGTCGCCTTTCTTCCCGAATCCCAAGCCGCTCGCCAAGAGGGAAGGGGCAAGGTTAGGCTAATTCTGGGGCTGGGACTACCTTGGCTTTACAATGAGCCCAAGGCTTGGTCTATCCCAAATGGGTCTCCCCTCACAATTCTATTTGTAATCTAAGTGTGAGACTATATACGCAATCTCATTAATGTATAGGAGCAAAATGAGAAAAAATATAATTATAAAATAATATTATTGTAATTCAAAAAAATAAACATAATTATCTCAGTTTGTATGAACAATTCCTATATAAGAACTGTATGTAAAATAAATCTTACAATAATATATTTTTCAAATTGGTGTTTTTTTTCTTTTTATTTTCATACATCAATAAAACTACAAAATCAATTGCAAATAGAATTTCTCATTAAATATATCTGTGACGTCATAGCAACTTATTCCTCGTAGAATTAGTCAGGTTTGGAAACGAAAGTTTCTCAAACATACTCAAATATTTTATACTACGATTTATTATTTTATTATTATTATTTTACCTACTTTTATTACTATTTATTATTTTTTTATTACTATTTAATATTTAATTATTACTTTTTACCTAATTAAATTATCATAATTCACAACAGGCCATCGCCAATGCAAATGGTTTAAAGCACGGCCTTTCAGCTTATAGATCTCACAATTATTCACTAATCCATCCGTCTAGAGCCCAGACTAGTAGGGCCCATGAAAGGCTTTGAAATCGTTTCAGCAACAGCGACTACACAATGGTGGGCTCAACTCAAGCTGGAAACTGGAAATTAAAAATGGGCGTTGCCGCCCAGACTATACCGCTAGTCATTTTTAAAAATTTTTCATTCTTATTTTTCATTTCATCTTAAAATATTTTTAAAAATATATAAATATATTAATAATCACTTTTGTAATCATTAAATTAAAAAAAAAATATATATATATATATATATGAGGTGTTAAATTAAGGCATGTTAAAATAAGTGGACATATTAACATTTTTCATTAAAAATTATAGTTTTTGCGCTGTGTCTCTCACTCTCTCTCTCTCTCTCGCTAAAAGAGAGATTGTTTAGTACGAAAGCATGCATAATGGAGTAGTTACTTTAACGAAGGAGCTGGTCTGTTCGGATTGAGACTTTGTCAAACTTACAGATTTCATGGACCAGCATGTTTTAAAAAGTAACATAAAAATGGAACTGGAAATGGGACAATAACTGTGAGATGAGGTACAATTCTGACATTGATGGATATCACAACTTGGGGAAGTTGCATCATAACCATCTCGTGTTTGGACCGTTTTCCATTTCAACATATGATTTCTCAACTTCTTGATATTAAAGGTAGACATTAATTTGTCCCAATATATTTATATGATAGTACATCCACTGAAATTATGGTCAAGGGAACCAACTATTTGATGATCGGTTGTTGTTCGAGGAGTGGTCATGCAGTATGTTATGCTCTAATATGAAAAAAATGAGAAGCTTATGATCTTTTAAGAAAAAAGATCATCTTTGTCAAGCGTCTATGCACCCGAGCAGGGATTAGTCGAGATTTTGTTTTCGAACATTCAGTGCCAATAAAAATAAATAAAATTAATGGTTATGATTATTAGAAAGTCTGCATAAAAAACTGCCATTTGTGAGGAATCATGCCAAAATGGTTTAGTATGATGGATCATTGCTGTGGTTGGCAACATGATAAAATTAGTCACAACGGTCCGGGTTTTTCTTCACACAGTACACACTCACACATAAACATTTGAAATTTGGAGTTTCAGTGGGAGAAACAGCATGATTATGTAAACAACAATGAAAAAATTTTGGCTCTCTCATCCCTTATCTAACAGTCAACCGTGCCTTTTCCTAATGGAGACAGAAATCAAGAGAAGAACAATTTTCAAGAAGCTGGTAGTTGTATTAGTTAAGACAGTTGTCTAGTTTATTGCAAGGTAATTATTTTGAAAAAAAATGAGTAAATATAAATTTTATATAAAAAATTAATTTTTTAATAATAAATATCATATTTTTAAAATATTTGCATGACGTTTATGTATTCTCCAATTATATATAACATTATTATTATTTTAGAGGGAGAAAGATGTTCACATTTATTTTTTTTTCTTTTGAAGAAAAGCACGTTATATATCTTAGAAGGAGTGGACGAACTTGCTTGGGCTCCAAAGCCGGCCTTCCTCAACAAAGCAACCAAAAAGATAAATTTGCAGTTTGAGAAAGTGAACTCTACTTGTAGTTTATTGGCTCCATCATGGCTGTGCATGTTCATGGAACCATCGTAAAAACGTGGGGCACTTTAGGTTTGTCTAAATCAAATTTGAAAAAAAAATTAAATAAATAAAAATTTCAAATTTGTAGATAAAATGAGAAACTAAGTTAATAAATAATAAATGATTTCGCATAAGACAACTTTTATCTATTCTTGGGACTCAATTTAGGCCCCGTTTAGATTCAGAAGTGAATTGAGCTCTCAACTCACTTTCATTTTATCATTATATTTTTATAAATTTTTATACAAAATACAAATTTTTATATACCTTTTTCAAATTTCAATACATATTTTTTTAATTTCAATATACATTTTTTAAATCTCAATACATATTTTTTAAATTTTAAAATAATAATATTAAAAAATAAACTTAACTCATCTCAACTCATCTTATTTTTAAATATAAATGAGATCTTAATCTCATCCCCCCTACCCATCTATTTGGGAGGGAAGAAGTACAATTCTTCAACAGGAGATGGCGATGCTTACCCATTCAGGAGATGGCGATGCTTACCCATTCAATTGATATGCTGAACGCGATTGAGTCGCTCCCTTTTTTACAATTCTTGCAATCACTTGTTAATTAAGTACTGACCATTCCCTGTTGAGCAGAGTTGTGTGTGACCATTTTATGTTTAGCAAGCGAGATATTTTCAAGTTCAATATACCTGTTCATTCGAATTTTAAATCTGAAAATTCGAATTTAAATGATAATTAATTTTCTTAAATCTTTTAAATAAAAAGTATCAAAATTATTAAAAAATTTAAAAGAAGAAAATTTAAGGTCGCCCAACTTAAATGAACAGACCTAATTCTCATACTATTTTGCTACTATATAATACTTTATTATTACTTTTTATCTATTTTTAACTATTACTCATTACTTTTCACTTCTATTTAATATTATATTATTACTTTTTATTATTATTTACAACTCTTTCAAATACTTCTTAACATTCTCCACTATCGATACGTATCCAATCGCATTACAATTTGAAACGAGAAATTATAGCCTATCACTATTCATGAATCATGATGATTTATGGTATAGTTGGGCTAAATTTGGCAATTAAGTATTATTAAAATATTTTATTATTATATATTACTTTATATATTACTTTTATACTATTTATTACTTTATTATTATTATTTTTTATGTAAATTTTATTACTATTAATTACTTTTCACTATTATTTAATATTTTATTACTACTTTTTTATCTACTTTTTTTATTATTCATAACACTTCTCAACATCCAAACCTAACACCTTATTTGTTTTGGAAGATGACATCAAAAATCTAAAATGCATTTTAAATTCATTATTATATTTTTTTTTAAATCCTCATACAAAATATGATAAAAAATTCAATTTTTCCAAATTCAAGTACAAAACTCGTCCCGTCCCGTCCCGTCCCGTTTCATCTCAAGTTTCAACAGTCTGAAAACAATCAAGTTTCAACAGTCTGAAAACAAACATGACTTAATCACAAAGTTGAGTCCTCTAATTTGTTGATTGCCTCAAGTTTCAACAGTCACTGCCAGCTGCGGACATTAACACAACTTTTCTAGTAATGGGGAGTATCCAACACGACACGAGTCACCGAAAAACATGAAACCTCCATGACTTTTCTAACGTTGGAGAATCCAAACTATTCTAAGAATAAAGTGATGGCCTCGATCTGTTCCATTATTGAGAGTGCCTTGGAAGTAAAGCTCGGAGAGAAAATGATTGTCATATACTCATCAGATTGCTCTACGGTATTCTTCACCGTAGATATTAATACTTAAGACTCTTCATGGGAAATAATTCTGTCAACATTAACATCTACACTTTTTGAAGCAGTTCCGGCCTCATAAATTCCAACTAGTTTACAAACTAATAAATTTTGTGGCCCTTTAGAAGCCATTCCTCCTGGGGGAGGTTGCAACAAATCAAATTAAAGTGCACTTCAATAGAGAACAACAGAGTTGGAACATAAAGAAAAATGAGAAGAAAATGCTAGATCCAAATACATTTACCTTAAAAGGTGTTTGTTTTGTAGGGTATTTCCCTTCTAAAATCAGCTCAAGTATTTTAAGAAATGCTAACGAAACAAACAAAGACACCATAGAATACACCAAACCGAAAACACCCACTTGTAAATATGAAAACTGGACTTAAATACATCACACAAATCTACACAAACCTAATCAGTTATTAGCAGAAGGCTATTTCACTGTAATGAATCAATGTTCTTGCTCAGCTCCTCCAGCTTCTTCATCCTCAGCCTCTCACTTTCACTCACCAGCTGCTCAAATTAACAACCATTGCCAAAAGGGTAAATTCATTAGATGGCAGAACGAAGTAACATAATGATCCGTTAACGTTTGCTGTCATTTTAAGTACGAAATCTTTCAAACACAAAAACTAAAGTCAATTTAACTAGAAAGTTATTTTACCGACCTCCATTAACCTGGCTATGAGTTGTACTTTTTCCTTGTTTTTTTCATTGTAAGCCTCAAGAGCATCTTTGTATTCTTTCTCCTGTACCAAATTACAAACTCAAATTGAAAATTAAGAGACTCTGATTCAACTTGACATGCCAATCAAGTAAGGAGTTTGTGCTGCTGTTACGACTAGGGAAACTTAATAGCGATCAAATTTGGTATATTCAGTGAAGTCTTACCTTCTTCTGGCAAGAATGCCCTAGTGGCTTTAGTTCTTTGTTCACTGAATCAATCTTCTTACGGACTGATGCAACTTCTTTCCTCGTTGGATCGCCTAGCGCTTCAAGCTCCTGGTAGTTCCATAAATTTTATTTATCAACAGGGAAAAAAGAAAGAAAAAAAAGTCCTACATTTTTCACAACAATAACTATACATGGCTGGAAGGGTTTTAATATCCCCTTAAGGGCCTGCGGGGTACCAATACGGGCCTTAAGCCATATAAGACCCAATCAGTCCTATGGCCTAAGGCCTGCATTCTCCAAGGCCCGGCGGGGCCTGCATTTGCTCCATAAGGTTGCCCACCAGACCATTATGGCCGGATAAATGGGGATAACCACCCAGCTCATTTTGAAATGAGCTGGGTAGTCATCCCGAACACCCAGGAACTCAAAATTCAAATACCGATTGGATGGTTAAGCTAAGTAAGGAAGCTCTATTTAATGGGAACTCAGGTACATTAACTATATCAGCTTATGATTTGGGTTAAAAAATACTCATACGTTACTAAGGCATGATTAGAGGTATTCCCTCGAACTCCTAAGCCTTTTACTCTCTAGTTGCAGATGATCGATAGTGCGTAGCTGTAAAATAAACCCATAACAATGGCCAACTTCAATATCCAATGTATACCACTTAAAGTCTATCTAGTATTATATCAATACCGATGTCAATATCACCACAAACAACCTACAAATGGTGCCCAATATTAGGCTTTCGGCTGGCTTAAATGATTCGAGCGGCCAACTTCAAATTAGATTTTACACTCAGCGAGGCATCTTTAAAGTATCAAGTTATTGAGGAAAAGATGTTTGATGCATACTGCTTTGCCATGAAAAGCTTGACGAAAAACGCAGCTTTCTAATGTTTTTTGGTCACTTATGAAAATTCCCGGCTGCAAGATGAATCTTTTATGCATTTTGTTCCAGAACCTTCCTTTTGGTTACCGTTTGAGCCTAAGTCTTTCATTTAAAATTTCATGGAAATCAATATCAAGAAAATAAAATTCCTTGGTAGAATCTAAATTTTCTAGAAAAAAAAAACAAAAAAACAAATTCACATCTGAATTTAGCAGGGAAATAGAAGAGAAAAAAGTGCTTCGAATTTCTCAAAAGTTAATAGAATAATTAAAAAAAAAGGGTGAATTCCCGGTAGTCGTTAAAATTGACATAAGCGTTTCGTTAAGATCATAAATCCAGGCAACTTCGAGACCCTCGATTCTCTTATTTCAACAAAAGCGGGAAAATTTTTGGTTTTTACCCTTTTTTTTGTCAGGGCCATATGATATTGTATCAGACATGTAAACTCTTATCTGACATACCTCACGAATCGTGGCCAAACGCTTGGTTTCTTCTTCAACGCGGCCCATATGCGCTTGAACCTTCTCTCTGACCTCCATCCTCTTCTTTTCAATCTCTTCCTCCTTGGCCCGGAACGTAGAGAGAGCCGATCTCGACATCTCCTCGTCTTCTCTGGAGAAGTTGCTGCTGAAACTCATGCTTCCTGAGTTGTGCAACACTAACTGTTGCGAGTTTTGAGGATGCTCGCCTGTCTGCATGGTCACCCAACTGCACAAAAACCCTTTTTCTTCTTTTTCTTCTTCTTCTTCTTCTTCTTCTTCTTCTTCTTCCTTGAATCCCCCCTCTTTCTTATCTTTCTTTCTTTGCCTTTCTCTCTCTCTCTTGCCTTTGCCTTTGCTTTGGAATGACGGGGTTCTCTGTTTTCCCTGTTGCGAGTACTTTATTAAAATCAACTAAAACAAGTCCGGCCTTTGAAAAAACAAAAGTAATTGATTTTAAATGAGTTTCCCGATAGCCTTTTCTTAATTTGCCGAAAACAATAAAACAGAAAAGGTATTAAAATGTTATGGTTACAAATTGGTCCTTCATCTTTCAATATTGCACAAAATATGTTGATGTGGCAAAAGTGTGCAAGGATGAATTCCAAAAAACTAAAAATTAAAAAAATTAATTAAAATATTTTAAAAATTAAAGAAATTGAAATAAAATAACCAAAAATATAAAAGAAGAAACAAGAAAATACTAAGACAAACAATTTACTAAAAGAAAAAGTCTTCCAAATAAATACCAAAATATATTAAAGTTTTTTGCATATTCATAAGTGTAAGCTTTCAAATATTTTAGTTCACTTTAATAAACTAGAGTTGTTTGGATTTGCTAAATCGAGTTCAAGCAAACAATGGTTACGACCTACGAGTTGCCTAGGTGGTTTAGGCTGTCTTTCTGAGGAGACGAAGTCCTCCATTCGCTAGCTTGAGTGGAAGGGAAATCCCCTTCCTTCTCGCTTTTTTACTTTTATTTTTGTCTTTTTATATTTTATATTTTATATTTTTGTTGGTTATTTAGTTTTATTCTTTATTTTTACTTTTATTTTAGAGTTTTGATTTATTTTGTTACTTTTATTTTTTTAATTTTTTACTTTTGCTATAATGTTATTTTATTATTTAAGATTTTTTAATGTGTCCATTGTTACCTCTTAGGCTCTTAGCATTTTTGTTAAGTATGCTTAAAATAGAAAGATATTTTGTAAAAATAAATTCATAAATTAATGTAATTTGATGTAATATATTAAATTATAAAATTATTTTATTGTAAAGTAAATTTAAACTTATCATATAAAATATATATATGTTGGTGAAATTATTTTATAAAGTTTTTTTTTGTGGTTGTAATACTTCTTTTCTGTTAAAGATTATTTCAAATAATGTCTTTTTTAAAGAAAATATTTTTGGAAATTTAAAGATATTTTTTAAGAATGCTAAAACTTAAGGACCAATTATTAAATTTGTATTAAAAAATTGAGAAAATTGAAGACTCCAATTGTATTCGTAAATGAGTTCATCTTATTTTAACTATTTCAAACTTATTATTATACTTTTTTATACTTTTACATAAAATATAAATTTTTTAATTCTCAAAATAATTTTTTCAAATTTTAAAATAATAATAATTTTAAAAAATTAATTAATTTAAAATTTTTTTAATCTTATTTTTAAATTTTCAATTTTCCAACCGCTTTTAAAACGGATGGAATATATGAATGCTCACTTTTTTTTTTTTTTTTTTTTGTTTTATAAAATATATATATGTTGGTGAAATTATTTTATAAAGTTTTTTTTTGTGGTTGTAATACTTCTTTTCTGTTAAAGATTATTTCAAATAATGTCTTTTTTAAAGAAAGTATTTTTGGAAATTTAAAGATATTTTTTAAGAATGCTAAAACTTAAGAACCAATTATTAAATTTGTATTAAAAAATTAAGAAAATTGAAGGTTTCGTTTGTATTCGTGAATGAGTTTATCTCATCTTAACTATCTCAAACTCATTATTATACTTTTTCATATTTTTATATAAAATATAAATTTCAATATAAATTTTTTAATTTTTAAGATAATTATTTTTAATTTTTAAATAAAAATAATATTAAAATTTTATTTATTTAAATTTATCTTATTTTATTTTTAAATTCAAACGAGGACAATTTTCCAACCGCTTTTAAAACGGATGGAATATATGAATGCTCACTTCTTTTTTTTTTGTTTTTTTGTTTTATAAACAGCTGGCTGTCTCCGGAATTCTATATGAACCCCACTTGTTGAACAGCTTTTAACAATAATTTCAAAATCAAAAAGTCAATTATGCATTGGGATGGAATATGAATTATGAACATCCACTTTAATAGAAAATTTGCTTTAATTTACTTTGTTAATTTTCCTGTGGTTTACCAAATTGCAGATATATATACTGGACCTGACTTTGACGAGGTTGTTTCTAATTTTCCTTAAAGTTGGTACACGCAACTTCAAGCAACTCTCGATAGGTAACCCACCCACTGGGTGACTGACACACGGCACACCCACAGCCACAGCCACATCGAATGTTTTTGAAATGCTAGGTCCCATTTTGGGTCAGACTTATTTATTTATTTAGTAATTAAAATTTTTTTTAATATATTATAAATCTTTTAAATATTTAAAAAGATAAAAAAAAAATCATCTTTGATGGGTGTAGCACTCTCGTTTATTTTTACAATTATTTTTATTTTATTTTATTATTATAACTTTTTAAATGTTTATATAAAATAAAATAAATAATTCAATTCTAAATTTTAAAAATAAAAATTATGTTAAAATATATATTCTAACAATTTTTTAATTTTTATCTCATGAACTCATATTATAACATGTCATCTCATTTATAAAAATAACGAATTAACTAAATGTTTCTATATAAAAATAATTTGTACAATATTCAAATAGATATATTTAAAACAGATCATGTTTATAGAATAATAATTTTTATGTTAAAAAACACATTTAAAAATAAAAATAAAAATAAAAAATAGACAGCGTATTCAGTTGTACGTTTTGGCTGCAGCTTTGTCATTCCTGTTATAATTTCTACTGCATTTTCAGTCCTGCCATGTCAGTTTGTGCTCATCCTTGTTTTTTCTTTTAAAAAATAATGATAACTTTGCAATTTATTTACTATCCTTTCATCATTTTTTTAAACTTCTAATTTTTAAATTTTTTTTATTTAATAATTAAAAAAATGATTATTAGTAAAATTATATAACTTGGACCCGAGGTGCCGGCCTAAATTATAACAATAATAATAATAATAACAATAGAGTCCAAAACGACGCCGTCAAACTTGAGAACATTGGACCTACATCCGCCCACGGTTGTGTATTCAATGCACTGCGCGCATATATAAGTACATTATAACTCACATAACATCTTTTGGCTACACAGAAATGTTGGATTTAGATTTCGGACATTCTATATTATTTATTGATTGTCGTGGCCGGCGATCGAAGGGTTGCCTTGGGGGAGGGACTTCTAATTTATAAATAGTTTTAATAGAGATAAATAAATTAGAGATCATGATTAATTATTTTGATTGTAATTAAATTATTATAAATATTTATTTTTATTTTAATTAATATCAGATTTTGATAGTTCTTAGGTTTTTTTTAGATAATGCCACAAGCTGGTGGTTGGTGTATCCATAGACATTCGACCATATATAATTCCATGTTGGAAGATGCCGTCACTATTTATAGTTTGGTACGAAATGGTCACCTAAACCGACAGCTTGCACAAAGAATAATAAAAGAAAGAAATTAGCCGCAAAAGCCAAATGGCAAACTAGGAAAATTAGGAGGCCGCAGCAGCCCAAGCAAGCAGCTTTCGTTTCCGGTCTTTGGGACTGAGCGAGCGTCTTTATTATCGGTGCAAGAATCTGGACCTTTATTATCAATTTATCACCCCCACCCAACTCCTTTTTTCACTACAAATCTCTAAGCTAGCATAAAATTCCAAGCTACTAGCTAGGTCAATAAAAGAAAGAAAGTAATTAAACCAGGAAATTCGATGGTCACGATGTCAGCCAGATCATCATCTAATTAAACAAATAATAATAATAATAATGGCCGGCCCTAGGAATCTTCCTCGGCGTGCTATAGTGGTATTCGTAAGTGTTATGGTAATGATAAATTTAGCAGCAAAGACAAAACTGTTGGCTTATATGCCATCATAAGCATTGGATTAGGAGGCAGGCATGCAGGCTTGTGCTCTCCAATTAATGACCTGTCAACTCAGAGACCCACGTCACGGTTTCAAAATTCTGTACACGTGGCATGCAATCCTTTTGGTCTTGCAAAACCGTACATGAACATCACTGTACGTCTTCTAGCTTGATCTACTGATAATTTTGTTTGGTGGTAGTTATGATTTGGCCAACAGTATGATATTTTGGTTACTGATCATCTAACATGTTTGCATGATTCCATTCATAAAAAAACAAAAATATTCTGTACGTATCGAGTTTATAAAAATAAAAAATAAATAAAAAATCCCACTTGTCCAGTTGTAACTCCATGCAATTAACAGAGAGAGTAGTGGCACGATGCATGGGGACGTACGTGCATCATCAACATTGTCACTCTGATCTCCCTAATTGTAGTCATCATGTTTATTTGGAAGATGAAATTACAACATCTTTATTAATTATTCGGAGGAAATAATAATAAAGCACAGAAAAAAAGGAATAACTTTAAAGATTGTAGGGTTGCTTAAAATGATCAGAATTAAAGTTTAGATGAATAGAATGTCTTCGATCTGATCCGATTCTCGTAATCATATATGAGTTTTTTCTACTTTGGCATAACTAAGTAATGCATCACGTACATGCAGATCAGTTGGTGGATTCTCTTCTCTATAATCAATCTGATTTCCGATCATTGTAATCCAAGTGGGGTCACAAACTATTATTCGGCCTAAAATTCCTACCCTGCATTCTCTAATTTTTCCCGCAAAAGGATTTCTTTTCTTTTCTTTTCTTTTTTTATTTAAAAAACAAGAACCATACATCCGCAGTACTTAGTAAGTCGTATCATGATCATTTCGAACGTATTGGGCCTTTTATAAGGATTCAGAATGAATCCATTATTACCAACTATTCGATCCATTGCACCAAAACTTCAATAAATAGATGATCATCAAAGCCCTGCAGGTAGCCTGTAACTCTTTGTTACTCGAATTAGCCCAACGCCTATCTTTGGAGCTCGTCAATTTTCCAAGAACATAACAGCTTTTTGGATTGTAATGTCCAGATAGCTTAATCTTGTAGTTATGGAAAAAGATTGGCAGTAAGATGCGAATGGTTTAGATAAGGAGCATAAATTTTGTGGGTCCGGTTTCAGTGCAAGTATGTAACAAAATCAAGAGCAAAGATGGCAAACTGTTGGGCCAATGTGTTTCGGCCTTTTCTGAAAAGGCCGAAACTTACCAATCGGAAAGCGGGCCTATAAAGTGTCCAAATGGTCTGTACCAAATGTACCGCATAGGTAATTTTGGTTGTGCGACCATGAGATAGGATTGGTCATTTCATTTTTCGCTTTATAATACATACAGAATGCCACATATATGATCCTAGGATTGGTCTACCTTATGCTCCGGAATGATATGCAATTTTGTGCTGAATGTTCTACGTCTACTCCTGTACTTCTCATGTACCCTCACTGCAAGCTTGGCTTAAATTTACAGGGATTAAATTGCTTCTAGTAGCCATTACATATTTAGGGCCATATCTAAGAGTGCAGCAAGACAAAACATTGGATGGCCCATGGGAAAAGGTTGATTGAAATCAAATCAAGCTTGTGACAGTCTCCAGCGCCCCATCGTCCGCTAGAGCATAGACCACTGCTGTTCGACATGGTGCATATACTAGGAAAGAATGGGGCCTATCATCATACCATCCTTCCTGCATAGCCATCCACCAAAGTTCTCAATACCCTTGTTCACCACAGGGGAGAAAGGCAGAGAAAAAAAAATGTGTCCTGGGATAAGTTTCTTACAGAGCTGAAGTACTCGGCACGGTGATCAATCCTACTAAATCCTCCAAATAAGGGTTCATCTGAATCCAAAACAATCTGCAAGAAGGGATGCAGCATAGTTTTATTTACTTATTTTTAAAGGAGGAAAAAAAAAAATCATCCTTGGAGACAAAGATACCTTATATTTTCCTGTCTTCAAGCAGCCCACTCGGTAGTCTGAATAGCTGTTGCTCCAATGAAAATTAAAGACGAAGACAAGGTTCCCCCTTTCAAAGACTATAATCCTATTTCCTTCATCCTTTCGTGACACATATTGGTGCTCAGAAGTCATGAACTGCATCAACAGTCAACCACTTAAATCATTTTCCATTCTGAAAATTAAAGGACCACTTAATGCCACGAGTAGCATAGATATGCAGGGAAAGCAACTTTCAAACAACGATGAAAAATAATGCAAATCTGGCATACAATAACCAATTACTTCAGGAAAGTTACAATCATGTAAATCTATTATGTATTAAGAGATATATCCCACAGACTACTTCCTGTGATAAACCTTTGCCCTGCAAGAAACTGAATCATTATTTGGGTGACAAATAACTCTTTCTGGATATGCGAAATACGATTTGATCAGGGCAAAGTTAAAGGGATAGATGAGTGAATAAATCTCCACAATAATGATTAAGGGACATGGAATAAATACCAAAAGCCTTAAATTTTCTATAGCCTCACAAATTCCAGGAATCCAAGGAGTCCAAAGGCACTCTCCTTTTTCCCTTTTGCCCTCCCTCTCTTCTCATCAGTCAGTGGAACCAAGCAAAATCTTAATTTTCATATGAAAAAGATAATCGATAAGGACAATAGATTTTTTTTATCAGTAAGTTTCATGTGCACTTGGTGGCTCTTGAAAGGCAGCCTCAATCTTCATCCTATTCTTGTAGGGGGAGCAATTGCTGTTAGAGGTGGAGTACAGTGGCCTTGGGACTTTGTTTTTAACCAAGATTCGAAACAGCAGTCAATAGATAATATCACACAAAACATCATCTCATGCTTCTTACTTCTCACAAGATATTATTGGGGTTTCAAGCTTACCTAACCTAAGAATCAACACAGGCAAATAGATATAGAAAAACACGCAGTTAGGACCTCTGCAACTGAATACAGCCTTATATTTAAGCAAAGAAAGAACTTACACCATAAGTTTCTTCTAGATGCTGCATTGCCTGATCAAATTCTTGCAGTCCATGATACCTTAGATAATCTGCGTCCCCCTGGTGCATATAATCAATAAGCACAAACTTAATGTATATCAAGTTACATTTAACACAAAGAAGAACGTATGCAAGTGCTTATTTCACTGCTGAGTGTTACCGTGACTTGGATGAATCTCAGTTAACTGATGCTTAGAGGTAAGTTTAACCAATGACAGGCATATCAGGAAGGAACTTACAAGATCAAATCTTCGCCTGCATTTATCAAAACTGAAATTGTTCCCAGGAACTACTTTACCACTAGGAAGATGTTGATCACCTCGAGGAAAATCAATCCACTCTGAAAAAGGAAAATGAAAAAATAGTATCACAACTACATCTGTTGAGAACAATGATTCAATTTAACGGCCATAAACAAAAAGAGGAATCATAAAATATATTGAGAAGAGTACAAAGTCATTGACTTTTAGTTACCAGGATGTCCAAATTCATTTCCCATAAAATTCAAATATCCCTCTCCACCCAATCCCATGGTAATCAGCCTGATCATTTTGTGCAATGCTATTCCACGATCAATAAGGGGAGTTGCCGGTCTGTCTAATGCCATGAATTCGTACATGTCCTGAAACAGAGATCAACAAGATTGGAATGAGCGTGGGAACGTATTGATGCACCAGTATATTAGCAACAAAGCTTTAACAATACAAATCAAATCTCCTAACCTTTTGTGTTTATCATACACACTTCTTCAAAAATACCGTAAAAATAAATAACAATCGCATCATATACCAAAATGACATGCAATCACCAAGCCTGAATTATTTCTTTAAAAAAAATCATGGTAACGAATATATTGATCAAATGTTAACTTGATAAAAAATTTCCTGTATTAAGTATGTCAAGATAAACAACCAAAAATGCAGATATATACAAATTGTACTTAACATATGGTACCCCATAATGCTCTCATTTAGGCACAGCCACACAAGATACTGATCTTCATATGTACAAAGCTCATATAGAAGAAAAAAAGAGGATTTTTCTTTTTTAATTGCATCAATACAATTTTAGAAGGAAATCATTATGAACACTACATGTAAGAGCTTACCTTGTCCATCAACCAGAATGCAATTGTCTTGTCACCAACAAGAGCTTGGTCATGACTTTCTGCATAAGCAACGCACTTTTCCAACCACCTTCTGTTGGTGAGCGTGTAAACAATATCACCCACTTGCCAGTCCTCATCCCTCTTCCTGCAAAGATATCCATAATAAGGGAAAAAAAAAACATTTGGTAAGTCATATAATCCCCATGTCCCACAGAAGTTGTATTCTCTATCTGCTTGCTTTATTTGCTAGCTTTCTGGTTTTTGCTTACCTTTTATTTGAAAGTGAACAAGTACATCACTTGTAATTAATGTAAAAAAAAATGTCATTTTGAGAAAGAAAACAAAAATCTGACTTTTGAGCCAGAACAATTATATTGGGACGTTTGAAAAGGGAAAAATATATGCTATTTTAATAGAGGAATCAATTTGAGAGTGGTAGAGAGAGGGCACGATTTGATGTCAACTTCCCACAAACAAAACTGAACATTAGGCAACAAGTGTTGCTGATCCATGCTCTGATGCATTTCTTTTCATGCACGGCCCACCTGCCCATCCTTCCAGAGTCAAGATGTGTGTTAACAAATTTCACAGCACCAGAACCCACATCACATTTATAAAACTTTGTTGATATCTTCTACTGGCTTGGGGACTCCATGTTGAAGGAAGTTTGTGACTATATCTAAAAATCACAATAATAGTGGTAAATTCCAGACCACCAAATAAATTATAAGATTTGAGGGCTTATCTCACTCGATTACCTTACAATCTTCCGCCTTCCCCAACAAGAAACCTTATGTAGAATTGATGCTTACACACGGGCACTAAAACTTCTCCTACGCTCTTCTGTAGATCTTTCACACTTCCTAGCTCTCCAACACTCCCAGGATATATTATTATAACACAGTAGACGTAATGATTAACATGTGTCTACCTCTCATTTTTATAACTGAAGAATTTATATAGAGCACAAATTATACAGTGGCATATAGAAAAGACAGAGGCCGAGTTTTAAGCAGCAAAAGTGATATATAGACATGGTAAAGTATGAACTAAGAGATGGATGACCAGAAGGCATGTCTCAAACATATGATGGATTTGCAAAGATCCATTTTTTTCCTATTCAAAAATCAGTAAATCTACATACGAACACTGGGCCCACAAGTGTATCTTTGGGACTTTTTACATCAGCACATCAATCACCATGAGCAAGTTTCGCTTCCATGCCTGTGCTTCATAGTGGTACTGAGTCTCTTCCTCCTTTCTTATTCCTACTTTTTCATGCTGTCCGACTTCAATAATTGATGGCAACTGATTGTAGAGGAATTCTAGTTTGAAGTCTAAGCAGTATCTTCTTAATTTGAATATGAATTATGACTCAAAAAATAAATGAAGACAAATCTACAAAGTAAAAAATTCCTGGTTACTTATGGCAACGTACTTGAGAAGCTCAATCCATTTGTCAGCAATTGCCATCTGAAGTCGGTAATCAAAGCCCACACCACCATCTTCAACAGGAATGCAGAATGTTGGCATTCCACTGACCTGTAGAAAACAGAATTTTCAAGATAAGCAGAACAGCCAGTGCTAATAGTCTCATCCTATCAAGTTGAGACTTCAGAGTCATAATTTCTACTTGTGTCCTTCCACTTTTCTGTACTTCAGACTATTCCCCTTTCGGCATCATTTGGCTCATTTTCACCATCCCAACGTACTCATAAAAGGTGAAATTGGTCGTTGAGGACTATTACAAAATGTACTTACATTCCCATTACAAAAGAGTTCAGATTCACCCAATTCAAATCTCCTTACCAATCCAAATCACTATCCTTCTTGTACAGAGAGCAGATGCCAACCATTAACCATTAAGAGGATACAAAAGGAATAATGATGAAATAGACATTCAAAGCAATGAATTATACCAGGAAAAGGGGTAGAAAGAAAAAAATCTCATCGCTAAGATGAATATCCGCAGTTGAACATAGAAAACAAGCACTTTTTACCAAATGGAAATAAAGGTCTGAAAGTGAGACAATTCATATGGAGCAGTTACTTTTGCTAGTCTTAGGTAAGATATAAGTAAACTGGTAAACCCATATCAGACACTCCACGGGAGAAAATGACTTCTAGAAAAAAGGTGCTTAATATAATTCAGATTGGATGACATACATCTTCACCAATGCTAACAGCTTCAGGATAAAGTCCATGAATGACATCATTGACCAGCATCAGATAAATCACAGCATCTACATCAGTTGCGAGTCCAAAATACTCGTTATAGTTTCCAGTAAAAGCTACCTAAGGTAAGAACAGAAGAAAGGTACTGTCAGGGAAAATAGTAACCAATAAGAGACTTAAGCTATGCAATCTGTCCTTTGGGATCTAACAGAAACTTAATATATAGCTAACTTTTAGGTGTAGTCAAATATAGTTAAAAAAGGTATTATTAAGATATACTATGAACATTAAATTCACCTATTTTGATCAGATTAAGGTCATAGACTAGTAATGATTTAAAAAATAGTATTAGAGCAAAGGTATTGAGTTCGATTCTTGATTCAACTCTGTACTTTTCATTTAATTCAAATATTCTATGTGTTAGGTCAATTTACTAATGTGGGCTTTGACCGATACATGAGGGAGTGTTAAAAAATGATTAAATGATTAAATTCACATATTCCCATTAATTTAGACTTTTGGGACAAGTAGTTGATTTAACGTGTACAAAAGATCCCTTACGAATTATTTCCATTATTTATGTTGTGTCCCCCTTGGTAGTTAGACATTAGTTTGAAGCATGAAAATTGTCCTTAAAGCATGTAACCAACTCATCATATCACAATAAGAAACACAAAGGTACATCACTGAAGCATATGGATAGTACCTGTAGTCCATGGTGCGTGTACATCATTGATGTCACACCATCAAATCTGAACCCGTCAAACCTATATTCTTCTAACCACCATCTTGCGTTTGATAGCAAAAACCTTAGTACCTATATTAAGATGAGCAATCTAATCCTGTTAGCTATAGGATAGTATGAAAAACTAAAAGCAAAATTCATCATTATATATATATATATATATAAATACACACACACACACACTATGAAGAAGTATGCTGAAAAAGCACCTACTTCCCAGCTTCCATAGTTGAAGAGGCGAGAATCCCACATCCAATGATATCCACGTGCCCCAGAATGGAAGTAATGACTATCGGTTCCATCAAACATGTTCAGCCCATCTAACACATTATTTGATGCATGGCTGGATTCATTCAATATGTAGACAAACATAAGAAGGCCGGAAGTAATGTCACATAAATGGAACATAACAGGAGGGAAAAAGAAAGTTGACTGTGATGCATATCACACAATTAATGATGATACCTAAAGTCTCAGAGTCAGAGTACGGTAGCACATCAAACTGACCAACAATTGCAAAACACTACTTTCACCATAAAACACACTGGGGAACTTGAAAGTTACTTTCATTTACACCCCATCTTTTTTGCTTCACCCAGAGAAGTTAGGGAAGGGGAGAAGAAAACATGAGATTGAGCATATAGCAGATATTGAATGAGCTATTACAGGACATTCTGAGGAAGAATTTGATGATATAGGATGTGAGATATATGACCAAGATTAGGTCAACCTCTGCCTTTCACAAATAGTTTTTTTTTAATAAGAACCTTTTATAAATAGTTAGTAGAGATCAGTAAAAGTTTTACTTATAAAAAAAAAAAGAGATCAGTAAAAGTAAACTCGCTTTGCCGTTATGATTTTCTTGATTCCCTTGTTCTTGTCTCGTAACATATATCCACAATTTAGAAAGGGAAAAAGGGTGCATTTATTATCTAACTCTCCCATTCAAACTTCCCTAGACTATTGTCATGAATATTGGATTTTTCGAAGAATAGACACCACATGCCGTTAGAACCAATTTCTGAGCCACTTAAAAAAACGACAGTGAAGTCCAACTCAGATCGAAAAGCAGCAGATAAGGAAAAGCCATCGAAGTTTCTGGTTTTATATATGGATTCTGTCAAAGATGTCAGAAATCAATATGTTAGAATTGAGGAAACACGACATCTGAATACCCTAGAAAAGCCAGTAAGTAAAGGTTTTGTCAATTTATTATTGTCTAAAATATTTTTTTATCATATGAGAACAATCACAAATAAGGACAAATTTGAAAATCAAGCATAAATAACATTACAGCATCTAAGCAGTATGTGGTTTTATCCTCAAACTATTATTAACAACATTCAACTTCACTAGAAGACACAAATCTACAGCCCAACTCAACAAGACCTTGGTCCAAGCTACCCAAGGTTGGCTGAATGAGTCCTTCAATAAATGAGTTGTTCCTATGCAATTATATATGATTTTTTAATCAATTTTCATGTAGTTGTATGGGTCTCCGAATTTATAAATACTAGTGTTAGTACGGGTTAGAGCACCATAAAAACAGAGCACTCATCAAAATGCAATAGCATGAAAAACATAGAGATGTTATTAGCAAACAGTACTAGCCTTATAATCCCGCATTACCTATGTACGATATCCATAAGAACAAGCAGACCTAGTTCATGGGCCCTATCTATTAGGGACTTGAGATCATCAGGAGTTCCACACCGACTGCTAGGGGCAAAAAAGTTCGTGACATGGTACCTGCAGCATGTGAAAAAAAAAATCAGGTATAACTGTTAAAAATCTTGCAACTAGAGAACATGATTCACTAACTCCAAAATATAGAGGGATCACATCTACCCATGCACTGTACTATAATGAAAGCATATGCTGCAGAGCCAACAAGCGAAGAGGAAAAAATGAGGTCATAATGTTGAAGCTACAAGAATATTACCCAAAGCTAGCATAATATGAATGCTCTTGAATAGCCATGATCTGAACAGCATTATAACCAAGTTTTTTTATGCGTGGCAGCACCTCATCTCTGAAGTTGACATATGTGTTTATTTTTGGCTCCTGTTGAGAAGGTTGTGAGGAACATAAAAGAAAATTACGAAAGAGATACTTTCCAAATGGAAGAAAGAGGAAGATGTGCAGGAAAGTCTAGTCACAATATTCTATATATCAGTTGCTAGAACCTTGATGCATGCAATAGATTGTGACTTCTTAACCAAAAAGGACACAGAATACAGTTCATCATTTTACCACAGTGGTTGCACACCCACGACCTTGCATCTACTTTATAGAAGTACCATTTGAGCTAGAAATAATGGATAACAATGATCATGGTTATTAAGAAAGGATCAACATTTTAAAGAATTTCAAATATTGGTTGATTTGTAAGAGAATATTAGAATATTTCTTTGGGTAATTTTATTTCTATGAAGAGTTCAAAGCATTTGGTGCATTGATGTTAGCCCATAACTGCAAACAAGAACTGCAAACAAGAACTGCAAACAAGAAGATTTTATTTTTAGTAGTGGCACCACTTTAACATAAATGTAATAAGAATATGCTTCTGGGAATGGAGTTTTAAACTTTCAAGTTGGGGGCAATAGTGCCGCAAACGTAATTGAAAATCATTTCTTGGCATACTTTTGGAGCTGCACTTTATATCTTTCAATGTCCCAGTTCATACCCTCTGTATGTTGGATCAAGACCATCCTTCTATAGGAAAAAAAAAAGGTATTTATCAAAGACTGTAAACAAATGTTTCTATGCACTATAAGTTATTAATTGGTCAATCATATAAGCTAGAGAAACTTCCCGTAGTTTCTCTAGGATTGCTCTAGGATACTGTGCTATTAGCTTCAATATAATTATTTTAGCAGAAAGCAACTTCCCAAAGTACTCTCAAATCACGAAATTATTACATGCAATAGAATCTTAGAAATAAAAACAATTTATTACAAGCTAGAGAAAATGGGGAGTTGCCCACCGTACTACTCATTCCAACGTGTGACTCATATATCCTAATTGACTTCGGTTTCTTGGGCTGAGGATGCTTAAATATATACTTTTCCTGTAAGAAGTGAACAAGAGAATTAAACCCAATGATAAGTGGTAGAATGTTAAACGTACTCAAGTCCACTAAGCACATTCAAGTCAGTTTAACATATGAATTCTGTTAATATTAATACAAGCATTCACCATGAATGGACCTACAAGGCAACTAAACTGATGAGTTGTTAATTATTGACATTCTTCTGGTTAGAATGATTGGCATCGGTCCTCAAGAGCCACTATAACAGTTGTTGAAAATCATATTACGTTTCAATGCTCTGGAACCTTATTAAATACTATCGAAATTACTGCAGATTACAGTTGCTGTGTCTATATACCTGGATTCCTCAAAACTATCATTTTTGTTCAAAAGGTGAAGAAAAGTTTCACCAATCAAAATGCCCTAAATTTATTAGCACTTCAAAATTTCAAATCCTGAACTTTGCTGTTTTTTATCCAAACAAAGAAGTGAAGAAACATTGCAGAACCAAACCTCTTCTGGTGGGTCATAGTATATGCCATTGTATGGGATTTCACCTGGAGCCTGTACAGAGAACTTAATCCAAGCAGGAATGGAATCTTTGATGCCAGATGGAGTATCCATGCGGATCTACAGCTCAAGATTAAGATATTTATTTGACAGCACTTCCAGTTAGAAAGAAAATTATTCTGGTAATTACTAATAAATAATGGTTAGGAGTCACTGAGATGGTAGTATTTCCAGCCAAGTTTTTGAGCTGGAAACTGCTGTGTGAAATGCCACACCCATATTGGAGTTATGGAACTTGTCAATAAAATGGTCGAGGCTATCTGAGAGGTGGCACTATAGCAAAATGCTTAAGCTAGCTGCCATGACCAAAATAGTCATATATCTAAAAACTTGAAAAGTAATGTAAGATATTAGTCCAGGCACTGAGTAAAGAATCATGGTGTTTGCTTTGATTGTTTCAATCTTCCATGTTGTTGTTCTACATATCTGTATGTTGAAAACGTAATATTTTCAAAAACTGTTTCTTGATAGGAGATAATTTTCCAGGTTTCATGTGATACTCAAAAGTCAGTGTGTTGGGGAATAGCCTTTACAGATACATACCATTGTCTCATCTCGTAAGATTTTACACAAATAACAAGCCAAACAGGCACATAGAAACCTAAATGTATGCTAAGAAAGATCCACTCCAAACAGGTCATAACCAATTTCTAGCTACATGTTCTCAGGTCAGAAAAGAAAAAAAATTATTTATACGGAAAAAGTTCAAAGAGCATTATATACTCACTATATTGCATCATTAGAATTCAACGACTCATTACAGAAGAATGTTACCTTCACTCGAGAACCATGTGGAATTGGCGGAGAACCATCAGCATTATTTGCCAAAAAGATCTCCCAAACACCAAACTCGTTCTGTTCATATAGGTAATGAGTTTGCAAGGGTGCATAAACAAAAATGGAAACAAACAAGGAAAAAAATATGCACACGAGAAGAGTACGGAAGAGTCACGCCAGCAAACATAAAAGTCAATTGATTTTAAAACATGGTTACTGGCCCTCTCTCTCCTCCCCCCCCCCCCCCCCCCCCCCCCCCTCTTTCTCCCCAAGGCTCAGTTTTCACAAGAGGAAGTTTCCTTTCGGCTGCTGTCAGGTTGGAAGGTGGAATGCCCAATCCTACCCAACTGCATTTATTAAAATATATAAATACCATCCATATTTTGTTGTATAATAGATTATAATATAGTTAAATACTACATATACGAACAAAAAAAAAAACATACTATACAACATATAACTTATATATAATGGTGTTGGACCAAGTTGGGCTATTGATATGCCCAAAAAATTGACTAAGCTGGTATTGAGCTATCAATTAGGCTGGCAAAGAAGATATAAAAATGGCCAAAAGTAAACATTGAAAAATGGCCCATTATGATCTTCAATCCATAATTTAGGAAATTGGTTTGGCTTGGAAACACCTCAATTTGGGGTGAATCAAAAGTCGAGATTGAAAATTTTTACTTGTTGGGCAGAAATATTTTCCCCACGTATTTGTGTGTTTTAAAAAACTGATCTACTTTTTAGAGGATGGTGTATTTTGCACCCTTTAACTACCTCCATTTTTTTTTTCCAATTTGCACCCCAAACAGTCAAGTTGTAAATTTACAATCCAAAATATAACTTGTTGACAATTTGCACCATCAACTTAGATCTGACTGTTAAGGTCAATGAAAAATATAACATGAGGCACACTATTGACGGTGGGATCTAAATCTAGTTACCAAAAATTGAGACGTCAGAGCGTAAATTGATGATTTGGTTGTTTTAGGTACAAATTGAAAAATGATGGCATTTCAAAGGTTCAAAATATACCTTTCCTATTATTTTATCATCAGATTGAATCACCACCAATACTTGATTGAGTACCATATAGATGGTGGTTGAACTCCCTAGATAATGAGAATATAGGTTGTTCCAACCTCCTACTAATGAGTGAAAAAAAGAAGAAAGGAATCACACCTGGGTCATAATATCAGCATTAGGATTCCAATTGTTAAAATCCCCAATCAAGGCTGCTGACTGCAAAATGCATTTAATGACAACATGATATGTAAGTAAAAGGAGAAAGCAATCAGCTAATACTTCAATATGCTGCTCAAAAACCACAACTTATGGAAAGGCACTCGATGTTTTGAAGATCTTCTATCATAAATATCTCCACACAAGCCTCACCAAATTACATTGAGAAAAGTCTCAAAAAAGCCAAGCAACTTTTAACATGCTCATCGAAATTATCAAAATAACGCTCAAAATGGGTCCTCAAGGCCCATATTTCATTCAGTTTTTATTCTTATTATTTTGCCTCCTTAGGTTCCTTCTTAGACTTCATGATTCAACTTTAGCTCTCTCCCCTTTACTTGGGTTTTGGATGCCCTTTTGTATAATTGCTAAATGAAAAATGATTTAACCACAAAGTGATCACACAAAAGTGAACCCACAAACTAATGTAGCATATTGTGATACATCAGATTATAAAGTTACTTTTATTATAAAGTAGATTTGATGGATTTTATAAAGCCACATTAATTTGTGAGTTTTTCTTTGTGTAATCTTTTTGTGTCTGTAGTAATTCTCTTCAATATAATTTTTTTTAGTAATTACACCAATCATCTACATTATGCTAAATTGCAGGCAATACATGCATAGAGATCTTAGAAGTTTTGACTTCAATCATCTCAATAAAGTTACCCCTTTTTTCTAAAAAAACGATGGATACCCTACTCCAAATTACATTTGACAACATTTCCATCTGTTTGTCCATATCTTTGGCTGCAGTCATGAGCATGGTAGGGATGCCTGCACCAATACTTCTTGTAATACCGGTACTTAGACAAGGCAGAACATGGTTCCAGCTTAAAACTTTATTTTTCAGTACGCTGTTCTTTTGAGCAGCTTCTCAACTCTTTTTTATTTTTAGTTAGGTCATAGGTGTTTCTCTTGTACACTTCCTCTGAATAGGGCTCCAACTTTTTGAATTTTTTTTTAATAAAACCTTCAATCAAACATATATATATAAAAAGAAATAATAATATCATTATTAAAAGTAAAAATAGTAGAAAAACAAAATCTCCCTAAAATAGAACTGAGGTCAAACAAACCTTAGCTCCAGGTGCCCACTCTCGATAAGTTATACCTGTGGCACTGTAAAAGCACTTGATATTATAATAATCAACTGAAATAATACTTTACTGAAAAGAGAGAAACAGTATCAGTTTCTGACTAGGATCACATATTAATCCACAAGATGTACTCAATTGTATTTAGGAGCATATAAACTAGATATAAAAGAGCTATGCTGTGACGAGGAAAAGAGGGTATCAATTTGATAGACATACTTTCTGCCAAAGGTCCACTCGCATGTAGAATAAATTGTTCTGCTTACCAATCTTTTGTTTAACCTAGAAGAAGCATGCTAATCTATCAAAAACCCAAGATGAATTTGAATTATGAGTTCCACCCCTCCTATGCAAATCAATCACAAGAAGGATCGTGGAGCAACCTCACATACCATTTTCTTTTATTTCAGAGCCAAACATATGTTGCATTCGCGGCACTTGGAAATAAATACTCAAATGGTCTTTTAATCAGGGAGTGGTGAGCAAAGGTAAGATGCATTTAAAAAATGCTAATCATGCTTAAATAAGTCTAAGCAACAATGAATTGATAGTCATAATCAACAATCTTTTGAGCAAGCTAATGAGAATTTTAAACAAATGAACTAAAGGACAATAAATTTATGACACCAGAAAAGGAGGTTTATAATACAAATAATAAGCCACATCATAGCGTTTTCTATGCTCCTCTACCTCACCAAGATGTTTGCTTCATCTTCTGATCAATTGAGGTAGGTGAAAAATACTAATACTTTCTTCTTCTTCCCTTCTTCCATGAAGATGAAAAATATTATACAAGCAATAACAGATCACAAACAAGTAAGAGAAATATGCACAACATGAAAACAATTGAATTCAGAACATACAGAATTTAGGGGAAAAAATCAACCTTCCAAAATTAGTAATACCTGCGAGTGAAACCGAATTTCTCATAACCACGAGAAAACACCTCCAAACCACCTTCATATTTGTCAATTGTGTCACGCAGTCTTTTGTACTGTCCATAACTGTAATTGAAAAAAAATATATTGGCATACAATATATATTTAAGTTTTACAAACGCCTTAGACATTTTCAAGCATGTCAAGAGTTTAGGGGGGAAATAAAAGAAACATAATCAAAGAACTGTTTAATCAACCAAAATCAAATAACAAAAAAAAGCATTAGGTAAGAATAATCCTCAAGTATTTACTTATACAAACCACACAATCTATGAGTCACACTTTAACTGATGAATAATAATCATTATTCACAGCTTTGTGTTATCATGGAGAGTGATTAGCCATCTGTGTTTGACCCTTAAAATTCTCTAAGCACAGTTTGACCTACCTCACCACTGCTGTTAAAGCTAGTGCAGGAGAAACCGACAACACAAAAGGTAAATGGCTAGCAATATAATCAGGTGACTGAGAAGAGGTGAGGTTAAACCTAGCTTCCATTCTGGTGAATGAATAAAGTAAAAAGAGGAAGTTAAGTTGGGGCTCCAAAAAGCTAAATAAAATCAGAATATCTAGTTAAAAAATGTCTTCTCTTGATATTGCCTTAAAGATTCACGGTTGACATGCTTAATTGTCTATGAACAAGATTACAAATGCAGGGGCTCTTCACATAACATGAGTCTGATGCTTCAGCACGAGTTCTATGGATATTCCTATTCAGTTTAAAATTGAAGTCTATATCTGCATTAATAAGTTCTCAAAAGAATAACAAACTGCAATAAATCCATGTGAACATTAATGCCTTTTAAGGAAGACATTGACACAACTGCAAGAAGATCCAGCAAGATATAACAGAAGAAACACACATGGTCATCAACAGAAAGTTGATAACTTCAGCCACAATGTTCATGATCTGAAGCAACTGATCATGCACCCTTTATTATATTAACTATTAAGCCCTCAGCCACTTAGTAGCTCAGACATTCTTTCTCAGCATATTACTTGTATAAGCAGAAGATCAAAATGAATCTCACCGGTAGTCAAGATGTTCACGATAATTTTTCAGAAGTGGGTCTATTTCATATATCCTTTGCCCAGTGCCAGGTGGGGGGATGGTTCTTGTTCTAGCTACATCCTCTTCTATGCTTTCTGTCCCATAAATAGGAGCAGATGCCTCCTCACCTGCAAGTGTTGAAGAAGCAGAATCTTGCTCGCTATCAATCTCATGGTATCCACCGGGTGGTTCAATAAACTTTTCTTCATCCTCAAGCTTCTTTTCATGTTCAATTGTTGGATCATTTACATCATGCAATACCTAGATCATCAAGAGACAGAAGAAGACAATTAACTCAAGCACGTAAAGATTGTCAATAAACCAATTCTGTTTTGAGAATTTGAAAGCATAGGAGGCATTCGGAGAAAAAGGACCATAATCACCAATCTAATAAAACCTCTATGCTTTTCTGTAATATCAAAATTCAGTATCTGCTACTTTGCAGATAAAATTATTTAGCCTCAATGGCCACCAGCGAGAATAACCACTAGGTGATTTAAAATAAAAAAAAAATTAACATGTATAGGAGAATAACCACTTGGTGGTTCAAACTCTCTGCTAGAACTTGTAGCACCCATCAGTGGGACACAGCATGTGGCAGGATGGAGTGGACACTACAGAAAATCCTGCTCCTTCCTATTTAATTCTCTATACAGGGAAGATTCCAGGTTTTATGAGCCTTTAAATTCTAGTCCTCTTGTCCCTTGATTACAGGAGTCATCTGCTTGGATTTAACAGAACACTATACGTTTCATAAATTTGTGGGGAGTATCTTGTGATGGTTTGAAATGAACTACTGGATTTATTCACAAATATGAATGTGTCCGAAAGACTTCCATTAAGAATAAACACTAATGCTTAATTTTAGAAACCACAACACTAATAAAGATACTGCTGTTTCTCTCACTCAAAATAGTCTACATTATATAGAGGAAGAGTGCTCCATATCAGTCCCTTAAAGATTTGTCATTATCAGTCATACAAAGTGAAAAAACTAGTCTCTCGTTATTTCTACAGCATGTATAAGACATTAAAAATGCAAGCACAGGAAAGTTTTGCCGCTATAAAGGTAGATGTACGCACATAATATGCTTTATTGTACATCTGGGCATGTAATCACATACCACGTGATCTTCCAGACCTGTTTCAGGGTTTTCCAACCGATCTGTCGAGGATAAAGAACCATCTCCCTGGCCGCCAGGAACTAGGACTTTATTAGATGCGGCAACCTTTAATGATGAGGAATCAGAATCAGAAGAAGACATCCGTGCAAAGACCTTCCCTATAAACACTCATCAAAATTAGATTTATATTTATAAGTAGAGGAAACAGTAGCAATATTTAAAATTATCATCTGGAAATAAATATAAAAAATACAACATGAGCCCCAACATAATGCATTCAGAATTTAAATTGATCAAATCCTGACTGTTCAATCTTACAGGTCAAAAAGTAAACAAAATCAATTCTAGTGGAAACCACCCATGAAGAAGAAGCTCTGCACACAGCCGTTAAAAATGTACATCTGAGGACTGTCCCTTATTTATCCTAATTTTAACAAAATCTCAATAACTCGAGACAACTTGAAGATGTAACTACCCCGCTTAAAAACCAAAGGAATGAGAATGATGCCATGTCTGGCATTTGGTGCGAATCTGGGTCATCTCATGAGCATGTTCTTCAATTTAAATGTCCATGGAATTCCCACCAGCTTTGGAGCAACTTGCAACTTTCCAAATTTCTATCAAGGTTGAAATAACAAGCTTGACAAGTTGCAACTTACACCTTTACCATTAACAATATTATCCTTTGGACTTCTACTCAATTAAAATCTCCACAAGTATAATTTCACGCCAGAGTGACCACCAAACCACCAAGGTTGAGCCTAAAACCTCATTTCCAATTACGGGGTGCCTAGAATGTTGGATCATCACCTTTGCAGCCTTGATTTGTCACTCGAAGAAAGTACCTAACTCTAAAACTCCATAATGAAGAGGTTCCGGGCATATTCTAATTTAGGAAAAGAAGTTTCTACAAGTAGGAAAAAATTATATCATTGAGAGGTAATAATGGTCCTTCCTAATCAAAGATTTGGTACCTATAATAAATTTGTGCTATATATTTGAAGTCTATAGAACAAACTTGTCTATGTATGTATGTATATTTATATGTACATATATATACATATTTTGAAGTACACACACACACACACATATTGGAAGGGATGAAATCAGAGTAAACAAACCCAAAATACCTACTGCACCTCAAGACAAGAATAGACAAGATTTGACTAGGTGTGATGGGGGTTGTCAGAGAGATAAAGAAAAATATAGACAATGAGTAAAATGGGAAAAAGTTGGGAATTGATGTGCGCCGAACAGGAAGTCGACTGTGACACGCAAGACAAATATCTAACCGTACTGACTGAAACTTAACTATAAAATGACTCGAATAGATGAAAGAAGGGGATCTTGATACTCTCTCTCTCTCTAGAACAGTTTAGGCATCCTCTTCTTCCCCAACATCAGCTTTTCCAGACTTCTCTGAGAGCTTCAACCGGCGGAATAAATTTACATATTTATGTATATTTTTCATGTACCGAGTGAGTTATGAGAGACTGTAAAAAGACCTATTATAATAGATTTTCATCCCTAAACACCCATGGACATAGGCAGTTGCCGAACCACATAAAATTATGCGTCCATCTCTATTTATTTTATCTGCTATTCACGTATGTACGGCTCCGCTGGAACCTCACTGGGAGCCCCAAACAATCTCGAAAGGAGTCCAACTCGCACTGGTAGGCTGGGAATGATTCTATTTCTCGCTCCGACCTGTTGGCCGATTTTTATGGTTTCAACAGTGGCACCGTCTGTGGGATTCTTTAAGTCGGAAGTGAGAGAATGATGACTTTCCTGCCCACTGAATATAGTCCCTAACCGACTCAGCAAGAGTTTCTTCCAGATAAGTGTGCTCGACCACTTTATTCTCACTTTTATTTTTCATTTCTATTGCTGGCACGGCAAGGGAGATGTGGACACCAACTTGGTTAGTATCAAGCTTCTATCTTGGGCCACCCTCCTGAAAAAAAGGAACTTTATATTTTGAAAACACTCACATTCCTGAGCACTTACGTGCGTGATTACTATGCATTAATTGACACTCTAGAGACTGTGAACAGTCCCGTAAGATATGCATGCACTGGCGCATAGTCTACAGTGCATGCATAGTGACCATGCACAACCGTGCATGCACGTCTAACGTGCATGCATGGCAACGTGAGCTCAAGGCTCGCGGCGCTGCTGCCGTGGGCCTGGGCCAACTGCCGGAGTGACCACCTACAGTTTCTGTCTCCAGCAAGATGGGTGCCGACCGCCCATTTGCCGGAAACGCCTCTCTTGAGCTAAGCACCGAGCTCTAGGCTTGGTGCACCTCAAGGCTCACGATTGCCGTCGTGAGCCCATTCTATCACCATCGAAATCTTGGTGGTCAAGACTCACAGCTGGCACTGACCCCGCCGGCTTATCTCCCAAGTTAGCCCCCAATGGGATTCACCCAAAGCCCAGAGCAGACGTGGTATGGCTAGGTCCCCAGTGACCACCGAGAGGTTCGCCGGCGTCTTCTGTCACCGGCAGGACCACCCCCGACCGGAGGCCTCGCCGGCAACAACGAGTCTGTCGCAAGGGGGGCCTCTTGAAGCAGCAAGCTCACATTCGGACTCCCACCATCGCTCGCTGAGGTGCTCACCGCCACTAGCCAGACCGCCAGTGCCGTCTGCCACCTCTAAGGTGGTTTTCGACTCATTCGTACTCAAAGGTCCACCAGTTATCGGGATACACTCCATGAACGTGGTAAGCGCTCGGGGTCGGGCTCCATGCCCTCCTCGAGTGCAGCTCGAGCTCCGCCGGCTCGAATTGTATCCCTTGCTCAGGGTTCGCCACCCTCGGGCTGTACTAGCCCAAGCTCCCTCAGCTCGAAGTTACACTGCTCCAGATTCACTAGCCCGGACACCACCTTCTCGAAACTTCACCTTTCGCCCTTTACCAGATTGGGATCCACAACATCGAATACCTCAGCTCGGCCTCCAAACTCCACTAGCTCAGGTCATCAGCTCGGGAGTCGATACACCCAACTCACTGCCACACACCTGGGAAACGTACTCAGGCTCCATCAGCTCGGAGTCTTTCGGTCTGAGCTCCACCAACTCGGGAGTCCACCGAGCTCCCTCCCTCTTTCTCGGGACTTATCACACGGCCCCGTGCTCGGGACTCACATAACCCATGCATGTTCAAGGCCACATTAGCTCGACCACACCATGCAAGCTTAGCTCAATCTCAGACCACTCTAATAGGGAATACACGGGCTCGGGATCGAGACTCACTCTCGAGCAGCTCAAGAATCACTCCACTTTACCCCTCAACACGGGTCTCACTCAGGACTTACCAACTTAGGATCCTCTTTAGACCAAGCACTAGCTCGAATACAATTCAGGAGTATCACTCGGAAATAAACACCCTCACTGTGCAACTCGAGAGGCACTCTTGGTTCGCCTCTCATGGATGTTCCCTCGTGAAGCCATGTTTTTTTAAGACTCGCCCTCAGATATCAAGCAGCTTTGGATCTCACTATTCCTCTCTTGGGACCCCAACTCAGGAACTCCAACTCACCTAATGGACTCCACCCTCCCTTGGGATTTAGCTCAGGAAACCTTTTTCCTCTCGTATTTACAGGAATTAGGCAATCACCATTCATAGCATGGTCTCGGAAGTCGACGCTCGGGATCTCACGGCTCCTCGTTCGGCAGTCAACGCTCGAGATCTCATGGCTCCTCGCTCGACAGTCGACACTCGAGAGTCGACGCTCGAGATCTCATGGCTTCTAGCTCAGGAGTCGACATTTGAAAATTCATCGCTTGTCACTCGTCACTCGGGAACTTCTTGCCATAAACAAAAATATGTCAGTTTCTCTCTTGTAATATGTGAATTTATTTTTTCTAACAAAATTATCATTTGTAGCATGCGATGTCGGCAAATCCCGCAGGATTGGTCTACCCACCTACGCGAAGTAACAAAATCCCGTGGGGTTCCAGGCAATGCACTCCCGCCGGGTCTCACGCGATGACACCTCTCGCGGGGTCTCAGACGATACACTCC
Source organism: Platycarya strobilacea (assembly GCA_036898215.1). Classification (NCBI taxonomy): domain Eukaryota; kingdom Viridiplantae; phylum Streptophyta; class Magnoliopsida; order Fagales; family Juglandaceae; genus Platycarya; species Platycarya strobilacea. The sequence goes on from CM072548.1 coordinate 885,259, forward strand.
CACCAGGTCTCATGTGATGACACCTCCCGCAGAGTTCCAGGCGAGGCACTCCTGCCGAGTCCCATGCGATGACGGAATAGGCTTTGCGCCCTCATCACAGCGTAATCTCATCGACAGTTCGCGAGATTGTCGAATCACCCACATCCCGCTCAAAGGCCCGCGGGGTTGTCGGATCACCCACATCCTACTCGACGGCTCGTGGGGTTGGATTACCCACCTGCGTGAAGGTCACTAAATCCCATTGGGTCGGACTACCCACCTACACGAAGTCAATAAATTCCCGCAAGGTCGGCCTACCCACCTGCGCGATGGTTACTAAATCCTGCAGGGTCAAACTACCCACCTACGTGAAGTCAATCAAGTCCCGCAGGGTGATAGCTGAGCCCTAACCTCGCGCCTCAGCTCACCTACGCGATGATTCCTCCCACAGAATCTTAGGCGATGCACTCCAATCGAATCCCACGCGATGCCATCTCTAGCTACATTTGAGCTCCGGGCTCCCACATCAGCGCTCGAGTCCATCTCTAGCAACCTTTATGCACTCCCGTTTTTAGCGATTGAATCCATCTTCCACCTTAACCTAATTCAGGATACAAGATAGAATTCTCATCAAAACACGTTTGCTAAGAATTCACGAAGTACTGGAAGGGATGAAATCAGAGTAAAGAAACCCAAAATATCTACTGCACCTCAAGACAAGAATAGACAAGATTTGACTGGGTGTGATGGGGGCTGTCAAAGAGATAAAGAAAAAGATACGCAATGAGTAAAATGGGAAAAAGCTGGGAACTGATGTGCGACGAACAAGAAGTCGACTGTAACACGCAAGACAAATATCTAACTGTACTGACCGAAATTTGTCTATAAAAGTGCTCGAACAGATGAAAGAAGGGGATCTTGATACTCTCTCTCTCTCTGGAACAGTTTAGGCATCTTCTTCTTCCCCAATATCAACTTCTCCAGACTTCTTCGAGAGCCTCAACTGGCAGAATAAATTCACATATTTATGCATATTTTTCCTGTACCGAGTGAGCTATGAGATACTGTAAAAAGACCTATTATAATGGTTTAACATCCTTAAACATTCGTGGACGTAGGCAGTTGTCGAACCACGTAAAATTATGCGTCCATATCTATTTATTTTATCTGCTGTTCACGTAAGTACAGTTCCGCCAAAACCTCGCTGGGAGTCCAAACAACCTAAAACGGAGTCCAACTCGCACCAGTGGGCTAAAAATGATTCTTTCTCTCGCTCCTACCTGTTGGCTGATTTTTATAGTTTCAACACACATATATATATATAATATATATATACGCGTCTATGTATATTATATACGTTATAAATGAACACTTGCGTATTGCCAAGAGTGGCACGACCTGTCCAAAAGTCGGATTCAGCCACTAGTGCGCGCGCTCCTGCACTGCCTATTACACGTTAAGCTACGTAATAATCGCATATCGTTCCTTCTATACTGCGATTACTATTTGCCAAAACTATAAGGACATGGACCGATCAGGAAGTCCGTTGTACTTCAATTCTTTCTCTTTTCATTATTTTCAATTCGTTTAACTCTCTCTCTTTTCAAACAGAGCTCTCATGGACCGAAAAGGCCTCAATCTGCAGCGAAACAATGCTCGAAACTGAACATAAAAGACACGAGAAATCATAATCCAATCATACATAATACATACATACATAATTTAGCAAAGTTACTATTTGTAGCAACCTACCCTCCAATCATAAGGTAGACTTCCCGTACTTGCATGTCACATGTCATAAATGAAATAAAGCATCATTCTAAAGGCAACTAGAATATACTCCTTGCATTTGTTATCAAAAGTTGTATGAACGTTGTTTATGAGCAAATGAATCAAGACGCCAGAGCACAAAGCATCAAGGATCAAGCAGTGAGGCAAACAGAACAGAGACAGCGATAGAAAGACACTCGAAAACCAGAACATCAAAAGATTGATAGAAAGAGTTGTATTACGATCAAACGGTTCCTTCTTCAGCAAGAAGGAGGTATTAGTATTGCGACTGCCATTGGAGGTGGATCGACACCAGTTGCACACTGATGGAACGGACGGGGATCGCATCGCCGAGATTGAGTAGACCATTTTTGCTAGTATTTTTAGTTGAGAGCTTTGAGAACCGAGGGAAGGGTCTAGACTCTAGACTATGCACTGTGTCACAGAGAGAGAGAGAGAGAGAGAGAGAGAGTACCGGTAAGTGTTTTTAGAGTCGCGGCCCGCGGGTACCGAGAGGAGCGTGAAGAGAGAGAGAGAGAGAGTGGCGCAGGCGCATAGAGAAGGTGCTACATGTGAAGTAGAGGATTGTATGGGGTGGGACCAACCGAAACTAATCTATCGTTTGGATTTTGCAGACCACGGTAAATCGTGGGCTACCGTGCACTTTGATGTCTTTGCAGATCAGAAACGAAAGGCTGTGGGCGTGCGGTTCCCTTCTCCTTTTTTGAGAAAGAAAACAGTTCAGTTCATGATTAATCCTATTTTTATAACCATACAATGTAATTTCATTGTTTTTAATTATATTTAATAATGTAGATAAATCTTTTTATCATATTCTAAATAAAAGAAAATGCATAAAAATAATGAATTAAAAAATTAAATCGGTTAAATACAGTCATTTTTGTATATTTTTTGTGTGCTCCATTTATGTGATTGATCAAAATATTTATTAAAAATTAACACAATCATTCACATTTCTAGAATATATAAAAGAATACATAAAAATAATTAAATATAGAACTTTTCATAATAAATAGAAAAATTTTGCTTAACATTCTTATACACCACATATTTCACATATTTTATTTTATTTTTTATTTTTTATAATATATATATGTAATGTATGGATAATATATAGAACAATTCAATTAATTTAATAAGAATAAAATTAAATTAAAGTTAAAAATAAATAAAGAAAAAATATGAAAAAATAATTTAAAATATATGAAATGCATGTGTAGTATCGAATGATAAATAGCATTCCTCTAAAAAAAAATAAATATGAAAATTTAGATAGTTAAGAGTTTTGTGTTTGAACGTTTACCATTAGCCAAAAAAAAAAAAAATACTCAACATCCATAAACATTATAGAATCTATTTTATATGTCCAAAAATCTAATAGATCCAAAATACTATTTTCGAACTCATGCAGGTGTCCGTGTTTGGTGAAGCCAACGGTTCTCCTACTCCTTGATGGAGCATAACATCCACATACGAATATACCATCCCTGTCAAAATCAAGAGGTGCCCTTAACGGCAGATTCATATCCCCGTTTAAAAAGATAAAGATAAAAATAGAAAAGATAAAACGATCTTTTAGGTGATTGGGGAATAATCTTATGAAAGGATAAGATAAGATCCCAATCACCATTTTAAAGTAACGATGTTAATATATTGATTTTTATAAATAAATACTGTGACTATATGTTCGTACTTTATTGATAATGATAGGAAACTAAAACTTTGAGTAATAAATAGAAAAAGGAAATCGAGTAAAACCCATTCAATTTATGAAGCGTAAATTAATAATAAAAAAAAAATCTGATTATAAGCAATTTTATATATTTTATTTGCATTCATTCAACGTGATTAATCAAAAAATTAGACTTTAATTAAAAGAATGTAGATTTAAATTTTGAATATGAAGTCAACGGTATTGGTGCACAAATTAATATGCAAATTTACTTATACGTAGTAAATCCCCTTAATAAAAATCCTTATCTAGAAATGGTAGTACGGACTTTACACACTTATGAACTGTAAAACGGGAAAAAATGGCCTTCTCCGTACAACATCGGTCCAATTTGTCCATGTTTGCGAGCATAACTCACGTCCTTAACATATTTTGTACAATATCTGTGAAATGCCTTATAAAAAAATAGAGGGGCTGGCAAAGATCTGTTACATTAGAGAGAGAGCAAAGCTAGCATACTGCAAGTGCAATCTGCATGGACAAAAGAACACGAGAGAGTAACGGGATGGAGAAATTTACCGAGAAAAATGTTGATTATCTTGGTCACGAATTAAAAATTAAAGAGTATAGTAGGGGTAATGCTATTTACAGTCGTGAAGTTGCAAACGGCGTGCAGTCACTTTAGAAAAAAAGTTAACTTTTTTCACGTGGGTCCCATATATATTCACTTTTTTTCAAAACGACTGCACGTCGCTTGCAACTCCATAACTTTACCTATCATTTCTAAATAGCCCACAAATAAAAACTTTAGTGAATAGAACAGTGAGGAAAAGCATAAGATATATATCCTAACAAGCACGGGCATTCTGAGCTGGGATCAAACTCTACATAATATTCATAATTGCATTATTTATAACATGTTTGCTCTTAAACAAAGTGGATTTATAATTGTCTAATGAGACCTCTAATTTCGATCTAATGCTCTGCCAAATTTAAAAAGAAAGTACATAGATACTGCATTATGACCATTTACCACAAACCTGGGGACTAATTTGCCAAAACATCGGTGTCACGGACAATCTTCATTGAGGGGAGCACGATTGCAGCCACTGGCTTTTCCTCATACCCACCACCTTCGTCAATGATCAGCCTAAGGCCTTCAACAAAGAGTTTTCCATGGTGACCGCTTACCACAATGGTTGGATTCTCGGTCAGTTCCTGTGAGATACGAAATGCCAAACATCTAGACTTCAATTATACTTCATATCAAGGGTTCTACCACTATAATTTATATCTCAATAAAGCTGCAAAAACTACGTTCTGTATAATCAGGAATAACTATGAGCAAAGTAACCTCTATCCTAGAAGAAATTAGCAGCAGAATTCAGTCTTGTTTGAGTAGATAGGATAAAGAAACTGAGAACCATCACCTTTGGTATATCCCATACATTTTTCCTCCCGCTAAGAGCCTCTACCTTAGGAACCCGGGTGTCTCGGGCTCTCAAGAAATCCAGCTGCTCTTTGATGTTTTTGTCTCTCTCCAAACCAGCATGCACAGCAATCAACTTACAGTGTAGGATTCCATTCTCAGTTTCCAAACAGACATCATCCTGAAAAAATAATAAAACCCACTGATTAGCAAGTTTTTTTTTTCACTAATTCAGCAAGTTGCTCCCATAATTCACTCCACTATAGAATCAATTGCCAACATTGTTCTTGGGATGTGAATGAGATTTTTTTGAAAAGTTGGAAGCTTATGGTTCTTAAAATAGAATTTGAACGGCGCACGGTGTTTCTCCCACAGTCCCACTGCAATGTGTGTGGCTATAGAATCTTTGATTGGGGCCAAAAAAAAAAAAAAAACTTTCTCATGGTTACATCATATATTGCCGGCGCTCATTAGGGGTTTTGAAGAACAAGAAGGGGAACCCAAACAAACCTGACCTCTTCGTGAACCCAAACCAGATCAGCAAGAAACTTCTTGTGCTCGTCAGGAACTGCCTTGACCAAATCTGTGCACAATTAAAGTTCAGAAACTTAATCCAATAAGACAGCAACAGTAATGATTAACTGTCGAGCTCTAATCGAATACGAGCATCGATTATCATTGAATACCTAAAAATAGCACCAATAAACCACAGAATTCATTGAAGGTTAAATAACTACGAATAGCTATTCGCAGTCAATCAAGCCCAGCATCCCAATTGTCCATGGATGGCTTGACATCATAATTAGTCCAACACGCAAAAACAAGCAAAGAAAAATCAGATTGAAACATGAACAACAACCATAGTCATATTGAGTAACCAAGAATCGATCAAGCAAACTAAACTCCAGAGTAGCGCGACCAATCAAATCAGAGATACATTCCAATAAACAGAATGAAACCCATCAAGAATGGAACAGATCGTACCAGCAGATCCGTGTGGAACGCCATAGGACTCGAAAGTGGGCCCAGCATCGTAGATCGAGCCCTTATACTCTATCCCCTTAGCCGCATTAAACCTAACCTTAATCGTTCCACCCCACCTCCTCCCTTGCAAGTGCATACACTCGTACCCGTCACCCTTGAACCAACCTTCTCTCTCCTCATTGCCCTTGTACTCCTCCCACGACTCGGAGAACTCGAAACTCGGAGGCCGAGGCAAGACTCCGACGAACGCAGCGAAAGCGAGGTCGTGGTTTCCGGAGAGAAACACATGGGTCTGGTCGGGGTAACGGGAGGGCAAGGAGAGGAGGAAGTCGATGACCTGGCGGGTGTGGGGCCCGCGGTCGCAGTAGTCTCCGAGGAAGATGACAAGGGCTGTCCGGAAATCTTGAGGGTCGATGAGGGATTCGAGGTTGGACCAGAGGTTTTGAAGCTTCTTGATGAAGCCATGGATGTCGCCTATGCAGCACACCACTCTGGGCTTGGTGGTGGCGGAGGAGCTAAAGTTGGGTTCTGATTTTTGGTCCGCCATTTCTTTGCTTTTCTTTTGTGAAATTTTCGTGCCTGTATTTACAGGTTGAGCACTGTTACATACCAGCCAGTTCGTACATACAGTCCACTCTTAGTTATACAATTTTTACTGTTTACGTAAACTGTTTTTACTGTTCATATAAACAATATTTTTACTATTTATACGAGGGTGAACTGGTGGCCTGTAAGTATATTTATTCTTATAGATTTGTGCTCTTTCGGGATTGGGTCTGTACAGATGCCCGACGTTGGTTGCGGTGGTGTGGAGATGAGGGGTTTTTTTTTTCATTTATTACACCATATATTTGTATATTATAAATGCATACATTGTCTCTAAGATAATCTTTTGATTCACCTCTTAGAATTTTAGTTCATTTATGTTTGATTCTTAGAATTCCTAAATTCATGTCTCAACTCTTAAAATTTCTAAATTCATGTATTAACTTTCGAGAATTTTAAATTCAATGAATCTTAATATATCATATAGGGGTGGGCAAAATTTCCGAATTCCGAATTCCGTCCGAACTCCGCTCCGATTCCGACTCCGATCGGTGTCGGAATTCGGAGTTCGGAATTCGGAGTCGGAAATTTCCGACTCCTAATTCGGAGTCGGATTTCGGAGTCGGAGTCAGGTTTTATACCGAACTCCGACTCCGAAACTCCGAAGTTTAAAAAAAATGTAAAGATGCAAAACGACGTCGTTTTGCATCTTTTTTTTTTTTTTTTAATTTAGCTAAACGACGCCGTTCCATTTAAATAGAAACGGCGTCGTTTAGGCTAGGGCCAGCTATTTCTTCTTCCTTCTTCTTCTTCTTTCTTCTTCAGTTCTTCTTCCTTCTTCTTCCGCCGCTGATACTCCGAACGCGAAGTCATCTCCTTCGGGGCCAAGTGCTGCGCTGCCGCTGCTAGTCTTCGACGGCGATTCTCTCACACCGCCGGTGCTCCAAGGCGTCGCCCTACGGTCGCTGTCACACTGAGTCAGCCATCCGAGATTCCAAATCGGCCATTTCGGAATATTCTCGGACCCTCGGTAATGACTAATTAAATCTAATTAAAACTAATTAATTATATTATTTTAATGTGATTATTTGAGTTGGTTGGCTTGTGAGTTGTCTATGTTATTATATTGTGAAAATTTTGATTTTATATTGTGTATTTTGACAGTGTGTATAAACTGTTTGATGAAATGTCACTGAGAAAAAAAATTTGAAATTGGCCTAATTAAATGTCATTGTGTATTCTATTTAAATATACAACTTAGCAAGAAGACTTACTTAAACTTGGACCATTTTTATTAAAAAAAAATAATATATATATTATAGGTAAATACTAATGTTTGTACTTTGTAGGTTATATTTATTATTGAGATCATTTGTTTGAATATAAATATATTGAAATATTTGTTGGAATGTATGTAATAGATTGAGATGAATTTAATTTTTTTATTAAATATTTATTATATAAAATGAAATAAAATAATTTCGAGTTTATATTGTATGTTTTGACAGTGTGTGTAAAGTTGTAAACTGTTCGATGAAATGCCATTGAGAAAAAAAAATAACTAATTTGGCCTAATTAAATGTCGTTGTGTTACTGAGTATTCTATTTAAATATACAACTTAGCAAGAAGACTTACTTAAACTTGGACCATTTTTATTAAAAAAAATAATATATATATTGTAGGTAAATACTAATGTTTGTACTTTGTAGGTTATATTTATTATTGAGATCATTTGTTTGAATATAAATATATTGAAATATTTGTTGGAATGTATGTAATAGATTGAGATGAATTTAATTTTTTTATTAAATATTTATTATATAAATAATAAAATAAAATAAAATAATTTCGAGTTTATATTGTATGTTTTGACAATGTGTGTAAACTGTTCGATGAAATGCCATTGAGAAAAAAAAAACTAATTTGGCCTAATTAAATGTCGTTGTGTTATTGTGTATTTTATTTAAATGTAAAACTTAGCAAGAAGGCTTACTCAAACTTGGACTATTTTTATTAAAAAAAATAATATATATATTGTAGGTAAATACTAATGTTTGTACTTTGTAGGTTATATTTATTATTGAGATCATTTGTTTGAATATAAATATATTGAAATATTTGTTGGAATGTATGTAATAGATTGAGATGAATTTAATTTTTTTAAATAGAATTTTTTTTATATTAAAAAATTAAATATTTATTCAGTACAAGTCATGAACTTTCACCTAATAACAGTTTCCTAATATTGTATTTTGCTACACTAATAACATTATAAATTTATAATTTTTAGGAATTTACTAATATTTTTTATATTATTATACTTGAATTCTAGGTCTACAATTACAAACAGATGGATCCCTCACGTAGTGCTAGTGGGACTCCGACTCCACATGAGGCTCCGAATCCGGATGGTGGGACTCCTTCGGCGCTCCACGCTGCAGCTTCGAGCCGTAGTCGGCTACCCTCCACTCGAGCACAAACCTCGTGTGCTAGCAGTGGATTTCCACTTCCAATCGGCATAGAATTGGAAGTGGAAGATCCCGACCAGTTTATGGAGGAGGAGGAGATGGGCCTTGGAGACGATCCGATTCAGGATCCGGATGTACCAGTACATCCTACAGCTGCGAGGCCACCCCGTCCACGGTCAAATAAAAAAAGATCGTGGACATGGGAACATTTTGAGAAGGTTGAGGGTGGGGATCCCCAGAACCCACGGGCTGAGTGCAATCATTGTGGCGCTCGAGTTGGGTGTCATTCAAAAAGGCAAGGCACTTCTTGCCTTTCAGCACATCTGAACGGTTGCAAGCGCTACCAAATAGCGAAGGGAATGGCATCAAGAGGTTAGTGTCTTGCTAGTTGCTTTATATGCTAATTAGTTTTGTGATTATAATCCCAGTTAATTTTCATTTAAGACTAATATTGGTAATAAATTATCAAATACAGACGCAGGTGGGTCTCAGACTAATCTTAGCTACGAGACTTCTACAGCCACTGATGGGACAGGGACACAGACAAGGAATCTAGTTGTCCCTCAATACAGTGAGAAGATGTTTCGTGAGACGCTTGCGATGATGATTATAAAAGATGAGATGCCCTTTACCACGGTTGATAAGGATGGGTTCCGGTATTTTGTGAAGCTTCTTGAACCAAGATTTCCAATCCCATCCCGTTATACAGTGATGCGAGATTGTATGAAGATGCATCTGAGGGACAAGGCAGAAATGAAGAAGATGTTCTCCACCACTGGCCAGAGAGTGTTATTTACGACCGACACATGGACGTCGGTACAGAATACCTCGTACATGTGTATCACAGCACATTACATTGATAGTGAGTGGAATCTTAAAAAAAGGATTATTGGATTTAAAGAAATAGTTGACCATAAGGGTGCATCGATAGGAGCGGAGATGGATGATTGTTTGGTTGATTGGGGCATCCAAAAAATATTGTGCATTACAGTTGACAATGCCGGTGCAAATGAGACCGCAATCGAATGGTTTATCCGAAATACGAGGGCGAGAGAAGATGTGATTAAAAATCACCAGTATATCCACATTCGATGCACTGCTCATATAATCAACCTTATTGTTGGTGAGTCTTTCTGGTTTTAATTTTGTATTTTGTATTTTAGTATTTTTATGATTAAAGTCTTTGAAAATAGTACCATTTTTTTATTATTATGATAATTAGATATTTTTCAATGATGAAACAGTTAAGGGGTTGGAAAATATAGACGACTCTATCAAGAGAGTCCGCAACATTGTGCGGTACGCGAGGGCTTCTCCCCAAAGGCTACAAAAGTTCAAGGCTATAGCAGAACAGGTTGGGATTGAGTCTTCAAAGATGTTGTGCCTGGATGTTCCCACTCGATGGAACTCCACATATCTGATGTTGGATGTGGCACTAAAGTACCAGAAGGCATTTGAGCGGCTAGAGATTGAGGATGGAGGTTTGAGGTATGCCTTACTGGAGCCTGATGGAAGGGGGCTCGGTCCGCCAGACAACATTGATTGGCAACATGTATCCGAGTTTGTTACATTTTTACAAATCTTTTATGACATCACGATGCGGGTTTCTGGATCTGCATATGCGACGGCAAACATGTGGTTTAGCGAGATCTCCATGCTACACCACCACTTGAAAGAAGGTTGTGCTGACCCGAGTGGATTGTTATCTGGTATGGCATCACAGATGCAGTCCAAATATGATAAATATTGGGGGCAAGTTGAGAAGATAAATAGATTATTGTTCATAGCGTCGATCCTCGACCCTCGATTGAAGTTGGCAGTGGTAGAATGGTGGGCAACAGAGGTTCTCGGGGCAGTAAAGGCTAAGTCGTTTATCACAGCACTCAAGGCAGATTTGAACGAGTTGTACACCCATTACAGTGCCAGTAGTCCTGCTTCATCCTCACGAGCCATGGGTACCTCACGTTCGAGTTCGAGCTCAGGACCAGCCACAGATGCTCGTTCGAGTCAGGCCAGTGTAGCCAGTCGATCCCGAGGCTTCAACGTCATGACGTCGTTTCATGCACAGTCATCGAGAAATCCATTGCAATGTACAAATGAGGTTGAACGATATTTACTGGCAGAGGTTGAGGAGCCTAGTGAGGAGTTTCAGATCTTGATTTGGTGGAGAGCTAATTCACCCAAGTACCCGATTCTCTCTCGCATTGCTCGAGATGTACTAGCCGTTCCTATCACTACGGTTGCATCTGAATCGGCATTTAGCACTGGAGGTCGGGTGTTGGATGCCTACCGGAGTTCATTGTCACCGTCAACCGTGGAGGCCCTCGTTTGCACACAAAACTGGCTCAGAGATGTACCTACTGGACTAGAGAGTATTGGCATCGATGCCGTGAGCTACAGACTTGAGTCAGGTAAACTTAAATTAATTTATATAATTCTTTTTAAATGATTAAAGTAAAAATTTTATATAATTATTAATTCTTTTTTATAATTTCATTTTAATAAATCTATTTAAATTTTAATTTATACTGTTTATGATTTTACAGATTTAGTTATCAACCCTACCATACTTGCCGATGACTGATGGAGCAACTATCGATTACGTATATTTTTTCTCTAATTTTCCATCACACTTGTTTCATGTTTGGTTAATTTTAATTTTTTTCATATATAATAATACATTTTATTTTTATCTTAATCTCAGGTACGATTCTGTATAAGTTCCATTGTTCCAACAACAAAGTTCAAGGCTGCAGCAATTATTATTATTATTATTTTGTAACATCGATACGGGTCTCAACCGTCCCATTGAACCAGAGTCATCAGACTATCACTGAAAATTTAATTTATATTTTGTATTATTTTTTGTATTAATAGTGACATAGTCTAGAGTCCTGGACTTTTTTTTTGTATTACTATTTTTTTGTATTATGCTATAACGCTATTGGCTGGCATTAGCATTGTAATTACTACTTAGTATTTTGTATTTTTTGTTTAATTGTTTAAGACTAATTAGTACTTAGTAGTGAAAACTGAAACTTGAATAGATCAATAGTTGTGGGCTTTGTGGCAACTCAATTGAATCTAGTATCTAAATAGTAAATACTCAATTCGCATATCAGTAAATTTATATGACTATGAGATTTTAATTAAATATTTCTTTATATACGAAATTCATAAATTTTTAAAATTTTATAACTATAAGTTAATTTATTATAATATTAAAATATATTAAAATTCATTTGTGATTTGAGATAAATCTCATAAAACTTATTTTATTATCTTAATTTATTTTTTCATCATTAAAAAAAATTTATTCTATCTCAAATCAGCTTCAACCATTAAATGCAGTTACGTAAGTTAAAATAAAAAAAGTTACTTCCTAATATCCTATCCAGTATTCATGCGCGTCGCGCCGTAAACCCAAAGAGATTATGCGGGAAACTCAAATATTTGGCTCCATTATCAAAGATCGTGCACGTCAGAAGCTGTATGACTGATGGATTAATTACTTGCCAGTTGCCAAGTGACAAGTCTAAGTGGTTAAGAATCAAAATAGAGGTGAGGAAAGTATATTATTTTAAAAAATAATAAGACATAAAATAATAAATAAAAAATAAAATAATATTATTTTAATAGATGTGAAAAAGTACAGCTGTATAGGCATTAGCAATAGCATACATGTTAATTGTTAAGTAAGCTACTAAGTACGGTTAACTTATTTCTTCACAAACTTTACATCTCAATTGAACAATTGAGTTCATATGGAATATGTATGGCCCAATTGGAAGAATTTAGTTTCGGAATGAGTGTAATTTGGCCCATATCGAACTCGCCGAAGGAAACTAAATTCGGAGTTCCGATCGGAACTCCGATCGGAGTTCGGAGTTCCGAAATTCCGATCGGAACTCCGAATCGGAGTTCGGAGTTCCGAACTCCGATCGGTGTCGGCCTCCGAGAGTGTCTCGGAGTCGGAGTCGGAGTACGTTTTTGACTCCAATGATTGTCGGAGTCGGAGTCGGAAACTCCGAACTCCGACAAGTTCGGAGTCGGAGCACAGCCCTAATATCATATATCACCTTTTCAAATTCTTAATCTCCACATGGCTATAAAATTGATGTCTTGACAATCATTGGTACAACACAAAATTTCGAAATGAATAATGTTAAATTTCTTAATAGCTATTTTTATATTATGATCTTTCATTCTTTGCTACTTCTTTTTATTTTAATAATAATATACAATTTTATTGAGTATAGTAGAAGAAAAAATCTGAGTACAAGTTTGACTTGTATAAGCCCTACTCACATGAACAAACAATAATTTTTTTAGTTCACAATAAAAACACTATTTTTCATGTGAGTAAGGTTTGTGCAAGCTGAACTTGCACCTAGCACTCCTCGTAGGAGAATATTGCTCTCTTATTCACTACAATATTTCCTTTACACCAAACCATTCAAAGAGAACAAAATTGTATAATTACCCGCTTTTGAGTCTTATTTAGTTTTGCAATGAGAATATGCACCAATGTAAAGAGAAAAGTTATAACTTAGGTCAAGCAATTAAATGCTGAAGTTGTTGGGTGAAAAAATTGTTGAAATATATGGTTCATATTTTATGTGTATACACCGACAAGATGGCAAAAAGAGCGGCACAATACAAGAGTATTTTTATTAAAAAAAATTAAATACATTTATACATTTAGTTTTAGTATAAATATATATAATATGATTCTACTTTGAATAATAGTAATATTTATGTAGCTCGCTTCCGTAAATGTAAGCATACCATTGAATCTCGTAAATCCCTATATGATTTTTTTCTTATTTTTTTATTTAATTAATTTCATATTATTCATCGTAATTACATCAAAGTAAAAACAATATATTTTGTTCTTCGTGAATGCGTTAAACAAAACTCATTTACAAACATTTTGGTTACCTGGATTGTACTGCAGGACGATATCTGCTTTTATGGAGAACCCACGACGGAAAGAATGAATGAAAATACAAAAGATGAAAAAAACTAAACAAAAAGAAAATACAGAGAAAGAAAAATAAAAATCAGAGAAGGTAACTACTGTGTCTCCCCTTCTATAACTACTTACACAAATTCTATCCTATTTAAGCAATTCCGAGACCAGAGCATGAGTAACTGAAGTTGGTTGGTTATCTTCTTTGGAAGTTGAGGAACTTGATGCCATAGGCAAATACAAAGAAGAAGAGGAGAACCCAGCCAAGATGAGCCACGGCAACGGCTGGAAGGAAGTCATGTTCAAAACCCAAGCTTTCTTTAAGGAATGTCTTCAAAGGTAACTCGCCAACTCCAGGTATCTCAAGGTTTGAGTCTTTGTCACCCACTTGAGAGGTCACAAGGCCATATAGTGTCCAAGCCACTGGAGAAGCCCAATAGTACCACCTCCACCAAATAGGGATTTGCTGCAATATAGGCAATGTGTAGGTAACCATGAGTTCGATATGCAAAGAGAGATTCGAGGTTCTGAGAAAAGTAGTGACAATTTGGGTTTGAGAAACATACCGGCCTGGGAATGAGAAAACCAGAGAACAAATTCCAGAAACTGAGGAAGAATGACATACAAATCGCGGCAATTTGATGTCCTGGTGTTAGTGCAACAATCATCATTCCATAGAGTGTGAAGTAAACAAAGCACATGAATATGTAGTAGTAAAACCACAAGAATTTGTCTGCCTTCCACTCAAATCCGATCATGGAGTAAAGAAGAAGAGTGTAAGCAATAGTTTGAACTGCAACATAAATTGCCTCTATGGACACCTGCATAATTTCACAGATTTTTTGGTCAGAGTATGAAATAATGGAGTTCAATTGCTTGAACCATATCTTTAAAGAACATAGTTAAATTTTCAGTTTAGAATTACAGTCCGATTGGAAAAGAGATGATCTGAATTAAAGTTACCTGAGCAAATGCATAAGGCAGTGGGGAATACATTCCAGCTGCTCTTTCACGGTAGAAAACAGTTCTTTCAATGGCAACAACTGACTGCACTGAAGAAGCATTAGTGGCTCCAAGGAAAAGCACAGCAGCATACATGGCTCCCAACAGATTCATCAGATCTTGTTGTTTGGACCTGTTTTACAAAATAATCAGAGTTGGAGTCTGATACTAAACTTAGATAAACCAGGGAATGGAAGTCTAAATAATTAAAAATTATAACAACAAAATGACTTACATCTTGCCACCTTTGTTCCAGAAGATGAGACCAAATAATGCACCAATGACTAACGTCATGAAGAATCGGATGGCATTGTACTGAGGATTTCTCCAATAAGACCAATGTTGTTTCCAGAAACAAGCTTTGCACTGAACAGAAAAAGGTTGGGAGTATTCGGTTGGGAAGTAGAGGTCCTTAGAGCCTGGTGTTGGAGTACTTAGCTGTTTGATGAGTTCCTGATTCCTCCTGAAAGAGTGACAAGAGAGGAATCAGAATCATAAAATTTAAAATCCCAGGAAAAGCAATAATTATCAAAATAACTCGTTCCAACTCACTGATAAAGCGAGGAGTTGGCATAAACTTCAGCAAAATCTACATCAAGTTGAGACTCGACTGCAGGAGCACTAACTTCAAGCATCCATGTAGCAGGATTATAACCATCCTTGATCTTAGTGACCCCAGGAACAGCCTGCCATAGTTGATAGATATTAGACACAAGCTAGCAAAACACTTGTCAACTAACTCTAAAATGGTATTATGATTAATTATTGCATGTCTCGTGAAATGGAGGTCAGTGATTCAAATGCCCCATCCCCATCCCTTTGAAACCACTCACTCATCCGAAAAGCAATATACAGATAGGCATCAGACGTACCGACTAACTCTATCACTTGATTATTAGGTTAAGAAAACATAAAATAAAATTAAAAAATAAAACAAAAAATAAAAAAAACATATAACAGATACCTCAAAATATTCTACTAGCTGGTGAGAGTGGCGACCCAGAGGTCCAGCATAAATTACTTGTCCTCCTCTTTTCATTAGCAATAGCTGCAACAAACACAATGTCAAAGTTGAAAAGATATTACATCATGGACGCATAAAAAATATAGAAATAAATCACTTTTAACGACAACGTGAAGAAATGGGGGCAGTACCTCATCAAAAGCTTCAAAAATGTCTATACTAGGCTGGTGGATTGTGCATACAACAGTTCTTCCGGTATCAACTGTATTTCTCACTGTACGCATTACAATAGCAGCAGCTCTGGCATCCAGACCAGATGTGGGTTCGTCCATGAAGATGATAGAAGGATTAGCAACCAGCTCAACAGCAATTGTTAGTCTCTTCCTTTGTTCTGTTGAAAGACCATCTACTCCAGGAAGGCCGACTAGAGCATCTCTTAGTGGTTTAAGCTCAACCAACCCCATAACTTCTTCGACAAACATCTATGACACATATAGAAATTCTTTTTTAAGAAATGAAGAAATCACTCCAAACTTGGATCCTTAAACAATGGGATTCCAATCATCCGGTGATTAGAATAGAAAAATGATTGCGCATAAAGGTCTAGAAAGAGATCGATGCTAACTAGACAACCATGCAACATACCTTTCTTGTTTGTGTCTTTACATCTGAAGAGAGACGAAGCCAAGCTGAATATAGGAGAGATTCATAGACAGTAACATGCGGTGAATGAATGTCGTTCTGTTCACAGTAACCACTGACCCGGGCAAATGTTGATTGTTTTTTAGGATAACCGGATATGGTAATGGTTCCTTCAGTGTAGCCACCGGTCTTTCTTCCTGCTAACACATCCATAAGGGTTGTCTTCCCAGCACCACTGACACCCACAAGTGCCGTCAATACCCCTGGTCTGAAAGCACCACTAACATCCCGTAACAATTGAAGACGATCTTCTTCAACCCCTTGAGTCTTCATTTCCTGGTATGAAAGACCAATCTTTTACATCACTATTTGGAGAAAAAGTAATTTTGATAGGAGTGAAAAAGAATTTCACAAATATTAGAGAAAACTTGAATCAATAACTTCAGAGCATGAAATGATTAAAAATGAGGGACTTACAGCAGGCATATCCACGTAGTAATTGACATGGTTAAATGCAAGTGAAAGGGGTTGGAAGGGTAAAACCATTCCTCTCCTTTGGCTATCATCTGAAGCACTAACAATTTCTGAAGAGCTTCTCACTGCCATATCAATACCTGTAACGTTTCACAATAAGGTCAGGCGGATAAAGAAGATAACGTCACTTAACCATCCAAATAAACATGTAAGCTTTTTTCTCCTGAAGATTTTGCAGTGCCCTGGAAGTTCATTTCTTATGCCAATCATGTATATTGGCTCTTGTTGGGTCACCCATATACCATCTGGTTTTCTCCAGTTCAAACGTTATGTTAATGCATTTAACCCTACCAGCTCTCTTGCTCAAAGTTGTTACAACTACTCGTATAGTAAACAGTATTTTGCAATGTTAAAACTGGTACAAGTACTTTAAGATCTCTCTCTCATCGACATAGAATTAACGATTAGTTATTTTATGAGCTAACTTTGACCGAATTCCAGCAGAAGCTGTAGAATAAGGGAATCATGTAGAAAAAGGGGAAAGGTAAAGGATTAAACCTTCTGTTCTATGCTGTCCAGCAGATGTGTTGTTATTCTTCCTGCTATTATCTTCATCCACGACGACAGCTTTTGAATCACCCAAAGCTGAAATTTATTTACCACAAAAGGCTTTGTCAACTCCAAAGTTTCATTTGTAAAAAATGAAACAGACAGTAGAAATGGGATGAGATAACTTACGATTTAGGTAAGTCAATGCTGCAATAAATAACACGTTGAAGAGAAGAGAAAATCCAAAAAGTGCTCCAATACAAATCCAAAACCAATAGTTCTCAGTAAAGAAGCCTCTGGACTTGAGCAGGACTTCTCCAACGGTAGATGCATTGATATGGGGGTCTGGATTGGGCTGCAACAGAGAAAAGTTTTGCTATGATTTTCATATTCATGTATGAAACATGGATGCAATTCGGAAATCAACAAGTTAAGACAATTAAACAATGAAAATATCTTACCGCACTCCATCTTTCATCAAGAAACTCATTCATAACTATGGCATTCTGTCCATACATCATAGGAGAAATATAGTAGCCCCATATCATCCATGGCTCAATGTCATCTGCATGCACACAAGGAAGTGAAGATTCAAATTTGCCATCATGTTACTTAACGCTAAATTTACACTGACAGCTAGACTGGAAGAGACGAATTACTTTTGGCAACAATGAACCCTCCGAGCACAAAAACCATTAGCAAGGTGAAGGTGCCCAATGTATTTGCAACAACTTGTGTTCTCCCGAGTGCAGCAATGAACCGAAAGAGGGACAATGCCATTTGATGTATGCCAAAGAATGCCAAGAACTGTCGGAAGAACCTAAAGCAATAAAGGAAGAGGTGGGTTGACGAATAAACCAAAGTGAATATACGTGAGTTTGAAGAACAAAATTCCAACATCTAGTAAGTATAATTGAGGAATCGATTTCCCATAGAGAAGAAATTAAAAACGTATTTACCTGCTAGCAGACGGAGCGAACCCAATTGTATAGTATGTAAGAACAATCCATATTGCTGATTCCATGAACGATAGAGGGATCCTGAGGACCCAAATGGGTAAGCCAAAAGCCCATGCAGGATAGAACAAGAAATCCCTCTGTTTATAGAAGACAGGAAGCCTGAAAACAGTCATTGCCAGCTCTGCCATCCCATTGAACATCACGTTAATCAGACTGAAGAACAGTGCTCCAAAAAACTTTCCTCCATTGGTTACAGTTCCCACCGGCATTTCTGTCCTAAGGAACACTGTAAAGGCAATTATGGACATGATTGTTATCTGGGTAGTCTTGAATATGTACACAAAAGAATTACGCTTCATTAGCAGCCACTCCCTTGAAAAGCAAGCCTTGAATAATTCCCAGTTCGAAATACCATATTTCTCTGTGACCAATGCAGCCGGGTGGGTTCTAGATCTGTCATAAGGAACACTAAGATCAGCTGCAAGCTGTTGGCCAATGTGGAAAGAGCCAAAGGCCTGCGCAAAATCAGGAACTGAGATGTATCTGTAAGGTTGGTTCTTCTTGAACCAATATTGTTCTTGATCCTTCTTGGACGTTACTTCTTGCAAGAAGTCAGCAATCCCTTTCCTTTCTGGGCATTTGAATCCCATGTACTCAAAGAATTCAAGTACATTTTCTTTTGGACCTTGGTAAACTACCTGACCTTCTGAAAGAAGGATGATATCATCAAAAAGATCAAATGTCTCTGGTGCTGGCTGTAGAAGAGAAATGACCATGGTCACTTCCATAATGTGAACCATTTGCCTCATGAACTTGCATATCTGGAAAGTGGTAGAACTGTCTAACCCTGTCGATATTTCATCCATAAAAAGAGCCTTTGCTGGTCCAACCAACATCTCCCCTGCACCCAGTGATAATAAAACAATCAATCGGATTGGTATTGATGTTATGGACAACAATACTTTGATTATTCCGATTTGGAACAATATATGGTCTTATATTAGCAACAGGTACGTGAACTGGATCTATGTCTAAGAATAATGACTCCAAATCCATCATAAACAACTTAGCATTGCCAAGAAAAACATACCAGTTGTCACACGCTTCTTCTGCCCACCTGAGATACCTCTCCTCATCTCATCTCCAACCATAATATCGGCGCAGATATCCAATCCAAGTATCTGTTAAAATTTCTTAAGAAGTCAGCTATCTTAAATTGGATTCTTAAATGAACAAAAACAAAAAAGATGTGGCAACATGAGAGAGAGACTGCGGACCTTAAGAATATAATCCGTTACCAAACTAGTTTTTTGGCCTGACATGGCTGTGGCCTTCATGAATGCATCAATCTCAGGATCTGGCTTAATTCCCGCTTCTTTCTCTCTTCTTGAGAGTTCAACCAACATTTCATATCTTGTGCCAACCCCTAGACAACGTCCAGAGAAATCCAATGTCTCTCTCACCGTCATTTCTCCATGGTGAAGATCATGCTGACTGATATACGCACAAGTCCTTTGAGGAATAAATTCATTCAATTCATGACCACAGTAGGTGACTCTCCCAGATTCCTGTATCGAATTCAAGTTAATTTCTAGGTTGAAAAATTATACTTGAATACAGAGGATTTATGCAAACTCAGATACATATAACATAGCAAGAGAATCGGAAAGAACACAAACCCTTAAGTCCTTGTCAAGTTTCCCAGCAAGTGCAAGCAACAATGTTGTTTTCCCTGCGCCTGGAGGACCCAGAAGTAGAGTCATCCTGGAATCACCGGATCAGTTTATAAGAGCAATCAACTTCAGTCTTTAACTAACGCTAGCTATTAACAAAAAAGGAGGGGAGAATATAAAGGCATGAAATTTATTTTCGAAAGGCTACTTTTACCAGATTCAAAGCAGGCAAGATCAGTTTACTTTTAATTTTTCCATCAGGGCTGTTTGCTTTATATCCACAAATATTAACTTGGCAAGTTCACTCCCATATCATATTTAAGAAAACAGAGACACAGAGAGAGAGAGAGAGAGCTGAAATCAACAGCCATTTCAAAAAGATACCTTGATGGTTTGACGATTCCACTAACATCCTGAAGTATCTGGATTTTTCTTTTCTTAGATGGAGCAAGGTGAACTAACCCGAGGATACTCTGTTGTCACCATTACAAGTTGAAAATAAAATCAGATACAATTATCGGCAAAAGCTTGGTCAATGTGTTTAACAAACTGAATAAAGAGGACGAATTATGAAATTGGTAAAAAAAAAACAAATCTTTCTCCTGTAACAAGTCTACCCCAGAACAACCGGAGAAAACAAAGGAAAATCGAAAATATACCTCAATTGTGTTCAAGGTGACATTAAGAAGAGTGGGAAGCGCTCGGCTTCCAACATACACGTCACCCTCCACCGATAAATGCTCATACCGAACTTCAATTCTAGGAATCTCAATCCCCACCCTGCCAGAAGTCCAAAGCCAAACCCACCAAATGAGACCTTAATTCAAACCTTAAACCAAAAAAACGAAAAAAAAGAGTTCGAACCTGTCAGTCCTGTCCCTGAGTCTCCTAAGGAACTTATCGTTGTCCTCCTCCGCAACCTTCAGTATGCTCTCCATTAACTGCTTCTTGTCCTGGATCCCAAGATTGGCGACGTCTACCTCATTCTGCACAACTCTGCCATTGTCAAGGACCTGCCTGAGCATCCCCTTCCTTAGCCGATCGTAGGTCGGTAGCCGCTCAATGGCGGCCCATCGAAGCTCCTCCTCGTCGCTCTCCTGCCGCCCGCTCCGGTTGAACACGTCCGGCGGCGGGGCCCACACCTCCCGGAAGCTGGCCGACTTCCAGCTCCTCCGGCTGCTCGTTGACCGAGCGAGATCGTCTCCCGCCAAAGCGGACGCCATTACGCGAGCGACCTACTGTCGTCTTCCTAAAGCTAAGCTCTTATTGTCCGAGGGGGCTTCACGATACGTAGTAGAATCACGGATAAACTATACGAGTGAATGTAGACAATAGCGTTTATGTTTGCTTTATTCGGTTTTTCGGAAATTCTTATTCGTTCAGAAGTACTGGATCTATTGTGTGCCGAACCAAACCCCTCTCTCTCTCTATCTAGATCTCTTCCCGAAGCTATTTCAAAGTTTCTTTTTTGGAGAAAGTGGTGGAAGAAAGAAGGAAACGGTGGAGGGAAGGGTGGTGGAGGGAAAACAATGGTGAAAAAAGAAAAGTGTGGAGGATGGTGATTTTATAAAGGAACTCGAAAATCAATCCATCGAGCTGGGGGTCAACACAGAGATGAGGTCAATAACTTGATGGTGTGCGCGCTGCTGGGTGGCTCTCTCTCTTTCTCTATTAGTTTGAATCCATGCAACACGACGCAAAGCTTTTCTCACTGAATCTGATGATTCTGATCACTCTCTGCGTCAAAGCAAGCTTTGCGGCTCGTCGGTTTCACCGCGTGAGCCACATCATTAATTTCCTGTCTTGAACAAGACCATAAATTATATTTTTTTTAAATAATTTCATTTATTAAAATAAACTTTTTGGCTGTTATATTTTTAATGGTAAGTATAAGTTTTTAAGTTTTTTTTTTTTAAATAAAGTGTATTCCATTCAAAATTCAAAAATAAATCTTGCATTTTATTTATAAAATTTTACTACTTATCATGTCACATATAAGATACAACATATTTTTATATTTTTTTAAGATGATTTATTTTTTTATAAAAAAATAGTATTTATTTATAAAGGAGTGTTACGTTTAATTTTGACTTTATTTATTTAGAATTCATCCCATCTTATTTAAAATTCATCATTATATATTTTTTTAATTTTTATATAAAATATAATAAATAATTCAACATTTAAAAATCTTAATTTATTTTTTTAAAATTTTAAAATAATAATATTAAAAAATTATATTTCAAAAATACTTTACTTAATTTTTAAAACTCATCTTAATTTATATTATCTTTATCTCTAAATTCAAATAAAACCATATTTCATTATTCAATTTTTCTTATTAACATTTTAATGATGAGTTTCTAGAAAGACCGTCATGAGTGTTATTAATGTTGGCGTTGAAAATACGCTGCCAACGCATTGGCATCATTGGCTCAAATCAAATATCAATCGCGCTATGATCCTATTTATCGTCAGAATCTTGAAGAGCCACAAAGTCAATGAATCCAGAAACATGGGTCCCGCTATTTTTTTTTTTTGGGAAATAATAAATCAACAATTTATTATAAAAAACGAATATTTTTATAAAATAATATTAATTTTATAAGATAATTTATAAAAATATCTTTATTTTATAATTTATATTATGTAAATATTATAAAATATATTGTGTAAATCAATTCTTTAATATTGATTGTATATAACTATATATAATTAGAAAGTATATATCGGCAGAGCAAATAGAAAGAAAAGAACTGTATACCATTCTTGACGTGTAGGCATTTCTTTGGTGGGGTTGTGCACCATGTGTACTGTGATCGAGAAGGTATTATATTGTCGTTTGATGTCGAGGGTGTATCAAGAATCAGTCCCCACATATGTTTACTCATATAAACAACATTAATATACTTTGTACGATCATTACTAATTAAACAAACAGTTAAGAGTCATATTTGGGCTCTCAAAGTTATTTTTTGATTCAATCATTAGCCACTTAAACAATACGATCACTATTCATTACTACTTATTCTTATCAATATATTAATTATCGTAATTCAAAAATCTATATTAATCAATGAATATATATATATATCTTTATGTGGAATAATAACATTTGTAGATCTATATAACAATGCGTCCGATCTATTGATTAATCTTCATATTTTTTATTTTAAATATAGGTATTTTATTAAAATCTGTATTTTCACCTCAATATTAATGTGGTTATAGATGCCAAAAATCTGTAATTCAAAAATCTATTTTTATATGGAAAGGCAAATAATAATATTTTTATAAAAATGATAAAAATAATATTTTATTTAATTTTTATATTATTATCTACGTTAAGATATATATATATATATATATATATATATATTGCATGATGATGACCGTTTGGGTGTCTTTAAAGAAAAGCTCGCCAATTTGGAACATCCAATTAAAAATGAAATTAAAGACCCATGATTATACTCTACATTCAACGTGCATTAATTACTTAATTCATTCAATTAATTCGACGCAGTATACATCATGAGTTGTCACTACAATTATCTATTGGTTTAAACAAAACTTTATTCGCACTCTCCGTATTATATTTAAGAAATAAAACATGACATGGAATATTCGCAACATTTTCTTGACTCAATCCAGGCCACCACTTGGGTGTATATAATTTAGTTATTTATTGATTGCTGAAAAGATTAATCAGTTGTCGTATATGCATATTATATGAAGTGATCGGCTCGAGTTGGCCGCAGTATTCGCGCGGTAACGTACGTACCAATATTTATTTATTTTTTTTCATTTAACAATGCTATAATGAGTTGACTCAGAAGGATCAGTTGAGTAGTGGCCGGGGTTTGGAACTTGGCTAGCTAGCTGGCTAGCTTGCTTGCTTCAAGTTCAACCTCGATCGATGAGTACCGAGAGGAGTAATTGACAATAGAAAGATTCTACTTATCACTCCTGTAATAGATATATTATCTAACATGATCTGGTCCTATAATACGACAGGCCGTTACCTCTTTTTTTTTTTTTCTACAAAATCAAATGATGGAACAAGGAATATTGGGCCCTGGTTTTCCCCTACTAGCCATGCATGTAGGCTGCATTAGTCGATATGCATATCTATAATATGGAATAATTTATTTGATTATAAAGATAGATAATATTTATAATCATAAATTATGTAAGTATCACATCTTCTTTTTTTAAAAAGAGAATAAATATGATATCTATATAAAAAAATTAATTTTATAATATAAATTCCACTTTTTTAAATATATGTGTCTGATACAATTTATAAATGTCGTTGATACATTATTCAATTATAAAATAGTGTCAATTACAAATATTGCATGATCTTGTATGCACGTACTTGAAGTGGTCTTGATTATTAGCTCTTGCACATATATAGTAATTAATCTCACTACTACAATACTAAGAAAAACACTATAAATATAAAGGAATTCTATAAAGAAATATCACACATTAGTGTGACATATTATCAACATGCCACGTCTTTATTTTTTCTTCTGTCTTTTACTCCCTCTTCCCGTGTGTCTCCTCTCCTCTCTCTTTCCCAACTTTTTTTCACTTCTCTATTCGAATGAGAGGAGAGAGAGATATCTCGTACATATTGGTGAGGAATGACAGCAATGATAATGATGATAAAGGCAAGAGTGAAGAGTGATGTCGACAAGTGATGAGAAAGGTGAAGGATGTGGTAATGACATCGGCAAGAAAGGTTTAGTGGCGACACTATTAAAAAGCGGTTGAGAGGAGAAAATAAAGGAAGAAAAACGAAGTGGCACGATAAAAAGAGTAAAAAGAGAGAAAAATAAAATAAAAATGCAGTACATTAACCACATCAATGTATGAAATTTCTTTATATTTATAGCAATTTTTCAATTTCAAATAATCAAAATACTTAGATATATATATAGATATAGATATATATAGATAGATATAGGAAAGGCTTGAAAAGGAGATAAGAATAAATAATAAGAAGAAAAAGACAATATACATGCATGCATGCGCAAACACTGCATGCAAGTAGGTATCAAGCAACAAATACGTCCGTAAGAGGAAGGTTATTACAAAGTCAATTAGGATGGTGATTAAATCCGTACCACCCCAATCTCTTTTGATGGTGCTTAGAAATCAAATGGTTATAGTAAAAATATCAAATCAATCAAGTCAGTCAATGAAAGTTTTAAGTTAGGAGATTCTATATATGATATTATGCGTAGTCGGTAGTTTAGTCTTAGAAAATATAATAATAAAGAATTATTGTAAGTTGGTGTGTAAAATGTATACTTTATAGTTTATATTGTTGACATAGAAACTTTTAATTGGTAATAACAAATTTAAAATTTAATTTCTTTCTATATATCAAATATCATCGTATCGATAAAAAAAAATCCGTCCAACCTGATCAATTTATTATTTTATATTATTTTTGTTGTAATTGCTTACGAGTTACGAGGTAAAACGCGGTAGTTCCGAGACGACCGCAACGTGCCCCCAACCCCAACGAGCACCGAATCCACAATATATTGTTTGGCCAAGGGGTGGATTCATGATAGAAAGGTCAATAATCTCCAAAAAGTATCAATTATCAAATAATTGATCATTCACTGTACTACTGCCACTTAAGTCAAAACATACACGTGGTCTGAAGCCAAATTAGTTAGGAGTTGGATCTCGTCTTGGGATTTATTGAGTATCTGTTTCCCTTTTTTTCTTTTTCCAAATAGAAAAATAGCTAGTTAAGAAATTACCATGTAATTTTTTTTTTATATATTGATATTGATATATAAAAAAATATTAAAGGATTAATCTTTTCTGATTAATTCATTACATAGAGGATTATTTGTTAAATTAAATAAAGAGAAATACTTTCTATACATGTCATTGTGTACACTTGCGGACAATACTTGTAGACACGTTGTCCACGTGGCCCAATTAATAAAACGGTGTATTTTCAACTCGCATCACTTGACTAAATTTTTCAATGCTCATTGTGTTTAGCTCCCGGCATTGGGTTTGGCTCTCTCAACCTTCTCTCCACAAATGAAAATGATCCAAACCTAGTGAAAGAAAGCCACCAAACTTGGGTCGGTAGTCGTCTTTGCAAGTGGCCAAAGGTAGGCCTATGGTCATCGTCGTGTATAAGTTAGGTTCTGTCGAAATATAGCACCAATTCTCAAATAGAAAATATTAAATAGCAAGCATTTTTGGTGCTGTGAACAATTTTTCTTCTCAAAAGGGGTGAAACTTTCTGAAAATAGACTTGGTGATGATGTGGATGCGATTTCAAGTTATTGAAAGCACGTCTCTAGGTAGAATGAGCTTGGATATGTAAAAATATGTATTTATTTTGTTGGGTTTTGAATACTTTTATGAAAATGTTTGTTGTACCTTGGGTTTTGTTCGCAATATACTTTCTCAAATACCGAGTATCTCGATTGTAAATTTGGCAATTGGTATAAAATTGGAAAATGTTTATATATTTCAAAACTTTGAATTGAATTTAAAAATAAAAAAAGCCAATGCTTCACGACATAAGCAATGTTGTCATTTTAAGTGAAAATGACAAGCTCTCATCAATGAATCATTCTTGTTGATTCTCTTCTTTTTTTTTTTTTTTCTCTCGAACGTTTTTTTTAAAATTATTGTCTTTTAAAAGAAAAAAAAATATTATTACTTACGTGTATTTTTTTTAATAATATTATTGCTGATTAGGGGTGACAATATGTCACACGACCCGTAAACCCAACACGAACACGACATGATAATAGCGAGTTATGATTTAGTCTTAAAGAGTTTCGGGTCAAAACAGGTTGACCCGTCATGATACGATTACTTAACGGATTGATAGCGGATCAACCTGTTTTAACCCGTTATGACACGTTAAGAAAGTTAAAATTACAAATATACCTCTGTATTTAAAAGTAAAATTATTATAATCTTAATTTCAATATTTTTATTATTTATATTATAATTCATACTTGTAGTTATTATTATAATTTTTATAGAATTGTGATTTTAACATTTATATAAAATTATGCTAAGTTTAATTAAGTTAAACGGATTAATTTTAGACATATTCAACATATTTATATAAACAAATTGAAACGTATCATATTTTGTCGTGTTAATTTATTTTATAATATTTACTAATGGATCATAACGAGTTGACACGACACGACACGTTATTTTAATGAGTTGTATTAAGATTTGAGATTTTGACACGATAAACTTAATGAATTGAGTTAGGATTAATTTATATAATATAATATATATGTCTTAACACAATACAAATACGATTTATTAACACGATTTGAAATTATTACTATTGGCGCTGAGCATGTTCGCACCGTGTACAGAACGGTATGGGTACCTAGGAATACGCTTTAATAAATTAGATAGGTCCAGGTGTAGGTATCACAAATACGACCAAATTTTCGTAATAGTAACCGTATGAAGTATATTAAATTTTGACAAATATTTCGGTGTCCCACATTGTGACTGGAACTCTTAAATGAGGATGTGATGGATAGATGGGTCGATATTATAGTTACACATGGCTCATGAGTAGATGGGGTGATGTAGAAATCAGTTAGACGTTAATATCTCATTTAATGTATTAAGGTGTTGTTGTTTTGAGAATAAGATTAAAAATTAAAAATTTATTATTATATTTTTTAAAATTTTTATATAAAATATAATAAAAATTTAATTTTTTAAAATTCTCCTATCACTTTTTCAAATTATCTTATAAAATTAATTTTAAAAAAATATTTTATAATAATATTTTTTTTTTTCACTTTATAAAAAGATGGATTTGATATATAAAAGCTTTATAATATAAAGTAGTCTTAAGATTGCCAAAATTGTTTATATCTCTTTAGGTTATAAAAATATAAATAATACTAACTTTTCAAAGAATCTTTCTCATTTCACTAAAAGAATATATACATTTTTAGACCATTCCATCTTCCTTTTTTTTTAATGTATAATTTAAGAACATTGTTACGTACTGATATTTTCGTATAGGATTTGTGTAGAAAGTTAATGTAAAGATTTTTTCAAACCATATTTTTATCTATACATTAAGTAATTTTAATATTAATTTTTCAATAGACTCTACCTTTTATTCTCATTAAAAATTTAAAATAAACATGTCTCTTATATAAAAATATATGCAAAAATGTACACAATTTAGACTTGATTTATTTTCAAAAATAAGATGGGACGAGATGAGATTAAAATTAAAAATATATATATTATTGTAATATATATTTTTAATATTAATTTTATTTTATAATTTAAAAAAATTATATTTTAAAATTTTAAAATTTTAAAATTTTATTATATTTATATAGAAATTAAAAAATATATATAATAATAAGTTTAAAATTTATTTTAAAATTTTAATTTTATCTCAATAAACAAACTATACCCTTTTTTCATAATCTAAACTCGAGACTTTCTAAATTGGGTTGACCAGGTTACACCTCGTGGTTTTCAGTGCCTCAATTATAAAGGACATTGAAAGACTGTGTCCACTGTCATAAATGATATTTTTTTATTTATTTAAATTACGATGTAATTGTTAAAGCCTTGAAAAACAACTTCAGTTTTTGTCTTATTTTTTGAGTTTCTTGGCAAAATGGCTGAGGCTGGCAGCATGATTAGAATTGAGAATTTGAGAGACAGTGATCGGAGCTTTTGAAAAAGGGAGACGCTGGGGACTGATCCAGCTGTCCCCAACGTCTAAAATAATTGTTTGATGATGAAAAATATATGAAAATAAAATAAAAAAATAAAATTAAAAATATATTAAAAAAATAAAATAAACAAAACATAATAAAAAACACAATAAAAAATATAATAAAAAAAATAAAAACATAATAAAAAATACAATAAAAAAATAAAATGAAGATGAATTTAAGAAGGGATTTGGCCATGGAGCAAACGGAGCCGCCGCCGGTGGCGATGGGCGACACCGCCCACGCCATCGGAACCGGCGGACTCAGGCGACGTACGGGTTCAAAACGAGTTGAAGGCTGCCGGGGGCACACCGGAGCTCACCGGAACTCGCCGTCGTAGGGGTGAGGTCGCCTGAGTCCGCCGGTCCCGATGGCGGAGGCGGTGTCGCCCACCGCAACCGGCGGCGGCGGGCTGGTTTTGTTAGAGGGGCAGCCCGTCTGCCCCCCAGAATTCCTCTTTGAAAAATTCATTAAAAAAACAGGGTAAAACTTTTTAATTCAAACGCGTTCAAATTTATTTATTTTTAAATATTTTATCAAATAGTTATAAAATAGCTGGATGAATGATTAACATCATTCTAAAGTCTAAAGAGTGAAACCAGATCTATAATTAATAAAGATATCTTATACGAGTAGTATTGGGTGCAAACAGACCTGCATATACACTAACTCACATGAATAATATTTTTATTATTCATCTGATTGAGTATACGCGCAAATCTGCTTACACATAGATTTTTTCTTCTCACTTATATTGAAGTACACAGAACCAAAACCGCATGAACATCATGATCAACGGAATTCAACCCATAATAATAATAATAATAATAATAATAATAATAATAAAACGCCAAGAGAGAAATTGAAACATTCCATGTCAAAAATAAGGTGACACGATCCACACATCTCTCTCTCTCTGTTATAATGGGACAGGCAATAAATAGGATCGAGCACTCAAAACTATTTAGCTACTAAAAATAATGAAGGTCCCCCAATCGTTATAAAACTATAAAATTCTACCTCATCTTCTTCATAATTCCACCTTAGACCAAAGCATAAAGCAATATGTCTTCAACTGTAAGAAAGGAATTACGCCAACCTAGAAATATTCAAATATGTTGGTCCTCTATATAAATATATATTATATTTGAAGTGAATAAGTGAAGCCTTGACTTTTAAGGTTGAATTGAGTTTGAGGCTTCTCTTCGAAATGAAAGAAAGATTGGCACAAGGTGTGATTTAATCAGCCCAGTCCAATATTGACCTTGACCATTCCCTGGTTTCTTTTCTGTGGGTTTTTCGCCACTTGTAACCCACCCATTGAACTTCTGGTCAGTGAGCAGGCAGGTGATTGAAACTCCTATACGCTATATATTTTTTAATTTTAATTTTAATTTTCTTTTATTAAATATTTGATATATAAATAATAAATAGAAAATTTTCATATAATATAATGGATGTGATTATTCTCTTTTACCAAAAAATGCCTAGAACAAAGGACAGAGTCAGACAAATTATAAAATGTTTTGTTGTTGGTTTCTGATTATTATTATTATCAATTTTATTATAGTTAACCACAGTGGTCGATGTGGCGCATTTTGTGTATTTTTTCATTTTAGTTATTAACACAGGCAATCAATCGCTATAAAATATGAAACAGAAATAATTTTTACACAAGGGTATGTAAATGCTGCACATTCTTGTCTAAAAAAATAAGTAAATATAAAACCTACACTAAATGTGCTAGTGCTACACAAACTAGTGTTATTAGAGATGATAATTAATGGACGATAAGAATTAAGATGGAAGTTGCATCCCAAACGGTGTGACTGTGATGCCATTATGCAAAACGGGCAAGGAGCTCAGAAAAAGGACGCCAAATAGTTGAATGCTGTCCTTACATGAGAAAAACATGCCGACAGAGAGTGAGAGTTACAAAGGATTTGTATAAAACTTGTAATATTTGAAGCTCGTACAGTTACTAAGCTCTCGTTTGGATTCAAAACTTATATTATCTCATCTCATCTCTTCATTACAATTTTTTCAAATTTCAATACAAAATATAATAAATAATATGATTTTTTTAAATCTTAAAATAATAATAACATCAAAAATAATATTTTAACAATATTTTATTTAATTTTTCATCTTTAATTTTATCTCATTTCATCTTCTAATCCAAACAAAGCCCAAATATAAACAGCACAAGCCTAACTTTCCCATTTATATTTTGTCTTTCAGTAAAACTATACCAAATTACAGAACTTGTAGTAGTGGCAATCACGGGTGTACTTCTACCAATACCAATGGCAATTGGACTTTGATTGGTAATAATTGTCTTCTTTAAAATGCGTTCCACTCAAAAATACATGCTCCTTTAGTTTTACTTTTAGAAAGTACTATCTTTCCATGTAAAAAACTGTAAAATTAACACGATAAGTTATGGTAATCATCACAGCTACTTATAAAAAAAAATGGTAATCATCACAGCTTAAAGGTCACATACAGACTCGTAAAGAGATGGCTGTCACCTCACCCATCCAAAATCTAGAGAACAAATTTAACTAGTCGACCGCTTCAGACTATAGCAAACATTAAGGATTCATAGTACTTAATAACTAATTTAAAACTTGAGCACAATAAGCAGATCTAATCATCGATGGTAGGAAACATCTTACTTGATGTAACTCGAAACTTCAAGAAAGGTTTTCAATCTATGTTTGGTTGGGGCCAACATCAGAATGATTACCAAGAGACTTTACACATTGCTGAAACCGGGAATCTTGTCATTCTTCGAAGACCAGCAGAATCAATCCCCGCTTGCACAGCCCTTACAGCCACAATGGACACACTCAATAACCTTCTCCTCTCTCAGATGCTGTGGCACCCGGCACACACAAGTTGTAGCAAAATTGTGATCCCGTGGTTGTATGCACCTCAAGCAGCAGAGACGTTCATAACCCGGCTGCAATTTAAACAGAATTCCGAAGTTCAAATAGGGAAATTAATGTAGAAACTTGCAAGAAACCAATGATATTAATTATAGTAGTTCCGTGGATAAATAGACAGGAAAATATTCTTACTTTCATGGCATATTCCTTCGTTTTTCAAAGAGGTTGTATACAGTGACATTTCATGTTAAACCATTTCCCCAATTATGAGACTAATTTTAATGACTCAATTATTTTTGCCTTACGCACCAAAAGCTAACAACAGGATTTATAATATGATTTTGAACATCTTGCACGCATTTGTTTCCCAAAATCAAGTTCATGCTTTATACTCTTCTACTAAGTGAATTAGGTGTTTATGAACGACAGCTTGAGAATTAGAGAATTAGAGGCAGACCTTTTTCCATTTCGCAATTAGAGCCTGGTCAGCATAACCTTGATCCAAACAGAACTCGTACAATTCCTTGGATATTTCCTTCCTCCGGTGGTAAAGGTCAAAGACGTAGCGACTCTTTTGGTGTGCTATTTTAAAAATAGGCCATAATGTTTCACATTTTCTCTTACCATCATGTGGATCATTCTCAGCTGATCAAAGAATGATGACTGTTAGTTCTACTGAGTTCAGTAAACTATGTGAGAATGAATAAAATATAACAAAAGTTGTGCCAACTATGCACTAGATGGGAAGACGTTAACCTTCTCTCATCTTTGCTTGCAGTTCGCGAAGAGTAGGCTCAATTAATTCCCAGCCCTCTGGGTATTTAACACGGTTTGTTTTCACCTTTGGCATTCTTCTACCTGCCAAAGTGCAGACCACGATTAATACCTAAATTGATACAAATTGCCCAATCTTCCCCCACCAATTCCTTAAATACGCCTACCATTTTGACATGAATTCACAAGGAATGATGTAAAATATATCCAACAAGAATGCAATACTACAAAATTGTTTATATGCACAAGCAGAGCAAATGTATGAATGCCCAACACAAACACAAACTCAAACCCAATCATAATTAATAGGTAATGCTTCATCTCCACACAAAATAGGTCGAGTATATTTTCTATATAATAATACTATGTTTTAAAATCATAATCAATGACAAATGTATTCGAGTAGCATTACTAGTTCACTACATCTACGTGTAGCAAGCATAACAAGAGGGTGTCCAAAATACGACGTAGTACGGCATACTAAATTTCTATGACATGAAGCAGATAAAGCCCTTGTCCATTGCCCACCACCAATTACCTTAACTATCCTAAGAGCATTTCATTATCAAAGTTGGTTGATGTAATATAGAAATTTAACCCAATGTAAGTCTTTGCCATCTCATGTACATTTGCCAACCATATTGTTAGAAAGACAAACACCTGAAGCCTTGATACTTCAAGGCAGCCCGCCGCCTCCGGTAGCAGTGGTCGATACCGCCCATACTATCGGGACCGGCAACCTCCGGCGACCTCACCCTTGCGACGGAAACTCCCGGCAACCTCCCACCTTCTCCTGGCAGGCTTAAACCCGAAATGGGTTCCGTTTTCCGTCACAGGGGTGAGGTCGCTGGTCCTGATGGCATGGGCAGTGTCGACTACCGCCACCGGAGGCGGCGGACTGTTTTTTATGGGAGGGTTGGCCCGACCGATTCCCAGGAAAACTCATAATATTTATCACCTTTGTAGACGGAGATAGGCACAGTAAGAGCATATATTGTGAAGTAGATCTGTCCCTAATCCGGAATAGGACTTTTCATAGAATTCTTCTTAACTGCTTCGGCGAAGAAGCGAAACATACAAGAACTCAAAAGCCATATCAAAGGCATGTCCTTCATAGTCACAACGTAAAAGAATTAACACGCGCGCGTGCGCTCACATACACAAACACAAGAAATTCCCCAATAAGGATTAAAAGTCATAAACCAAAACTAAGAAGAATTTCTTGAAATTGCATGATCGCTTAGAATGCCCCCAATTTTTTGACTCACATTGCCTGAAACATGAATCCCACACCAACCATACCCCTAGAACCCCGCTTTCAATGGCATTCAGAAGAAAATACAGAGACCATAATGAGCTCAAAACTTGAGACCATAATGAGCTCAAAACTTGAGTCCAAGCAGTGCGATTCTTACAATAGAAAAAAAAGTGAACACCCAAAAGCCAAAACTCAACATACCTCCAAACTTTGCGATTCGAGGTTCAGAAGCTTAACGCTGGTGCAAAACTGCAAGAATTAGGTTAACTTTAAAGCACGATAACATATAGATAAATAAATATACGTATACCGGGAGAGAGAGATGAATTCCGAGCGAGAGAGCGAATAAGGCCACCCACGAACGAGCAGTGATATGTATGTTTGTGTTTTTCACTCGCTGCAACAAAACCTGATATAGCTTTAGCAGACGACGCCCTCATATATGGTACAATAGAGAGGCGGGCAGCTGGACCTGACCGGCTTAGATCGGTGCCAACATTTGGAACAAATATTCAGTATCGGCCCATGAATACGATATCAAAATAAAAGGATTGGGCCCATCAGGAATCATATGTCTCACCCGATAAAAGGATTGGGCTCCGACTCTTTTTAACTCTGAAATTTTGAATCAACTAGAATTTAGAATAGGGTTGAATTTAATAAGAATAAAATATAAATATTAAATATATATTTTTTATTAGTTTAAATCTTTAAAATAAACAGTGACTTTATATAATACTAAAATAAATGTCTTAAATTTGAATATCTTATTTTACACCCTACGTTACTTAATTAAATATTTTATAAATATTGATCTAAAATAATGATCATTGATCAACCAAAGATCATATTAAAAATCAAGTACCCTTATTTAATAAGTTTTATTAGGAAGGAAAAATAATGTTTTATTAAAGTTCAGAACAATCTCTTTCTAAAATTGTTGTCTAGATGACTAATACAATAAAAAGGGTGAATTAGGTTATATTATAAAAATTAACACTTATTAATCAAATACATAGTATAAAATATAAACAGAATATAAAGCATTAAGAAATGTAAAGAGTAGGGTAAGAGAAAGCAAACTCAGTATTTTTACGAGGTTCAGCCCCACTGCCTACGTCCTCGCCTCAAGTTACCCCTTGAGGGTCCCGAATTCACTAGTCAATCTCTTTTAGATGGAGATAGAAACCTATTACACTTTTAAACAGCACCGCTCCAAAGAATCCGTATAGAACACCATCTACACTTCCAATCACCTCACACTTGGTGATTTAACTATTCTCTGTGTAGAACACTTTCTACACACACAAGGGTCATACGCACCCTCTTACAAATACAAAAGTTGATGGTAGGTAGACTATCAAAGTACACTCCTCAGCGAGGGAGATAGAAACAATACAGCGTAACCTATATCTCTCTCAACAAAAACAATAATTAAGACTCAAAATTTTAGAAAAGAGAGAATGAGAGTTTTAAAGGAATGATACAAAACTTAACAATAGATGTGTAAACTCTTATTGTGATTTTTGCAAAACTCAAGTGAGTTATTTATAGGCAAATGAGTCTTCAATTTCAAATTTGAAAAGATTCACATGTCAAATAAGAACACTATTTACTTTTCAAAAAATTTAAATAAAAACATTTCATTTTTGCATTTATCAAAGACAACTCTATTCATTTTTCAAAAAATTCAAATCTAATCTTTTACTTTTCATATATGACAAAATGAGTATGATTTATTTTTCAAACAAAAACATCTTCTTTTTGCATATGTCAAAAAAACACATAACCACCCTTTAAGATTTTCAAACAAATCATCTATCTATTACATTTGTCAAAAAAACACACCACCTCCCTTCAAGACTTTCAAACAAAATATGCACATGTCAAATATGATAATCAATCATCTTATAAATTCAAGTTTTTATAAAAAAAATATATATATAATTTTCAAAATTATTTTGTTTGATGATGTTATGCAGATGTGAAAAACATAATTTTCAAAACTAATACATTTAAAAATGTCTTACATATGTGAAAAAAGTAATTTGATGTTTTATGAGAAAAAAGAGTAATTTGGAGCCTTAATCCAATTTCTAATTTTATCAACAGATGTACAAAAACAATATATGAGTTTTATTTGTAGACTTGATATCTTTCTTACTTATACTTGATTTCTTATTGTGTTTAGCTCCCTTCATGCGTAGACAACTTGAACTTGAGTTTTCAATATTATTTATTATCATCAAAATTTATACGTAAATACGAGATTTGAAATATTGGGTTTAACAAAAATAATGTGAGATTTCCTTCTCCTTTTACTTGTAAGTAGATTTTTATCGTGCTCTTACAAATGGACTTCATTAAATCAATGAGTGGAACACATTACTATAAGGTTTTTCTAAATTAAGGCTTTATTAGGAGTTGAATAAATGTCTCATATAAAATTCAGAATAATCTTTTTTTAAAATAATATGAAATTTCCTTTACATACTACTCTTTTAGCAGTTGAGCTATGATCTAAAATATTAGGCATCTATTCTAAAGTTACCAGAAGATATGGAAAATAAAATAAACCCAAAAATTAAGTTGAGAACAAGGCCGCCTCAAAAACTCGAGTGCAGCCTGTAACAAGAACAAAAACTAGCCATCTCTTTAGGAGAAGGTGGACCCTCCATGCAAAGCCTGAACGTGATGGTTCCATAATATAGTCTTCATCCGATTAATGTTGACTAGTTTACACACAACTTTCATAGTTTTGGTTCAAGGGACCAGAATTTCCCCCCATCCTATATCATGGAATTAAACAGTGATGAGATCTGTAAAAGGTTCAAACGCAAACATGTGGAGCCCTTTCTGTTAATATTTTGGTCATTTTCTCTTCGTTTTCATCATAATCAATCATGTCACAATATTATCTGTATACTTATGTGGTACTTAATAACTATTGGAAAGTTCTTAAAGGCTAGAGCACCATAATTAGATTATATTCATGAAATAAAATAATGTTATAAAACTAAAAAGAAAACTACTACTATTGCAAAGAAATATAAAAGAAATTTTTAAAAAACTCTCTAAAACTTTCTTCCTTTTATATATTTTCTTATGGATTTCATAACAATTGAAACCCATATTTATAGGCGTTGAAATTACTATACAAGTTACTGTACAAGACTTAAAATAATGGTGGTGAGATCATTTACAAAATAATTAAGGAGGCGGAGACCGCCCCTAATAATTCACAACACTCTCCCTTGAATGACCACCCATAAATAATCTACCTCGTTAAAACCTTACCAAGGAAAAACCCAGTGGAAAAAAAAAACCAATGGCGAAGGAAAAAGAGTACAGTTTTCTTATATATCCACAAGTGTTTTAAGATTGTCTCATTAAAACCTTGTAAAGGAAAACCCAGTGGGACAAAACCTTAGCGAAGGAAAAAAAGTATAATCAGCAAAAGTTTTCAGGACTTTTACTCCCCCTGGAAAGTGCATGATGATAGATTTTTGAGTCTTTATATTTTAATATTCTGCACAACTTTCTTGAATGTCGCAGTTGGTGGTGCCTTCGTGAATAAATTTGCCAGATTATCACTTGATCTTATCTTTGATATATCCTCTTTTGATTTGAATGATATAAGCAGCATTATTTTCGTATAAAATTGTTGAGCTATCATTGATTATGAAATACCACACTTTTCTTGGATATGTTGAGTCATTGATATCAGCCAAATATACTCTTGACTTGTTTCATAAATTACAATAATTTCTGAGTGATTTGAAAATGAAAAATAATATCTAATTGACAGACTTAATAGAAATCTGATACCTGCAGTAATATTTAAACTCCCCCTAATAATATGCATTAGTATTTCAAGTAATAAGCAAATATTATTTCAGCATATATAACAGATTATGAATTCAAACATAATTTCCATCTAAATAATGCATTAGAGAAAACATGATAATATTTTCATCTAAAATTTTCTCCCCCTCATTCGGCGTTATTAGGGAGAACTTTTTTATATATGGCTGAAATAACATTGGAAACCATTCATATATGATAAGAGCTGTAAAAGTTTTGAGATCTAATATTATCGGTTCGGCGGAAAATCAAATCCGCTTGACATTATGGACAAACGAGATATTGAAGAGATTTGAAGGTTTCGGGTTGTTGTTTAAATATAACCAATTTTACCATTGGTTCACTCCAGCAAAAAGATCTCGCATTCCTCATAGATTCAGTTATTGTTCATCCAAAATGATATTATGTCTGATAGAAATTCTAATGTCCCAGATTTAAACCATGAACTTTTTATACCACAACCACTTATATTTTCTCCTGGGGCTGTAAATACCATGATAGGAGTAGAGATATATCTTTCTAGTAAATTTGATTCTGAAATTGTTGCAGTATCATGAACCCTTAGTGCTCAATATGCTGTCTCTCTTACAGCCATATCTCAGAGGCTATTGGCGAGAACGAGTGGGGTTGATCATCTTAAAACTCAAATATATGAATTACATCAAATGCTTGCAACTAAAAATAGAAAAAATAAAGATTTAAGATAAGAAAACAAGGAGCTGAAGAAACTTGTAGACTGGTATTCTCGTGACCTGAAAACACGAGTAGAAGAGCTAGAACGAGAGAGAGTTCAGATACAAAGTCAACAACAACAGCTAACGGCAGAGGTTCAACGTTTACAAGAAAATAGGGATAGCTGTAATTAATCTCCCTAACTTTTAAAATTATGCATCCAGCATATCTTGTAAAGTGAGATTTGAAGAGATGATGGTTTGTCTTGTTCTTATTTCCATTTCTATAAGAACCGTCTTTAGCTTCATTTAGTACGCATCAAATCTTCTTCTCACATCTATAATTCATCTGTATTTGTATTCTTATTCTACAAATTTCTAATGGCTCATCAATTTCCTTTTACTATTTCTCACGATCAACATATGAGGTGTCTTTCACCTCAATTACAAATTATTCCTGCATCTTCCGCAGGTGCCATGTTGCAGTAAGCGAATGATCTAGCTAATAAGTCAGATCGTGAAGTCGTTTATGAACTGGTGATTCTCGGCACCCGATACTCCTCCTCTATTATTGGATTTTCCAACCGATTACAATCCAAAAATCGTGAGATTGAGGAGCTTAACGAGAAGGTTTCCGTACTTCAACGACTCGTTCAAGAGTCTGACAGAAAAATTGCAGACTTAAAGCAAAAGAATAAGGATTTAAAATTCTTACTTGCCTCTTCATTTCGATTGCCTAATCCTTTAGATAAGGATGGTATGTTGCTTTATGAAGAGCAAATACATTTGAGAGATGAGGTTAGAAGTCTCAAATTCTTGTAACTCATCTATCAATTGAATAATAAGATCTTTTCTTTTCAAATGCATTCCTTGAATTTATAGCAGCCCTTGTGATCTCTTCAGGAGTTCTAATAAGGTAAATTATTAACGTAAACTGTAATAATGACAAATCCGGATTCTGATAAAACACATGGGCATATAGGATTATTTTTAAATCCTTCTTTCAATAGATACTCGTTGATTCAATTATACTACATGCATCCGAATTGCTTTAACCCATATAAAGATCTTTGAAACTTTATAAAATACATATTCCTAAATGTACTTGGATTAGATGCTTCAAGTATCGTATATCTTTGTATATGTAATGATCTAATGATCTTTATAAATATGCAGTGACCACATTCATTAACTGCATATCTAATCCTTTTGTAATAACCAAATCGATTAAAAATATGAATGTGATTACATTCATAATAAGGAAATATGTTTCCTCATAATTGCTATCTGATTTCTGCAGGAAATCTTGTGCAACAAATTATACCGCATAATTTCATTTCCCATTACGCTTTCGTATAAATACTCACTTATATTTTATAGACATTACACATTTTGTTGTTTGGACAACAGGTCCAAATACCTCTCGCTTTGCTAGCGATTTGAATTCAGTTTCAATAACTGTTTTCCATTTTGGCCAATCATTTATACGTCGATCTTTCTCGACGGTTTTTGGCTCACTTTCTTCATTATTTCTAATAATGTCAAGTGTTATCATATATGTTGTCGACAACAGTTCTATTTCTATCCATAAATTTTTCAGTACTCATGAAATGTATTGAGATTTCATTGTTCCTCTTCAGAAGAAAATATTTCATGAAACACATCTACATGAGGTTCTTATTCAGGAGGTTTGTACTCTTGAGGAGTTATACTCTTTAGGAGTTACCTCTTCAAGAGTTACACTCTTTAAGAGTTATACTCTTCAGGAGTTAGCTCTTCAGGAGGATTATATTTTATACAGAAAATACGGTCTCTTCACGAGCACCAATTTTTTTTTTTCTTTTGTGCACCAATAGGTTTTCAATGCTTCAGGCGTATCTTAGACTCATTTATTGCTATTTTAACAACTCGTCTTTCGGGGATTTCAATTATTGTTTAAATATTAACAGCAGTAATATATGATTTTACAACTTTTTTAGTGTCAGTAAATACATCATGTAATTGATTTGCAACACTTTACAGATAGATAATCCTCTGAACTTCTGATTCATATTTATTTGTAAGATGATCAAATTTAGACAGGGTTTTATTATTCTAAATAATTTCTATCGTGTTTCAGGCACCGATATTTCATGATTTCAAAACATGATGAAATATTAATAAGCTTATATATAAAAGCTTATCAAGTGCTTGGCCGTACAACAGGTACGTGACCACTATTCAACCATACCACATTTATGACAAACATTTTCATCTTTCTATGAAGAATTATTCTGAAAGTCTTTACCTTTCTCTGAGTTGGATCACTTCTGGTGATATGATATATTTTTATCATTTTTAGTGTTGTCGTTTTTGGGACCAACACTTCTATAGTTTTTCTACCACGTCTACGCTCTTAATTCCTTTGAAAGGATGCACTGTTCACTTTTGGGAATGATGTAAATTCAATATCATTAATAGGACGTAACTGGTGATTTATTAATAAAAACTCATTATTTAGCTCAATCACTGGAAGACAAAATAAAAGTTCAGAATATTTGTTGAACTTTCACTTTCGATATTGCTACTGCGAGAGCACATTCGAGTTAAGAAAAATAATATGTTTTCTTGTATATATCATCATCAGTGACCTTTTCACTGCATAATTTTAATATTGAGCTGATTTTAAAGAGTGCAGAATATTCAATACCACTCTTAAAATCTTACAACTTTATGTGCAATAAATCATAATGATATTTTGAGAGGATTACATCTTCTGGTGTTCATATAGCTCTCTTAATTCATTTCACACAGTAAGATGATTTTTAATCATGAGATACACAACACGATCTTTCAGGGACACATGATTTTCTTTTATGATTGTATCTCCCAAATTCATCATCATATCTAAATGAATTTCATTAAGGATCCTGGATATATAACTTTTTCCAGAAATGTCAATAGTAATAAATTTCAATATTTGACATTATATCACAAAAATAAATCTGTGAATTTTAAGAAATATATTCACATTATCATAAGAATAAAAGTAGAATTTTATCAAATAATATTCAGTAATATTACTTTTAATATTTATCTCGAGGACTGTAAATAATATATTGAAAAACTTACTTGAAGTAGGAGACCACTAGTTTCAGTATCGGTAGAACCTCGTGCTGATAACATGTTATAAAACTAAAAAGAAAACTACTACTATTACAAGAGAAATATAAAAGAAACTTTTAAGAAACTCTCTGAAACTTTTTTCCTTTTATATATTTTTTTATGGATTTCATAACAACTGAAACCCATATTTATAGGCGTTGAAATTACTATGCAACTTACCGTGCAAGACTTAAAATAATGGTGATAAGATCATTCACAAAATAATTAAGGGGGCGGAGACCGCCCCTAATAATTCACAATAAATAATAGTTTTTTTTATTCAAATAACAAGAGTTTTTTGGAAGTGGTGTCTTTTCAGCTTTCTCCCATCCCAACTTGCGAAGTTGAAGATTTTTTTTTTCTTTTATTTACCCTTCCAAAGCCTATTAATCATGCATGATAAATGTGAGGGGAGACTCATCCAAATAAGAAGAGTTTGAGCTCAAGATGGAAAAAAAACCTGAGTTTTTTACAAAGAAGAAGCGCCCATGGGGTAAGCTCCTGATTTGGTAGAAATGTACCTTAATTTCAACCTTGTAAATTGGGTTAATTAACTGAATTATATGCGCCCGACTCGAAAAAGAGTGGATCCTACAAGTAAGAAGCACCATAAAAGTGAGGGAACAAGAACAACGTCTGGCACCATTATTAAATGAGAGATTACGTAAAACACACACTACATTAAATATTAACCAGGTCATAACTATGCCACATTAAATGTAAGCTGGAAATTCCAATCACACAACAGTAGAAATAAGGGGTTAGTGCAACTCGGACAAAACGTTCATCCCCTAGTTCTTTTCGATAACTCTACTCGAGATAGGCTAGTCCATCTTGACACGACCATGCGAATGATGACCGAGCAGCAGACAAGACACCTTCATCATTCCTCTCCAGCAAATAAGATTTAGATGATTTTATAAATAGCGCCACACCTTTTAGAACTAAGGTTACGTATTCTAATATCTTAATATTTTCCATTTCTTTATACTACGCACAATCCCGATAGACTTTATTATTGGAATGGTCACATACTCCAATTTTTTCTCTCTTCTTATGTTTTGTAGATTTGGATTGTTTTAGCCATTGCCAAGTAGTTCAAGTCGCAAAACGCATCATCAATATAAAGCATGGGAACCCTTTGTGCAGTGTGTTTTGTCTCCGTTCCTTGGCATCAACCTGCATGTCAAACGAAGAAATATATCTACAGTTTCTATACGCACGTGCAGCAGCAGGTCTTATACCTATTTATTTAAAAATAACTGCGTGAGTGCCGCTTATCCAAAGATCAGATCTGCATAATTATCCTCCATCAAAAAAAAAAAAAAAAAAAAAAGATCTGCATAATTATCCGGTTAATCCCAGGATCATGAAAGGGAAATAAATTAACATGTTAATAAAACAGAACATTTTGTGTTTGTTTTTTCCCCTCGAAAGATATGGTTGTTGTTTGTCTTCTTCCATTGTCACACTCACACGTCCACGTACGCCAAAAAAGAACCAAATTACCATAAAAAAACCCCCCAAAAATGGTTTGCATTTATTAAGTTTATAAACGTTATGGAAACGTGAGGAGTCAGGTGGCCCTACTCAACATTAGAAGACATGCACTTCACAATATCTCATGAGTCACATCTGGCATTGGATTCTCTAACAAATAACTCGGATCTACTTATATTTAGATATATATACTTAACGTGAGAACCGATGAAATCAGCCAATGAAAACATGGACGACAAAAAACAAAGTATGGATTAAAACCGGTTTCCAATTGGCTCAAAATCCATTTGATTGCTGCAGTATTTAAGACCTCATGATCAGCTCGCTGCCACGTCGGCTTGCCACATTGACGGCAGATTAAAAAATCATTTAAACAGTAAAATGAGTTAAAAGTGAGTTATAGTAATTTATAAATAATAATAAAATTATTAATTAAAATAAAATAAGATACGATAACATAATCATAATAATTTAAAATTAAAAATAGCATTTCTGATTTGATTTGATTATCACTAATATGTGATCCATATATATATATATATAGAATAGTCCATCATTATTTCGTGCTACAATTTCAGAAAGAAATATAAATGGTTCATCCTCGCCATTTAGTGCAACAGTTATTGGATTTAATTATATTTAATTTTGCCGGTTGGGTAAAAAAGGATGGTCCAACTCCAGACAAGCAGAAGAAGATAAATATTTGAGTCGGGCAGAATTAATGGGGGATGCCAGTGAACAGTGGTGACAGGAGAACAGGGATTAATAGAAGTAGTTGGCATATGTGATGTTTGATGTAGTCAAGTGCTACAACGTCCTTTCTTGTTCGTTTTGGGGTGCTTTCACAGGTGGTGTTCTCAGATATGTCCAACTCCAACCATATCTTCATAGCAATTAATTGAGATGATATTTTATATAAGTACTTGAAAAAATTAAAGAAATACTGTTTAAAAATATTAAAACTTTTAAAAAATATATTACAAAACTAAAAAAATAAAAAACTTTTTTTTTTGGTCTCAAGTAAAATAAAATAGCAGTATTATGTATAAAATTTTTTCTTTTGAAAAATAATTTTATTATTCATCATCTCTACATACTATATATAATCATATTTATTTTTAATTTAATTTTTGGTTTATTATTTTTAAATTAGTTAAATTATTCTTTATTATTTATATAGCACACATATTTAATAAGAAAAAAATTAAAATGATATATAATGTAAAGATGATGGATAGAAATTTTATTTTAAAAAATATTTCTTTAAAAATAAAAATAATGAATTTATGAAGCAAAAATTTAATAAAATTTATTAAGTATGTTATTTTATTTTACAAAAATATTAAGAACAGTTACATTTAAAATATTTATTTTTATATAAATAATAAATATTATTATTTATATGAA
Organism: Platycarya strobilacea; assembly: GCA_036898215.1. Lineage (NCBI taxonomy): Eukaryota > Viridiplantae > Streptophyta > Magnoliopsida > Fagales > Juglandaceae > Platycarya > Platycarya strobilacea. Next base: position 929,650 of record CM072548.1, read on the forward strand.
GATGAATATTTTAAGTGCGGCTGCTCTTTACTTTATTTAAAAAATTGTCTTCCCTCTTCATCGATACGCCCCCCTGGTGGGCCCTCATCTTCAAAATAATCAGAGCCTGTATGAGAGAGGAACAGTAACATTGTACTTAGCTCGCTCTCGCGCTCTCTCTCTCTCTCTCTCATTTCGCTCACCGCTTCAACCTTACTTCTACCTTTAGGGTTTCTATTCCTTACTGGGATCTTGATCCCTTCCTCATTCCTCAGATTTCATGAATAAAGTTCAGCCTCAATGTATAAGCTCCCCCGGAGTTGATTCTGGTACTGCTCCCTTCCGATCTCACTCTTCTTGCACTTCTTTAATTCATTTCATTACATATATTCATATATGTGTATGCATTTGTATAGGTAAGTTCTTAACATCTATATATACTGTGTTGGGACTTGTTCGAGGTTCCTTTGTCGAGATTTTGGTTTTTGCAGATATTTTCAGAGTGTGTGTTTTTTTCCTGGGCATGGATTAGCTTTGAATTTTCATTATCTGTCTAATCCATTTATCCTTGATTTGGTTGTAGTTAATCTCGATTAGTATTCTGAGCGTTTCTGCTTTGATTTGACTCGTTAGGTTAGTGAATCCCGGATGTGATCGTTTTAATCAAGCATAACTGGCAAAAGCTAAAAGTTTAGCTGGCTTTTGCTTCACGCTATTTCTGATCTAATTATTCGAGCGACTAATTGAATACATCATCGGAAAGTTTCGTAGGTTTCTTAAGTGCAAACGCGTCTACTGGCTTCTTGTTCGTTGTTTTGCTGTTTTTTTATTTTGTTGGCATATTTATGATTTATTATTTTCGGAGCATACTGCCCGCCATATAAACTTTTGATTCGTGATTAGATCACCGGAGTGACCAGAGATTATTACTAAAATATTCCTACATTCTGCTTTGGTCATCAACCAATCGTGTCTGTTTTTTTTTTTTACCATGTATTTTGGCTAGTTTTTCACCGGCTTTTTGGATCATTATGAGCTCTCTAGTATGGTCTTAAGTGTTTTCTTGTATACATCCAGTTTCTTGGTTACTCCTATTGATATATATATTTTATTTATTAAAAAAAAACTAATTTTATCTAAAACTCGGTTGTCATTTCAGGGTTTGGATGCCACTGTTAGAGCCAATGAAAGAAGTGAACAGAATGGACCAGCTTTGAAGTTTTGTGAAAAAAGGATTTACATGCAATGTGTTTTTAGGCAGCTGGCAATTGTGTCTAAAATGCTTTAGGGATGAATATAATTAACTTAGAGAACTAAAATTACACGTTGTTTGGCACCACATCCAAACAGCTTGAGCCCAGTAATGGGTTCATTTTCTGCTACTTGTGAAATTGTAGAAGCAGGGGAAGAGCTGAATTTCGGTCAACATTCTAGGGGATCTTATGACAAAGATCAGAAGCTTGATAAGCTAAAACTCGGATATAAAAATTCTCTTGAAGATGATATTAATCATCTTTTTGAGGCAATTAATCTTAAAGCTTCAACTAAGAGCGTAGTTCTTTCACAGGGATCGAGTCCTTTAAGGAAAAGTCCCTTGAAACGACCAATTATGGTCGGAACGCCCCGTTCACCAGGAATGGGGAATTCAGAAGCTGTGACATTGAAGCAGGCGTTAAGGGAGCTATGCCTTTATAAGGCATCAGAAACTGCTGCTATGAAACGGCTGTCAAAGTCAACCAGTTCTCCTGGAGTCTCAGAAGCCGGAAGGATTAAAACACTGTATGATGCTGTTGTAGTGGAAGCTAGTGGATCTGGCCAGTCCTTAGACGATGGTAAAGGGAGCGGGGTTGAAATATCAATCATGCTTGAAGAAACGAAATCCAATTCTTCTGGGAAGATGCCTGAGAATCTTCAAACGCAGACAATGAAGTCATCAAGCCAAGGTTCTCAGAATTCTCCTCGTTTTGCTGGTATTACAACACAGAATAATACTGGGAATGTAGCAGTGCATAGTGGGACTATTTCTTCATTATATAAATATGTGGGTCATGCACAAACGATAGAGCTTGCAAAGGAAGAGAAGCATACATCTGCACCTTCCCCACCTTCTCCTAGTGCCAGTGGCCACCTATCAGAGCTGCCTGAAAAAGATCCTGCCTCGTCCAATATAACAAATAAAGCATCAGCACCAGATCTTGTACGGAAAGACAGGTTGAAAGTAGCACCTTCTTCTAGTTCACTTGTTGGCAATAGGGTAAGCAAGTTATCCAGGAATAACTCCCGCTCAGTCAAATCGGTTTTTAGAAACAAGAGTTCTGTTAAGAAGAAAATAAAGCAGAATCCAGGTTCTGCTGCCTGCCCTTCCAGTTCACATGATAGTGTTAATAATGACTCGAATCCTGGTAAAATTCCAGTGGTTTGTGAGAGGTGCCAGGGCACTTTGAATACTGAAAGTAAAGAGTTCATACCAGATTCTCTTATTTCCCACTCAACCAAATGTAATGATGAAGTAAACCCAAGTAATGGGAATTTCGTAGGAAGTAAGCCATGCATCGTTTCAAACAGCTGTAATAAAAGCAGAGCTGTTGTTATGAAAGTAAAGAAAAGCATAAAATCAAAAGAGAAGGGAGAATTTTCCCAAAGTTCAAAAAGTAGCCAAGGTGAGTATAGTAGTAGTACAAGTAATAGTGATGAGAGTAATGTGAGTGGGTCTAATTGTGGAAACAGACCTCACATGTCAAAGGATGTGAGATGGGAAGCCATTCGTCACGTAGAAATGCAGCATGGAGCCCTGGGTTTGAGCCACCTAAATCTTTTAAAGAAGCTTGGTTGTGGAGACATTGGAACAGTATATCTTGCTGAGCTGATTGGTACGAGTTGCCTATTTGCTATAAAGGTCATGGACAATGAGTTTTTGGCTAGAAGGAATAAGATGCCAAGGGCTCAAACTGAGAGAGAAATATTGAGGATGCTGGATCATCCGTTCCTTCCAACACTTTATGCCCAATTCACATCAGATAATCTATCATGCTTGGTTATGGAGTATTGTCCAGGTGGAGATCTTCACGTCCTTCGGCAGAAACAGCTTGGCAGGAGCTTTCCTGAACCAGCTACAAGGTAGAATACTTGAATGATAGGTCCACTTAAACTGCTTGCTTCTATTTTTTTCCCTCATGCAATCACACAAATCAAGCTCTGAATTTAAAATGAGATATATCCAAGTAACAATAATTAAGCTAACATATTCTAACTCATTATACATAGACTAGTTGATATGTGTATTTACTGGATTACGAGTCTTTTTCAGTTTACAATTTGATAACTCTTGTAATATGTATGTAACGCCTTAATGGAAAGTTCAAATCACGTGGCCTATATTTCAAAATGATTAGTCAATGATTTAATTAGAGTCCTATTGGAACCATTATAAAAAGCGAGAACTTCTCATTCCCAAGTAATGTCGGATCCCATACACCAACTACCATTGTATATCATATGAGGTATCACAATTTCTCCCTCTTAAATTTTCGACATTGGGCCAATTTATCGCAAGTGGCATGGCTCAATTCCCACAATTTTTGTTGGGATTGACTTTGATACTATTTGTAATGTCTTAATAGAAGGTCCAAGTCACATGACCTATATTTCAAAAGGATTAGTCAATGATACAATTAGAGCTCTATTAGAACTATTATAAAGAGCAAGAACTTCTCCTTCCAAGTAATGTGGATCCCATATATGTGAATTAGTTATTGAGTGCATTATTTTGCCCTAGGTAGATTCTCTTACATGCTTAAAGTTGTTCATGTCCTTATTTTATAGTTAATTCAAAGTTAATGAAGCAACAATGATACTCATTGGTGATCAATATTCACCTGTTTATCTTATCACTCGGTCATTCCATGCACATTTATTGATTCAATATGGTAAAAATTAAACAGTTTAGAGACCTAATTTTCTTCTCTCTAATGTGCCAACTTAGTTTAGGGCACACTTTTATTTTCTATTAGAGCTTTGTATTATGGCTATGCTTATTCTTGGATCAATAAAACCTGTTTACCTATCCAAAAAAAAAAGAGCAGTTGCTGCTTCCTGTGCGCTTTCTATTTTAGCGTTTCTCTAGCCAATCCAATATGGATGCATCTCTCTCTCTCTCTTGTGTTTTTTTTAATTGGTAAGTTGCATGTGTGTCCAATGGATCTGGAACCCACTTCTTTGGGGAAAGGGAGGAAGTACCATTTGAGTCGGAACTTACTAGCACTAAACCAAGCCATTTTAGGTTCAAAGGAAAATATGTCATGCCTCCACCTTCAGCTGACAATATGTCCCTCTGCCATGTTGCATCTTGCTGACATCCTTTCGCTGCCACATTGAATTAAGCAATGCTATAGCTAGTGCTCTGAGATACTAAGATGCTTACTGCCACCAAGAGCACCTGCATCTAAACTAACTCAGCACCTTCTGACCCATCTATGAAACCACTTAATTCTGCATTCTCCAACTTGAGCCATATTTGGCAGGATCCAATGGCCACTAATTCAGTAAGAATGTTATGCTTATCAATGTCCACTATTCACCAAATTATGTCTTTACCTATGATATGACTGCTTTCATGAATTGCTTCGACATCTGTTTCATCTAAAAATAGAAAGAAACCCTAAATTCTAGTGACACATTCCTTATTTATAAACTTTTACTTATCAAAAAAAAAAAAAAAGATATTCTAGTGACCCATTAATTTTTGTGTTATATGCTAACTTCTGCCCCGCATCCTTATCATGAATGCTTGGCATGCAGAGTAACTCTGAAGAGTTCTGATAGCTGATGCAAATCAATTGGGCAACTGCAGGTCGAGTTTGGGTTGTCTGAGCCTATATTTCTGAAGTATATTTGCATCTGTTTTATTCGTTAGTATTGATGCTAGGGTTTATCTTAGCAATATTAGGCCAAATGGAGACTTTCTAACAACTTTTCTTCTTAATGTCTTTGCGTTGGCTATCTACACCCTTGAAAACTAATTTGAACTGCCTCTTTAATTTCAGGTTCTATGTAGCTGAAGTCCTGCTTGCTTTGGAGTACTTGCACATGCTTGGCGTTGTGTACCGGGATTTGAAACCAGAGAACATTCTTGTTAGGGAAGATGGCCACATTATGCTCACGGACTTTGACCTCTCACTGAGATGTACTGTGAGCCCTACTCTCCTGAAATCATCTTCATCAAATGCAGATCCTGTAAGGATGTCCGGTCCATGTACAGGTTCTAGTTGTGTTGAGCCTTTCTGCATCGAACCATCCTGTCAAGTCCCATGCTTCAGTCCTAGTTTTTTACCTGCTGCTGCCAAAGAAAGGAAGTTAAAAGTTGATCTCGATGCCCGGATCAGATCATTGCCACAGCTCGTGGCTGAGCCTACCGATGCACGATCCAATTCCTTTGTTGGCACCCATGAATACTTGGCCCCTGAAATCATCAAAGGAGAGGGTCATGGAGCTGCAGTTGATTGGTGGACATTTGGTATTTTTCTTTATGAGCTTCTTTATGGAAAAACACCTTTTAAAGGTTGCAATAATGAAGAGACATTAGCCAATATAGTGTTGGAGAGTCTCAAGTTTCCCGACAGCCCACTCATCAGTTCTCACGCAAGAGATCTTATCAGAGGGCTGTTGGTAAAGGAACCCGGGAATCGGCTTGGATTCGAGAAAGGTGCTGCTGAGATTAAGCAGCACCCGTTCTTTGAAGGCCTGAGCTGGGCGTTGATACGCTGCACCATACCACCAGAGGTACCCGAGTTTTGCGAATTTGGATTTCCAAACAATTTTCCCCCCGAAACAAAGAGCAAGTATTTAGACTCCAATGCTACAGAAGAGCACGTGGAGTTTGACTTGTTCTAGAGAAAAGTACCTGCTTTGGGGGAAAAAACGCTATGTGGATTAGGTCAGTTCTTTATTCTCAACTCTCCTCTTTGTTGTAAATTTAAATGTGCTGGTATATACTTGGGTAAAAACCTTGTCGGTTAAGGTAGAGAAAGTTGTAGCTGAGGATTTGATATACGCATGGTGTCGTTCTCCGTCCAAACTCACGGAATGTCGACACCATTAGACACTATCAACCAATCGAATGTCAACATTGAATACACATTCATATTCGCAGTGAATACCATCAGATGTCAATTTAGTTGAATTTCATGGATCTGAGATTCTTAAACATTCGTTAAAGTGAAATGTTGGGAGATATGTTTGGCAAGGAAGTGAAGATTGAGTTTCTTAAATTTCGAACAGCCATGACGTGCAACTCTTATAATGTTTTAACTTCATCTTATGAATTTTCTAGAGAACATTTAGGATCATCTAGACTTTTAAACCCCAAATTCTAGGATGACATTCTAAAAAAGAGCAGAAAAATGCTGATGATCAGAAAGACAAAGAAATGAAAACAAAAGGAAAGATGCAATGATGATGTGGAAATGGATAAATGAAAAACCTGTTACAAAAACTTTTTTAAGAATTGTTTTTAAATGTTCTAGCCGACCAAACTATTCACGGTTGCACGGGATAAAAACCATATAGGTGTGAAAGGAATATTGGTCATGATCACAGCCCCTATTATTTTGCCGTTGAAATTGACCATCATGTTCAAATTGGTAGTACCTATGACTTCACCAAATCCCCTTGATGTTTCTTGAAATTTCGACACTAATGAACCAAGACTCTCTCTTGGGCATTGTCCACTTTTCATATGAAACTCATAGCTGGAATTCAGATATTATATACTTATAGAAGTATTATAATCACAAAGAAGTTTCATTAAAATAAATTTATAAATTATTTAGATATTCTTTTATAAAATATTTTTATGATTAAAATAATATTGTTTATATATATATATATTATTCGAAGATTTCTAATTTTCTAACATCAGTTGAACAAATATTTAAAATTTATGTTTTAGCTTGAAAGGCGTTGTAATAAACAGATCACCTCGACAGTCGAGGAGCACCACCTGCTAAAGCAGTCCTGGAAATTTGGAATGTTTCTTCAACGTTCAATGTCTCGCCACGTGGTTATATTCCATTTATACACGGCGTTTCCTACACAAAACCTTCTTTTTATTATTCCATTCGAAGCCAATGAATGATAAAAACCTGCCGTCCTATAAATATCTGGCCACTCGCACATTCCTGATTCATATAATTATAAAATTCTCTCTATTTGTCTAACGCACAGAACAGCGCAAAAACGCTTTCCCAATCCTAATCGATGGCGGAGAAGAGCTTCAAGTACGTGATCCTTGGTGGCGGAGTTGCAGCCGTGAGTTTCTCGATCATCGACTCGTTTTTCATTTTCGTACTCGTACTCATTGTCGGATACTTTTGCTTGTCCTTCATGCGGTTTCCTCGGTGCAAATTCCAGCGTTTTATTTGAATTTTGGATCGTTTATTGTTATATTTTTGTGTGTTTGTATTCTCAAGTCTGTGGTTTTGGATTATGACTGATTTAACCCAACCTCGTGTTTGGTTTGTACTTTATACGTATATGAATGAATTTTTCCCAATTTTATTTTATTTTTCTTAGCTTTTTGGGTCAACGCTATGCGTTCTAGTAGTTCGTAGGAGAGATTTATTGTTAAGAAAGAGAGGTTAAATTAATAACGCTATCATTGGTGGAAAATGAAGTAAAAGGGAAGACTTGAGCCTGGGGTCTTCGTTGTCTGTCGGTCGGTAATCTACAAGTTGAAAAATTGGAGTCCAAATAGAGGTGTTGATTGTGATAATTTACGCTTCCATTAATTTTTGTTTTCTTATTCTGATTTATGCATTGTTGACATAATAGGGATATGCAGCTAGGGAGTTTGCTAAACATGGGGTTAAGCCAGGCGAGCTGGCGATCATTTCCAAAGAGGCGGTACGCATTCCTATACCTTTGTATGCTCAAGTACTTTATAAACTTGTGGTTGGATGTTTCCTGATATATGCTTGATTATGTTTCCAGGTGGCTCCTTATGAGCGTCCAACACTCAGCAAGGCTTATCTTTTTCCCGAGTGTAAGTAGCATTGTCTACGTGCTTAACTTGTTTAAGATTCAAAGTTTGAGTATTGCACTTATGAACTTCCAGCACTTAGCAAGGTAAATTTCCAATTTTGCAGCTCCAGCAAGACTCCCGGGGTTCCATGTGTGCGTTGGGAGTGGAGGAGAGAGATTGCTTCCCGAGTGGTACAAGGAGAAAGGTTTTGGCTCACCCGTTTTTTGAGAATTTTAATTTATTAATTCATGTGTCAAATGGAGAATGGCCTAGGTAACATGTTCTCATGGAAACTCTACTGATGGCTGCAGGAATAGAATTGCTCCTAAGTACAGAAATAGTTAAAGCAGATCTTGCTGCAAAAACCCTGATAAGCGCTTCTGGAGAAACTTTCAAGTATCAGATTCTAGTTATTGCAACTGGCTCAACTGTAAATGCTCCTGATGTTTCCCGAACGCCCCTTTTTTGCTCGTCTTCTCTACCTGCCAGAGTAATGGTTTTTGCTTCTTTGCAGGTTGTCAGACTGACAGATTTTCGCGTACCAGGAGCTGATGCCAAAAATATCTTCTACTTGAGAGAAATTGATGATGCCGATAAGCTTGTAGAAGTTATTAAAAAAGCAAAGAAGAATGCAAAGGTCGTGGTTGTTGGAGGAGGATACATTGGCATTGAGCTTAGTGCAGCTTTGAGGATCAACAATTTTGATGTCAGCATGCTTGTTCCTGAAAGTTGGTGCAGTATGTTGTGTTTAAAAAGCACTGCCGTGTATAATTAATTGGACAATTCAATTGATTCATTGTTGGAATTATTTTGTAGAGCATGCTTTCCTAATTCAAGCTGTGTTTTTTGCAGTGTTTCGACTTTTCACTTCTGACATAGCTAGTTTCTATGAGAGTTATTATGAAAAGAAAGGAGTCAAAATTATTAAGGGATCAGTTGCTGCCGGCTTTACTGCTGACTCAAATGGAGAGGTGAGTACTCAGTTATATACAGTCTAAATGTAGATCGCATTATCTATGAGACAAAGGTTCATTGGCAATGTTTTCCCTATCATTCAGGTAAAGGAAGTCAAACTTAAAGACGGCAGAGTGGTAGAAGCTGATATTGTGGTTGTTGGCGTCGGTGCAAGGCCCCTTACGGGATTATTTAAAGGTCAGGTTGCGGAGGAGAAAGGTGGGATCAAGGTTAGTGTGACTTATGAGAGCCCTTGTTTTGGTAATCCTAGAATGAGATTTCCGATTGGAATATCCATCTCAACATATAATGATTGCTATTAAGATGTTTCGTATGGCTGTTTATATTTTAGCTTACCTCAAGTTATTTTATTGCAGACTGATGGATACTTTAAAACAAGCGTTCCGGATGTATATGCCGTCGGCGATTTGGCTACTTTCCCTTTGAAAATGTACAATGAATTGAGAAGAGTTGAACATGTTGACCATGCACGCAAATCAGCTGAGCAGGCTGTCAAGGTGTGTATCTTCCAGCCTATTTCATCCTCTAGTTGGGTTCCCATGCTCTTTACCCACGCAATCCCTCTTTTGCATGAAGAAATGCATGCCACTTAGATCATAAAAAAATTACCAACCATTGGGGATGACTTCCAACTCTGTATTGTATTATGTTAAATCTTCTCGCTTTCTTCAACACTCGGTAATTCTGCACTTTTATGTCCATATGGTCATATAAATGGGATATGTTGTCGTATTGTTTCTGCAGGCCATCAAGGCAAGTGAGGAGGGGAAGACAATTGAGGAGTACGACTACCTTCCATACTTCTATTCTCGAGAGTTCAGTCTGTCATGGCAATTCTATGGTGACAATGTTGGTGAGACAGTGCTATTTGGGGACAACAATCCAGCATCACCAAATCCAAAGTTTGGAACGTATTGGATCAAAGATGGGAAGATTTTTGGAGCTTTCCTGGAAGGTGGGAGTCCTGAAGAAAACAAGGCTATTGCCAAAGTTGCAAGGGTTCAACCTTCTATCGAGAATCGTGATCTGCTAGCAGAAGAGGGCATTGCCTTCGCCTCTAAGATTTAATTATTAATGGTCTGATCTTTTTGGCGTTGGTTTGCATTGATTTATTATGTTAATTACTTTATGGTTTGGCTGTGTAAGTTATTGGGATATACGTGGTTATGTACGCAGATGTTCCTTTTTGTTGTTTCGATTTGACATTTGATGTTTTTGTCCAAATTTGTAGTGCTAGTTAGTTTCTCTATAAATTTCTTATAGTCGAAGGAGGAGGCTCACATTGGTCCTCTAATGCTCGATAGGATTCTATAGATAACTTTTCTATAAGATGAAGGTCGACGACGACGATCAGAATCACAGATTTGGGTTGAGTCTGGTGAATCTTTTATCTGGCATTTTTCTTTTCCTTGTTAAACCATGACATGGAACGATAAACCTGAACTTCCAAACAGAAACAAAAACAAAAGACAGGCTGAATAAAGGCCTTGGGCTACGATTTGCTCCGGTTACTTGTTTTATTTTATTTCTTATTTTTCGTGGGCAGACAACTGAGATTATTATATTTACTAAAGAGAAGATCTTTTAGCAGGAATCACCTATATATCAATTTTAATGGGGATCAATAAAAGACTGTCACGTATGAGAAACTTATAAACAAATATCTGTCTGCACTGCAGGAGAGTCCCTAGCCCCCCTTTGTCTTCTTCTCTCCCCCTCTTTTTCGTCTTCTCTCCCCTCTTCTCTCTCTCCCGATGTCTGCAGAAATCTTTAACACTCTCTTCTTACCTCCATTTGCAGACCCAAAATCCATCAATTCCTTCTCTCTCCTTCTCCTTCCCCACTAACCCATCATTTGCTTGGGGCGACGAATTGCAGACGTTCAATCGTTTGCTCAGGGCAACGAAGAAGAACATTGGTCGATCGGAGCTTTTGGCGATGAAAGGTTGTGGCAAACAGCAAATGGATGAGGCGGAGGGGCAAATTTGGAGAGAGAAACCGTTCTCTCAGAAACTTAATGGCGCACGAAAGAAACTAAAATGCTAGAATAATTCTCTGCTTTGCAGTGCAATTAGATTATTGAAAAAATATATAAGTGACAATTTGTGATAGGTCTCTGATAATCACCTCTTATAAGTAACATCGGCCCAAAGAACCTTTCTTTACAAAAATGCTAACTCTTAAACGTTGGCTCAAGTGGTAAAGATTTTGAATTTAAGAGTAGGTTCCTTCTAAATCTAATGTTTAAATTTTTTTGGGTGCAAATAGTCTTTAAGAGCTATCAGACTAGAGAATTTTTTTCTTTAAATCAATCTCTGCCTTAAATTATTCGAGTTGCACTTACGAAAACTTTTTTGTCAAGGGCTTGTACATTTTTTTGATAAGCCAGGACGCTATTTAGGATACTGATGCCAATTAAAAAAGTATTTACAAAAATAACATGGACGATTAGTGTACAATCCTATAATAAAATATTGTTTTTCTATTTTTAAATTTTACTGACTAATTTTTTATTTTGGTGCATTAGTGTTTTTTTTTTAAAATCATATTTTATTATGAAGTTGTAAAATGGTTGTGTCCTTATTATTACTTTATTATTTATATCAAACATGATTTATAGTGAAAATGAATAATTTCTAAAAAATCTAAGACTTACGATCAGACATGGTATATGATGTTAAAACTTGATATGAATAAGACTTATAATAGGGTAGAGTGAGATTTTTTTAAAGAAATTATGTTGAGAATGGGATTTAATAGAAGGGAATTAGTATAGTGATGAGATGTATCAATTCAGTGTTCTATTCTATTCTTATTAACGGAGCTCTTCAATGCTTCTTAAAACCTACAAGGGGAATAAGGCAGAGTGACCTTTTATCACTTATCTTTTCATCCTATGTTATGAAGTACTATGTTATTTACTAAATCAAGTCGAGGCATTGAAATTAATCTTTGGCATTTCTATTGTATCAGAGAAACTTTGCATTAATCACATATTTTTTTTTAGATGATAGCTTGTTGTTTTGTAGAGTAATTCACTTGAATGGGCCATGCTTATTGGCATTCTTGAATGGACTTCAAGACAAAACCTTAATAAAGACAAGACCTCTATTTAAGGATGGAATTAGTCTTTGATGTTTGGGGGACGATTAACAAAGTTTATAGTATGTATGAATATAATTAATATATATTTTTTGTATGTGATTATAAAAAAAAAATCATATATCATAAAATTGTATAAAAAAAAAATGTCTATAAATCATTTTATAATATAGTTTTCCTTACAATTGTCGTAGTTTGCTAGAGACCATTATAAAAAGACAAGAAAATGAACTATTAGTTTACAATTTTCCTTTCAAGTTAAACTCGATGACGATCTTTCATGGAATAATTTCAGTAAAAAAAATTTAAAAATCTGAGTATTTGGGAGGGCAATTTAATTATATAACTTTATTTTAATTATTTACATACTAATTAATTTTTTTTATAAAAATCTTTATATTAGGACATTTTAAAAAACTATATACCAAAATAAAATTTTAAAAATTTTTGGGGGGCTAGGAACTATGTAGGTTCGCCTCCGCCTCTATTTATTTTAGTGCAAATACCAACAGTGCTGCAATTGACATTATAATCCGAATTGGAAGTGTCATGTCCTCCCCATCTCATGAAAAGTATCTTCGACTGCCATCTTTTATTAAAAATCAAGGCACAAGCTTTTAAAAGCATGCTAGATAGGGTTAGGAGCATGATTAGTAACTGGAAATCAAAGTTTCTCTCTTAGGCAAGAAATGAAATCTTTCTCAAGACTGTGGCCCAAACACTACCTACTTAATGCATGAAGTTTTTCAAATTCCATAAATCTTTGCTCAAGGGGATTAATATGATGATGCATTAATTCTAGTGGGGACAACAACATAATGATAGAAAAAGTTCATTGGATTTCATAAAGCCAGATGAGGAAGACTAAGTCTGTAGGAGGGTTGGGGTTTTCATCATTTGTAAATTTTCAATTTAGCTTTATTGGTCATGCAAGGATGGAGAATCTTACAACAACCTCAGTCCCCCACTTCATAGATTTTAGGACTGAAATATTTTCCCTACATTTTTTCAAGCCAAGTTGGAGTCTAGACCTTACTTTATATGGAGAAGTATTGTCGCAATAAAAAAATTAATGACAAAAGGCTCTATGTAAAGGATTAGGAATGTTTAAAGAACTAGAATTTAGAAGGATAGATAACTCCCTCAACCCTCAACATACAAGGTTCAAAGTGTAGTAAAGCTACTAAATGAAGATACTATTGTGGCAAAGGTGATCAATCTTGAATCTAAACAATGAAAGATGGTTCTTGGGGAGGAAATATTTTCAAATAGTGAAGGAGAAATTATAAAAATATTCTTGGCCAGTTCTGCCAATGCACCAAATAAGCAAATTTGTAGATGCACGGCTAAGAAACAAATTTTCAGTAAAAAGTGCTTATTATTTACAAAATGTGCTCAATGATCTTATAAAGGGGCAAACTTCTAATTCTGCATTACAGAGAGAAGAATGAGCTAGCTATTGTAATCTCCAAGTGCCTAATGTCACAAAGGTTTTTGTGTGGAGAACCTCTCTGGACTCCCTACCTACGAACCTAAACTTAGCTAAGAAACAAATTGTTGAATCTCCAGAGTGTCTCACCTATTTGAGAGAGGAAGAGTCTGTTGTTCATGCACGTTGGAAGTGTAGCTCAACAATGGATGTTGGTTTGTTAATCATATTAGAAGAAATACTAATGGGATTGCTCATATATTAGCTAAGAGCTCTTTAGAGTTAGTGGAGAATGTAGTTGATATAGAAGATTATCCTTCTTATATTCATTCCTTCATGAAGGCTTTTCAATAGAGTAAAACTTTAGTCTGGATTGTCATTAAAAAGCCATTTTGTAGACAGCCAATCCCATTTTACCATGTAAGCATCCACAAATGTTACTATGAGTCCGCATGTACTCTAATCACCCCTAAGTAGGCATCCCGAAGACTTTCGAACCCAAGACCTTCCAATTACATATGAGAGAGAGGGAGAGAGAGATGAATCTGAGAGGAGGAGAGAATCTTCAAGAAACTGGCAATATCTATCATCGTCGGCATTGGTGGATTTGGAAGGTCTACTACCGCAAGAAGAGTTACAATAAACAAATAGGACCGGATGGGGCATACGACATCGATGGGCACCGAAATGAAACCGAATCGAGCTAGGGATAGAACTAGAATTGGAGTTACAAGAAATGAAGAGGACCTAATCGAGCTTGAATCCCATCCCAACTGAAGAAATGAGAGAGTCCTAGAAAAAGCACTCCCCATCCTTACATTTCTCTTCTCTCCGACCCTTCCTTTTTCAATAACCGTCTCTCACTTTTCATTTCCACGACTAACAAATTAGTCACAGTTCTTTTCCCTATTGCTCTCCAAACTTATTCCTTCCTCTCACAACATCAAAGTTGACAGGTAACATAAATTAATCCTGAATTCATACAAACAGAACTGGTTCTATATTTTTCTTTTTTAAGGGATGGTGGCCTCAAAACTGGATTCGCCTTTTTGGATTAGTGTGACAGCGGCGACAAAGCCTGATTTTGAAGGAAAGGAAAATCAACCTCAAAAGTTATTGGGGTTCATTATTCGCAGAGAGAGGCTAGGAAGATTCAGGGTTCAAACATTCTCAAACATTTTCAAACATTTTCTACTACTATTTACTATTTTATTATTACTTTTCACATACTTTTATTACTATTCATTACTCTTTTTTTTATTACTATTCAATATTTTATTATTATTTTTTACTACTATTCATAAACACTCTCAAACTCTCTCATTTTTTTGATGGAAAAAATCGTAGTTCATTTTGTTAAATGAAGTTTACAGTTGAGCCTGATAAAATCGAGAAAATCCGTATTACAAGCCTATCTAATCACTAGCATTCCCGTACACAAAGTAAAGGATTTTGTCTTAACTTATAATCTCTCGGGTGATATAACCACATAACTATAGTTTGTCTGAGAAAGTTTTGAGATAAACCAACCCCCACCTCTCAAGGAGGAGAGAAGATCACCATCACCATTCTCCCAAGGAAAAGGAGGAAAAATTCACAACTTCTAAAAAAGGAGTGTGGGTCAAACTAGGAATAAATCTATTCATTTTCATTATTACAAACACTACACCAACATAGAGAATGAAAATAAACAAAAAAATATAACTGCAGCCAACCAAGAAAGAAATAAACAACAACACAATAAACTGAACCTAGATCAACGGAATCAGGTTTGGGACAAAATAAGGCGGAACAATGGGCGGTGGTGACGTGTGGAGGCCACGCGCCACCCTGGGAAAGCCCCGAGCCTTCGTCCCAAGATCTACCGACAGGGTTGAATCTAGGATCACCGTGCGTGGAGGTGGAGGAGCTCACAGGTTAGAGGCATGTGGATGCCACCTCAACTTCAACTCGCGCGCGTAGGCGACGCATCACTATTCTCAACGAGCCCTTATGCAATCTGTAAGATCGGCACCAGACAAACCCAATGGTGACATGCGTGCTGGCCGGGGACCTCCAAAGAGTGTCTTGATGTCCTGTAATCATTTCGCTTGCAAAACAAAAAACAAAAAAACCAAAACGAAAATGCAAGAAAAGGAGGAAGATGAGGGAGGAAGGGAAGGGGGAGCCTCAGCTCCCACCCTTCCTCAGTGGCGGCTAAGGTTTTGAGGGATTCTTAGCAAGGTTATAAATAACGTTCCATTTTGGTTGGAATTGCCAGAAAATTTCGTTCTAGAATAGTGGCCGGAATGGTGAAAGCTTGTATTCCATTCCGGCCTAGATTCCGACCATTTCGATCGAATTTCGAATAAGCATATATATATAATTTTAAATTTTTTTTTTATATTTTTGGTCTGCAACATTATTTCAATATATTTTTCTTCATTTATTTTTTATTTTTTTATAGTTTTTATAATTTATTTGATTGTTTATTGTTATTAATTCCAGACATCTATGTCAATCAAATTAATTTTACTTTTTAATAATTATTTTTAATAAATCTAAAGTCTTAAATTTATTAAATTTATCAAGTATGTATGTTTTTAATTAGATTTATATTGGTTAATTTTAGAATATAGTTATTATATATATAATTTATTCATATAATATCTATCCCGAAACGGTACCAGTACTGAAATTTTCTGTTCCAGTGCTTCAATCAATCGAAATCTAGAATAAAATTTATAACTTTGGTTCTTAGAAGAAAAGGGGGTGCAAGCGACACTCACTATCAAACATTCTTAACATTCAAACGTAACTCTACTCTTTTGTCTTTTTGGGGGGGGGGGGGGGTTCAGCAAGTTAGGGAAAATATTCGGCTACATGTTGGTTTACAGTAGAACATATGGGAAGAGTACGTGGCAAGATATGAATGGCTCTCTGCAAAACTAGTTTTTGAACGTAGACCGTACTGAAGCTTTACTCTTTTCAATAAGAGATATTATTTCCTTAAAAAAGAAAAGAAAAAAGAGTTATAGATCAAAAAAGAAGGGGGCCATTGTTGGGCTAGGCGATTCATATTATATAAAATATAAGGAGGTGTAATGTGGGCACTTCAATTTCTAACAAATTATGGGAAGCCCGACTAGTTTTGTCTTGTTCTGATGTGATGTGATCCATCAGTAAAAGCATACATGGCCCTGGGGTCTCTAATTCTTTTCGCTTTCTTCCTCTAAATTTCAAGAAAAAAGAAAAAAGAGAAAGAAGTTTACAAAAAAATGAAAGGACTAAAATATACACGACAAGCATGTAGGCCAAAACTACACATGTTTTATGTTGAAGAACATGACATCTCGTGGATATTGCGTGCATGGTTCGTTAACAAATTAATGTGCTTGTTAGAGTATTCATATTGGGTTTTCTACTTCTTTTTCTTAAATTTTAATTAAAAATGACACTTGCTATAAATTCTTCTTTTAAAATTTTACAAATCTTTAAAACATTTCCTACATCACATTTCTTATTATTTTTTTATTCTATTAAAATAATATTCTTCTATTATTTTTTTATTACTTGTTGGAATATAGCCTCAAAGATTAAACAAATGGAATTACTACACATGTTAAAATGGAAGAGGAGAAGAGGAGTTAGTTATTATAGTTAGTCTGGTATTTCTCATTTGCCTTGTATAAATATAGTTAAGTACTTTGTAATTAATTCACTTGATCAATTCATTAAAGTATTTTCCAATTCATTTCCTCTGTTTCATCTCTGCAACATTTTCTCACAAACCAAAGCTTCGATTCATCTGAAACTCGACATGGTATCAGATTAGATTGAAAACTAGTTAGTTATTTATTTTTGCTTCCGTGACCATTCTCGTACTCTGTATTACAAAATTTTTGCTTTGAAATCTTTGTAATTTTCTTTATACATACTTTCTTGCATTTCTTGGAGAAATTCTAGAAATGAGTTCTGACGAAGAAAACTATATCAGTTCTTCTACTTCTCATCGAAACCCTTTGGAAGATTCATCAAGTCCATCCCACTTGCATCCAAGTGATAATCCTGGTGCATTACTTGTTTCAGAAACCTTTAGTGGTGATAACTACATCGCATAAAGTCAATCAATTACCATTGCTTTAATAGTCAAGAACAAAGCCGCGTTCATTGATAGTACGATTCTTGCTTTGCCTCTTAATCAGTGTGTTCTTCATACTGCCTGACTGCATGCCAATAATTTGGTTCTCTCACAATTAATGAATTCTATTTCCAAGGAAAGAAACAGTCTTCTTTATGTTGCATCTGATGTTGATCTTTGGAAAGAGTTAAAGACCAAATACTTAAGAAGCGATGGTCCAAGAGTTTTTCATTTTGGAAAATCTCTAAGTTCTACTACTCAGAGTTCTTTATCGATCACTGAGTATTTTAGTTCTGTCAAGATCTTATGGGATGAGTATGTTAATTATAGACCATTCCCAAGTTGCAGCTGTGGAAAGATGTCAACATGTACTTGCAACCTATTTGATTTTTTACTAATTATATAGCAGTCTGATTGTGTTAAAATTCTTGGTTGGCTTAAAAGACTCTTATACTTCAATTTGAAGTCAATTGCTCATGGTTTCCCCATTTTCGAGTATGGCAAAAGTCTTCTCTTTACTGCTTCAAGAGGAGACCAGAGACAACTCAATAATTTTTTTAGCAATGAAACTTATGCCTTATTAGCCAAACAGAATAATCAGCTATCTGTTCCATCGAAGTTTTGCAAAGACAAACAGAAGGAATCTTTTCTATATTGCACTCATTGTGGATACAATGGACATACAATAGAGAAATGTTTCCAACTCCATGGTTACCTTCCTGGTTGGACTGGACCAAAAGGAAAACGCAATCCACCCATTGCTCATGCTATTATGACAACCTCTGAGGTCTACATTCAAAATAGTAACAAGAATCAAAAGTTTTCTTTTACTTTTGAAAAATTCAATAAATTGCTAGCACTTGCAAATTCTAACTCATCTCTAATATCTACCAAAACAACTTCACTAGCTGTAAACATTGTTACCTCTCAATTTTCTGGTAAACCTTCAAATCTTTGTTATTATATTTCTTCATCTATACAGCATGTATTCTCATGGATTCTAGATACAGGTACAATAGATCACATGAGTTGTTCCCCACCATTATATTCATCTACACCTAAATCAATCAATACCTCTACTAATTTGCCAAATGAGAATTTTGTCTCAACTTCATATATTGGCACTATTTGTCTCTCAAACACATTATATTTGCATGATGTGTTATGTATTCCCAATTTTTCATTTAATTTACTATCTCTAAACTAACAAAGAAGTCTAATATTTGTGTCTCTTTCTTTGACTCCTACTACCTTATACATGACCAATCAACAAAGAAGATGATTGAGATTGCCTTTGAGAAACATGGACTATACCACCTATCTCAAGCTACTTCAAAAGTCGTTACCTGCAATCAGCCCAAGTTTAATTCTTCATCTTTTGTCTCAACTATTACTCAAAATCAATTAGATACTTGGCATTACAAATTAGACCATGTTTCTAACTCGAGATCACCCTTTCTTAGATAGCTAGAATCATTTATATCTTTTGATTCTGTCAAAGTTTGTGATGTATGTCATTTAGCAAAGCAAAAAAAGTTTTCATTTCATGTATCTCAAACTAGTTCAAATAAAATGTTTGACTTGATTCATTGTGATATATGGAGTTCCTTCAATATAGTTTCCTACTTTGGTTTCAAATATTTCCTTACTATAATTGATGACTACACACATTGTACTTGGGTATACATGTTCAAAATGAAATCTGAAGTTCCTTCTATCCTAAAAAATTTCTATAAAATGATAGAAACATAATTTAGTGTTCCTATCCAAATAGTTAGGTCAGACAATGGACCTGAATTCCTTTTGACCCAATTCTATAATGACAATGGCATTATACATCAAAGAAGTTGTATGGAAACTCCACAACAAAAGAGAGTTGTGAAAGGGAAACATCAACACTTACTAAACACTGCTAGAGCCTTAGTATTTCGAGCAAACATGCCTCTAACTTTTTGGAATGATTGTGTGTTGATTGCAACACACATTATAAATAGAATTCCTACTCATATTCTCAAAAAATAAAACACCATTTGAAGGTCTATTTGACAAAACACCTAATCTTTCTCACCTCAAAATGTTTGGCTGCCTTTGCTTTGCATCAACACTACAAATCATAGACATAAATTTGATCCGAGAGCTACAAAATATCTATTCATAAGATATCCTTCTGATATGAAAGGCTACAAACTAATGGACCTTAACACAAATAAGGTATTCATATAAAGAAATGTAGTCTTTTATGAAAATGTCTTTCCCTTTAAGACTTTTCTATCTAATCCTAAAACACATACCTTCTTATTTCTTCCAACAAATTTTGCTCCAGATTTCTATTTTTATCATTCTTCTGATATTCATTCTTCTAATACTCATTCAGATCAGAACCTCACTTCAGACCAAAATCTTACAAATCATCATCTATCCTCAGATAATGACCTTGCTCACCAAATAGCCTCACAACATCTTAGAAAATTTTTAAGAATTAAACAATCACCAATTTACTTGTAGGATTATTATTGTGGTACTGCTTCACATGTTCCAAATGCAACTCATTCATCTACTATTGTTGATTGCTCTCTAAATAAAGGTATTCTATATCCTATATCTGATTTTCTTTCTGCAAATCAATTGTCCACATCTCATAAAGCTTTTCTAGTATCCCTTTTAGCTTTTCAAGAACCCAAAAATTATAAATTGGTTGCTAAAATTCCTTAATGGAAAGCTGTTTTGCAAAATAAAATAAATGCCTCAAAGTTAAATAAGATTTGGGAACTTGTTACTCGAATAAATAGACCATAGGCTATAAGTGAATATTTCAAATCAAGTATAAGGCAGATAAAGCTATAAAAAGACACAAAGTTAGATTGGTAGGTAAATGCTACACTTGACAAGAAGGATTATACTCTTTGACACATTTTCTCCAATAGCAAAGATTACTTCTATTCAGCTACTACTTACTATAGTTGCTATTAAAAATTGGCACATTCACCAATTAAATGTTAATAATGCATTTTTACATAGTGAATTGCATGAAGAAATCTATATGGAGTTGCCCCTAATTGGTTGTCAAAGGAGAAAATAAAGTTTGTAAACTCCTTAAGAGTCTTTATGGCTTGAAACAAGTATCTAGACAATGGTTTACCAAACTGTCCACAACATTGCTTGATTATGGTTTTACTCAGGGTAGCTCAAATTGTTCTTTGTTTATCAAGAAACCTGAATCATCTTTCATAGCATTACTAGTCTATGTAGATGATATTCTATTGGCTAGTGATAGCTTGCTTGAAATACAATTGCTCAAAACTTCCATGCACAATAAGTTTACAACTAAAGATTTGGGAGAACTCAAATATTTTCTCAGACTGTAGGTGGCAAGATCTAAAACTGGCATATCAATTTGTTAAAGGAAGTATGCTTTAGACATACTTGAACAAATTGGAATTCTTGGTGCAAAACCTGTAGCTTTTCCAATGGAATTGAATTTAAAGCTCACT
Source organism: Platycarya strobilacea (assembly GCA_036898215.1). Classification (NCBI taxonomy): domain Eukaryota; kingdom Viridiplantae; phylum Streptophyta; class Magnoliopsida; order Fagales; family Juglandaceae; genus Platycarya; species Platycarya strobilacea. Next base: position 950,763 of record CM072548.1, read on the forward strand.
GCTTCAGATTCTGATTTGTATGAAGATCCTTTAGTACCAGCTGTTAGTCATTATTAAGCAGCCACTCGAGGTCTCAAGTATCTAAAGGCAACCCTTGGACAAGGATTATTCTTCCCAGCCTCATCAAAATTGAAGCTCAAGGCCTTTTCAGACAGTGATTAGGCATGGTGTATTGACACTCGAAGGAGTGTAACAGGCTTTGCCATCTTCTTAGGTAATTCATTAATTTCATGGAAGAGCAAAAAGCAAGCTACAATAAGCAGGTCTTCTGCAAAAGCAAAATATAAGGCCTTTGCTTCAACAGCTTGTGAGATTCAATGGATCATTGATACCCTACAGGACCTAAGTATCAACCACTAGCAACCAACTTTGGTTTTCACATACAGTAATCAGCATTATCTATTCAACTAATCCAGTCCAACACGAGAGAACAAAGCACATACAAATCGACTACCATCATATTAGAGAGAAGCTGCAACAAAATATCATTAAGCTCTTCCATATCCCTTCGAGATTGCAAATGTCAGACATTTTAACAAAGCCTCTAGGCTCTCTTCCATTTCATCATATTATCCGCAAGATGAACATCCTTAATATAAATGTTTATCTCGAGGGAGGGTGTTGGAGTATAGTCTCTAAGATTGAACAAATGAAATTAAAATATAAATCTACACGTGTTAAGATGGAAGAGGAGAAGAAAAGTTAGTTATTATAGAAGAAATGTTAGTTATTATAGTTAGTCTGTTATTTCTCATTTGCCTTGTATAAATATAGTTCAGTACTTTGTAATAAATTCACTTGATCAATTCATGAAAGTATTTTCCAACTCATTTCTTCTGTTTTGTCTTTGCAACCTTTTCTTACAAACCAAAGCTTCAATTCATCTGAAACTTGACATTACTTTTTATACTATTTTATTTTTACATCTTTAATTATTTTCAATAATATATATAAAATCGATTTATGAGATGAATACTGACTCCCTAAATATAGGAAGTCACTGTTTACATTCTAAACTTATCTCCTAAAATGGAGAATCAGATGTGTGGTGTATTTTGAGATAAACCTAAATAATTTTTCCCAAATTATAATTAAGGAGATCAAGAGGGCTTTGGAGAGCTCAATACGGATGATCTGCTCTCATTTTCAAAGTACACGCGTATCTCACGCGTTGTTTAGACTATAATAACATCACGTTAAAGCCCTTCTCTCTCTCTTATATCTTTCCGTGTGGATGAAGATCAGTAGAAGACAACGACCAAATTAGCATTAGCTGGTCACTTCCACGTACAATAACGACTATCTAGGCAGTTTCTACGACCAGCGTCGTAAGTAGTACATGATCAAAACACAAAGACTACGTACTTAATTTGAAGGAGCAAGTCAATACTTTTCCAAAAGTACTCTATGAAAACATGAAATCATGACATCCCCTAAAGCTAGGTTTCTTTTTTAAGCTTTTTCTTGGAAGTTAATGGAAGTCAAGTCTTGCTTTCCGTAATTCCGTACGTTCAGCATTTACATTGGATAAGCGTTTAATTAGTTGCATCATTTTCGCAATAAGCAGCAATATTAATTTTTACTCACTCAATTTACACGTCATACACACGTACGTAAACGGCCTAAAACAAATTAGAGAACTGTTACAAGAGTCTATAAATATAAATATATGAGTAATGATATGGAATTTCATGGTTGGAGCACTTTTATATTTAATTTATAGGCATAATTTATTTTATATTAGTACTTTTTTACCATTCATTTCTTTTTTTGTCTAAAAAATGATAAAAGATCAGAATATATAAAAAGAGCAATTTGATTTATTAATTTATTTATTTATTTTTTAATTAAAAAAAGTCCGTGAAGGTGTAAAGGGGCCCAAAATAATTTTTGTGATTAAAGTATTTTTCAACTAATAATTAATTACTATCAACTGCCACTATATATTTTAATTAATTACATATATATATATATATATATATAGACGTCTGAACAATATTCTATCTGGCCATGCATTCTGATCTTCTTGTAATTTTTCTGATCTAATAAGCTGCTATAATTATCAACCAGAAACTTTTTATTTTTTTAAGATTCTTTATTAAAGCTGATCAGTACATTAATCCAGCTCCTGGTCCTTGTGTCTCACGTACTTAAATACCGTTCCACTACCAACATCCCGCGTAGTCGCCGCGCCCGTCAATTAAGCCGCATGCAGACAGCTTGATCATCTAGTACTTCATGAGAATATAACGATCGAAAGTGGACCACGTGAAAATCACAAAGGATCGCATGCATATCTATATGAATCGTTAAAATCAAAATGATCAGTATAGATTTAATCCCTACATGATTTCGGTCCGCTAAAGCATTAACTAACTGAATTAAACTTCAAGAAACACAAAGTAGTTGTAGTACCTCCGGCCGATCAGCCCTTTCTCTCTACGACACAGTATCTTACAAAATGGATCATTCTCTGGACGCTGCTGTTAAGTTGCAGAACATGTATCGGAGTTTTCGCCACCGGCGCATGCTAGCTGACACCATTATAATGGAGCTCTGGTACGCACACACACACACACACACACACACATCTATATATATATATATATATATATTATATGCTTATGACTCGTAATAATCTGATGATCATCTGATCTTCATAATTGGCTAGGTATTACATGATCTTTCTGTTTGTTTATTTATTGAATGCTAACTGAAAAATGAGGATGATAATGAAGGGGGCACGCGATAGACTTTGCCAGACTGAATATCAGTACAACTTTCTTCTTCCAATGCATGAACGAGAGAAGTTCCAATTCTCGGTGGACTCGAATTGGCTTTAATGCTTCTATGGTATTAAATCCCATGATGCATATGACTACATATATAGTTCTAATTACGTAGTAGGAATATAGTTCAAATTAATTTATCACTTCATTGTAACAAAAAAAAAAAAAAAACGCTCCTTATAAATTTAATTATAACCGGTGACAAGCAACCTGATTTAAGTTTTTTCATGTGAAAATGCAACTTTTTGGGTAGGTGGGCAGAGGTGTGTCTGAAAATGACGCAGCGCAAATATTGGCTTTTCAGCATTGGATTGAAGCTGTACGTAATAGTTTCTGCCCTAAGCTCTCCCTCCTCTTTGCGTATACTATTAATTTTGACCATCGACCGATCTCCTATAATTCCTGGCATAAAAAAAAAGTACTAAATATGACTTCATCCATACTCATCATGGTATTAATTTGAACCGTAGATTGATCCACGGCATCGTTATGGACATTGCTTACGTTTGTACTACAACCAGTGGTGCAGGTCGAATACTGGTAATCAGCCCTTTTTTTATTGGTAAGCCATTTAATTCCCCACTTAAAGGAATAGTTACTACCATGCACGCATTTGGTTTATGAATTGCAAACCCTGAGTGCAGCGTATAATATAATTAATTAAGCTTTTAGCGGACCAAATAGACGAATTAAGGGCGATTGCTATGCTTCAACCATTTATCAGAAAACCGACCACAAGCCAGAATAGTAAGGGTAAAATTGGATGAAATCTCTTATAAAATATTTTGTAAATTAAAATCAATTTGAGGCCGTTGTTAATTTGTTAAGAAGTGTTATGCATGCTATAAGAAAATTGCTTATATATGACTAATTATTTTTTATTTAAATAATTATTCTCTAATAAAATGAGTCTTATTTCATAATAAATAGTCATTTTTATTATAAATAATCTATTATATATATATGTGGTAGTAAGGGATCGCGGCAGTTCGTAGCTCGGAAGTTTTGATACTTTTGAATTTGCAGGTTGGATGTAGGAGACGGAAAAGTGATCGATCTCCCAGAATGCTCAAGATCATTGCTTCAACAACAGTGCGTTAAGTATCTTGGACCTGTATGTCTGCATTGATCCGCATAAAGTCAGATCTACCATGTATTAATTTGCTTGATAAATGATTTAAAGTACTTGCAATTAAGGGTTCTACGTACGTACTAATGATCTGATCAGTGTTTTTTTTTTTTCTTTTTAAATTTTAAATTTGGTGCATGGAATTAGCTAGAGAGGAACCCATATGAATACATCATCTCTGGAGGGAAAGTTGTTCATAAACAAAGTGGGGGCGATCTTCATACACAGCTTGAAGGATCGCATGGCGGCCGGGACAAGTGGATATTTGTTGTTAGCACCTCGGGGAGACTCTACGTCGGTAAGGTAAGAGATTATGTTTATTTCAAACCTGAAAAAGGTATTTAGAGTTCTCATTTCTGTCATATGATTTATATATAATATATTATATACGTGCTTGATAAGATTGGTTAATTTCTAGCTACTTGTGTCAGTACTGCAAGCATGTCATGCATGCACCATGCGTACGTATATATAATGAATAATGCTACATATAAATAAATTTATAGATTAATTTATGCAACAGCATAGGCTTAATTATTGGATGCTTTTATATCTTTTATTTGAAGTTTGATTTTCTATCAATTATATTGGATAGGTGGTCATATTAATACGCATAATCATTTACAACTATATATAATTAATATGCTGGTTAATTTGTACGTTATAATATCAAAAAACTAGTTTCTGAGATTCCTCTATGATCATAATTTATACATGAGTACAGTTTTTTCTGTGTCTGTCTCACACATAATTTGTTCATGCCATAAAGAAAGAAAAAGGAAGGTTCCATCATTCTAGCTTCTTGGCTGGAGGAGCTACAGTAACTGCTGGAAGCCTAGTAGTAGAGCACGGAATTCTTAAGGTACTTGCAGTACTGCTTCATGATACGGATTGTGCATATATATACATATATATATATATATATATATGCAGGTTATTGGCGGTGCAAAATAAAGGGGCTTCTAAATAATGTATTTCATGTGTTTTGGTATGGCATATATCTAATCTCCTTTATTCGATTATTGCTGTAATATATTTCAGTCCATATCTGGATGTAGTGGACATTATCGGCCAACGGACGACAGCATTTACCGGTTTTTATCCTTTCTTGGAGAACATGGAGTGAATCTTAAGGGAGTCGAGGTAACTCGATCGTCTCTCTCATAACCATGCTGTCTTCGGTTCCACGTATATATAGTCCTGAAAAGGTTAATCCCAGTTGACAACCACTTATATGCATGGATTGGCCAAAGGATCAGATCCATCAAAGTCCTGAAAATAGTCGTAATTCCTTGATTCAAAGCTGGATTTTTACTTCGTCCGGCAGTCACATTCATGAACTTTAATCTTTATAGTTTATCCATCATGCTCGCAATAAGAAAAATTTATAATTAATAATAAATTTGAGAATTTTCTAATAAGTAATAATATAATGCTGATAAATTTTTGACAAACTATATATCATAATCATACAAGTTAGACTGAAACTAAATAAGTGAGTATAATCAATCAATTTTACAATCATATAAATTTATAATCAATTTTTTTATTAGAGTTAGACTGTTAATTGAGTAATTGTGAGATTATGTAAGTTGAAATTTTATTTTAATTGAAATTAAAAGTTAGAATATAAATGAATATATATTAAGATTTAGATGAATAATTTTAGTAAAAAAAATTTGGGAAGGACAATTTTTATTTATTTTTAATTTAAGAGAGAATTTTATACATATTGTTATTTTATACACGAGAAGTTACACAAACACAAAATAATTATATATACAAAAGTAAATTTATAAATGTGATTATATATATATATGATGATCTGTTAAATTTATTTCATAAATATAAAAAATATATATCAAGTTAATATTTTACAAATTAATATATTAATTTCACTTTATGTCTAAAATATTTTTCTTTTCATATAATGAGGGATTTTCTATCTCTTTATTTTCAGATAGACAGGGTTACACCTGTAATTGCACGACCGTACACATAGTGTATGTGGCGCTAGAGATCAGGAGTATGAAGATGAACGTCGCAATAGAGGTCCACAATTAAAGGGGCAGATTACTGCATGTAGTTCAAATATTATGTACGTATGTACAACACGTACAGCATGGTTGATTAACTAATTAAGTGCAAAATGTTCGTTCAGAGACTCCCCAGATGTGTTATCAATAAAATTTAATTTATCATGAGAAATCGTTTGTAACTTAGTATCGGGGAACGAAAGAATTTATTGGCTTAACTAATTTCAGAAGATTAGTTTAATAAGAGATGGTTGTTTATTCTTTATAAATATGTTCAAGATTTTGTCTACAGACAATACGTGATTATTTTTCAATACCCTTTTTCATATACAAATCAATATATTTTTTGGTCTTTATTACATGGTAAGTAGTGTTGGCCTATATTTGTCCTCTATCAAGTTTTGACACCATAAAAAAAAATTATGGGCTAACTCATCTCAAAAAACTAATTCGACAAGAGAGATTTTTCAATCCTTATAAACATGTCCGAAATCTTATCCACAAATAATATATAATTATGTCTCAACAGAGAAAAAGAAGTAGACGGTTTGCTAACTAGCATGCATCATCCATTCATGATCCTTAAGATATCATTTGTCTAAATAACTATTTATTTATTTTAATATATTTTCTATAATTTGAAGAGATAAACACGAAACGCAAACTCTACTATACAATAAATACAATTTGTGAATAATTAGACTTAACATTAGACACGACGGAATACACATTCCATTCTCAATGATATATTTCCATCTAAACTCTGAATATTTAGATCGTATTTAGATTCAAAACTCATCTTATCTCATCTTATCTCACCATTATAATTTTCTTAAATTTTTACATAAAATATAATATTAAAAGCAAATTTTCAAATTTTAAAACAATAATAATATCAAAAAATCATATTATAATAATTTTTTATTTAAGATCAAAAAATAATATTATTACAAACTTGCAATCGCACGAATCGCACCAGTCCTATATATTTCCTAGTATCACTATATATATGACTTCATCGATCCATACTCATCATGGTATTTTGAACCGCATGAGATTGACCCACGGCATCGTTATGGACATTGCTTACGTTTGTACTACAACCAGTGGTGCAGGTCGAATGCTAGTAATCAGCCCTTTTTTTTTTATTGGTAAGCCATTTAATTCCCCACTTAAAGGAATAGTTACTACCATGCACGCGTACATGTTGTTAATGAATTGCAAACGGATATAGTTAAACTTTTGGCGGACCAAATATATATATATATATATATATATGAATTAAGGAAGATTGCTATGCTTCAACCATTTACCAGAAAACCGACGCATATATAAGCCAGAATAGGAAGGGGAAAAATTAGAACAAACCTCTTAAAAAATATTTCGTAATTTAAAATCAATTCGAGGCCGTTAATGTTAATATGTTAGGCAGGCTTACGGTATAAGTAAGGGATTGCGGCAGTTCGTAGCTTGAAGTTTTGATGTTTTTGACTTAATTATTTGCAGGTTGGATGTAGGAGATGACTACTGTGTAATTAATTAGCTAATTAAGGGCTCTACATACAGATCTCAGTGTATGATTTTTGTTTTGAATTTTATTTTTGGTGGAATTAATTAGCTAGAGAGGAACCGATATGAATGCATTGTTTCTGGGTGGACATTAGTTGTTCATAAACAAAGTGGAGGCGTTCTTCATACGCAGCTTGAAGGATCGCGAGGCCGGGACAAGTGGATATTCGTTGTGAGCACCTTGGGGAGACTCTCTCTCTTACACACCCGAATTTGTTCATACCTCAAAGAAAGAAAAAGGAAGGTTCCATCATTCTAGCGGCTTCTTGGCTGGAGGGGCAATAAAAAATAAGTGAAAACTAATAATAAAATAAAGAATATTAGTAATGAGATATTTTAAAAATACTTGAAAAGAGTTCTGTAACCAGACCTAGCCTAAAGGGCTTCTAAATAATGTATTTCATGTGTTTTGGTATTGGCAGATATCTATTCTCCTTCGATTTATTGCTGCGATATGTGTTTCAGTCCATATCTGGATGTAGTGGACATTATAGGCCGCCAACTTATGGAATCCAGCACCAGCAGTCACATTCATACACTTTAATCTTTATCCTGCATGTTTGCGATAATATTACTCGATCTGTTTCAGGAGCAGCTGAATATATTTTGCGTTTTAAGGTGACTGTAAAGTACATAATGTTTTAATTTAAAAATAATATTAATATTTAAATATTAAATAATAAAATATTATTGAGAATTTTGAAATGCAAAACACATATTAAAATTGTTTTACTAATAATATATTTAATTAATATAATAATATGAAAGAGAATCTATTTTTTCTGTAAATAGCATATACTAATTCTTTATGATTTAAATACTTAATTTTGTTTAAATAATATATACTTGATTTAATACTTGATTTTAAAAATAAATAAGGTCATCAACATCAAAATATACATCATTTTATTACTTTTATTCAAGTTTCACTAGTCTTTGAAAATTTTGTACATTTTAAGTAAAATATTTTTGAGTAAAACTTTTATATTTAATTATTTTTTTAAACCTAATTTTCTCATTTAATATTGATTTTATTTTAAGCAAAATATTTTCCATCTTTTAAGTTAACTAATATTGTCTATATTTTTTTTTTCTTTATGGGAGCTTAGTCAAGTTAGAGGCCTTAATTAGGCGGTGGCCTAATTGTGTACCCCTTTTGAGCCGGCCCTGCTCTGTGCTTTGTAGTTTAGGTGCCATCAATTATTCATGTGATTTTATGTAATTTGTTAAATTTATTTTACAATAAAAATAATTTTACAATATGATATACTATATGTATCAAGCTAATTATATTTTACTTTTGTGTTCTATTCACTTTGTGGTTATTTTTATTTACATATAATGAATATTCCATTCTCGATCGAGTAGTGCTTTGCAAGCATGCTTACGTGCGGACACCCAAAACATGAATAATTTTTTACTATTCATATAAACAGTAAAAATAGTTATATTTGAGGATTTTGGGCTATATTTGAAGATTTTGGTTTTGGTGTGCCTGTCTTAATATAGTTTCTTAATTTGAGAGCAGCCTAGGCCTTAATGTAAATGAACAGTATTTTTAGTGTTCATATTTGGATGTCCGTGCACAAACATGCTTGCATCAAGATTTATTGTTCTAAATAATATATTTTCGTCTGAACTTTGAACATTTACATAGGGCCTAGTGTCACGGACTTAGAAATTCTTCACACGTCTCGTGCGGCTTTAGGAGGTTTTGTCCCGGATAAAACTTTCAAGTAAGCCTTCTAAGTGATTCAAGATAAGAGAGAATAAATCCAGAGAGAGAGAGAGTAGAGAGAGAAGCTCTAGAGAACTTGTTATTCCTATTGTTTGGTGATTTATACAAATGAGACTCCCTCTATTTATAAGAAACTCTTGGTACAAAGAATGGTTAGAATTGTGACAAGTATCACAATCTTAAGGGTAAAAAAATTCTAAACTACTTTTAAAATTATGGTTAGAATTGTGACAAGTGTCACAATTTTAAGGGTAAAGAATATTCTAGACTACTTCTAGAATTATCTATACTATTCTAAGGTTTTCTATATAAGTTTATAATAATTTACTATATTTTAAAATAATCTATAAGGGATTATGAGACTTTAAAAAATAGTAAAATTCTTTAAAAAAATTCAAATGATGACACTAAGCTGCTCTCTAATTAAGAAATTATATTAGGGCAAGCACACCAAACCCAAAATCCTCAAATATAGCCCAATATATGGATAATAGGATTATAGGAGTCGGACCACTGACTGGCCCAGCCTCTGCGCACGCATCCAGCCATTTCAAACCAAGTGGACACAGCCACACTTTTTGAAGTGTGGTCTAGTACGAGATAAGATCAGGAATTAATAATGATATACTTATTATATTTTTTTAATTTTTTAATTTAGTAATTAAGAAAATAATTATTAATAAGATTTTATCTATTTTTTAATATTTTAAAGGATTAAAAATATTAAAAAAAATACTTGAAGAAAATAATATAAAAAATAAATCTATTAAAAATAATAAATAAATAGTGATGAAATCAAAAGAATATCAGACACAACAAGCACCCATATTTTTATTTCCATATAAAGATTGGTTTACTATCTTTTTGTTATTTATTTATTTTTCTAAATTTAAAAATTAAATAATTAATTAAAAAAATGATTATCAATAAAAATATATTTATTAATTTTTTTAATAATTAATAATGCTAAAAAAGACTGAAAAATAATAAGTAATAAAACTTTGAAAACACATTTTAAAATAATAAAATAATAATAAAAGAATAATAGATAAGTCATTCTTTAGAGAGTATATTTTACTCAGACTTGATTTATTTTTAAAGATGAAATAAGATGAAGTAAAATAATAATAAAAGAATAATAAATAAGTCATTCTTTAGGGACATGAGAGTACATTTTACTGAAATCAGATAAAATTAAAAAAAAAGTTTATAATATATATTTATAATATTAATTTTATTTTAAAATTTGAAAAGTTTAATTTTTTATTATCTTTTATATAAAAATTTTAAAAAAATATAATAAAAAATTTTAAAATCTTTTAATCTGCCACCCAAAATAAACTTCGTCTAAAATAGATAGTTTGGATTCAAAAATAAAGTAAAATAAATTGTAAATAATAAAATTTAAATTAATTAAAATGAATTAAAATAAATAATAAATAATAGAATTGAGTTTAGAAAACACAACACTACTAATTAAAACGCACCAGAATCAACAAAATACACGTGGACGTCACCCAAAAAATCACGTATTTCTATAAACTGACTTTTATTTGCATAGTCTCCAGAACACGAATTCAGGATGTCAACTCGTACCAATAAATCGTGTTGGTGTCGTATTAAAATATATATATTATTGTATTGGTGTCGTATTAATATATATATATATTATATTATATAGGTTAATCTTAATTTGATTCGTTAAATTTACCGTATCAAAATCTTAAATTTTAATATAATCTATTAACATAATGTGTTATGTCGTGTCAATTCGTTATAATCCATTAGTGAATATTATAAAATAAATTAATACAACAAAATATGATATGTTTCAATCTCTTCATATAAATGTGTTGAATATGATCAAAATTAATTCGTTTGATTTAATAAAAATTAATATAATTTTATACAAATATTAAAATCATAATATCTATAAAAATTATAATAGGAATTACAAATATGAATTATAATATAAATAATAAAAATATTGAAATTAATATTTTAATAATTTTATTTTTAAATATAAATGTATATTTGTAATTGTAATTTCTTTAACGTGTCATAATATATCATAATGAGTCAAAATAAATTGATTCATTATTAACCTGTTAAATAATCTTATCATAATAGATTAACTTATTTTAATTTGAAATTTTTTAAAATTAAAATTTAATTTATTATTATCGTATTATATTCAAATGTTAAGTCGACGGATTATGTGACAGATTTTTTCCGTGCAATTCGCCTACGTGGCCAGGCCCGATACGTGGCGCTCAGGGATACCCGGGCGCGAGTTTGCAAACATGTCTGGTCATGAGCTGTCGTGACACGTGTCAGTCCGACACAGTCCATGGGCTAAGCTAACCGATTCGCCGAAACATAAACACACACAATGTCACAAACTCTCTCCCCTCCCCAAAATACCTTACTGTTCTTTGAAGGAACAGCCAATTCTGTCTCTGTCTCTGTCTCTGCATTTGAACCATGGGTTCGGAGAGATGTTACGTTTGGAGCTCGTTATCATGCTCATCTGCTTCTACGACGTCGTCTTTGACGAGTGCGGCGGATGGGATGGTGAAGATGGAGCTGGAGGCGGCAGAGGCTCTGGCCGATTTGGCGCATTTGGCGGTGCAAGAGAGTGCTGGCAGTGGCTTGCGCAGGAAATGGGGGAGCAAAGGGAAACGGGCCGCGAAGCGAGTCAAGAGCGAGTCGCCGCCGGGTGACTCCGCGTTTAGGTTGAACCTGCTGGACTCGGTGCCAAGCTGCTCGGATCTGGCTGAGGTAATTAGTATGAATTAGTTACTACATACCAACTCTCAGTTCTCTTCGTTCTCATTGGTTTTGTCCTGTGTTCATGTTCGTGTTTGTTGATTGTTCGCTGCGTTTGATTTCAGTAGTAAAAGAGCTCTGAGCTGTGCGGTTCCAAACTTCCATGTAGTCATTTCCTTAAATTTGGTAAATTGTAAATAAGGGAAGTACAAAAAAGAATTCAGTAATCAGATTTGTGATATTCATGATTCGAGGACTGGGGGTTTAGCTTCTTGGCTATATTTAATTTATCTTGTATTTAGTTCAAGTTATTCTATTCCGAGCGCACCATCCGCGGAAATAGATTATAGGATTTGATTTATCTTTCAACTCAAATTATGTCAGGCAAGCATTTTATTATGCGCTCTACACACTGGTTTTGAGAATATAATTTTTCATTTAGTTTTCATCAAGGGCCTGATAATATATAGATTTTAAAGATAATATCCACATTTAGCGAAGCACTGACAAATACTCTTCTTTTATTATCTTTTCTTTTCTTTTTGAACTTGACATGATGATACTCTTACCCTCTTTCAAGCTAGTAAGGAGCAAAAGTAAATAAACAATTAAAAGTTAGCTAGAACCCTTTTGTATTATATGCCTTTAAATGTAACGGAAAAAAAAGGTGGAACCGTGATGATTTTGTATATCCATTAGAATTTCGCAATATTACAATCGTAGGCGTATTCATCAGGGTTCCGGATTTGGAAATCTAGATTCAAAGCATGAGTAATTTTCTTGAACCTGTTAGGTGAAAGTGCCAAAACTATTGGAAAATAAAGAAAATTCAGAGTTGGGCTGGGCAAAACTCAACCCGAATGAACAGGCCTAAGTACAGGTGAGGGATACATCATAAGAACTTGAACTAGCCGCGCATTTCTATGGAGGAGTGTTAATTATTAAATGAAAACCAATAAGATATGAAAAGTGGAAATTGAAATGATAGAGTCCAGCCTTTCCCTTTCATGGAGGTAAGTAAATATCCTTACTATGTGATCCACTAGCAGAGGTATATTCTACCCTACTCATCTATAGGGATTCAATCGGAATGAATCTACAGGGCTATCACCTTCTTTAGCCAGATCTTCCCTGAATTGATGATCAAACTTAGCTGATGAAATTTCTTGTTTAAAATTTCTGAATATATTGAGCTAGACAGCTAACAAAGATGATACAGAATGTAGAAGCAGTCCCAATTTTTCAAACACTTCTCACTCTTGATTTATCATTAGGTTGTTAGATTTATATGTCTGTATTTGGTTGGTGAACTAAGTAAAATCTGGATTGAAATATCTGTGGCACTGTCACCAAGTCGCACTATTTTGTGCAGGACTTGAGAAATATTTTTGTTTATAGCAGGATCGAGCAAAAGCAAGTCAGCAGCAATGTGAAAAGATATGCCCAATTGTGTTGATAGAACGAGAAAAGGCTGAGCAGCTTCCTGGCATTACAGAAGTGAAGGCTGGGCAGGATTCAGAATTGGCTAAACCAACTCCCAACTGCAACAGAAGTTATGCACCAATTGTTTTTCGTAAAACAAGACGAAAGTTGACTGAGGTAGTACAACTTTTAAGGTTTTCCTCGTTATTAAGGTTTTCCTCAGCAGTGTTGTTCTGTTACTGCATCTTATTGAGCCTTTTCTGTTCAGGCTGAAAAGGAAGAACAGAGAATACGCAGGGTATTGGCAAATAGAGAGTCAGCTAGGCAGACAATTCGTCGTAGGCAGGTAAGCAATTAGAACTAGAGATAGTGACCTGAGTGAGATCTAGCCTATCCTTAATAACCAAGAACACTTGAAATGCATTATTTATTATTATTATTGTTTTTATCGTTATTATACTCCAAATTGCACTTTTTGCAGGCATTTACTGTATCTTGCTAAACTGATCCAGCATTAATAATGGACAGCCATTGTTATTATTAAGTGTTACAATCTTTTGGTAGTAATCTAGTAATCTAGACATCGATCTTTCCATAAGCCTTTTGCTTCAGTTATTTAACATAAAATGCATTACTTTGTCAAAAATTAGATATACAGTATAAATAATTGATTTCATGCTAATTGAAAAAATTCCTTAGGTGCAAAAAATGCTTTCTTTGTTTAGTCAAGTGAAAATATGCTAGCCATAATGGATAACGTAAAAGTTTGACATGTGTCATCACTATTAAAAAAGTACCAAATAATTAAGTTAGCTCTATAAGTGGGTTAAACGAAGTATTCCTTAAGAAGAATAAATAAACCCTTGCCTTTATTAACAAACACAAACTTTCTAGTAATTATGTGTGAAAGCACAGGATTGCATTGATATGTTAAATTAATCACATCTTGCATATGCATCATTGATGAAACAAATAGTGATGACTAGTTTTTATATTAAAAAAAAGTACTGTTTTACTTCAACTAGACCTTAATTACTGTTTTTTTTTCCCTGAATTTCATGATATGGGTCCTGTCTGCAATGCTTTCATATTAAAGTTTGAGTGAGAATCATCCACTTACTTCTTTTCTTCCCTCGGTGCGCAGGCTCTGTGTGAGGATTTAACCAGGAAAGCTGCTGATCTAGCACGGGAGAATGAAAATTTGAAGAGGGTAAGGAATAGTCCACTCAATATATTCTTATATATCTTCTTTCACTTCTCTGTTTCTCTCTGATCATGGAGAAGGGCAGTTTACACCTTTTTTTTTTTTTCTCTCGAACTTGTATAAGCATCATCCCATTAATTTCATCATGTTTTGTGTCATTTATAATGAGAAGGATAAGGAGTTGGCTTTGAAAGAGCATCAGTCCTTGGAGACCACAAATAAACACTTGAAGCAACAGGCAAGTTGTTGATATTTTGGGAATGTTTGATGTTGTAAGAATATCCACATATTTTGACATGATCTCTGATTTTGCAGATGGCTAGGGTAAGAAAGGCTGTGGTTGTGGAAACTCCAGGTGACCATTATTCAGCTGATGTGGCAGCCTCTCTCTCTTCATCCAGGAACTGTCCATGGCACTTGTACGATCACCCTCCGTTTCTGCCTGTTCTATGGCCTTCTGTCATTCAATCTTCAAATCACGTTCAATCACAAAATGGGAGGCAAAGTGCCATTGTCAATCCATCAAACATGCAAGTGCCAGCTGCTTGTAGGCCCGATACCTCTCAAGAACAAGAAAACCACATAGATGTCAATGGGCAAAGAGCACCATTGTTTGTATTGCCATGTCCTTGGTTCTTCCCTCTTCCTGGTCCTGGGAACAGACTCCAACCTCTGCCCTCTTCTGGTATGAAATATGAACATGGCGAAACTCCTCGTAGTAACCATAACACCAGTTCATCTTCAAAATTTATTGCACATGTAGAAAAGCGCCATTGCTCTTTGCCCATTGAAGTAAAGACAGAAGCTTCAGGCTCATCAGATGCTAATGACTTGAATGAGACCTCAATTGGGTTCCCTCTGGATGGAGTTAGTCAACATACAGGAGCTAACTCCGAGGAAATTCTCTATACACCTGCATCACTAGATTGTTCCCAACCTCCATCTACCATCAAACACGAGAAGATGTCCCAATCAGCTTATGCTCCCAATATTGAAACAACTTCTACAGATCGTCGTATTGCAAGTGCTTTGCCAGAAAAGCAAGAATCAGCAGTTTTCCCAGGTAAGAAGCTAATTGATGTGGTTACAGCAGCAGAAGCGAGAAAGAGGAGGAAGGAACTGACAAAGCTAAAGAATCTCCATGGTCGTCAATGTCAGATGCATTGTTAAGATTAAGTCAAGTGAAGATTAAGATTAAGACAAGGCTGGCTCCAAGGGTCTTTGGAGCCAGCCTGCAGCACTTCGATGACAATAGAAATCCTTTGAAGGAACAGTTGCCAGCATGTAATCTGGCGTCCATTTCTGAGACCGCCCCAGGTATTCAACACTTTCTTAGTCATCTAGCTAGGTTTTCTTTAGGTGAAATGTGATGTGAGCGGAAAATATGTTTGGGTCAACATGTCAATCTTCAAAGGAAGAGAAAAGATCAGTTGTTATTCAAGAATGTTTTATTTTCTGAGTGGTTGATTTATTCAGGGAACTGACGAGTTTTAAATTGGAAAGATGCTGTCGTTTGCGATGGCATCCAAATAAAAAAACATGGTTAATTTCTGACGTGTTGTATTCCTTCTGGTTAATGGCTTGTATTCCTTCTGCAGCCAGATCACGAGAAGAGTTAATTGACGAGGTTGACTTTTGTAATAGTACTGTAGGAAAGAGAATGGAGAGATTATTGATGAATATTGCAAAGACGTGTTAACTTGGGACGGGTTTGGATTCGTAGATTAGTTTAATTGTCTTAAATTATCTCAAACTTGTCATTATAATTTTTTAAATTTTTATATAAAATATAAATTTTAATACAGTTTTTTCAAATTTTAATATATATTTTTTAAATTGTAATTTAACTTTTTTAAATTGTGACCTTAGACTTCTAACTACACAGTCTGACTTCGAGGGCAGACTACCTCTACATACAAATCACAAGTGATTCTCGATAGATGCTAAATTGTAACCGCCTTAATGAATTGCCCAGATACACGGGTTAAAGTGAACACAAGTTGATAAAGGGCCTGACCCAAGGTAATCAAATGACCACTGACAGAGCAACATACCAAGAGGCCCATTCGGTAAACAACCTAATGGCCCATTAGTCCACATGAAGCCATAAGTCTCTCACGAAGGTTTTTGGAGCTAGTCAGAATTAGATCTCCTCCTTCCATACGCTTGATCCTGTCGACGCCTCTTTGCTTCTTCTCCATCTCAAACCCTAAGATTCTTTTACAATCAAAGGTGTATCACAACTTTATGGTATTTAATCTATCATTTATCCATACTGTTTCCATGTTCTGCAGGATTCTGGATTTCATTTTGTTAACCAATAGATTTCTCTTTTATTCTGTTAAAGTATGTACCTCATATCAAGTGAGATAGGTGTACAAAGAAAGTAGACAGATGTCGGAGTGGGCGATGTTATAGTGAAATTTTTGCTGATCACTCTTGTGGATATAAGCATACTGTCGTCTTTTTCTTTTTTGGTTATTCCGTATTATTCATTATAATTGTTACACGTGTTCAACATACTCTATCTTCGAAAGCACCCTCATCCTGAATGGAGTGAAATATTTCATTCGCAGAGGCATCTTTTTACCAATTAAATCATATGTATCAGAAGAAATTAATTAAATGAACGAATCGGAAAACTAATTTGCAACTTGGTTATAGAAGTAATGAAGCGGCTAATAACTAAACAAACTTAAGTTAACGGCCTATAAATAAGGATATGATTCATCACACTGTGCTTGGAGTCATTCCACTCGAGCAATGCCGACATTATTTGCTCAGTCCCATTCTTCTGAAAACTGCCCTTCACGACGACCTTGAAGTTCATATGTTGGTGTAATCTGCTAAATTTCAAAGTTGCTGGGGAAACTGTAATAGAAAGACCTTTTGGTGATGTCAACTTTGCATTGTACACCGAGTCGGCATTACCTATGTTGGTGACAGTGCGGTGGAAGGTGGCAAAAATGTCTGAACTCGCACCCTTTAGCTGTGCATGCATTGTAGGGTAATTAAGGCCGTCAGTGCCTTGTGCAGGCTTAAACTCTGAGCAGTTATGTTTCCTTTTGCCTCCAAAAATTAGATCGAGGGATGTGCCATTATAGCCTTCCTTGCACAAGAAACTGGCATAGGAGCTTATTGAAATGTTATAGATGAGACCGGGATGCACTGCTTGGACTGGATTTATCTGTCCTGCTCCGGATCCCAGCTCGGCATCTTCCTCTTGAATTCTCATTGGGGTGGCTACATGTGAGAGAGAGAGTTATGAACAGGGCAAACAAGTGAATTAAAGGAGTTCAAAACTTGAGAACATTTAGTTTAGGATCGGAGGTGTTACCAGTAGTCATGAGAGCAGACTTGATTGCAGCAGGAGACCAGCCTGGGTGGAAGGACTTGACATAGGCAGCAGCTGCTGCTGCGTGAGGGCAAGCCATAGATGTACCGGATATTATGTTGAAAACAGCATGCCGCTTATCAGTTGGGTCCCCTGTTACTGATGCCAGTGTTGAATAAGCAGCTAATATGTCTAGTCCTGGTGCAGCGATGTCAGGCTGTCCATTGGCAATTAGTACATGAGAGAGAGAGAGAGAGAGAGAGAGATATGTGGGAGAGATAGTAGTTTACCTTAAGGATGTTGAGGTTGATTGACTGAGGTCCCCTAGAGGAGAAAGAAGCCACAAAAGGAGCACTGATGTTAAGTGTTTTTGTCTTTTGTATTACGGCCTGAGGGTTCCTGTAATCAATTCATCCCGAGGTATTAGAGTCAGGTTGGTTGTCTTTGAGCATTTATTGTAGGGTTGGGTTAATGGTGATGTTTTTAGATGAGGACGGTTATAGGCACAAATAGATTACATAAAAGTAATTCCATAAATTAACGTTCAAATAATTCGTTATATCTATTAATTTATAATAAAAGTGACTTTATAATCTCACGAATTACATAAAGCTACAATAGTCTATGAGATTACTTTTGTGTAATCTATTTGTAATTATAGTATTTCTCTTTCCGGATATGGGAGTTGATAATCTCTTAGGAGATAATCTGCTGAGGTAGATATTTTGTTTCAAGAGAATCCAATATTGGTCCAATCCAGCCCTGCAATGGTGCCTTTCACAGCAGGTATCTGTTCAACAGATACAACCCTGCTCACAATGACCAGACATCTCCTACAAAACTCATAAAACATACAATTCATTCCCTCAAACTAACACCTACTAAACAAATTTGTCTGCAATATCTGTCGTGGATCAACATCTTCCATGGGCCACATTCCTTTTTTTCTTTTTCCTTTCTTTAAAGTAAGGTTTATTGTGTTTTTTTGAAAATGTTTAGGGGCTGTAACTATATATAATATATATAGTAGCAAAGTTCGAGGTAAGTAAAAGCGATTCTATTATGTGAAAGTGCACGAGTACTGAAATTAACAAACATACTTGGTGGAATTAATGTACTGATCAATCTTTTTGCCATCCTTGGGGAGGATAAATGTCCCTGGGACAAGAGTGGTGTAAGCTATATCCGTCTCTTCATCAAGCACCATGATCGTTCCGGCACCACCTAACTCTTTGATGGTGTAATCAGGGCCACTGCTTCCCTGGCAGAACACGATCTTTCCCTTTACCTTATTCTTGTCTAGAGTCCCATAGTCACAGGCACTATCATGATCATTTCATACTCAAATTATTAATATTTGGATTCATCATCAACTTATAATTAATTATAATACTTTAATTAAAATCCCAACCTGGCATTCCCATAGAAATCTCCACTGATATTAACTGAATGGGCTCCACTTGTTAAAGGGTACGTCTTTTTCTTTGGAGTAAACGTATTTATAGCAATTCCCTGCCAACAAACCAATAAAAAAATATGAAATTACTACTTATTTTAAAATTTTAAATTAATAAAAGGATATAAATTTTATTATTTATTTGATATTTTAACATTTTCTTCTAAACATTTAATTAAATAAAATAGAAGAGCGAAAATTTAAACTCAAAATCTCTATTCTAATATCATACAAAATTATCACTTATTCAAAAAACTTAAACTATTTATTTTATATCTTAACAATACTCTAAGTGATCTGAACCCTTATTGCAAACACAGATCGATTTAGAGAGAGAGAGAGAAATTTACAGAAAATTTCTCGCCAGTACCCAGATGAACTTCGGTCTTGAATTGCCTATCAATGCCACTGGCAGCCACGGTCATGATCCATGGAGCAACATTCTGCACCGTATAAGTGTAAGGCCCATCGTTCCCGGCCGAGCACGAAGTCAGAATTCCTTTCTTCATAGCATGAAAAGCTCCAATGGCGATCGGGTCCGCAAAGAGGTCCCGGGGCGGACCTGCTATAGAGACCGATATCAAGTCGACCCCATCAGCAATGGCTTCGTCAAAGCCTGCCAAGAGATCCATGTCGCTGCAACCGACGGACCAGCATACTTTGTACATGGCTATTCGCGCTGATGGTACGCCACCGCGTGCCGTGCCTTGGGCTATGCCATACAGACTGGCGCCCCTGACATGTACGCCGGCTGCAGTTGAAGAAGTGTGAGTACCATGGCCATCGTTATCCACCGGACTAGGATTCCCCATATCAGGGTCGCTGCTGTCCAGGTTGAAGTATTTTGCACCTATCACCTTTCTGTACGTAAGCCCACGAGAAAACACAAATTTAGAAAAACTATACTGCACGAACTGAATAAAAACTTAATTTGCAAATTCCATCTTAGCACAATAATGCCGGTGCCTAGCCAAAGTGTACTCAACTCCAAAAATGATTTGGAATATTGGAGTAGTCAAATAACTTCAGCTACAGTACTAATGACAGAACAAAAAGTTTACCTGTTGCAGCTAGTGAAGTTGGCACCCTTAACACATTTGCCCTTCCATTTAGCAGGGATTGGCCCGTAGCCTTTATCGTTAAAACTTGGAGATTGAACCCAAATTCCTATGAAAATAATAGATCATAAAAAAGTGAAATTGGTTATTTTTTTCGAGAGAAACTCCCGTATATCTATGGTACGTGTCAAGGAGGAAACTTGTAGTTTAAATACCAACCTGTATCCAAGATGCCAACAATGATATTGCTTTCTATTATGGTGTTTCTTTTTTTCATTGTTGTGGGCATTCCCAAGAAATCCCATGATCTCGTTGTATGAAGTTGGCGGAATGTGTTTGGAAACACTGATACAACTCTTTCTTCATCTGCAAGTCATGAATGTAAGCTTAAATATATCAAAGAAAATGATAACATCATCAATCTTGCCAAGATCAAAATCAGAGTTTTGTATTGGGGAGACGATTAATAAAATGTGCAGTATATATAAATTTTATAAAGATGATTATCATTAATAAAAATATCATATTCTGTTATTACTAAACTCTCTAAATGTATATTATTTTTTGAATTGTTTAAATTTTTTTTAAAAAATCAATTATTTTTGAGTATTTGATCATATTTTTCTATAATTTAAGAAAAATTTATAAGTTAAGAATAAATTTAAGAACTTTCTAATAAGTAATAATTTAATGCTATTAAATTTTTAACAAATTATATCTCATAATCATACAAGTAAGACTGAAACTAAATAAATGAGTATAATCAATAAATTTTATAAATATATAAATTTATAACTATTTTTTTTTATTAAAATTAGACTGTTAATTAAGTAACTATAATATTATGTGAGTTGAAATTTGAGTTTAAGTGAAGTTAAAAATTAGAATATAAATTGATGTATATTAAAATTTAAATAAATAATTTTAGTAAAAAAACTTTGGAAGGCAATTTCTTTTTTTATCTGACAGAATTTTAATTATATATATAAATTATATATATTTATATCATAAATTAATTTTTGAAAAGTTTTGGAGGGCGGTAGCCCCCACCCACTAACGGGGGTCCGCCCCTGAAACTTGGGACTTGAGATCTCGGGCTTAATTTCAGGTTATACAGACCTGATAATCTTTCTACTTCGTGGGGCAATAGCCTGGCTGCGAAGCCATTGAAGCTCTTTCCATAGCTATATATTCTGGATTCTCTAGCTACTTTCTCACTGCAAAAATTAAATATCAGTTAATATTACTACAGAATTAACAATATTGCAAATAGTTTGAAGCAAGGTTTCGATCCAGTACTCTCCAATCGTCGAGGAAAGCAGGTTGTGGTGATCGTCCATGGCAGAAGTTTCAGCTCCAGGCCGGAGTTCTCCCATGTACACGATGTACGGCTGTTGTTAATCAAAAGTTAGTTTTCAAATTCATACTGGTTTTTCGACAATCACTGGTCCATGCCATGCATGCAGAAGTACTCATAACTCTAAAGATGTACGTACGTACCTTTCTTTCATGGGCGTTCGGGCCACCAGCCAACGATATCGCTAAGAGATGGAGACTTATAAATACAAGCACAAGCATATTTTGCAACATCTTTTGTTGTAATATCGAAAGTCTCTCAAAAGTGATCAATTAAGGTAGTAGGTGATGTTTTGCTCAAAGTGATTGGGAGTAAAAGATCAGCTTACATATATATAACTGAACATCAGTACTGCTCCTGCGTTATATATGATGCTACGTACGTAGTTCTTACCTCACTCTCTGCGAAAAGTATGGTGAGGAACCAGATCATGATCTTGACTGATGAACGTCGAACATAGGGGCCAAGAGAATAGTGTCTGTTTCAGATCGAGAATATGGTGGCTTATATTTTGGATCTTTGGTCCATAAATAGCAAGCTGGATTCATTCCATGTGTCAAAGTGAGAAAGCTGCAACTAACCAAGCAAGAGACTTTTTCACCAGCGCCCACTTCAACTGAAATATACTACAACGTACACACAATTACAATTAGGTACGCACGTATAACTTGCTGCATGGTCCTGCAATATGCCTCAAAATAATCTATATTTTATATGTTTTTTTTTTTTTATCGCTATAATTTCTTTAGTTATTTTGACCATCCTTTTTATATAAATTGAGTCATTTGAATTTGATCAAGTAATTTTTTATTCTACATTCAAACTTAAATTTTCTGATCTATAGTTTGCACACTTTTAATGTGATCTAATTAATCTATGAGTTTTTTTAAACCTACAAATTTTTATAAAACCTACTGCTCCTCTGCAAAAGTCCTCATGCATACGTACAAACAGTCAATGATCAGTGATATTACAGTTCACGCTTGACAGTACTACCGGACAGTTAGCCATTTCCGTTGGATTTTCTGCTACGTCGTTCATGGTCCTCATCGTCGATCATTTGGTACGTTCTCAATATTCTTTCTACTACTCGGGGTTTTTCTGGAGTTTTGCTTTCCGAACCTAGAGTACTCTTCCCCTGGCTGCATGCTGAGGTGTAACAGTAAATATAATGCGCCAGGTTAATAAATAATCACAGCCAAATTTACTTGATCTCCAATGTACTGAGATCACCGTTATCCATGGAAAAGAAAAGGAATTCGATCGGAAGATACTCCTGCCTGTACAACATCTTTTAAGACTTTAATTTCAAGCTCAAACATACACACGACACATATATATTCATATATTGGAAGGGTGAACGTACGAAATGATCGGCCACCCACTTTAGCACGGAGGGTATTCTTTATATATATATATATATATATATCTACTACTGAACCACTCTAATTAAATTATATATACAACATATATACTAACTCGAACATGTTGTATATATAATTTAATTAGAGTGGTTCAGTAATAGATATATATAAAGAATACCCACCATGCTAAAGTGGGCGACCGATCATGTCGTTCACCTTTCCAATATATGAATATATATATATATATATGTCAAGATTTATTCAAATGTAATTGTGGGTTATTAATGTTCAAATGTACCTTTGAGGTAGAACCACATATATTTTATCAAAATATTTGCCCTTTTCCCCTTTCATGCTCTGCTAGGGTTCTGCTTTGTGCTGTATAGTTGCTGTCAAGATTTCCTTCGGGACATCGGCGATGGCTAGTTGGCAACGTTCCTTCGCCGATATGGGGCTCAAACACCGCAACCGTTACCAAAAGTTGATGTCCCTCTTTGACCTACAAAAGTTATAGATGGTGAGTTTGGTGTTCTCTTCTCCAAGGAAGAGGTGAAAAATCTGCTGTGCTGTTTTGTTTCTCTATGGTTCTTATATTCTTATGGCAACATCCATCTCTCGATTCCATCCGTGGGTTCATTCAAAATCGCTGGGGGTTGAGTTCTCAGCCAGTGATTTTAGCTATGCGAAAACCTCGAAATGTGTTCGTGCGTCTATCCAACAAGGCTGACTTCGTGAAGGCATTATCAAGGGAGGTTATAGATGTGGATGGTGTTCCTTATCGAGGGTTTCATTGATAGCGGGGTTTTAACGAGGACTCTGAACCCTCTTTGGTGCCGATCTGGGTGTTCCTACCGAGTGTACCCCTAAATTACTACTATGAATCTTTCTTGACCAACATCACCGCCGCTTTCGGTCGTTTCCTATGTTGAGACATTGCCACAAAATGTGCGACAAAGACAGACGGTGCTAGGGTCTGTTTGGAGTTAAATGTGACAAGAGAGTCTGTGAGGGAGATTGGATTGGAATCCCCCACCAAGATTCGAGTTTGTATATTGAGGTTGAATATGAGACCCTCCTTGCATATTGTACCAAGTGTTGTACTCAAGGGCATAATCTCAACAAGTGCAAGTGGAAGGGTGATGCAAAGCTAGGCAATGACTGAAAACAAAATGGGGCTTTGAAGGAAACAGAGCAGCCTTCGCTTATTTGGAGGCCAAAGCAACCGATGCAACCTGTAGATTCATCTAAAGAGGTACCAAATACTGAGCTTATCATTATTGACTCTGATCTGAAGAATTTGAAATTTAATAATACTGTTTCTGCTATGCCAAATTTGAACGATTCTCAGTCTGTTGATTTAATTGCTAATGGCTCGATTGTTGACATGTTGGTGGCTGAGAATGTGGGGGGTGATATTGTGGGGACTGGTAGTTCGAAAAAGGTTAGCCCTATTATAGATGTTGGGGAAACAGTTAGTGGGGGCTGTTGATTCTGAGAAGAAAATCGATAATGATATGTTGGTGCCTCGAGGTGTTATGGAGCCTATCTCTATGTAGGAGCCAAACTCAGCATCTGGAAAAGAATTAGAGATGGATGTGTTCAGGGGGAGGAGGATACAATTAGTTGAAAATCTCTCAGAGTCTAGGGTGGTCGTTCAGTCTAAAGATACGGTAGTTATTGAGGAGTTAGTGGAACTTAGGGAAGAGGCTTTAATAATGCAGGGGGATTCGAAAGAGAGCTTTTTGGTGGATTCTCTGGTGAATGTGACCTCTGTTGATATTGCAGATCTTCTGACTAAAAGAGTTGTTGAAAATTATGCCTCTAAGCCCAATGATGAACGGGTTGTACATTTGTGCAAACATAAAGAATATCCCTCAGATAATGATGTTTTTCAGCCCAATAAATGACTAAGGGTCGAAGAATTCTTAGAAGTTCGTCTCGAGTTCCTAGCAAACTCGTAAGATTGAATTTATGATTTGTCAACCTTTTTTTTGAAATATCCGTGGGTTTAGATCATCACGGAGGAGACTTAGGAAGTTGGTGAGTAAGTTACGTTTGTATTTTCTTATGTTGGCCGAGACTTTTGTTTATGGCAGTAATTTCGAAGTGTAGAAGAACAGTTTGAACTTTGAGAATGGTTTCTCTAATGAATGTGTGGGTGGAAAAATTTGGTTGTTATGGAGGGATGGGTTAGAGATCTCAGTTAATCAATATAGTGATCAACATGTGTCTATTTTGATGAAAATTGACTCTCGTTTTGTTGTGGTTTCTGTGGTTTATACTAAATGTAACTATATGAAAAGGAAAGACCTTTGGAGGCTGTTACAACTGGATGTAGTACAAGGTATGCCTTGATTTTTTCTTGCGAATTTTAATATTATTCGTGGCGATGATGAACATAATGGGGGTAGACCTCCTTTGAGAATAACTATGGATGAGTTCAATGATTTTATTGAGACTTGTGAGTTATTGGAAATGAGGTCAGTGGGTGGTAAGTTTTCTTGGTGTAATGGGTAGAGAGTTTGGCTAGGAGCTGATTGAAACTTGAAAAATGCCTTCTAAATCCTCTGGCAGTGGATTTGTTAACATATGTGTATTGTAAGTACTTGCCTCGTTCGACTTCGGACCATTCGCCGATGTTCTTTGTCTTAAAAAATCCAGTGTGTCGGAATGGTCCTACTTCTTTCAAATTCCAACAAATGTGGGTGTCTCATGTGAATTTTAGAGAAGTTGTTAAAGAGACTTTGCAGGCACCGGTTTCAGAAATGGATCTCTATCAGCTAGCCTCTTAATTGAAAAAAGTTGAAAGTGGTTCTGAAGGATTAGAGCTGCAGAATTTTTGGGCACATTGAGTCTAAAATTTGTGATTTAGAGAAACAAATAGAAGGTCTTGAATGTCAGTTGCAAGAGAGCTTCTCTAAAGCTATTGATTCGGATTTGTTATTAGCTAAATAAGAACTTGCAGTCTGGCAACATAGAGAGGAAATTCGCCTCTCACAGCAGGCATAAATCAGGTGGATGGAGAAAGGTGAGGCAACTGCTCAATTTTTTAAAATGTTTACTACAATGAAAAAATCGATGGTGCAGGAAATGTGTCTACGAGATGGGTCTTGTTTGTCTACTCAGGAAGATATACACTCTAGTGCTGTTAATTTTCTTAGTTAATTTCTAAAAGAAAGACCAAGACGGGACCCCTAGATTTATCTTTGTTTGTTCAAAGCATCGTTTTGGAGGAAGATAACAATATTCTTCTTCAGTTCCCTTCGATCCAAGAGGTGAAATAGGCTATATTTTTTTATCCCGACTCATAGTAGCCTAGGTCCAAATGGTTCTATCTCTAGTTTCTATTGTTCGTGTTGGGATATTGTGGAGTCTGATTTGGTGGCGGCAATTAGAGAGTTCAGTGGCTCCCCTTTTCCCAAATTTTATTCGGCATCTTATATTGTGTTCATTTCGAAAATGCAGAACCCGACTGGTTTTGATAATTTTAGACCTATCAGTTTGTGCTAAGTTATCTATAAAGTTTTCTCCAAAATTTTGGTCTGCCATTTGACGCCTATTCTGAATAAAATTATTTCTCTAGAGCAATAGGCATTCTTGCCTGGTAGGAGTATTTTTGAAAATATCATCCTAGCCCAAGAAATGGTACATTTGTTGAATAAGAGGGACTGTGGGGGAATGTCATTATCAAAGTAGATATTGCTAAGGCGTATGACAATGTGGACTGGGTTTTCCTCTCATTTTTGTGAGATGATTAGGCAATATATCAGTACTCCGTGGTTCTCTATAGTTATGAATGGTTCAGTTAAGAGTTTCTTTCCTAGTGGTCGTGGTTTGAGACAGGAGGATCATCTATCGCCCTATTTGTTTATTCTTATTGAGGAGTTGTTATCCTATTTGTCAAAGCACAAATTTGGGACTGGACTGATTGTGCCTTATGTTCATCAATGAGGCGCTCCTCTTATATCACGCTTACTACATGCTGATAACATAGTTGTCTTTGCCAATGATAGTAAATCTTCTCTTCGTGCTATCAGGGATGCATTTACTATGTATGAGGACTGGTCTAATCAAGTGGTGAGTAAAGAGAAGTATGTTATTTTTTTTCCCTCGATGTTTTATTGGTGCTCAGAAAAGGAGTACTTTGAGATTTACTTCTTTCTTTGAGGACTCATTTCTTGTGAAATATTTAGGTGCGCCACTGATTTTAGGAAGGCTAAAAATTTCCCATTCCGATGAGTTAGTGTAGTGGATTCGTGGTAAATTGGATGGTAGGCAAACTAAGTTTCTTTCCTCTAGTGCTCGTATTCTACTTTTGAGGCATGTTGTGGCTAGTATCCTAGTTCACTTTTTTTCTGTGTTGTATGCTCCAAAGGTTGTGGTAGCTAATCTAAATAGGATTCTAAGTAATTTTTTCTAGAGGTCCTCAAATGACAAGCATACAAGGAAGTGGATTTTTTGGGAGAAAGTGGGCAAGCAGATTCTTGAATGGGGCATGGGTCTACAAAAATTTAAAGATGTGCAAGTGTCTCTTTTTATGAAATTTGTTTGGAATTTATTAACTAAAGATCCAATATGGGTTAATTTTTTTAGGGCCAAATATGTCAAGGATAGACACATCTCTTTGGTTGATTCTAATAAAGGTTCTCTTTTTTGAAAAATAGTGATAGCCGTGGTACCAAAGGCGATAAATAATTTCTTGTGGAAGTTAAAGAATGGTCGTGTTTCTTTCTAGTGGGATCCTTGGTTGAAATCAGGTGCTAATGAATTTTTGTGTGATTTTTGACCTCCCTATCTTTTTGTAAGGGAGTGCAGAAACCAGGATGGTTGGGATGTGGATCCTTTTAGAAGATTGGTGGGAGACCTAAAGCTTGAGAAAATCTTGGATTGTTTAGGTGAACATAAGGAAGGTGCAGACATCTTAATCTGAAAATCGAATTTGAATGGCATCTTCTCCTCGAAATCGACTTGGGATTGTATTCGTGTAAAGGCCCCTAAATCTGATTGGGCTAATTGGATATGGCATGTAGTGCTTCCAAAAAAGTACTTAGTGACTTTGTGGAAGGATTTAAATTTTTGTCTAAGCGTGGATGTGCATATTAAAGATTTGGGCATTCCCATTGTCTCTAAATGTGAATGTTATACTCAAGGATGTATGGAAGACTAGAATCATGTTCTTGCGATAGGATCTATTGTAGTGGAAGTTTGGCGATGAGCATCCCTGACCTTAGGGATGCCTTATGACTCTTCCCGTCTTTGGAAGACTAATATGGAATTCTAGTTTAGGCGATCCTCTCAGTCTTTTCAAAGAGGTACGTTGTTGGGTTTGGTTTCTATCATTATTACTTAGGCTCTTTGGGTGTGGCAGTGCAAAGCTTGAATGGAAGGTAAAAAAGGCATAGTTATATCTCTATGGGGTGCAATTAAGGCAACTATTGCATGGATGGGTTTACGTTTGAGGGCTAGCGGAAATTCTAAAATTGGTGATGAACAAATATTAGCTGTATTTTCTATTCCGATTAAAACTACTTAATTAGACTTGTTTGCTTGGTGAAATGGAATAAGCCGAATCAGGGATATTTAAATTGAATGTTGATGAGAATTCTTTGGGGAATCTAGGTTGTATGGGGGCGGGTGGTATTATTCAGGATGATAAGAGATGTTTGAGGTTGGCTTTTGCTAGGGAATTGTCACATGACTCAAACAATGAAGTTGAATTACTAGCCCTTTCCTATGGATTGAAACATTGTAAAGAGTTGAATTTGCAAAGAGTTGAGATTGAACTCAATTCTTTACAGTTGTTAGGTGGCTGAAAACAAGTTTGGTATTTGGTACCTTGGAGATATTGGGACAAAATCTTTGATATACTCTCTAGTTTGCAAGTTAAGATTAATCATGTTTATAGAGAAGGTAGTGTAGGTGCTGATTTTCTTGCTCGTTTGGCCACTAGTCATTATTCTGGTACGTGGTCTATTTTTAATGACATTCTGTGGAAGCTAAAAGGTATTTTAAATGTGGATAGACTTGGCCTACCTTACATTAGAACTTGATTTCTTTTGTTTTGGTGTCTTGTTTATTTCTCATCTTATGCTTGGACGCTGGGCTGGGTTTTTGCCTGGACGTTATTTTTTGGTCTTTATCTATGGTTTTTGCATTGGTTTTTTTTTGTATTGGTTTTTTTGGTTCTTTTATAAGTGTCGAAGCATGTTTAGATCTGGTTGGTTTTTTTTTTTAAGTGTCTTAGGTTGTTTTACATATACTTAAGTTTTGGTTTTTTGTTTATTATTGCAATCCCAATTTTCAAAGTTGTAACCACGGTATTCATCCATCATATATGAAGACTTTTTAATAAATTTGGGACGGGACTACTATATGTAGGGCTACCGGCTCTTTCTAAAAAAAAGGTAGCAGAATATTCACAAAGACTCTTTCTTTCTCTATTCTTTTTAGTTTTAATTTGAAGGTCATATTGTATGATATAAGATTACGTAGGTCTAAGCTCCAAACAAAATGGTATAGTATGTGAGAATTTGGATATCCCAAATTCACTTCCTAGAATCTACTATTTGCAAAAATATATATAAAAAATAAAAAAATAATAACAACATTAGATTTTACATGAAAAATTCTCAAAACAAGAGAAAATCCACCAGATCTAAATATGAAAATTCATTATATGAAAAATAATTACAATTACACAATTTTTTTCCTCACCCCAAATATACCCACAAAACTTCCCTACTAGTAAAATTTTAACTCCCACCTATTTTTCTTTTACAAAAAAGGCTAAGAGGAATTTTACTAAATAAAAAATTACTAGCTAAACTTTTAACTAGTGCACTTAGCCAAAGAAATTAATCCTACTTTTATAGGCCTTAGGCCTTGCTCCAAATTTATTCTCCACCAATGTAAGACTAATACCAAGGAGCAAAACCTAACAATTTCCACCTTGCAACTTTGGTTGATCCCACAACCATGCTCCAACTCAATGAAAATCTTCATGGCTTCCGCTATTATGTTGCACCATAAAAGTATATCCATTTATAATAAACTAATTCTAAGTATCTCACTTTGGCCCATGTTGAAAATAATTTTGTTGAAAAATTATGGTGTAACTTCCACATTTGGTTTTTTTGAAAGTTCCTTAGCCATTGACATAAATCTCAACCACAATTTTGAGAATATTTAGCATTAATACATTCTCTATCATGGTAATTTTGAGAATATTTAGTAGCATGCTATGAGTATGTACACGTCCATTTTCAAAGGATATCTTCTTCCTTAGTAAGAGACAAAGAGTTAGCTTCATTACTAGTATCTCTATTTATTGACTTGGAACATCTTGTCAAACCTACTCCCTTTCTTAAACAATTTTTCTTGACGTATTCAAGTTGTCCACATTTCTAATAGATTGCTTTCTTCTTCATAAAGTTATTCTTTTTTCTATCATCAACTACTACCATTGCTAAGTTCTCAAAAAAACCATTACTTCCACTACCTAATATTCTCTCTTCAGAAAAGAATAGTTTACTAGTAACCTCTTAAAAAGTTATTTTCTTATTCCCATGTATCAAAATAGGTTTCATATACTCATAAAAAGGTGAAAGAGACCAGGTGAGCCTCAAGACTTGATCATCATCATCAAATTTAACTCCAATAGATTATAGTTCAAAGACAACGCCATTGAGAACACTTAAATGATCTGAAATAATCGCACATTTACTCATCCACAATGTATAAAACCTCTCATTTAGGTACACTGATTCGAAATGCCCTTAATCTCATATACCACTTTGAGCTTTTTTCCAGAGTTCTTTTGTCATATATATTCCATGCACATTTGTAAGAATATTTTTGGCCAGGTATAGAAGTATCGCACTTGCTGCTTTCAAATCCAGATTCTCATAATCTTCATTAATCTTCATTACTCATTGTAGATCTGTTTTTTGTTTCACCAGTCGCGCTAGCACCATTGCTAACTTCAAGAGTTGGTCTACCCTTCAATGCCTTTCGTAATCCTGATTGAATCAAAACATCATTGACTACTTGCTCTTGTCACAAGCTAATATTGATTCTCTTATCAAATTTCTCCACCTCAAATTTGATAGGATTTCAAACCGTACTTTTTAACATTGCCTTAATGAGTTTCACTGTAGAAATGAATAATACTCACTAAGTAACCTCCCAGGAAAGATTCTCATTTTCTAGACAGAATTATAAAATCCCTAGAAAATATTAAAGAGGTCACAATGGACTCGCTTAAAACCTAATCTACTAGCCATAGCCTCCTTAAACTATACGTAGGGGTGTAAGAAAAAAATTGAAAAATCGGAAAACCGGACAGGACCAGTCCAAACCGGCGGAATCAGTCCGGATTTGGTTCGATATCGATCCAGAATCGGTTCTCGTAATGTCAAAACCGGTGGATACCGGTTCGGTTCCGGTTATAAACTTTTTAGTACCGGATCGGACCAAACCGGATCGGTTCAATATAATACATATTTTATATCAAACTTTTTAATATTATATGTAATATAAAATAATATTTTTATATTATATATAATATTTTATACATTAGTATATAATGTAAATTAGTTACAATTTATATTTTATGGTCTAATACTAATAGTCTAATATTATATTACTATTAGTAATATATTTTAAGTCTATATATAAATTATTATACCAAATAATTATCTATAAAATAATGATATAGTAATATTAATAGTTTTTTTTATAAGAAGTAATACTAATACTATCACTATCAATGATATAATTATAAAAAATTGAACTTACTATAAAAAAAAACTAATATATAATTATTGGAAAGTATTAGAGACACAAAAAAAATCCCACAAAAAAAATTCTACAAAATGATGCGTCAAATTCATTTTTATTGTTTTATTTCACTTTTTATTTTTTTTTTCTTTTATCTTCAGTTTCCCTCTCCATCCTGTTTCAAGAACTGTTCCATTTCATTTTCTTCCCCGCCTCCAGCTTTTAGCTTCCATGATAACCAAAAAGTCACATTATCTCTTTTTCATTTTTGGTTTTTACACTTCTACGAACGTAGAACGGTAATATTTGTGGACTGAGCAAATAAATTTAGCATCTAAAAAGTTAAAAAAAATTTCGTCTCTCTTGTCCAGTCCACCCCCCCCCCCCCTTCTCTCTCTTTTTTTTTTTGCAAGCAGATTATGAAAGGAAAATTTTTGTTTGGTTATTGAGAAAATGAAAGGAAAAAATTTTTTATTCTCTATTAAGTTGTTGAGAGGGAAAATCATAATCTGTTTGGTTAATCAGAAAGTTGCAAATCTGACGGAATATGAGAGAGAGAGAAGTATGCAGTTTGTTGTTGGTGAGGGATGGAAACAA
This sequence comes from Platycarya strobilacea, assembly GCA_036898215.1. NCBI lineage: Eukaryota > Viridiplantae > Streptophyta > Magnoliopsida > Fagales > Juglandaceae > Platycarya > Platycarya strobilacea. The sequence goes on from CM072548.1 coordinate 983,363, forward strand.
GTCTGCTGTGCGTCTGTCTTTGTTGGGCATGAATGGGTCTGCAGACGGGAACAAGTATGCATCTCTGTCTTTGTTGGGAAAACTGGACTTGAACTTTGCGATGGGAGAGGGAAAAGTGGGATTGGGATTGGGATTGGGGCTGGGGTGAAGTGAACCAAAAGAATAAAAAAACATATACAAAGCTTGTAATGACATATCAGTTTGTAGCTTTTCTTTGTGAAAATTTTGTGTGTCTCTAGCAGTCTTCATAATTATTCGAATCACAATAATTAATACTAATAATTTAATAGACTAAAATATATTAATTTAAAACTGGACCAGAACCGTTACTATTAGTTTTAGAGGGTAACCCGTGTGTAATCGATTTTAAAAAATACAAAACTGGTAGTATCGGTTCGGTTCTAAATTTTATCTAAAATCGGACTGAACCGGACCGATTACACCCCTAACTGTACGTATTTATACTACCACACTAAAACTCCACCCCGGTAAAAGAATTTAGTGACTCCAATATTACTTGTTGAAAATTTGGATCTCTCAAATTCATTCCTTAGGATCTACCCTTTGTAGCAATATCAAGAAGATTAGAGGAATAGTAACAACACTAAACTTTATGTGTAAAACTCTCAAAACATGAGAAAAATAACCAGACCAAATAGAAAATTCATTTTGTAAAAAATTATCACAATCATACAATTTTATTCTCACTCTAAATATACTCACAAAACTTCTTCACTAGCAAATTTTAACTCTAATCACTTCTTTCCCTTTTACAAAAAAAGTCAATAGAGGAAATTTATTAAAGTAAAAAATTACTAGCAAATTTTTAACTGGTACACTTAGTCAAGAAGGCTAATCTACTTTTTATAGGTCTTAGGTCTTCAATCCTCCAAATTTATTCACCACCAATATGAGACTACTGCCAACGAGCAAAAGCCAACATAATCTAGGCAGAAAGAGAAGAAAACTACTCATGTGCAAACAATCTCCTGACCTTAGGTTCATACGAAAATAATTAAAGATCAGTCCGATAATTGCGAACAAAAGTTCAAAGATGAATATATATATATATATATATATATATATATCTCTATATATATATATAGTGAGTTACATGATTCACGGCCAGATTACTGGCTTTCTATGCATGATCATCATGCATGAGCTATTATTATATTTGCCCAAAGATCATTAATTCATTGAATCCAAAAGAGCAACACAAGACATGATCAGATCGTAAGAAGGACCTTGCATGCATTAACGTCTACTTTCTCTATTTTATCTTAAATAAAAAAGAAAAAAAAATCATTTCAAAACAAAGTAATAGCTCCTATTAAAACCAAACAAAAAAAGCTACACAGTCTTCTACTATATATTCACATAATCTTCACACACCACACTTTATTTATTTATTTATTTATTTTCTATCAAATATTTGATATATAAATAATGAATAAAGAAATTTAATTCATTTAAGACGAATAAACTCAAAAACAATTTAAAAATATTAGAAAAAAAAATGTGATGTGTGAAAGTTAGAAAAATTGAGTAGCATAACTCTTAATGTTTGGTATTGCTGGTTTTTGTTTGAGGTTTATTTCCTTGTTGTTCCTCGGGTTTCTCCTCAGCTTTCTTGCAAGGATTTATTTTTCTTCTTCTTTTAGCAAATGAGAAACTTACCTAGATGATAAGAGTCGGATACAAGAGAAACCTACCAAACTATTACAAACTATTACAACAAACTATTACACAAAATCACTAGGTGAGTATTTCCTAAAAATTCAATAACTAAGGCTGTAAATGAACTAGACTACTCGACAGTCTGCTCGGTACTAGTTCGGTTAAACTTGAATTGAACTCGACTCGTAAAAAAAAAGTTCGCTCGTGAAAGCGGATACCCGCTCGATTAATAAATGACACATACCCGACAAAACTCAAGTCGACTCGGCTAAGACTCGCTCGTTTATACTCGAGTCGACTCGTTAGTTCGACTCGATTAAAATTCATTTATATATTGATAAATATATACACATATATATGTTATATATAGGTATTGCTAATAATATAAGTATAACATTTTTATAATTAAATACGTAATATATAATCTTATTACTATATCTATATGATAAATATATTTCATAGTTATGTTTTATAATTTATATAATCATTAGTCTATAAAATTTAATAATATTAAAAATTAGTACGTGGGAAGTATGTGAAATATGTATATGTTATTATATTATGTGTATTTATTAATAATATATATAAGCTTATAATATATTGTCATGATGAATAGATATCAACTAGTTATATATTAAATATTAATTTTTTATTAATTAATTTTTTTATTTTTATATTTTATTCAAAAAATTAAAAAAACAATCGAGCTCAAACTCGATTGTGAGACAAGCTCAAGCTTGAGTTTGAGTTTGAGTTGAAAATTTGATTTATCAAGTCGAGGTCAAATAAATAATAAATAAAAATTCGAGTTCGGCTCAAATTCGAGCTTGAATATTTAGAATCAAGTTCGAGTTCGATAAATCAAAATTCAGTTCAACTCGATTCGTTTATAGCCCTATCAATAAGCATAAATAAATTTGGACCAGGGGCATATATTTGTCAAAGATTTGCGTGAATGCTGCCCAATATGACAGGTTGTTTTGCAATAATATTTTATAATAACGAGGCTTGACCTCCATCCTTTATTAAAAAAAGAAAACAAAATATGTTCAAATTATAATCAACGACACATGGGTTATAAGGCTAATTCCGTCCACTGTATATAAGGATGAATAAAATTCGGTGGAATTCCCTCTTTTTTGTTTTAAAAAATATATATATTAATTAACAACACATGCATGGATGGCCACGAGAAACACTTCGAACCTAGCAGCTAGCTGACCATCAATTACAATATGATATATATATATATATAATAGGCGTAACAATTAAAATATTTTAACGGTTTTTAATTTCTTACTAATTAATTTATTATTATATAATAATATCATATAAATAAGTTTCACACGCAATTTTTTTTTGTAAAAAGTGAATGATTACAAAAATAAAGTTTTTAAATTAATTTTTATATTAAGATCCACTTGTACAGATGATTTCTTATTTATCGATCATGTCAGAAGACTTTTCCCACCCAATACTCCTCCCCAAGACTTCATCGATCGCTATATAATTATGCTAACCTAATTATGCGGACGTATGTCTATATTTAACAAAAACTTGATGAATGCTTCTAATTATTTAAGAAATTATAACTAATAATTAGCCACACTACAAAAATATATATAACTAATTAATTATAATTAAAATAACTGTTATAGTTGCAAATAGTCTATTTTTATTATAGAAATTCTTTTGATTATAATTAATTAATTATATATCTACTTTTTTTTTTGTAATGCTAGTTACGAATCATTGATCATAAAATATATAAAATTCGAGTGGAAAAAGATCAAAATTAGAACATATAGAGACTGATTATCATGTAACTAACCTCAGTATAATTACTCTTTTTTTTTATATAACAACCTATATTAAGTATACTCTTAAATATTATAAAATTTTACTTCCAAAAAGATGATGATCATGACGGGTACTACTTCATGAACCTCGGGTCCGATTAGATCAACAATTCGGAGTTAACGGCTAAAGTCGCGCGCGTATCTTACGAAACAAAGATCGATGTGATCTGATGAGTGGGATTTCAGGGATATTTGTCTACCTTTGTAATCATATGAGGCAGGTCTCCCGAAAATGAGAGGCCGCTAGCTAGGGATGATAGGAGTTGGGTCCCTAGTCATGTCACGCACATTTATGAATGGATGGACCAATATTATTGAATCATGATGATCATCATGTGTTGCCATCATGTAGTTAGAGGATCTGTTTCCATGTAGCATCCAAAGGATATCATTTCTCCCTTTATATAACTATCATCGACTAAACCTATGTCTAGAAGCAAAATTGAAGTTTCTAGGAGCTGCATGCTTTGTCATATAAAATATATAATAAAATTTTAAAATAAGTGATAATTTTATATGCTATTAAAAAAAATCTTTAATTGGAATTTTAATTATACACTTTATTTCATTTGATCAAGTATTTCACTTTTTAAGATAAGCAATAATTTTACATGCCCAGCAATATTGCATCAAATATAGTTATGAAGGGAAAAGTTATACTCTACATTCTTGAACTTGTATATGGCTATTCTTCGATATCATGCAGTATGTTACTATAATAAAATTATTTATTTGTGATTAGTTATTTTTATGAAAATAACTATTTACAATAAAAAATGAATAGCAAATAATTTTTTTGTCACAAATGATTGGTTAAGAAGCCCAAATTTCTTGTAATGAGTAGTACTGGTATTAATGAAATCAATTAGCCAAATTTACTTCATTCATTAGCCAAGAAACAACGCCAATATTATCGCATGCCACCTAAGTATTTCTCAAGAAAAAACTGAGATTCTCGGACTTGTCTCTCAAAGTCTGCTCTCATGATTTCAATTGACCTTCACATTTAATTGTTTGTATCTTTTTTCGGTACTCTAATTAACTCCAGATCAGATCAATCCACTCGAATTGGACCTTCGGTACATAATTTATTGGTCATGTATGTATTTCAGTTGTTCATCCTAAGTTTATAATTGGTATTCAATCTCCTCTTATCGTACGTGGTTTCTGTTTCATTTTAAGAGTAATGGTACATACAAGTAATATTACACATCTATACGCACACATGTGCATTTTGATTGGTTGCTTTCATATTTTTTATTTTAAATTTAAGTATTTTATTAAGTACAATTTTTTACCTCAACATTGGTGCACGTATAAGTGTCTAATATTGCTTGCATTTATAGTTTTCCTTATTTTAATATAATACAGTTTAGTCTATAGGAAAAACAAAAAGGAAAGGAAAACAGAGCACCACTTCCGCTATCTTAAGACAAAAAGAAAAAAGTATTGCAATTGCTTTCCGCGGGTGGAGATCTACGTAATTTTTGATGTGCTAGCTAGTCGATCGGCCTCGCGTGTTGTATACTTGTTAATTAAATCGATTATATACGTACTTACATGTTCAGAAATAATCATACATTACTTGTAGACAATGTCTCATATATGTTTAATTATAAGTAATGTGCAAATCTCTCTTCTTGAACCGATTTTATGAGATGAGCTAGACTCATATATTTTCATGGTAGAGCCTACCACAGAAAGAATTGAGACCCACACTACTTATCCCGTGATAATGATAAGAAAAATACTAATTTGCTCGTGAGGAAAAATGTTGAGGAATAATCACACATTACCTGTAGACAAAATCTCGAGCATATTTATAAGTAATATGCAAATATCTCTTGTAGAACCGATTTTATAAAATGAGTTATACTCATAAATTTCTTCAATACATAGTTTGCATTAATTCAATACCATTAATTACCACGAATTAGTCCGTACGTACATGAGCCCAATGCTAGAATAAAACTTCTAAGATGGATTATAATCGTACTGTTTTGTTCTGGCCGGGGATTAGCGCTAGTACTGATTTCACTTAAGTTTCTCATTAATGATAAATTCTAGAGTGAGCAAATTACAATCAATGGCTAGCATGATCAGGTTAATTTGGATTTTATTTGTTTGGTGAAATGCTAAAAGCTGTAACTGGCAGCAAGCATGCATGAAGTAGTCGTTCTACAATAATTCTGACCAGTTACTTGATCAAGAATATATATATATATATATATATACTTAATTGTCATATATAACTGCAGATCATCATACGCGCTCATATTATATATTCCCAGATAATAATCTCATTGTACACGTCTTAGGGTTTGCAGTATCATTGGTGGGGTTGCAGTATATATATATACAGAGTCCAAGATTAAAGTTCCAAATAACATCATTAAGTAATATATACACGCACACACGTACATACAATACAAAGAATCACACGATCGAGTACACGCTTTATACATTAATTTATATTCATATTCCTCGCAACCTAATAATTAGTCAAACTTTGGAGCTTATAATGAAGTGCACTAAAAGATTCCATGAAGGAATTAATGTCTTATATATAAATATATATACATATATATATATATATATATATCTAGCTGCACAGTCAAGAAACACCAGCTACACCAACCTGCAGAAGTGTTTCTGGTACTTGATATATGTAGGCCATGTACTTGACCATCAAATCCAGGTCACATTTCTCTCATACGCTAAAACCTGCAACTTCAAAGTTGCTCAGCTACACACAATATTTCCAATCTTAAGGAATATAACTTAATACAGATAGATATATTGTGAATTATAAAGGTGTTTCTCTTTCCCGTACCAAGACTGGTAGTCCGCCTCTAAAAGAGGAGGTGAGCCCGGGAGAGAAGAGGGGAGTGCGGCCGGCCGGTGTTACCATGTCGATGTGGAATCTCCTAACCAATGAAAGAGTGAGACATTTTAGCTCGACTAGAGCCATTTCTTTGCCCAAACAGACCCTAACTCCAGCTTGGAAAATTGGGTACTTAAAAGGGTTTGCAGGAAAGAATACACCATCCTTCAACCACCTTTCTGGCCTGAATTCTAAACAATCTGGACCCCATATTTCTTCAATCCGACCCATTGCGTACGGATGGTAAGTAACCCTAGTGCCTATCCTCACATACGTCCCATCAGGAAGGACATCATTCTCTTGACAAAACTTTGAATCGAATTGTATCGGAGGATAGAGTCTCATACTCTCATAAACTGCAGCTTGTAAATAATGCAGCTCTCGCAGTTGTTCGAAGCTTTCGAGCTCCCGGTTTGCTCCAATGACTCGGTCTGCCTCGAGCTGGATTTGCGACTCCACGTGCGGGTGGTTTGCTAATAGCCAGAAAAAGCTAGTCAAGGCTGATGCAACAGTGTCACGACCAGCTAAGAGGAAGCTTATAACGATGTCTCTCAGATATGGTTCATCATTTACCGCGCCCATGAACCGTGACAAAAGATCTTTATGATTGGAAAATCCCAGTTTTCGCTTCTGCTTTATGACATCCTGTGCAAAGATTTTGATCGATTTAACAGCTTCTCTTAATTTCTTCTCACTACCTATGTTGAGCTTCCGTTTGATCTTCCATAAAAGCGGGGACACAGACATGGCTCTCTCAGCAGATAATTTTGATGCAAGGTCAAAGGAAACAGCGAATTCAGACATGGGTAGCGACGATTCAAGGCAGCTAGGGTCCAACCCAATTGAGAATTGGCATATACAATCGAAGGAGAATCTTCGAAACACGTCTTGTAAATCCAAAACTCCATCATTTTTGCCTGCAGCCAAGTATAAAAGAGGGAGAAGTCGGGTTTTAATCTCGCAATTGAAAATACTGAATGCATACGGTACTATGGAGGACTTGTTGAGCTCTAGATTCGCCATCTTTCTTTGGAACCTCCATAGGTCACCGTCCACGTTGAATATACCTCGACCCAGAAAGTCATTCAAGAATGTGGAGAAAGGTTTGCCTTTTGGGTAATTCTCAAATCTTGTTCTGAGCATATACTCGACATTATCGGGGTTAGCAGTGATGATGTTTCGGACAACATGTATGTGGATGGTTTTAGTAGGAGAGTTTTTCAGAAGGTGAGCATACCAATCACAAAGATTATCAAATTTCTTGGACCAACTCGACGTGAGATAACCATGGCAAATCTCACAGTTGCAACAAGGCTTTGGTCTAACCAGGTAGAGCAGGAGAGAAAATACTACGAAAGAGAATACAAGAAAACATGAATAGCAAGGGTGAAGAAACTGCGAAAACCAGGAAGCTTCAACTTCAAAATCCATCAACAGATTAAAAAAAAAAAATGGGGAAAGAGAGAGAGAGAAGAAAATTATACCGACAGAGACAAAAGGCCGACGGGAGGTATTATCTATTGGACGCTATAATAATATATTTATCGGAGAAGTGATCGAGTTCAGCGGTATACCGTGTATATATAAGTGCAACAAAATACAGAAATAATAAAGTGAACTAGAAGTAGGAATAATAATAATAATATATAATGTAAGTGCAAATAAAACCCGTGCGCAAAAGAACAAAGTTAATTTTATTATTAGATGCCACTTCTGTGGGCCATAATGTAATTTGGGAAGAATATTGGCCACGTGATTTGGTTGATCTTATCCGTATCCGTTTGTCTATTTTTCCTTTCCTAATTTCATTAAAAAATTCTTATTTTAACGGAAAAAAAGAAAACCATGACAACAAGCGTAATAGAAGGTATATTTGGACTTCTTGTGGAAAATATATAACTGGGCATTATTTAAGAAGAGAAACGATGGTGCGGGCAAGTACTACTCCCTTGCTGCATTTTATTGCGGCGAGAGTACGTTTGAATCATGCATGATCAAATCCGTATTAAATTTATTAATGATGCATGAATCACGGGGTCATAGGTTTACTCAGCATTCCATTTGGCATATTATCCCCCGCTCTTTTAGAATACACATGGAGACAACTAATTAAACAAAGCTCAAGGTTCTCTTTTCTGATGAAGTGAATTATTTTAGTGTAAATATTTACGGGAATGGCTGTACCATCCAAGGTATCGTCCAAATTTAAATAGAGAAAATCAAGCTTGGTAGCATCGTCCTCATCCGCTGCAATTCACCATTGTTACAACAACCACACCTACTATCCCACAGTTTTCTTTAACTGCTATATTTGTGGTAAAGCCTCTCCTATAAAATGAGATATTTGATATGTATTAAGAAAAGTGGTGGTATTAGAAGTGGGTGTGTACAAATTTGATAGTGTACATAAGAATTTCTTGAGTATCTTGTAAATCTCAAAAATTATAATGAATTTGACACCAGTAGACGTAAGCATATTGTTGAACAACTTAAATACCGTCTTGTATGATTCTGGATAGTATTGTTTGTACATAACAATTGGGATTAGAGCTTTGGTTCGCACTGTCCATAAATCAAGTTGGTCAAAATCAATTTTTGACAACTCCAGGCTGTTCCTTGCGTTGAGACGAATCCCTTGGTGCAAACGGAATCGAAAACGCACATCGGAGGAGCCCACACGTGCCGTTTGAAAGTCAGAGCGTGTACCCACGCGCCCACTCGTAGCTAGAGGTTGAAGACGAATGAAAAACACGCACCTACACTTCGCCACTCGTGTACACGCGCCCCAGACATGTTCTGCGCATGAGACTCACCCGTCCCATGCGCTCCGAGTCCCTGATAAGGATCTCGGTCGTGTCCCCACTCAACTAAACGGGTCCTCCTCGCCTTGTTGCTCCTCAATGACCGAGTAAGACTCCTTTTACTTGTGATAGTTTGCGTACACCAACAATGGATGGAATGGTGATATGAGGTTGAGGTGGTTAAGAGAAATTGATTGAGTTCGTCTTGACTAAGGTATGGTAGAGTGGTGTACGACAATGGGGTTGGATGGCTAAGTGTATGGAGCAATAAGGTGGTATTTAGGTTATGGTAATCTTGGTTATGGTACTGGGAAGGGAGATGTGGTGGGTTAAGTGGTAGATTATGATAGAAAAGGTTTAGGAGAATGTCCTTTGGGTAGGCCTATGTATTGAGGTCTCTTTGGTAAGGAATATGGGTCATATAGTGTAGTAGGGTAAGGGTTTTAGTGGAGGCTAAGGGGAATTTTGAGATTGAGATTAGGTTAGGGTTTGGAAGTCAATTGGTTAAAGTTTGGGAAGATGGGTTTCAGCTAAGGTAGTTAGAGTTAGGTGGGATAGGGTTTTGAGATGTTTTGGATAATTCCTAAAATGTAGGAATTAAGATTTTAGCAAGATAAGTGGGTGGCAATGAGGTAGAGTTGTTGGCTGAGTATTGCTTCTATTTTGGGATAAGATTTGATTGATTCAATCAATTGGATAATTGATTAATCATTTGAGAGAATTAAAGGTTAATTTGGTGATGTGATAAGTGGAGAATTTCGACAATAGTTAGAGATAGAATGGCCGAACGAGATATTTATGAAAAGTGGAAAGATTTGATTTTGAATTGATTTGAGTTTAGGATAGAGTTGAGTGGCTAGTTTATTGTTGTTGGAGATTTGGTTGGAATTTTGATTTAAATTTTGAAATGATTTGAAATGGGGGAATGTATGTGGCTGGATATAGGGATTATTGTAGTGATCGGTTATGGAATGGATTTGGTCGGTAGAATAGGTTTTGAATTTGAATTGACTTGGATGAGAGAAATATGAGAAGTTATGATGGATAAGGTGGCAAGTGAGGGGTTCGGTTAGGCTTGATTGTGTTTAGGCTAGATGGGGTTTGTTTAGAGTTTGATGTGGCCGAACATGGCTTAGGGTTTCTCTAGGGTTTTCGGTCAAATCAATTGGGTTAGGAATCTAGGGTTTTGAGTGGTTTTAGATAAGTCCTAAAAAATAGGAGTATGGCTTATAGGCATTTAGAGTGGACGGCAAAGCTAGGGCTTATGTGGCCGATTGGGTGCTTGATGATGGGGCTGATTTTGATTGGTTCTCTTCTTCAATTAATGACCAATTAAATAAGAGAATGATGTGGAAATTTAATGATGTGGCAAAGGAGTTTCGACTAGGATAAAAGGGTGATGGCCGAATATGAGAAAATCTAGGAGTTTGGATTTAAATTAAATTTGAATTATTTTGAATTTAAATTCAATTGAGTGGCCGGTCATGCAAAGGATAGGGGGCACGAAATTGGCTTATTTTAGATGAGGGGTGACGTGGATTTAAGTGAGAAAATATAGGAGGGGATGGGGTTAGGTGTCCGGTTAGGTTAAAGGGCAAAAGTGGCAAGTGGGTTAGCTAGGGTTTGATGGCCTTTGGCCGTGTGGTATGGGTAGGATTTTGGGGTTTTGCCGTGGATGCTATGGGGAAAAAAGAACACCAAAATGATCAATTGAACAATTAAATGATGATTGAACAAAAGACTATAGAAGAAAAAGCCAACTCCTTCAAGGCACCAAGGGGTTTTCGATAATGCACTTCCTTCAACTCTTCTTTCTTCTTCAATCACTCACACATTCTCAACACTTACACTCTTGAGCAATCCAAATCTCCCAATGGAGGAGAATTTTGAATTCATCTATGGAACACACACAAGTTCTCAAATCCACAAGCGGTGTGGATTTGGCCTCACAAACACAAACTCACTCAACAATCAACAAACGACTCAAGAACACAAAAATATGAAATCAACCAATAAGACACACACAAACACCAAAACACTTTTTATGAATAACTTCAAGATTTTTTTTATAAATAAAATGAAAACAAATAAAAGGATAGATATGGATCACGGATTCACGAATTGCACGATGATCCTCTTCCAAAGGGATTCACGAATTGCACCCTAGGGAAGCCCAAGTGCTAAGCACCGAATTTCAAATCATAATTCTTGTGGCCAGCCTAACTCTTTTCCAAGAGCAAAAATCTAATTCTCAAATTCTCCAAAAGATGTGAAATGAAAATCTATAGGTCCTATTTATAGAGTCTAACAAATTGGAAACCTCCAAAAAGCCCCTAGCAAAATAAGATAATTACTAAAATAACCAAATGCATAAATAAATAAAATAAATACATAAATAAGTAAAGGTGGCGCCAATGATGATGGGGCCGTGACATGTTGTGGCCTAGGCATGGCCTGTGGTATGGCATGGCCCACGGATGGTTGTCTGCATGACGCCTGGCTGCATGGCATCTGATAGTGTGCATGACATTGTGACATGCCTAAACTTGATGATGTGTCCCGGGTGATGCTATGCTGTGGTAGTGTGGCTCAGTCAGTTGGCTTGGGCGGTGGTCTTGCATGGCCCGGGCTGGGTGTCGGGGTGATGGTCATGAATGGCCCAAGCTAGCGACTTGGGCGCATGGTCTGCGCGTCGCAAATAGCCTCCACGGTTGCTTGCTGCGTGTCAAGGTCTGAACCAAGGCATATATGCAGGCTAGCCAAGTGACTGTCCTGACCTTCCTCTAGCGGTGTCAAGGCATAATCTAGGGCGTTTTTTAATGGGGTACTATCAGTCCCTTCTAGCATGTGAAGTCCACGCGCCTCACGTGCCGCTGACCACCTTCAGCGCATGTATCACACGCGCATGACAGATCTGGACCGTCCGATTTTTAAGTCTGATTTTGGGCTTGACCTAAGCCATTTGGAGTTCGATTTCAACGATCAAATAGTGCTTTCCAACTATTTGGATCATTCCAAACTCATCCGTACTGTTATAATTTTAAAATTTGTCTTCTAAAATGTCTAAATTAATATGCAAGGTGTTGGAGGAGATAGGAACTCTAAAAATGCTAGTAGTTCAAGGTGTAGGTCCACAGTTTCAAATGTCAAGTTTAAAGTTGAGAAGTTCGATGGAACTTCTAACTTTAGTATGTGGTAATGTGAAGTGATGGACATTTTGATCTAACAAAAGTTCGATATGGCGTTAGAAGAAAAACCCAACGAAATGACGAAAAAAGGATTGGACGTAGCTTAATACCCAAACTTGTAGTACAATCCATTTGTACTTTACCAAAGATCAGAAATATTTTGTCATGAAAAAGACAAATGCAAAGGAACTTTGAAAGAAATTGGAAGATAAGTTCATGAAAAAGAGTATTGAGAGCCGTTTGCATTTGATGAAAAATCTATTCATATTCCAATTTCGTGAAGGTATTAGTATGTCCGAACATTTGAATAGTTACAATTAGATTCTTGCTGATTTATTAAATTTGGATGTTGAAATCCAAGATGAAGATAAGACTTTACTTTTGTTAAATTCCTTACCTAATACATATGATCATTTAGTTACCACACTATTGTATAGAAATGAAAAAATTAGTTTTGACGATGTATCTAGTTCTCTAATTAGCAATGAGTATCGGAGAAAAGATAAGCAGGTACAGCTAGATACATCAAGTGAAGCATTGACAGCAAGATGGAGACCACAGTCAAGGTATCCAGGAAAGAAGAAAGGTTTTCAATCGAAAACTCGGGCCACATCACGTGGTTCATTAGTCAGCAGAAAACTCGCCAAAGATGAGTGTTCCTATTGTCACGACAAAGGATGCTAGAAGAAGGACTATCCCAAATTGAAAGGACAACAGAAGAATCAAACCACCACAGCCAATGTCACAAATAGAGATGAAGATCTAGACATTGCCTTGATAGGTTCATCATTCATTTGTCATCCCGATGAATGGATTTTGGATTCCGGATGTACCTAACCTATGTGTCCCAATCGGAACTGGTTTACTGACTTCATAGAGATTAGGTGGAGCAGTACTTATGGGCAACGATAGTACCTGTAAGACTCGGGAGATAGGAAACATTCGGTTGAAATTGCATGATGAAACTATCAAGACTCTAACGGAAGTTCGGTTCGTTCTGAACTTGCGGAAAAATTTTATCTCATTAGAATCTCTGAATTCAAAAGGATTAAGAATCACTATTGAAGATGGAACTCTCAAAGTGGTAATGGAAGTTCAGGTGGCTATGAAGGGTTTGAGCCGAGGAAACTTATCATTCTTACAAGGAAGTACTGTTGTTGGAAGAGCTTCTACAGGTTGTGAGAAGTTAGATGAGACTGATGCCGACACCACCAGACTTTGACATATGCGTATGGGACACGCTGGAGAGAAAGTTTTGCAAATACTCGTTAAGCAAGGTTTACTTAAAGGTGCCAAAACTGGTAAATTGTCTTTTTGTGAGCACTGTGTATTGTGGAAGCAAACGCGGATCAAGTTCGGAACTGCTGTTCACAATACACAGGGGATACTTGACTATGTACACTCTAATGTTTGAGGACCTACCAAAATTGCATCTTTGGGAGGTAAGCATTGGTTTGTAATTTTTGTAGATGATTATTCTCGTCGTGTGTGGGTATATACGATGAAAAATAAAAATGAAGTGCTGAACATCTTTCTTGTTTGGAAGAAGATGATTGAGACTCAGACCGACAGAAAAATTAAACGGCTCAGATTAGATAATCGAGGGGAGTATACTCTAGACCCTTTCATGGAAGTATGTCGGAGAAAGGGAATAGTCAGATACTTTACGGTATAAGGAACACCGCAGCAAAACGGTGTGCCAGAACAGATGAATCGTATTTTGCTAGAGAAAGTACGATGTATGTTACTGAATGCTGGATTCAGTAAGATATGCATGCCACCTCGTCAACAGACTACCTGCAGCTGTAAATGGCGGGAAGACACCCATTGAAATATGAAAAGATATACATGCTACTAATTATGACTCTTTACATATTTTTGGATGTCCTACTTACTATCATGCTAAAGAAAGTAAGCTTGATCCTAGAGCTAAGAAAGCAAAATTATTGAATTTTAGTTCTGGTGTAAAAGGGTATAGACTCTGGTGCATAGAGTCTAAGAAGGTAATCATCAGTAGAGATGTTACATTCAACGAATCTGAGATGCTTAAGTCACATAAACATAAAGATTCCAGTGAAACCAGCTATGATGGCGAAACACCCGGTGATTCGCAGAATGTGGAGTTTATCACTCTAAATGATTCAAGAGAGGACAGACGAGAGGAAGTTGATAGTCTAGTCACAACACCTCCAAGTCAAATTGAATCAATAGCAACCAACAGACCAAGACGAGAGAAACGTGTACCGACACGTTATACAGACTACGTGACATAACACTACCAGATGAAAGGGGTGAGATCCCCACCACTTACAGAGAAGCCATACAATTCAGTGAAAAGGATGCATGAATAAAGACGATGAAGGAGGAAATGCAGTCTCTTCATAAGAACCAAACTTAGGAACTTGTGTCAGTTCCACAAAGAAAAAAGTCAATTGGCTGTAAGTGGATCTTTAATCAGAAAGATGATCAAGTTGTTAAAAATAGAATTCGATACAACGTTAGATTGGTAGCCAAAGGCTATGCTCAGACAAAGGAAATTGACAACAGTGAAATATTCTCTCATGTTATGAAACATTCATCCATTCAGATATTACTAGCTTTGGTTGCACAATATGATCTTGAGTTAACACAACTTGATGTGAAGACTGCTTTCTTGTATGGTGATCTGGAAGAGGAGATTTATCTGTCTCAACCAGAAAAGTTTAAAGAAACTGGTAAAGAAAATTGGGTTTACAGGTTGAAGAAGTCTCTCTATGGATTGAAACAGTTACCTCGGCAATGGTACAAGTGATTTGATTGTTTTATGATGGACCTAAAATACACTCGTTGTCAATACGATCATTGCGTGTATTTCAGAAAACTTGCAAATGAATCTTTCATTTATTTATTTTTATATGTAGATGATATGTTGATTGCCTATAAAAGTAAAGTGGAGATAAATCATTTGAAAACTCATTTTAGTCATGAGTTTGAAATGAAAGATCTAGGAGAAACATTGAGAATATTGGGGATGGAGATCAGAAATGTACAGTTCACCTTACTCAAAAGTAATATCTTAAGAAAGTATTGCAACACTTCAACTTGGACTCAAAGATGAAGCCGGTGAGTACTCCAATAGCCCCATATTTTAAGTTCAGTGCATTGCAGTCTCCTAAAGATGATGAAGAGCGAGACTACATGAAGAGTGTCCCATATGCAAGTGTTGTTGGTGGTCTAATATATGTCATGGTATGTACACGACCTGATATCTTCCAGACCGTCAGTTTGGTTAGTCGTTATATGCATAATCTTGGAAAAAAATACTGGCATGCGGCTAAATGGATTCTACGGTATATTTTAGGAACCGTAAATATTAGTTTGAAATTCGAGAAGAGTGGAGATAGTCTAGTAACTGGATACGTTGACTCAGACTATACTGGTGATCTTGACAAATGTCGATCGATAGCTGAATACATGTTTATTATGTCTGGAGCACCAGTTAGTTGGCGATCGAATTTGCAGTCTATGATTGCACTGTCATCCACAGAGGCTGAGTATATGGCTGTAACAAAAGTCGTAAAAAAAGCTATTTGGTTAAAGGGACTGGTAACAGATTTGGGCTTTGAGCAGGAAGAGATTATCGTTTACTGTGACAGTCAGAGTGCAATTCATTTAGCCAAGAATCAAGTATATCACTCTCGAACAAAAAATATCGATATCCAATTTCACTTTGTATGTGAAATATTAGAAGAAGATGACATATTACTTCAGAAGATTGGCACTGAAGATAATCCAGCAGATATGTTGACGAAAGTCGCCACAGGGATCAAGTTCCAACACTGCTTGGAATTTATCAATATTTCAAGTTGCTGAGCACATTCGGGTGCGTTGGCACTTTTGGATCCATTTGGCGTCTTATGGCGCATTTGTTAAAAGAAGTCTCTCACCTCAAAAAAAGAGATGCATTCATTTGAAAAATGAATCAGTTTGCTAGCAACCTAGTATGACACACGTCGGTGGAGGGAGTGATTGTTGAAGTGAACCACCTTAGTGTGAGTACCTAAGGGAATGGCTGCACCGTCCAAATTTGAATGGAGAAAATCAAACTTGGCAGCACCGTCCTCACCAGCTGTAGTCCACCATTGCTGCATCAACCACACCTACCATCCCACAATCTTTTTTAGCTGTTGTATTTGTTGTAAAGTCTCTCCTATAAAAAGAGAGCTCTGATATGTATTAAGAGAAGTTGTGGTATTAGAAGTGGGTGTGTGCAAATTTGAGAGTGTACGTGAGAATTTTTTGAGTGTCTTGTAAATCTCATAAATTATAGTGAATTTGGTACCAATGGACGTAGGCAAATTACTGAACCATTTAAATATCGTCTTATGTGATTCTGAATAATATTGTTTGTGTGCAATATTTTCGAGGTGATCTTTGATCAATATATCTCAAAATTATGTTGCTACTACAGGAAAAACATACATTTATGATGAATTATTTATCATAAAATAAACTATTTATAATAAAAATATGCTCATTTTTATTAAAAAGAGTCATGATTTTTTTGGAAATAATTAGTTATAAATAAATAATTTTTTTATAATATTATATATATAAATAATATATATTATATGTATGTATGTGTGTTTCATGTGAATGTGATAATGGATGAAGATAAAGAAGACCCAAAAATAAAGCTGAAGATAATATATATATATATATTTTATAGTTTCGCCTAGCTAGGCTAGCTGCATGGTGCGTAACATCATTACCAAAAGATAGAAAAATTAGGAATACCATACACTTAATTTGCCGTGTCTAATTTAATTATGTGAATAAATTAAATATTCAATCTTTTAATATCACTAGTACTAGTACTACGTAAGTATTTGAAGTAAGGTTTTTGACAAAGGAGTCCAACTAATTCGGTCCGAATGGTCTATCTGCAACATATATACATGCTGAAGGTGCAATATCGTTGATTAGATATATGTCAGGTTTAGCCGGACCAGATGGAACCAGCAGGTTAAAGCTAGCTAGTATACGGGTCGATCGTCTTTCTGAAAAATCGTGTCTTTTTGCTTTAGGACTGATTTTGGGAGTAAACGGCCATCGGCCTTTTGCCTCTTATACATTTAGTTCTATCAGGTAATTTATTATTAGATATAATAATATATGTGAGTATAGCTTTACATATTGAAAAATTGGATCGAGTTAAATTCAAAAGAAGAAAAAGTCAAATTAAAGAAGAAAAATTAATATTATGTTAATTTGGTTATTATTATGTTTTTAGTGACTATGCATGTTCATTCGAGTTGAATTTTACTTCATTCAGTCTTGAATTTTTTTTATTCTTTAATAATTTTAACATTTTCACTAATTAAAAAATTTAAGAAAATTACTCATCTTTTGAATTCAGATTTTCAAATTTAAAATCCAAATAAACGGGCCTAAATTCTAGTTTAGTCTATCTAATATAAATAAAGTGCAGACTTTTAAATGCAATTAAATTCATCACGTTCAATACAATATTACAATACCCTTTCACTTTTCCCTCTTCTGTTTCTATTTCTCTCTTCCTTCGTCAAGTTCCCAGTTGAGTTTTAATTATAAAGTTCTTGACAATATGCTCGAGCTGACTCCAGAGATTAAAGGGGTAGTTGTTAGCTAATTATGTGCTCAATTAAAATGATCAAAGACCCCTTTTGATTATTTTTAACATCCAAAATAAGTTCATTAACTAATTATAACATGGAATTAATTTGAGATCCAACGGTAGTTTTGTGCTTTTCTGATATTTGATCGATCGGCGGCACAACTTGCAATGTCTCTTTAATTTGTTTCTTCTGACAATTTATAAATGAACATTTAATATAAATTGAAGAAAAATCAGTCATAATTTTTTTATGTTCTCTTCTTTCTCTCATTATAAAAAACATTAGTATGTATAATTAATTAATTATAATTAAAGTGATTATTTCTAACGAAAACAGATTATATTAATTGTAAATAATTATTTTAAGTGCAATTAATTGATTATATACCCATTTTTATTGTAGTGTCTATTAGTCTATACATATATATTGACTGTAATTAAAAAAATGATTAACAGGGAATAAGACATTTTAATTTTATTCTTATTAGTTTTGGTACTGCTCCAACCATTTCACATCTTTTGAAGAAATTCTTTTTTTTTAACCTATTTTGAGCAAGAAGATGGATATGCACATATTTATATATGTATATATATTTTATATTTTATATTTTATATATATATATACTTAGTTTATCACCCCTTTTTTGAAACATAAATATAATTATAAATATATATATCTTTTTTCGTTTCAATAAATATTGTGAAATTAAGAATATTAAAAATTAAAACGACAGAGTACTACTATATTATTAATTTCTCACTTTACTATAAGAAAATTATTTATAATTTGTGACTAATTATTTTTTATTAAAATGAATATTTCTTATCTAAATGAATATGGTTTTATAGTAAATAATCATTTTTATTAAAAATAATTCGTTATATATATATATATATATATTGTAGCTTTATAATTTCGTACATACGGACATTGGAAACGTTGATCAGTACAAATAGCTCGTGACTAAGACAGACATAACTAGCATGTCACCAACCCAACAGACATGGATAGATAAAGAAACGAGGAAACTGCATGGATTCTTTAGTATTTAATTAGAAGAACATCAATTATGGAGTATTTTAGTCATTGTGGTTTTAAAAATATTATATTTAAAAATAAAATGATAAAATTAATTAGCTTTTTTTAAAAAATATATTATTAATTTTCAAGTAAAATAAAGAAGATTTTTATTCTTAATTAATTTAAGGTACTACTAGGATCGTTAGCTAGATGTGTGAGAGTTCATGATCAAGATTGGTAAATTTTTAAAATAATCATAAATCAAACACAAACTCATACATTATCAATGAAGAAGGATTGAGGATATATATATATATATATATAGAGTCTATTTAATTATGTAAGTAGAACTAAGATTGACTCATATATTACGAGCTCGATGTCATAGGAGTACCTAAATTCGACATATATACTACAGTTAGAACGTCTGATTTTTTATTTTTGGCAAAATTCATAATTAAACTATTAACTATATATTAAAATAATACAATGTAAAGTTGAAATTAAAGTATAAGCCATTCAATTAAATCAGCCGAATTAAAATTAACTGATCATCATAGATCTACCACATGCATTCCCAAGATTGGAGCAAAAGGCCGCTTCCATCTTGGGGCCGGCACTATTAACTATATATGTCCGTACGTACAAGCGCCGCTAGCCCCATGGCCACTCCGGCAGTACATGAGCTACTAGCATGCATGATCAGGGAACAAGAAGGATCAAATGGTTGGTTAACCTTCGATGCGTTAACTTCACCGATCGACTACTACTTCCCATCAAAACTAATAAACAAAATAATTGGAAAACCCAATATTTGATCTGTTGTAAGTAGGCCGGGTTTACTAACTTTATTTACCTCATATATTTATTGGCCATACGATTAACTTAGACGTACGTTTGGTTCCCCCTTTAATACTCCATTTACGGTCCGATAATTAGTTTCGTAGTAATATAAATGCTCTTTGAATTAATCATATGAGTTCTTTTTTTCCTGAGCAGAATCATATATATTGGATCGATCATGAGTATAATTAATACGAAGTACTGTAGTTTTAATCAAAGGCCGCGCGCCAATCAGTGCGCTAGCTTGCACCTTTTCATGAACTCCACGTGAATTTTCTTTTTCTGCTTCTCAAACCCATAACTACATCTGGCAGCCGCCTGTTTATGATTTGGATTGGTTCCTTTGTTTGATAGAGCGGAGCCAGAGCAAATTCTGATACGACAAAAACAAAAACAAATATAAAAACAAAAACGTGGTGTATATACGTCGTTCCAGTTCGGATAAGATGATCATCAGGGTTTGCATGCTTCTGTACGTACTGTCTGCATGCATGTGATCTAACCAAAAAAAGAACGTGGACATTGGACATGATGTCTTCCGGAAAGACACATTAATGGCAGTTAGCTCCCTAGCTAGCATCCTTACTTCAGCATAAAGATTGAAATACCACAGGCTAGCAAGTACAACAAAAGGCCGAAAAGAATTATTGCCTTCTTGTTGTATCCATTAATTTTGGTGGATAAAATTGTAAAAGTACGTAATTTGAAAGAAAATTTTTTATAAATGCATATCCATCATGGATCATAGATATTGGGTTCATGAAGAGTCACGGAATTATTTCCATTAATGGACCCGACTTCTTTTCATCCTTCAAGCTGGCCGCTCCAACTGATCTGGATTTCCGATTTTGTATTTCTCTTGTTGAGATAAAAGATGCACCATTGGAATAACTTCCATCATTTTTTCTCAAAATAAATCAAAATATACTTCAATAATTGGATAAGGATCACACTCATGCGGGAAACAATTAATGTAGGAATATTATAAAAATAAATAAATTTTTGTGATCAATTAATTATGATAAAAAATGATTTATAATTAGTTTTGATTATAAATAATTATTTTATTAAAATTAATTGATTGTAAATAAATAATTTTTTTATAATAAAAAAATAAAACCAATGTCTGAAAGTGATGAACAATACCAGTTTTCATATATGAATTATGATCTATATATATATATTATATAGCCAAAAAGCAAAACCCTTTTACCAAAAACAAACTAGAATCCAAAAATGCGATGATGCGTGCATGAGGAGAAAAAAGACACAAGTACAGACCAAACACAAAGACGGGGGATTCGTGACAGAAAATGACTGGATATATATATATATATATATGAACACATGCAGCAATAATTAAGTAGCACAAGAAAACAAATTAAACAGAAACATTGCTGTTCCACTCCCTCAGGCCTCGGCAATAGAGAAAATATATAATCAAAGAGACAGCTCAACTGCCGTGAGAACTGTGCGTGGTGTCTAATATATAGTAGCTTGTAACTTTGTGGTACTTGTGATCACTGCCATGTGTTCAGACAGAAGGCGACAACACATCTCTTACAATGCTGCCCACTGGTAGATATATACTTGGTTCATACATGCAGCTGGTTCCATGCTAGCCAAAGCTCAAATTTATCTATAATATATATTTAAGAAAAAAAATTTAGAGTATTTACCGTTAAGAGTATTTATTATATTCATAAACAATATTTAAGAAAAATTTATTAATTTATTCTTAAATATTACTCATAAGTATAATAAATATTCTTAAATAGTAAACAGACTCTAGCATTGCTCTTATTTAAAATATTGATATTGAATTCATCATGAAATTTATTAAATATAATTTTAATAATTTTATTTAATATAATACTTATCAAATTTTATTCACTTAAATTTTGAGTTATAATAATTATCCATCATCTTTCCTCTTTGAAGGATTATTATGATAAATAAATTATAAATATATCTGTTAATTTTATAAATTATATATTATATTATTATTTTGATGAATCTAATATAAAGTTATGAATTTAAAGGTATTTTGTGTTAACTTTTTATCAAACTTATATTTTTTATTAAATTTAAAAGAAATTTTAATGTATCCGATGCCAAATGATCTTATAATAAAAAAAAATTATTTATAATAAATATATATTTATTTTAATTAAAAATAGATATTTTACTAAAAATAATTAATCACAAAGAAACAAATTTCTTGCAGTGACTAATACCACATTTGCCCGCAGTGCTTTTCATAATCATTCATTACGCTCGCAAAGATGATCATGTGGGTGAGACCTAATAACGACGAACCTTCACTCAAATTTTAAAAAATAAACAGAAAAAGAAAAAATGGTTCAGATAATCAAAGCTGGCTGCATCAGCTCGATTGGAAACTTCAAAATGGGATAAGATCTCCAATCTGCAATGAACCCAATGAACGTAATCTATTGGATGGCTAAGAGATAAATGGAATTACGAGATTCCACCACGAGTGGAAAAAGTCCACAAATATTAAATAGGTTTCGTATTTTAATCAAACCCATATTCCGTGTTCAATTTCTTCTCTGTGCCAATTTCTACAAGTAACTCTTGCACAACATATCAGGACATGGGGATTCACAATTATTTATATAGTCAATGCTAAAAGATACAACATATATTTGGGGAATTAATTAAGTAGTCAATGCATAATAGATATACAAATCAATGATCATGATGCACTGGTGTAGCCGTCGCGCCATCCATATATGTCGGCCACTTTTGATGGCTGCCGTAGCTAATCATGCACTGCATACGCCAATTAAATCTCTCAAGCCGGCGACTATAATTGCATGCTCGTCCACTACAATTAGTGTTTGGGCTTGATCCCAATTTCTATTTCTTTTTGCCAAATTACAATTGGTTTCCAAGGGGACTTTACTTCAGTAGTTATACACCAGAAAATTAGTACGATTAATGGAGCATGATTATCTCACGAGAAACTAAAATAACAAAAAAACAGATGATGTTGGAAAAAATAATCATGAAAAAAAAAATTAGCTCAATCTTGTTAAGATATAAAATAAATAATAAAGTCTACATCTTCTTATCAACTTAATTTTTTAAGATAAATAATCATTTCAGATAGTATCAAAACAAAAGTTTTGAATTGTGTTGAGGCAGTACTGTGACATTGATCAAAATCAATCTAGCCTACATGAGAGAAAATGTTAAGATATAAATTAAATAATAAAATTTTTTATTTTTTATTAACTTAAAATTTTAAAATAAATGGTGATTTGACAAACGTATTAGGTTGCATTATATATTTGATTGTCTTGAAACCATGGACTTCCGACACGCATGCACCTTTCTTTTTGGTTAACTCTAGTAAAGTTGTTCAAGATCACTAGTGTCTTTCAAATCTAGATGCACGACAAGCCATCCTCCCATTATCCCATGTGTAGAATGCGATTATTTTTTCCAACACTATTGCATGCGCAACAAGGCTTCGGTGGGTTCTCAAACGTCCTTGTACAGCAATAACTAGTGCTTCTGTATGATCAGTCCAAGATTACAAGTCAATTTGTTCGATCCCCGATGGTGACTGAAAATGGTAACCGAAGATCAAGGATCTGAATGGGCCACTCGTGGGGTACGTACGTAGGGTCTTTAAACACAGCAAGGCCCACTCTAACACACCATCTCTTTAAGTATGGAGGCCCAAAAACTCTTTCGATCGAGTCGATGCATAGATTCTTTTCCTCATATATACCGAGTGATTTATATTTTTTAAGCCCACGACCGTGGGAAAAAATAAATAAATATTAAGCTTGTAAAAATTAAAAACAAACAAACGTATATGTTGAAGATGTGCCAAGCAGCTTTTAAAGGGAATACACGGGTGTGATGAAGCTGCAGTTTTATGGAGTAAACCAAGGTGCCGTTTTCAATTTAAGTCGTAAATGTTCAATGGCAGTTTTGTAATTACTTTGTAGCATTTCTGTAAATTTGGGTAATGGCAAACTTGTAATTAAACATTTGTATATAAGACTTTTGCCTTCGTGTATTGGGTCGGTCACGAAGTCACTTTACCAAATTAAAAGTCGCGATTGAGGGAGAGAAACGAAGGGGGTCTGAAACCTAGTTCTTGCCGGGATGAAATTGGAGCTCGCCGAGGTGATTAATCGTGCTCTATAATCTGATTTTGTTAGAGGTTAATATAAGGAAACTGAACTATAGTCTTGTATTGCGATGAGAGATTTATAAATGATTGTAAACTCAAGTTTTGATACATTCTTCAATAATAAAGACTCTAGACTGCTTCTCCCGTAGATATAGACCATAAGGGTTGAATCATGTAATCTCTTATGTTGATTTCGCATTTTCTTTTACTATTCTTAGTTTGATTTTGATCTTGCATGATTATATTGTGATTTCGTGTTTCCAACGTGTTTAACAATAGAGAACTAAATTGTTCACGTTAATCATATATTTATTAATAGTGTTTCGATTGTCTATTGTTGAATATTAATTGCATATTGCTACCGAATACGTTAATTTGGTTTTCTTGAGTGCTGTCATTGAGAGGTCAGAAAATACAACAGTATATGATAACAAAGGTGGTCTTTTGAGTTGTATGAGCCAGAGTACAAACTTGATCAACGTCGAACTCATGAATAGTTTGTTGGGAATCTGGGCTTCCAAATTCCCCCCACCAGGATCTACTTTTAACAAAATAACAAGAAAAATAGAGAAATAAATACAACACAAGAATTTACGTGGAAAACTCCAAAACAGGAGAAAAACCACCAGACCCAGAGAAGAAAATACACTATGTGAAAAATTGTTACAATCACACAATTTTTCTCCTCACCCCAACGACACCCACAAAAACTTCTCCCACTAGTAAAACTCTAACTTTCACCTCTCTTCCTTTTACATACAAAAAGGACAATAGAGGAATTTTACTAAAGTCAAAAGTTACTAGATAAGTTTCTGACTGGTGTAATTAACTAAGGAGGCTAGGCCTCATTTTATAACCCCATTGGCATTGCCCCTCTCTCACTCATTTCCCATGTGGGATTCAAGGAGCAAAAAAAAGTCCAACAATCTCCACCTTGCGACTTTGACTGATCCCACAGCCACGCTCCACCGCAATGAAGATTCATAGCTTTCGCTATCATGCTCCACCATAAAAGCATAACCACTCAGAATAAACCAATTCCAAGCATTTCACTTCGGCCCATGTCGAAAATAACCTTGCTGAAAAATTATGGTGCAACTCCCACGTTTGGCTTTCCTGGAAGTTCATCAGCCATCGACATGAATTTCCACCACACACCTTGCATCAACGCCAAACCAATGCCCGTGTGCAAACTTGTGGAACAACTAACATTAACACATCCTCTATCATGGCAACTTTGGGATTAGCGGCATGCCATAAGGATATACATGTCTCTTTTTCTATGGAGAGAGACACAATGTTAGCTTCATACCAGTATCTCCATTTACTGACTTGGAACCACTTGCCGAACCGGCTCCATTTCTTCTTGACAACTTTTCTTGACATGCCCAGGTTGTCCACACCTCCAGCAAATTGCTGACTTCATGAGTTGGTCTGCTCTTGTGTAATTGATGGAATCAAAATATCCGTGACTTATACTTGCCACAAGTCAAAATTGATTCTCCCATCAACGTTCTCTACCTCCATTTTTGACATTGCTTCGATGAATTTTACCGTAGAAATGAATAGTATCCACTAAGTAAGTTCCCAGGAAAGACCGATCTTTCCTAGACAGAACTTCAAGGTTCCCAGGAAAGATTGGAGGGTCACAACGGACACACTTAAAATTTTCAATCTCCTAGACAGAACCTCCTTAGATCATACGTATTCACACTACCACACCAAAGCTCCACCCTGCAAAAAGAACCCAGTGGCTCTGATACCACTTGTTGGGAATCTGGGCTTCCAAATTCCCCCCACCAGGATCTACTTTTAACAGAATAACAAGAAAAATAGAGAAATAAATACAACACAAGAATTTACGTGGAAAACTCCAAAACAGGAGAAAAACCACCAGACCCAGAGAAGAAAATACACTATGTGAAAAATTGTTACAATCACACAATTTTTCTCCTCACCCCAACGACACCCACAAAAACTTCTCCCACTAGTAAAACTCTAACTTTCACCTCTCTTCCTTTTACATACAAAAAGGACAATAGAGGAATTTTACTAAAGTCAAAAGTTACTAAATAAGTTTCTGACTGGTGTAATTAACTAAGGAGGCTAGGCCTCATTTTATAACCCCATTGGCATTGCCCCTCTCTCACTCATTTCCCATGTGGGATTCAAGGAGCAAAAAAAAGTCCAACATAGTTGGACTAATGAAACCAGAACCCGACGTTGCAATTAGTTTTGTTGTTCAAATTCTCCAATACAACTTATTGCGTCGATCGATTGTGATCATATAATTGTTTTTAGGATTAAGATCATAGTAATGAGTAAAAAGACTCATGAACCTTTTTCTAAAATATCTTATGAGGAATGAAAGAGTATGCTACATATAAAGTCCAGGACAATCTCCTTCTTAGCAATACAGAATGTCTTTTACTCTTCTCACTTGTAAGTTGATTTTTGTCGTGTTTCTATAAGTGTACTTCATTGGATTAATAAAGTGGAGAGTATTGTTGAAAAATTTGGCTCTAATACCATAAAAAAGTCTATACAACTTTTTCTAAAAGACTTTATTAGAAAGATGAGAGGATCCTACGTATAAAACTTATGATAATCTCTTTCTTAAACAATATGAAATTTCTTTTAATGAGTTCACAAAGTTATTTTTAGAACTTATGGATCTTATCATTTATCCTATTTAATAACTAATTGTTATTGAACAGAAAAAAAAAAACAAAAACAAAAACAAAAGAATAAGACCTAGAACCCCATGCATGCATGTACAGCATATATATAAATAGCTAGGACCTAATAAAATGATGATTTTCTTTCTATTATTACGTACGTATGATTATTCGGAAAATATTTTAGATAAGAGGCCGACAAGTAGATCATCAGCATCGCACCCTAATTAGAGCATTACAGGTAATTATGCTAGGGGAGATCTAGACTATACAAAGCCTGATGTCAACCGACACCAAACAATAATAATTATTCTGCTTTTAATATATAGATAATTAACGTACGACAAAGGAAAGCAAGAGAATCTCTAAAAACACACAAAAAAAATACTCTAATATTCAATTCAAAATTATTAATATTCAAGAATGATAAAATCAATCCACAATCCCAACTATAATAGCAGAAAATCAATAATCTTATAAAAAAAATCAATAATCCTGGTAAAAGGAAACTCGTAATTAAAGAAATGATCTTCCAAAAACGTGGCCTAAATTGGATTCAGACTCACTTCTTCCTAAATGCATATGAAATATTAATATAAATGAGAAAAACAATTAAAATTAGGGATACGAAGGGAAAAATATTTGATTTTGGTCTTGAAAAATATGCACACCGAGCGTAACGTGGTGACTAAAACGTGTATGTTAAAAAGAGCTTTCCGAATTCAGAATCATATGCACAATTCTGATACTTATAACTAAAGTTATGATCAAAATATCGAAACGTGTCCAAAACTGAGTCCCTAATCAGAAAAAGATCACATTAATGTCTTGTCATACTTGCACCAATTTGTCATGTTGTGTACTTTAGCACAGTCAGCGTGTAATATGAAAACTTGACATCATTTGATTCGAATCCTCCTGCATCGCATACATAATACAAACAAAAAATATATATATTGAGAAATTGGAAGACTATATAAGAATTGGCACATACACAAAGAAATTATAAAAATATATATTTACAAATGGCGTAATTTTATAAGATCCATTACATCTACCTTATAATAAAATAGACTTTACAATCTAACATGTTACAAATTACATTAAGCCATATCGAAGTCTTCTAGTGAAAATATCGTTCAAGATTGGCTTGCAAAGCTAAATACACGGCATGCCATCCCTCCTGCGAAGGATGAGCTACGTCCCAAAAGAATGCTGATTTGGGATTCTCGCAAATTGTATATTTCTTTGCTCCATTTTCGTCTACACTCCCGCAGAAATATTTCATGCTGACACCCGAACAGCATGGCTTCAATAGCGTGTTCTCAAACTTTATACTTCCTGCACACACGTATATTAAAAGATCGAGTACTAGAATCAATCTTCTGAAACTGAACCAAAGTAATTGAAAAGGCTCAAGTACTACACTCGAGGGGCACTGTTAATGTTAATAAAAGAGGTTGGTCAATGCCCAAAACACACCAATATTTAGCAATATCGTATAGAAGCTAATTGCCTACTATTTATCTCAAATATAGTGAATTAAGCACATCATGTATAATATGATCATCTATATCTATTATAAGGAGGTGCATATATGGTTGTTACGTACCTTCGTTCTTGAGGGAGGACGTGAACGAAGTATAAAGATCAATAATGAAAAAAGGATCAGAATCCTTTGTTTCGTTGTTCAGCTCTTCGACGGCTTGCTTCAATAGAAGATTGTGGAAACTGACGATCGAGTTAAAAGTACCATTGCATTTTTGGTATGAGGATGCGTCTGTGAGATAAGCGAGACATGATCCCCAAGGCTCTAAACCTGTCACGCCTATTTTTTTTACTCCTAACCCATGAATTCGTTTCAAGTTGATAGCAAGTTGATTTACCACTGTCGTAACGAAAGGTTGCCATCCCTAAAACATGCAGATCATCAATTTAATTCATGGGAGAAGGTTAAGTTGATCAACACTACTACTAGTCTACTACTATAATATAAATTAATCGGTTTTTTAGCACATGATCTTTTAATTATTGGTATTAATTAATTAATACGAAAGCAATTAATCACACGAAAAAAAAAATCATGCAGAAAACAACGAAATAGATGATATATAATAATAAAAATTTCCACTATGTTCCATTATCTACTCAGTATTTATGTGTAGGAAATATATAGAATATTTCTCACCTGAGTAGATCCCTTCGTGCTAAGGTAACTAAAGTAGTCATTACCGGCGAGACTGACTAAGGACGAGGAGAGCTCTAGGTCTTTAGCAGTAAACACGTTGTCTCTGAGGAGATGTTCGAGGGAATCGATCTGGACTGTCATGTTTGGGCCGGAGATAAGGGTATCAAATACACCCGTGCCTCCATAAGCAAAATTGATTCCGTATTTCAACAATGGAATTCCAAATTTCCACCATCCATACGAAATCGGAGTCTTAATACCTAAGAACTTAGCTGCATGCATGCATTAATTTATACAATTAAAACCAATATATAATATATAGAGATACTAATTAGTGTAAAATGGTACGTCCTGTCATCTGTACTTGAATGCAATATTACAAACAGACCATGCAGCGTATTACGTGTCAGCCTTTGACTGTGCCCTATAATAATTGAGTAATACTTATATACACCGCACTACCATTCAATTTTATATTATTACAATAAGATGTGATATATATGTATTATCATTAAAAATTATTTAATAATAATAAATATATCATATCTTATATATTCTAAAAATAAGATGATAGTCTAGTATATATAGAATTTTCCATAATAATTTTGTCCTCGTTGAGCCGAGGCAACGTCCTATATAGTATAGCAGAAGCATGATATGCAGATAAAAGAAATAGGCAATTAATTATGCATATGAGATCAGGGAGTACTCAGGGACATACCAACGTAATCGGTAAGGACACGGCCATCGGAGAAACGACCAGTTGGTTTTCCCGGAAAGGTGATGCCATAGGGATATTTCCAAGAGACTTGAGATTTATTCATGTTGCCTGTGTCAGCATAAGAATCTCCAAAGACAAAGAGCTTTTGCGGACGAAAGTTAGAGGGTACATGATGATGATGATGATGATGATGTCCTTGCACCGTTTGTTGCCGGCCTGGAAAAAGTCCAACAATATTATTAGCGAGAAGTACTGATCAATTTTGACGACAAATTAATACGATCGAAGGGGCAGTCTTAATTAATATAGTGTTGTAACCTGAGAGAATGGAGAAGAGGAAGCAGCAGATCAGAACAGAACGGAGGAGCTTTTGCGTGTTCATTACAACCAGTAAGATCAATAATATCAGAAGCGCGCGCCGAACGTGAAGCGTTGCACAAATAAAGCAAAGTTCGGTGGAAGTAGATGCGCAAAAGATATATTTGGAGGACGAGTTTTCAACGAAGAAGATATTGGATACCTAAATTCCTAATGCTCGTAGTATGTATGTATAGCCATGATCTATCTCTCTTTATATATACATATATAAAAATATATAGTGGCGGTGAATTAGCATAAGTTTTAAATGGTGGAGTCTCCTTCTAGATTATCACGATTAAGTACTGTCCCTGCTGAGCTTAGTTACCTTATGTTTCAATACATCATTGACGGGGTTGAGTCAAATGCGCGCGCACACACAAATATATAATTATGATCTGTGGATATTTTCATATTGATAATTAAGCAGGACAAGTCTACGATGGGGAATGGCCAGCTGGTGGCCGGAGATCAGATATATTTATCCACAAGTACTGTATTAGCTTATATATGAAAATTAACTACAGTACCTTTCTTTTAAATTATATATATGAAATGACGTTACTCTACAATAAAAAATAAATAAATATTTATAATTAATTAATTGCAATCAACATGATTAATATTTGTGATGAAAACAATACTAGTTTCTGGATATACGTCTTACCAATGTCCGTTCTTAATTAAATCCAGAATAAAGTCTTATCAACCCACATTGAACGGCTTTTTTAGGGGGCCGGGTATACGTCTTCACGTTGATTATAAGGTTTTCTGGCTATTATTTAAGTTTTGAAGAAAAAGACAAGACTGCTTTTTTTATTGTGGGATTACGACTAAGAACATGCATGCAGTTATTTGGATAATTCAGCAGTACTACTACGCCTGCCTTTGTTGATCAATCACAATCCATGTAACATGTTTAAGCACGGCATTATCTGACAACGTCAACGAGACTATTCGTAAGAGAATAAATAATTCTATCACCCTTAAATGAATTAAGAAGCTTTGATTTAAAGTGAACGACCAATGATATTATAATTAAGTAGCTCCACCTGTACGTGGGAATGAATGACTGCTTATCGAGGAGGCCACCGACTGTCAACCATTCAATTTCATCGACATCAGAACACAACTTGCAGCAACGTACGCAGAACTGTTCATGAAAGTAGGATCAAATTTTTTTTTTTTGTTTGTTTACGTTGACCAAGTCATAGTTGACCCCTCTTTTTATTTTTTCTACAGTTTTGAATCAGTTTTTAATTGTCGTGCATGGTAGACCTCTCATGTAGTGGTAAATAAGTACAAATTAGCATGGCTTAATGCTTATTAAAACTATTTTTTTTAATATAGTGACATAATTATATTGATTAACCCATGATCGTCAGTAAAACTAAATAAAGATAAAGGGAGATCTGATTTGCCTTTTACATTAATGCGTGTCGTTGTATCTCACGTACCTCATCAAATTCTTTATTAAAGTACTGTGTGTAAACGTCGAATGTAAAACCTCGACGTCGTCTAATTCTAGAAACCAAACCCCGCGTGGTATTCTGTTAACCGTACATAGTATAATAACATGAAGTAGATGTAAAATTACTACTTATTTTAAAACTTATTTAAATTGATAAGAGAAAGTAGATTTTATTATTTATTTTATATCTTAATACTCTACCTCATTTGTAGATCAAATTTTTTCTCTCTACACCTAACAAATAAAATATTTAATTGAATAAGATAGAATATACGGTTACAATTCAAACTCATGACAAGGATCAAGAAAAATATCGATCTGATCCTTAGGGAGAATATTGAAGAATAATCTCACAGTACCTGTAGATAAAGTCTTGGGCATGCATATTTGTAAAGAATAAGCAATCCTCTTTTATTAAATCAGTAATTTTATGAAATAAGTTAAAATCATAAATTTCTTCACTAGAACATATATAAAAGATGCTTATCAAACATTAAAAGAAGTTGACTTGCAAAAACAATGGAGGTGTCAAGATTTAATAGGAGAATAAATAAATAAAGCACAAATTCACATCATTACAAGATAAATGCCGATCGTAATTAAGTGAGAGTTGTCGTTGAGGTTGTTAGTAGTTACTTGTCCAACCAAACGTGCATGCAGCCGCTTCAAATTAGAAGATTCTATTAAAGGAAAGAAAGCTAGGCGGGTAATTCCATCATCCCAACAACCTCATGACTTGACTTCGGAGCACCAAGAAGATGATTAATTAATTAATAATTATTTGAAAATCTAGATTCTTTCTTTTAATCTAGATCATTCTTTCTTTTTGATAGGTAATCAATTAAGTTCTATTCATAATTAGAAAAAGGTACAGTACCCCAATGTTTTGAAATTGTAGGTTCTTTAATAAAGTGATTGCAAAGAAGACTAAAAATGGCTCACCTGGCTAATTACTAGCTCCTGGACACTTCTTTTGGTAATTAAGAATCCTATTACCAGATTCATTTGAAAAATTTTGTATCCGTCTTTAAATTCTGTCCACTCCTTAGAAAAAATAGATGGTGTTGGAAAAAATAATTATGGTAAAAGAAAGTAGCTCAGCCTTATTGGTTTGAATTTGACGGTCAATATATTAATTATGGTGTTTCTATATATGGTTGTGGTGCACTACTCATATATGTAAAGATCATCATGATCATCGACATGTAGTATTAAGAATATCATGTATGATGATCTCCTCTAGATTTTACCAGTAATTATAAATTTATTTTGGACAACTTAAAGCTGGTAACAAACTAGAACTCATATTGTTTATAATTTTATCCTTTGATTTATTGTACTGCGCATAATTGAACTAGTATTTCATGTAGTTCGATTCCCAATACTAGTGATCATTGAAACCAATTGAAATGGGAAAACGAAGATCAAGCATCTGAATGGCCACTCAAGGGGTACGTACGACGTGGGGTCTTTAAACTCGGACAAGGCCCATTAATCTAACGATCGAATATCTCTCTTAATATGGAAGCCCAAAAATTTTCGATCAAGCAGATGCATACAAACCTTTTTTTTTCCCACTGCATACGGAATAATCAATTTATATATATGTAAAATATTTTAGTCCTAAAGATATTATATAAAAATAAATTTATAAATTGATGTGATTTAATATAGTACTTCAAATTATAAAATTTATGAGTTTTTTTTTTATATAATTTCTTTGTATCTGTAGTAGATCTCTTTATATATAAACTCAGGAACTAGGAAGAACATAAATAAATATTAAGTTTGCCAAAATAAAAATTGAAAAAAAAAAACGTCTGTGTAATCACGAAGGTGGGATAATCTTATTTCTAGCTAATAGCATTATATATAATTGGTAATTATGCCAGAGGAGATTGTTATTCACCATACAAAGCCTGCGATTCTAATTAACATATAGTTTTTTTTTTTTTTTGTGATCGAACTGATGATCTAGTACTGGAGAAAATATTGCTCAAGAGTGGACTGCAAAGTTGAAGACACCGCACGCCATCCCTGCTGCGAAGGATGAGCTATGTCCCAAAAGAATGCTGATTTGGGATTCTCACAAACTGTATATAGTTTGGCTCCATTTTCATCTACCCTCCCACATATCATGTTCAAAGGTTCGCCGCTTACATTAGTACCCAAACAGCATGGCTTCAATGGGTTCTCAAACTTTATACTTCCTGCAGTTAGCACACAACGTATAAAAGATATATAATATTATATCTCGAGTATGTACTAGATTAATCAGTCTGTATGAATTCTGAAAGTGAATAAGAAGTAATTGAAAATGGGAAATACTCTAGTGATCATGAATGAATTACACAAAATAATCACAAAAATTTATATTGTTTGACGTGGTTCGTCAAATTATAAAATTATTTTTATCGTAAAATATATCTATCAAATCAGATGAAGTCACGTTAGTTTGTAAAATTATTTTTATGTAATTATTTTGTAAATATAACAAAACTTATTGAAAATTAGGCTCACAATCGAGGGGCATGCTAGTACGTAGTGTACGTTGTTAAACGTTGGATAATGCATGCCCAAATTAGGAAGCACTCCAAGTAATATTTATGAAAGCTTGTCTAGTACTATATATTTCTTTAATAAGCACATATATATTGTATAATCATTTATATATATAATCATTTATATATATACATATATACATATGGGATCGAGGTGGTTGTTACGTACCTTCGTTCTTGATGGCGGAGGTGAACGAAGCATTAAGATCAATAATGAAAAAGGGACAATCCTTCGTTTCCTTGTTCAGCTTTTCCACGGTTTGATTTAACAGAAGATTGTGGAAACCAACGAAGAAGTTATAAGCCTCATTGCACCGTTGGAATGAGGATGTGCCTGTGAAAGCAGGGAGACATCCTAAAGGCACTACACCCGTCACGGCTATTTTTTTTATTCCCAAGCAATGAAGTCGATTCAAGTTGATAGCAAGTTGATTGACCACTGTCCCAACGAAAGATTGCAGTCCCTAAAACAGATCGATCGATTTAATTCAGGTTATAAGGTTCAAATGTAGTACTAAAGTACTAGTACTACTGCTAGTACTATAATATATGAAAACGGTTCTTTTCACATCTTTTAATTTTTGTTATTAATTAATACGAAATTAGTAATTAATTAATCTAAAATTATATGTAATATTCATGTCTAGTCTTTTCATAACATAGTTTTTTAGTTGACCATCTAGCATGACATATATTGCATGTTGTAATTGATTCATGCATGCCATATATAAAAATATTAAAAAATATTAGCTAACAACATCCTTTTAATCATCATCTCCGCGCAAACGTACATATATAACATCAAATTATTGATTAAGGTTGATGGAAAACATGACTTCTCTTCAAAGAAATACTACAACAGGATTAATGTTTTTATTGGACCGGATTTCTATTTATCACAAAAGAGTCATTTTGATCAGCAGAAATGACTTATTTTGCAATAAAAAAAAGAAAAAATCGGGTTCAGTAAAAACATTTCTCTTGGAAGCTCTAGAATCACACAAAGAAGAGTAATTGTATGAAGATTAATCGTTAATATCATGTTAAGATATAAAATAATAAAATATATCTATTTCCATCAATTTAAGTTTTTGGGATAAATAGTCGTGATTTCACACGGTATCAAAATATTCGAATCCTAACTCTACACTCTACTCTTATTTAATTAAATATTACACTTGTTGGACCTACTAATTGAGAGGAAGTTTGGCCTACAAGTGAAAGGAAATATTAAGATATAAACTAATAAAAGATATCTTTTCAAATAATCAACTTAAATTTTTGAAACAAATGATAATTTCATATATCGTATCAAGATTAATGGTTCATCATGGAACTCAAGATATATAACAAACATTAACAATTCATGCCACTATGTTTCATTATCTTTCAAGGATGGAAAAGTATCTTTAAATTGGTAAATATATGGGGCCCGGCGTTGGGGCCCATTTGCTCTCCTATGGAGTTTTTTAATTAAAAATAAATTAAAAAATCACATATATTTTATCTACATACATTATTTTATTATTTTTGTAAAAAAATAATTGAAAAAAGTGTAAAAAAAAATTTATACTATAAGGGCGCAAATGGGCCCCAACGTGGGGGCCACATTGCATTGCCCATCTTATATTCAGTACTAAGCAATATGCAAAAATACTAGAGACAAACGCTACAAATAAGTGACGGATAAATGTCAACTAATAATTTGTGATATTTGCTGTTTGTTGTGTGCTGCATAATATCTGTGAGTTAAAAAATGAAGAAATAAATTCAAAACTGAAGGAAATGAATTCGAGACATTATACTTATTTATCATGTTATATCAATTAGCGTTGCCAACTACTTGTCTGCAACGTTTATTCCTATATTGTTCTGCAATATGAGACGGTGACCAAATCCAAATGCAGTATGGCCACATGAATTAATTAGTCACATATTCTCTCTCTCTCTCATGACCCACCTGCTGGCCATGCTTATCATGACATTCAAACAAAGACACGATCGATCGAAAATTAATAGGCTTAAAACATCCCACACCAGAATTGAATAATTTGGTAGAAAAACATATATAGGATTGACTATTGGGTTCCCTCAAATTCTCGTTAAATTATTAATTTTCTTTAGATTTTTTTTAATCTGTATTATTTTAGTACTCCTCCGTTTAAATTTTCAAAAACAAAATATACGAGGAAAAAAAAAAAAAAGAGGTGAATTCAACAGTACGTGGAATGAGGCCGATTTGAACTTGACACCTTCACGTACCATGACATGCGTGATGATAATGTTACGTACAATACCATTAGTCTATTTGTCTGATCTAAAACATAATTATAAATGAATGGGATGATAATGTTGGCTTAATTTCAACGTATAATTTGAAAGATTTGGTTAAGTAATATATACGAGATTATATTTACGAGTATTTATTTGCAAGTGCTATACGTAGAATATTTCTCACCTCAGCAGATCCGTTGGTGCTAATGTAAGTATAGTAGTCATCACTAGCGAGACTGATAAAGGACACGGAGCGCTCTAGGTCATTAGCGGTGAACACGTTGTCTCTGAGAAGATGTTCGAAGAAATCGATCTGGACTGTCATATTTGGGCCGGGGAAAACCGTATCAAATACACCCGTGCCTCCATAAGCAAAATTCATTCCGTATTTCAACAATGGAATCCCACTTGATGATGATTTCCACCCTTCATATGGAATCGGAGACTCAAGTCCTAAGAACTTAGCTGCATGCATGCATAATTAATTTTACAATTAAACACAATAATATAATATTTAGAGATGTTAATTAGTGTAAAATAGTCATGTCATCTGTATTTGCATGCAAAATTACAAATGTTAATTTATTAAATAAGTAATCAAACTAAGCTTCCAAAAATGACCCCGTTTGGATTGATCAGAAACGTTCATTTTAACTAAACTTAACTCATTTGATCATCTCATTTAATCTCATCTTATCATTAAAATTTTATCAAATTTTTATAAAAAAAAAAATACAATAAATGTCAATTCAACTTTTTAAAATTTCAATTTAATTTTTTCAAATTTAATAATAATAATATTAAAAAATAATATTCTAATCATATTTTATTAAACTTTTATCTAAAATCATCACATTTCTTCTCATCTTACTATTCAAACAAGTTGCATATATAATGAGAATATGTATGTGGTATATTGCATCTAGAGCCAAAGTTCAAACTCATGATAAATTCTATATTTCTGATATTATGTGAAATCATTACTTATCTTAAAAAATTAAATTAATTGGTAGATATATAGATATATATTATTAATTTTATATCTTAACATTGACTATATATACATATACTGCCTACGTGTGTAATTTGACTCATGTAGTCCTATAATTTTGTGCTCCAGAAGAAGCATTGAGCCAATTAAAGTCCTATAGTATAGATATATCTAGGCAGTAACATATATATGCAGAACAAAGCTGAAATAGCCAAATTATGCTTATGTTAACTGTCCAATGCTTCACAAGGACGAGAATCAAGGATGAAATTAGAACGTAATCAGAGGCCAGACACACCAACGTAATCGGATAAGACATGGCCATCGGAGAAACGACCAACTGGTTTTCCCGGAAAGGTGATGCCATAGGGATATTTCCAAGCGACTTGAGATTTCTCGGTGTTGCCTGTGTCAGCATAAGAATCTCCAAAGACGAACAGCTTTAGCGGACGAATATGAGAGGATACATTATCAATATGATGTCCAGCTTGCACCGTTTGTTGTCCTGGAAAAAGTCGAACAAGTTACACATATATATATACATACACAGATCAATATTCTTAGCGAGAAGCTAGCTGTTAGTTTTGATCAATTTTGGCGACAAATATTTAATTAATACGAAAGGAACTCTCATAATTATGTATATATATATATATATTTATATGCATGCATGGTGTTGTAACCTGAGAGAATGGACAAGATGAGGAAGCAGCATATCAGAACAGAACAGAGGAGCTTTTGCGTGTCCATTACAGCAACAAGAAGAAGAGAAGCGCGCCGAGTGTGAAGCTTTGCACGAAGACAAATTTTGGTTGAAGTAGAAGCAAAATATGTGGACGAAGAAGATATTGGTTGCGTACATTCCTAATCCTGCCTCGTATTATATATATATTTTTGGATTCAAAATATATATATATATATATATAATTGACCGTCTCTGGTGGAATGTGTTGGCGGGTCAATCGGTGGCTATTATTTTCCTGGGTTAACATTAGCGTTCTTATTTTCCGTCTATTGTTTATTTGTTGAAGAAAAAGACAAGCTAGCTGATTTATTGGGATTACGTTTAAGAACGAACGTCATACATGCCTAAATTCAAAAAGAAGCACGCCTTTGTTGATCAATTATTATAATATGACGACATTGTCGACAAGACTCTTCGTAAGAGAAAATATAAGGCCCCGTTTGATTTTACGGATCATGTTTAAGTACGTACATATAAATAATATTTAACTACGTACATATATTTTTATTTTTTACTTTTTACTTTTTTATCTAATTATTATAATTTTCTAAATTTTTAAACAAAACACAAAAAAAATTTAATATTTTCAAATCATAAAATAAAAATATTAATATTATAATAATTTTTTTATTTACAATTTTTTTATTCAAAATTTTTCTATTTTTTCAAAATTTTATAAAATATCTTAATTCAAACTATTTTAATATAATTCACAAATTATGATCTTCCTATTATTTATAGATCTATCGTTTGTGTAACCAAATGAAATATAATTCTATTACCCTTACATGAAGAAGCTACGACCAAATTAATATATATATATATATATCTTTATACTTAAAAAGTCGCTATCCATTATCTACAGTAATGAATGGTAAAATTGAGATTAATTTGTTTAACTTTCATCTTCCCTTTATACCCCTCTTCATTTCAGACCACTCAAACTCGCCTCTCTCCCTCCCGAATTCTCTCCCAGCCAGACCCGTTATTACACGGGTTCAAACCCATTCGGCTTCTCCTCCAAGCAACTCACGATTGTCTCTCACTGCCGGCCACTCAGCCTTACCGCCACCTCCGGCAACTTCCTCGTGATCTGTCGAACAACCTTCCACCGTGGACTGCCCTTGGCAGGCCCTCCCTCAGCCGCACGTGAGAAAAATTCGAAATGGGTTTCATACGGATTCCTCTACATCGCGCATCCATACGCCACCGTAAGCAGCCACCACAACCACCGTTGAGTAACACGACCACCCAGGACCACCCCCTTCCTCCTCTCCTTGACCCGAAGCCCACAGCTTCTCCCTAGACCCAGGCAGTGCACACATGAAACCCACAGCCTCCATTTCCACAACAACAACAATAAACTCCCAACAAAAATAACAATAACTTAAAGAGACCAAACGAAGAGGAAAAGATGGAGAGAGAGATGGATCAGAGCTGAGAAGTCGAGAGCCAATAGGGATGAGAAATCCGAGACCGAATGAAGAAAGAAAGAAGACAGACAGAAAGAGAAAATAATTAGGGATGAGAAGATGGAGACTAAACGCAACGTATTAGATGACATCAAACGGTGCGTTTTTAATCCTTTAATGTGTCTGTGCCAAACGGTGCGTTTTTGTATGTTATTTGGTTTCTAATGTTTTTAATTAGTGGGGTGCATTTTAGTTTGATAGTGGCAGAATAATGCGGTGCATTTTTAGTCATCCAATGTCCTTTTACGCCAAACAGTTAAATACTCGTCCCTTATCAAATATTAATCTATTTTTCCAGTCTTTTTAGTTCATTCATTTAATTCATTTGGTTGTAATCATTTGGATTTTTCTTAGTTCGGTTTCGTTCATTTAATTCTATTTACTATTTTGTAATCTGACATTATCAGATGAAATGATGTTTTGGCATGATGATGGGAGAGATGACGGCAGAGTATTAT
This sequence comes from Platycarya strobilacea, assembly GCA_036898215.1. Lineage (NCBI taxonomy): Eukaryota > Viridiplantae > Streptophyta > Magnoliopsida > Fagales > Juglandaceae > Platycarya > Platycarya strobilacea. The sequence continues at coordinate 1,023,364 of CM072548.1, forward strand.
CTTCATTATCTACTACAGTGCGAGAGAGAAAGGAGAAAAAAATTACCGTTTGTTGCAGTGGTTGGAGATAACGCTGAAAGAGAGAAAGGAAAATTTGTTGTCGTGGTTAAGGGTGATTCACTGGTATGTTTTGTGGTGATTATTCTCAATTTTTTTTTTCCTCCACTCATTTTTATTCTTTTTGTGTATTTGTTTATTTTTTGGTGATAAATATTCATCTTTTAATAGCATTTGTTTTTGTGGTATTCTCTTTATGCATTTGTTCTTTTCTTATTTATGTTCTTGTGATAAATATCTCATCCATTTATGCATTTGTTTATTTGGGTCTATCATTTGAAATTAGTGGTCTGCGTTAGTGTTTGTTTGTGCTTCATTTTTATTCTTTTTATTTGTGCATTTGTTTATTTTTTGTGTGATAAATATTCATCTATAATGTTAGATAATGCTAGGGATTGTATGTTTCAAGTTATTGTTTTCATTCCAAAAAAAGTTCATCTTTCTGATTCTCTTTCTTTCCCCTTCTTCTTATGCCTGTGAATTTCATTTAGTTCTAGAAATGCTAAAAGAAAGACTACTTTGGTTATCTAAAGAATCAAATCAACAATATTCCTAAATGGAATATGTCCTTTGAAAAACCAAATACACATAACTTAGATCATTGGGCATTAATAGATAAAGGACTTTTTCCTTTAATAGTTGAAAAAAATTGCATTTTTTTTATTTGAGTTATAAAATTAGGCTCCACTTTTTATTTGATAGGAGATTCACAAACTATTATTACTCTTAGCTACACCTTCTGCTTCCAGTTTTTTATTTTATTTTTTTTGTTAGATTGAAATGTCAAAACCATATAGTTATCATAGATAATGGACCTGGGGTCCAACTATACTGTTGTTTTTGTTACCCAACAAAGTGAAAGACTACCTATTAAGTTGGAAGTGTCAAATATTGACTTGAAAAACAACACTTCATTTGGAAGGGATCAATGTTATTATAATAATCTTAAGCTTAGCTCCAGTCCTTTCACTACTACTACTTCACATGGTTATTGAATTAATTAATTTAAAATGTTATTATAAAACAACACTTTGTTTAATCTTTATTTGTTCATCTATGTTTCAGCCCAATTGAAGATAAAAATTATATTGGACTAATTACTCAGGATTGAGATATTGTTTTGTTTTGCTTTTTCTTATTTATATATACATATATATAAATGGACAATCTTTGTTAAATGAGGTAATTTGAGCTTTTTTCTTGTTAAGTTATCAATTTAATTTACTGGTTTATCTTCTAAGTGTCTATTCTTTTATTCGAATGTTTAGAGTTCTGGTCTAAATAACAAAGAACATGCATTAGAAGGAAACAAGAAAACAAAAACAAAACACATGTACATCACAACCCAAAAATAAAAATAAAAATAACATTACTAAAAAAAATATGAGGATACAAAAAAGATTCTTTAGATCTAAAATTATGCTATCATATTTGATAGAAGAAAAATCAAAATAGAAGTAAGAATGAAAAAACTCCCTACAAAAAATAAACAAAACCTTTTTTTTTATGTAGCATACAAATTTATCACCACAACCATATAATAAACAAATACATCACTCAACTTCCTTCCAAATAAATTTTCTATTAAAACGGTGATCATTCTTATTATCAGCACAAGTATTTAAAAAAGAAAGAAGAAGGAAAAATTCCAATCTTCTAGAAAAGCTATGTTGAAAAATAAGCAATTTTACAAATGAGGCTCTTGGGTTGTTTCACAAAACTTTGACCACATTTTAAAAATATTTTATGTATGTTCATGTGGAAGGAAAAAAAAGGAGTTCTTAAATAGCATGTTGGATGCATTAATTTCTTCATGAATTCACAATAATTTGGTTAGTTTACTACTGCTGTAAAGAACAAGAACAAAAAAATTAAAGAAAAGCAAAAATAGAATAAATAGAACATACAACTTAATAGAAAAATTAATATAGAAATACAGCAAAAAAAAAAAAACTTATTGAATACTTGTACTCAAATTAATGCTTCAGAAAATAAGAGCAGAATATAAAATTATATGAAGAAAATAATATGTCCTAACCATATTTGTTTATATTTTTCGGTGAATGGTATGGTTGTTGGATGTATTTACAGAACTTTAAATTATTAATGAATGAATGAAACAGTATTTTTAAAGGAAATTTATGTGCTTTGATACCTAATGGATAGATACAAATGCAATTTCTGTTGAAAAATTGTAGGTTTTTTTTTTTTTTTTGCTTAATTGGGATGTAAATGGATAGATGCTTCATGTTTTTGTGATAAATATTCATTTTTTGCAATCCTTGTTCAAAACTGATATCTTCCTTTTTTGTTTCATTGGTATATCTAAATGGATACATATTTTGGGGTCATAAATATTTATTTGTGCATTTGTGGTCTTCATGTTTTTGTGATAAATGATATGTTTATTTTTTTCTTTCGTTGCTATGTAAATGGCTAGATGCTTCATGTTTTTGTGATAAATATTTATTTCTTGGAATTTTTGTTCAAAACTGGTCTGTATATTTTTTTGTTTTGCTGCCATGTAACTGGATAACATGGGCGTGTATTTGGGTACTGGATATCTTTCTCTCACAATTGACAACTAAAAAAAACTCACACACAAACTAAATATCATATATTACTTAGGTTGTACATTGTAGACTCTTCCCCTGTTTTTTTTTTTTTTTTTTTTTTTTTTAAGCAAAAATTAGTAATGCTATCTATATTGTACATGCTTACCATGCTTATGTACAAGAAAAAATGACATCAATAATGACAATGCACATATTCTTTGGTTTTAGGTAAATTATGAGATTCTCATTATTTATCAACATATGTATATGCCGAGTTATTGCTATTTGCATAGTACTTGGTGAACCTTTTTAATTATTAAAAGGCGATTAGGATAACTTTGTTTCTTGTTCTTTGCGTTTGTTGTTTTAGCTTTCAAAGCAAAGCTATTCTCAACTGTTATAACATTTATGCATAGACTTTCATAGAATTTAAAGTTAATTTGCTAAACCTCTTGGAACTCTAGATAGTATTTTGATTGGACTCTAATTTTGAGTAATATTAAAATGGATATATGCAAAATCTCAAATGCATTCTATATTTGATTTAGAGTTTGCTTTTTTATTGACAATACCCATTTTTTTCTAGGATTGGTTTAAAAATGTTAACGTTTGTTAATTTATTGAGGTTGGATTGGATAGGGGAGTGAATAGTAAGCAAAGCTGATATTTATCAAAATATCCAACCTTTTTCTTTTCAATAAAATCTTGTACATTTTCATGATTTTCTTATTTCTAGTACTTCTTCCTAACTAGGTGTGAACTCTTGTATAACCCTATATTTGGGCTATGCCAATTCTTATTAAAATAACCTATTATTTAGCATATATGTTTCCTCCAACTATACCAAAATAAGCAGCATAACCTTGAACATATAAATCCACACAAGCAATTAAAATTGGGAATGCCTATAAAATAAATAAAAACGTATCTCCCAATTAATTATCTTTCCATTTGCTTGGACCTATAATTTGTCTAAACTTATTGTTGTTTGAATTAATAGCTTCTAACTTGAATGAACTATCTTATTTTTATTCACCTCAGTTTTTTTCTTCTACACTAGATATTTATATTTTTGAACAATTTATTTTAGAGTGATACAAGGCAAACATTCATCGCACATAGTTAATAACTTAAAATATTAATATAAAGTAAATGAAAGACCAATAAGGAATAAATCTACTTTGAAGGACCATTATTTGTTATTGCAATTAATGGTTTTTGCTGCTTCTTTTTTTTTTCCCATTGTTGGCTTTTGCTTTTTGTAATTCTTTTCTTTTCATATTTTTTGATCTTTTGTCTATTTTCCTTTCTGTTTTAATCAGTTGTTAATGATTGCTTTCAATTATGGGCTGCTACAGTAGAGCTGATATATTGATTATTGGAGTTTAACGTTGGTTATTGTGGATTTATGGTTCAGATTGAAGTTTCTCGAGGAATAAGAAAGATAGAATAAAATTATGAATTCATCAACATAGCTAGAAAATAGGATGAAAGTGGATTTTTATTTGTGAGATAAATAATATGGGTCAAATGTTTGTTGCTCATAAATACAATGGGTCAAATGTTTGTTATTAATAGTTCGAGTTCAGATGATTCATTATTAGGTGATCTTAAAATCCATGTATGGTGTGAATATTTTTATGGAAGTAATGGTCTATCATGTTCATATTATATAAAAAGATAGGATGAAAGTATTAATATATATTCCTTTACAACTACTTAATGATTAAATGGTTCATTCTCAATTATAATATAATTAAAATGGTCATAAAATTATTTTTCTGCTTGTTGGTGGTGTGCTCCTAATTCTTCTCTTTTGATTAGGAACTGAGCATCAACAAATATAAAAATCATCTCTTTCTTCTTAAGATTATTTATTGGATGACGCTACTAAAAAAAGACTATCAATGTTAAGGTTATTTACTCATTGTAACTATAATTTAGGCATTTAAAGTATATTTATTTCCTCTGTCTTTACTATGATATGTAATTTGCTTGTCTTTTTTTAGAACTTGAGGTTCTTTCAATTAATTGATACAATCAATTTACTTTTCTATCAGTTATTCCATTTTGGGATTGCAACTATAATCAATTTTTTTTTTTGGTGTCAATTTAATATTGTTATTCAAATGTAAATGTGATAAATTTATATAATTTAGGTTGTTACTACTTGTTGATCACATCCTTTATTTGCAGGTCCAATCTAAGAATATCTATAGTTAAAAAATTGTAATTTATTTTATTGATATTTCTCAGGTGTTATTGTTGCATTTAACTGATATCACAAAAAAAATGTACTTTCAGATATGATAAAATGGTTCTTAAGATAAAATGGTGTTAATATATATATATATATATATATATTATGGTTAAAGCAAATGATTAATTCAATTTTCATATTTAAGATTAAACTTTCTTTCAAATCATGTTGAAGAAGTTTGCTATGTTTTATTTTTTTAAGCCAATAATTGACTAGATGAAAGTTTCTTTTGAAGCGAAATTTTGTAGAGACCCAGAGAGCCATAATTTCTTTCTTTTAATTTGATATATGTATATTCTTTGATCATCATGAGTTTTTCTTGTCAATTGAACAACATTCATTATAAGGAATTACAAATTGAATAGAGAAAAGCACGGTAAACAGTCACTAAAACTGATCCACTCCAAATGTAATTCTATTCAAAATACCCTACTATACCAAGGATGCTAAAATCCATGAGTTTAAAAAACAAATGAAAACTACAAAAAGTACAAGAAATATTTTCAGAATCCCAAGATATATAGCTTAAAACATTAAAAAAAGTTCTGAACTCTACATAAGTTTTCTTCATTATTCTAAGAACAAAATTTTCCAAATTCCAAAACAAATCAAAACAATGATAGAAGCAATCAAATCTCAAAACTGAAGATTGAATACTTAACTGAATTACAAATTTTGGTCTTAGTAATATTGAATTACAAGTTGAATATCAGATTCCAAAACTGAATATTTTATTCAACTTATAATTCAACATTTTGTACCTATAAGTCATTTTCTTTTTAATAATTTCTTTGTTCTGATATTCAAGTGCTTTGGCTTTAGCCTCTTATTTCTTATTCTACTACATCATAAGGCTAAATATTAGTAATGTTTTGTTGACACTGCTTCTAAAAAGGTTAAAAAATTAAGGAGAATTGGCAACTTTGTGCTTCACTAATTAAGGAGAATGGGCAACATTGTAGAATAGACACAATAGAATATGGGGTTTGTTTTTGTTGAATAGAATAAATGGATATTGAGAAATTATTAAACTTGAGCCCATTAAAATTTATAGCCATTGCCTAAAGAAAAAACATATTGGAGACAGAAAGTCCGTCTTGCCCAGGTTTGGTCAAATTTGGTCATTTCTTTTTTGAAATGTCCATGGCTTCTACTTAACCTTACTTTGAAGTCGTATGTTGCAACTAGGAGATGTTTACTTTTAATTTGCTTTTATTGGATAAAGAAGTTGTTGTCTTATTATTATTATTATTATTGTGTATTTAGTTGCATTTGTCTATGAAATTGAAGTTCCTATGTTATTTTTCTTTTATATATTTTGTTGGAATGATATATTTTGTTAAAAATGCTTCTATCTAAAAATGTTTTTCAACTTCAAATCTTTGACCATTTCCAGCTTGTAAGGATTATTATATATTGTATATGCCAGCAAAACTTTTTTTGTCGATTTATCCAGTATAAGCACCTACCTTGTAAATCATTACTAAGTTACTAACATCAGGTAGTAGCTTCTCAAATAACTACTTGCTTAGTTTAATTGATTTGATTTAACTGGTTTTTTTTTTTAGTACAATGACTTTGCATTGTAATTTCGTACAAACTCATATTTTTATGTGATTGTTACTTCACAATGTTTTTGAAAAAAAAGGATCATTCTATTTTTTTAATGTTGCAATGTTTAGTTTTATGCTTTTATTTTTTTTTCTAAGTTTGTCACTTCAACTTATTTGTCTTCTTCTAATAATGATCATAGTTTATAAACACAATCTATCTTGGTTGAAAGCAAGGTGTAGTTTAGAAATGTAATCTATTTTAGTTGAAGCAAGATAAAATGAGTAAAACCTTCTTTTTTTTTAGTTGAAGCAAAATATATGAAAAATTCTTTTTTCCCTTTTCTTTAGTAGATACCATCACGATATTATATGTAGCAAATGGTATACTTAAATGCATGAAAATATTTTTTCTTGGTTTAAAAAGCAAACGAAGAAGCAAATAAAATGGAAAATCTTCCTTTCAAATGAGCGTAATCTCAAAATGTCCTTAGTCAGTAACTTAAGAGATTAATGTAAAATAAATGAAAGACCAACAATCAATAAATCCACTTTGAAGACACATTATTCGTTAACACAATTAATACTTTTTGCTTTTTTTTCCCATTGTTTGTTTTTGCCTTTTGTGATTCTTTTCTTTTCTTATTTTTCTTTTATCTTTTGTCTCTATTTTGCTTTCTATTTTAATGTAGTGTTAATAGGTGCTTTCATTTATAGGCTATTGTAATGGCGTTAATATATTGATTATTAAAGTTTGATGTTAGTTATTGTGCATTTATGGATAAGATTGAAATCTCATTCATTTTCTTAATAGAACTATATTAGTAATTCTTTCTTTCTTCTTCTTTGTCTTCTAACTCATTTTGGGTTCAATGTATTGTTTCTTATTTTTTTTCTTTTTTTTTAATTCTCTTAAACTGTTTATTATCATCGGCATATCTTGGAATTCTTGCAAATGTATTCTCTTTTTTATTTTATATCTTTTTCAAATGTCTAATATCTCAACCCAACTATGCAGTTAGGATTTTGTTTTTCCTTTTCTCCCAACCCTGACAAACAATCTATGGCGAGTGGGAGTAGCAACTTGCCACCACCAACATACTTCTTCAAAATAATAATACCTTCTACTTTAGCCAACAAAAGATTGGTAAGTAATACATATATCCATTAAATATTTTTTATTAATCAATTTTATAACTTCTATTCTGTTTAATTAATTCTATTATGTTTAAACAAAAGTAACTCTAAAATAACTTCTATCTATATGCATAGAGTCAATGTTATTCCAATTACTGATATATTTTTGTAAAAGCATCTACTTACAATATATTTATGAAATCTTCACTTCGTTTGATTTTTGTAGAGCATCCCTAACAAATTTGTAAGACTGTTTGGTTCCGAACTTGGAACTATTATTACACTCACTTGTCCCAATAGGGACAGTTGGCAAGTGAGATTAGAGAAGGCTGACAACAATATATGGTTTTATGAAGGTTGGTATGATTTTGTACAATATCATGCCATAGATATTGGGTATCTTTTAGTCTTCAGATATGAAGGAAACTCTACCTTTCATGTCCTTATATTCGATAAGATTGCTACAGAAATACAACATCCAGCAAGGAATATTACCGATGAAATAGCAAGAGTTATTTGTTTATCAGATGATGAGGAAAAATTAAGTGAAGATAATCTATCAATTTCTGAAACATCTGACCAAGAAAGACTGAGAATTATTAATGCAAGAGAGAGAGAAATTTAAGCAGCCAACAGACTAGAAATTACAAATCCTTCATTTGTGCGTTCCTTGCGACTTCATAACATACAAAAAAGTTTCATGGTAAGTCTAAACTTATCATTAATGCATTCTATTGTTCAAATTCAATAACTTTTTAAAAATATGTACTTGATTTGAACTTTTTCTTTATTGTGTAGTATGTGCCTGCTGAATTTGCTGCAAAATATCTATCGAAGAACCAAAAAGTCAAACTTCAAACATTTGATGATACAAGAGAATGGCATGCTATTTGCTCTTACAATAACAGCGATTGTTCATCAATGAGAATGATAAAGGGATGGAATGTATTTGTAAGAGAAAACAATTTGAAGGAAGGAGATGATTTTGTTCTTGAGCTCATCAAAAGGAAGCATATTGTGCTGAAAGTCTATTTGTTTCGCGTAGCTGACTATATGTGAAAAAAGTTTTGGTAAGTTCTTTCCTTTCAATTTCAGGTGACTTTCTTTTTAATCTAGACAAATTAGTAATCTTCTTCCTTCTTCTTCTGAACATATCATTTATTTTTCATATTTTGTGCAATTTAGTATGTTAGAAAACTTAGATAATTTAGCATTTTTGGTAATTTTATAATCTATATCTAGCATATATGATGTTAAATATTTGAAATGTGGATTTTATTCACCATCGTGATAAATATTTCTAATCATACTTTGTGTTCTCAAATTATTTTTTAATATGCATTACTAAATCGTTTAATGTGATTCAATACTTGTGGAGACAAATTTCATATAATGCATCACTGTCAGAAATGATAGAGTTGGATATTTCTTATATAGTTTTTATATTTCTCACTATATTTTGGAGATTTTGGAAATATAGAAATCTTATATTGCTTTAAGATACAAATAGCTAACTTTTGATCCAGATCCCAAACCTGAGGAAGATAAATTATTATTCAATATTCTGTATTTATTTATTTATTTTGTCTTTGTAACTATCATTACACTTTGGTTTGTATTTATCATTTGTGCTTATTTTTTACTTTTTCATGCCGATCAGCTCATGTATCATGAGATTCTTTTACTGTGAGGATTATATTTTGGTCTCTTTAAACATATTTTTGTATTGTTCTTAGCAACTTCTGATAAATAATAGTTTTTGCCCCACTTTTTGTATCTTATCTCTTTCTTCTCCCTATATTCTTTCCCCCGTCTTTCTTATTTTTTCCCCTATCTTTCTTGCTTCTCTTTGTTCTAAAAATCATTAATCATCTCTTTTATTTTACTCTTAAAGTATGCTTTTCTATGCAGTCTTTAGGTTGGACAAAGACCACCAAAAAGATGCAAAGGATGCAATCCATGATTTAGACGTGATATGGTTCACAATTTTAAAATTCTTTTCATGACTGTGTCTTTTCTACTCTTTAATGCAATTCATGATATTTGTAAGAAGTTCTTTCACTAGACAACCACTACTTACAAAATGTTAAATTACTAACTTGCAACGTGATTGAATTATGTTGTTTCAATTCATTCAAAGTTTCTCTACACTAGATGTTTATATTATTTTAATTTATTTTATAGTGATACAGGGCAACGTGCCTCGCACGTTGCGCCACTCCTAGTATATATATATATATATATATTTAAGATAGGCGCTCCAACTGTACTGAGAATGATGGATCGATCGACGCCAACGACTATCAATTTTAACTCGTTTTTCATGGGATCATATACAAAATTTTGAATTCCGGAATGGAAAAAGAGTTCCAGATGTTATGGAATTATTTTGTCGGTCGCCATTCCTTTATCTCACCAATAATTTTAAAAAATTTTATCATTATTATTTTAAATATTACATAATAACTTATATAGTAACTTGTATAATAATTTCAAAACCTATAAACATGAATTTCAATTATTATAAAATTTATAAAAAAATATATAGAAATAAAGAAAATTTCAGAGAGTTTTAAAATAGTTTCTTCCTTTCTCTTGCAATAGCAGTTCCTTTTTAGTTTAATAACATGTTATCAGTACGACAGTTCTACTAATTCTGAAACTAGTGGTCTTATTCCTCTAAAATTGCAAACCTTATAAAATTAGAATTTGTTGCTCTTAACATATCTGGAAAAAAATAATTTATCATAGATACTTGATGCTGAAATCCATCTTGATGCTATGAACCTGGGAGAAACAATTAAATAAGGAAATCAAGCGTCCCTGCAGGACCGTGCTAAATCAATAATTTTCCTTCGCCACCATCTTTATGAAGAATTAAAATCTGAGTATCTTACAATAAAATATCCTTATATTTTGTGGAATAGTTCAAGGGAGATGTATGAACACCAGAAGACTGTCATCCTTCCAAGAGGTCGTTATGACTTGTTGCACCTGAGGTTGCAAGATTATAATAATGTTAGTAAGTATAATTTCGCACTTTTTAAAATAAATTCAGTACTAAAATTATGCGGTGATAAAATCACCGATGATAATATGATAGAGAAGATTTATACTACATTTCATACCTCGAATGTGCTCCTGCAGCGGCAGTATCGAGACAGAAAGTTCAAGAAATATTCTGAACTTATATCATGTCTTCTAGTAGCTGAGCAGAACAATGAGCTCTTGTTAAAAAACAATCAGTCATGCCCTACTGGCTCAATATCATTCTCTGAAGTGAATAGTAATAGGTTTGCATCATTTCTATAAGTGAATGATGCATCCTTTAGAAGAAATCGGTAGCATGGACGTGGTAGGAGAAATTATAAAAATATTGGTCCCAGAAGTGACCACAGTAAAAAGGATAATAATAATTTACCGTATCACCAGAAGTGGTACAACTCAGAAAGGGGTAAAAATCCCCAGAATAATTCTTCAAAGAGAAGTGAAAAAATGTACCATAAATGTGGAATGATTGGACATTGGTCACGTACCTGTCGTACGGCCAGGCACTTAACTGATTTATATCAAGCATCTATTAAAGAAAAGAATAAAATGCTTGAAACGAATTTAGTAGAACCATCAGATGATTTATTAAAACCAGCAGATGTAGATATCACTCATCTTGATGTTTGTGATTTCTTTAAAGATCCTGATGGTATTATTGATTACCTAATTGGAGATGGAAGTATTCCACTCAATTAATGTATTTTTTTTATTATTTGTAATAAAAGTTTTATATATTTGTAGAATCATGTATCACATTAATGAGCTTTTTATCTCTTAGTTGAATGATAAATATATATGTCTAACTGACAATGCTACAACTCACTCAATTCTCAAAAATAAGAAATATTTTCAAAATCTAACACTAAGCAAAGCCTATATCCATACCATAACAGGTTCATTAGATTTAATTGAGGGCTCCGGAAGAGTTTATATTGTGTTGTCTCATGGCACCAATTTTTGTATTGATGATACTTTATTCTCTTCACAATCCAGAAGAAATTTATTGAGTTTCAAATATTTACATAGTAATGATTACCATATTGAAATGATCAATAAAGGCAATAAAGAGCATCTTCTTATTACTAAAATAATATCGGGCCAGAAGCTCGTATTAGAAAAACTGTCTGCTCTATATTCTGGATTGTATTATACAAAGATGAGAACAATTGAGTCATATGTGGTAGTGCACCAGAAGTGCATCGACCCTAAAATATTTATGACTTGGCATGATCACCTTAGACATCTGGGATCTATAATGATGAGATGAATTATTAAAAATTCGCATGGGCATCTTTTAAAGAATCAAAAGATATTTCTACTCAATAAATCTCTGTGCTCTGCATGTTCTCAAGATAAGTTGATTATCAGACCATCTCCCTCAAAAGTTATTGTTGAATCTCCATCCTTTTTACAAATGATTCACGGAGATATATGTGAGTCTATTCATCCATCAAGTGGACCATTTAGATACTTTATGGTTTTAATTGATGCATCTAGTCGATGGTCACATGTTTGTCTGCTTTCCACTGGAAATATTGCATTTACTAGACTTCTTGCTCAGATAATCAAACTACGAGCACAATTTCCTGAGTATTCAATTAAGTCTATTCGATTGGATAATGCAGATGAATTTTCATCTCAAGTTTTTGATAATTATTATATGTCAATAGGAATAGATGTTGAACATCCTATTGCCCATTCACATACTCAAAACGGTTTAACTGAATCTTTGATCAAAATGTTTCAGCTAATCACTAGACCTTTACTTATAAAATCAAGATTTCCTGTTTCGGCTTGGGGACGTGCTATACTTCATGCAGCATCATTCATTCGCATTAGACCATTTGCATATCATAAATATTCTCCATTACAGCTTGCATTCGGTCAACAACCAAATATTTCTTATCTTAGTACTTTTGGATGTGCTGTATATGTTCCAATTGCTCCTCCACGGCGTACAAAAATAGATCTTCAACGTAGACTTGAGATATATTTTGGTTTTGATTCTCCATCTATTATCAAATATCTTAAACCTCTTATAGGGGATATGTTTAAAGCGCGTTTTGAGAATTGTCATTTTGACGAATCCACTTTTCTATTAATGGGTAACGCAAAAATCAGTGCCTGAAGTACGACAAGTAATTAGTTGGGATAATAAAGTCTTGTCTCAATTTGATCCTCCTACAGACGAATGTAAACTGGAAGTTCAGAGGATTATTCATTTACAAAATGTTACAAATCAATTACCGGATGTATTTACTGATATTAAAAGTGTAGTAAAATCTTATATTCTTGCTGTTAATGCTCCAGCAAGGATTGAAATCCCTGAAAGATAAATTGTCAAAACAGCAATAAGTGAGTCTAAGACACGCTTAAAGCGTGGAAGACCTATTGGTACAAAAAATAAAATTCTCCGAAGGAAAATTATACAAAATAAATTTGGTGTTCCTGAATAATACATACTCACAATACAGGCTAAAAATATAATTGATGCTCCAAAAGAGGTTAAATCTTCTATCCTAAAATCTCCTGAAAATAGACATCCTCAAGAGGTGTTTCATAAAATGTTTTCCCCTGAAGAGGAGTACCTGAAAATAATGAGATCTAAATACATTTAATGAGTACTGGAGAAATTTTAGATAGAAATAAAACTGTTGTCGACAACATATTTTTATATAAAATGGCCGTCGACATTACCAGAAGTAATGAAGAAAGTGAGCCAAAAACCGTCGAAAAATGTCAATGTAGAATTGATTAGCCAAAATGGAAAGCAGCTATTGAAGCTGAATTAAATTCGCTAGCAAAACGAGAAGTATTTAGACATGTTGTCCAAACACCAAAGGGTGTAATGCCTATTGGATATAAGTGAATATTTGTACGAAAACGCAATGAGAAAAATGAAATTGTGCGGTACAAAGCACGACTTGTCGCACAAGGTTTCCTGCAGAAACTCGGGATTGATTATGAAGAAACATATTCTCCCGTTATGGATGCAATCACATTTAGATTTTTGATTAGTCTGGTTGTTACAAAAGAATTAGAAATGCGGTTCATGGATGTGGTCACTGCATATTTATATGGACCCTTAGACCATGACATATATATGAAAATTTATAAAAGATATAAAATACCTGAAGCATCTACAAGTACATCTAGAAATATGTACTCTATCAGACTACAAAGATATTTATGTGAGTTGAAACAATCCAAACGCATGTGGTATAATCGCTTAAGCAAATATCTATTGAAAGAAGGATTTGAGAATAATCCTATATGTCCATGTGTTTTTATTAAGAAATCAGAATCCGGGTTTGTCTTTATTGCGGTTTATGTTGATGACTTAAATATTGTGAAAACTCCTGAAAAGATCTCAAGAATCGCTACATATTTAAAGAATGAATTTAAAATGAAAGATTTTAACAAAACAAAACTTTGTCTCAACCTGCAGCTCGAGCACTTGCCAATGAAATTTTTATTCATCAGTCCATGTATTCTGAGAAAATACTAAAACATTTTTATATGAACAAAACTTAACCCTTGAGTACTCAAATGATTGTTTGAACACTTGATGTGAAGAATGATCGATTCCACCCTTGTGATGACGATGAAGAAATTCTTGATCCTGAAATACCATATCTCAGTGCAATTGAAGTTTTGATATATCTTGCAAATTGCACTCGACCTGATATTACATTCTCAGTTAATATGTTTGCAAGAGATAGTTCTGCACCAACTCGAAGGCATTGGAATGACATTAAACATATCTTTCGTTACCTTCATGATATGGTTGATATGAGATTATTTTATCAGCGTGGATTAAGTCCACAATTTATCAGTGTGCGCGTCGAAAAGAGTTTTCCGAATTGAGGTCTTATAAGCGATTCCGACACCCGTATCCAAAGTTATGACCAAAAGACTGAAAAAACTCCATCAATTAGAAAGAGATCACAATCACTTCCGACCTTTACTCTGATCTGCCAATTCATGGTACCTCAGCGCCATCAATGTGCAATCAGACAGCTCAGCATCATCTGTCTTGGATCTCCCTGCATCAAAATTTATGATAAATTCTATATTTATGATATTATGTGAAATCACTATTTATTCTAAAAAATTAAATTAATTGAAAGATATATGATATATGATATATATTATTAATTTTATGTCTTAGCATAGACTATATATACTGCTCGCATAAGTGTGTAATTTGACTCATGTAGTCCTATAATTTTGTGCTCCAGAAGAAGCATTGAGCCAATTAAAGTCCTATTGTACTATAGATACATTATCAATTAAAGTCCTACAGCGGCTTGAGATTTATCGGTGTTGCCTGTGTCAGCATAAGAATCTCCAAAGACGAACAGCTTGAGCGGACGAATATGAGAGGATACATTATCAATATGATGTCCAGCTTGCACCGTTTGTTGTTCTGGAAAAAGCCGAACAAGTTACACACATATATACATATACAGATCAATATTCTTAGCGAGAAGCTAGCTGTTAGTTTTGATCAATTTTGGCGACAACTATTTAATTAATACGAAAGAGCTCACTTAATTCTATTTTCAGTTAAAACAAGATTTTTTATTAGATAGCCACTTTATATATATAAAAATATAGTAGTCATGATGAAGCACAAGTTTGTTAAAAAATAAAAAATAATAATAATGCTACATATCATAAAATCATAAAATGTGTAAACGTAGCATAAATATTTTTTAAAAAAATGATATATCATAAGAAAATTAGTTTTTTATCGTATAGATTCTCTATTTAATCAATTTTTTAAAAAAGTAATTGTATAATATTTATATATTTTATTATTATAAATCATTTCTTCAAAAAATAAATATTTTAGTCAACTGAGTATGTAGTGTATGACTACTTAATAGAGTCATTAATTCTGAATATGACCCGTAGAAATTTCCATACTAATCATAAGGAATTTAATATAAACCACACATGAATGGCAATATAAACCACACATGAATGGCCTGGGGGCGCTGAGGATCATATAGATAAGATATTATATCCACATTCCACCGTCGTGATATGTTCTAAGTTATGAAAATTAATACATAGTTCTTTTTTTAATGTACGAGTTTTTTTTTTTTTAACAATGATTCGATCTACGTACCAGACATCATGCACTGTCCCGACTATTTATTTGTTTTTTGTTTCTATTTAATAATTAAAAAATATTTTTTTAAATAATTTTATAAATATAATTTTAAATGTTTAAATGGATTCAAAATATATATATATATATATAAATTGACCGTCTTTGGTGGAATGTGTTGGCGGGTCAATCGGTGGCTATTATTTTCCTGGGTTAACATTAGCGTTCTTATTTTCCGTCTATTATTTATTTGTTGAAGAAAAAGACAAGCTAGCTTATTTATTGGGATTACGATTAAGTTCGAACGTCATACATGCCTAAATTCAAAAAGAAGCACGCCTTTGTTGATCAATTATTATAATATGACGACGTTGTCGACAAGACTATTCGTTTGAGAAAATATAAGGCCCCGTTTGATTTTACAGATCATGTTTAAATACGTACATATAAATAATATTTAAATACGCACATATATTTTTATTTTTTATTTTTATTTTTATTTTTATTTTTTTATCTAATTATTATAATTTTCTAAATTTTTAAACAAAACACAAAAACAATTTAATATTTTCAAATCATAAAATAAAAAATTATAATATTATAAAAAAATTTTATTTATAATTTTTTTATTCAAAATTTTCTCAATTTCTTTAAAATTCTATAAAATATCTTAATTCAAACTATTTTAATATAATTCACAAATTATGATCTTCCTATTATTTACAGATCTATCGTCTGTGTAACCAAATGAAATATAATTCTATTACCCTTACATGAAGAAGCAATGATCAAATTAATATATATATTTAAGATAAGCGCTCCAGCTGTACTGAGAATGATGGATCGATCGACGCCAGCGACTTTCAATTTCAACTCGTTTTCATGGGATCAT
Organism: Platycarya strobilacea; assembly: GCA_036898215.1. Classification (NCBI taxonomy): domain Eukaryota; kingdom Viridiplantae; phylum Streptophyta; class Magnoliopsida; order Fagales; family Juglandaceae; genus Platycarya; species Platycarya strobilacea. The sequence goes on from CM072548.1 coordinate 1,039,985, forward strand.
ATACAAAATTTTGAATTCCGGAACGGAAAAAGAGTTCCAGCTGTTTTGAAATTATTTTATTCGTCGCCATTCTTTTATCTTACCAATAATTTTATAAATAATTTTATTATTATTATTTTAAATCTTATATAATAATTTATATAATAACTTATATAATAATTTCAAAACATATAAACATAAATTTCAGTTATTAAGAAATTTATAAAAAAATAAAAAAAAATTAGAGAATTTTAAAAGAGTTTCTTCTTTTCTCTTGCAATAGTAGTTCCTTTTTAGTTTAATAACACGCTATCAGCATGACAGTTCTATTAATTCTGAAGCTAGTAGTCTTATTCCTCTAAAATTGCAAATCTTACATAATTGGAATTTGTTGCTCTTAACATATCTGGAAAAAAAAATTTATCTTAGATACTTGATGCTGAAATCCATCTGGATACTATGAACCTGGGAGAAACAATTAAAGAAAGAAATCAAGTATCCCTGTAGGACCGTGCTAAATCAATGATTTTCCTTCGCCACCATCTTTATGAAAAATTAAAATCTGAGTATCTTACAATAAAATATCCTTATATTTTGTGGAATAGTTTAAGGGAGAGGTATAAATACCAGAAGACTATTATCCCCTCAAGAGGTCGTTATGAATGGTTGCACCTGAAAGTGCAAGATTATAAAAGTGTTAGTAAGTATAATTCTACACTTTTTAAAATAAGTTCAGTACTAAAATTATGTGGTGATAAAATCACCGATGATGATATGTTAGAAAAGACTTATACTACATTTCATATCTCGAATGTGCTCCTGCAGCAGCAGTATCAAGAGAGAAAATTCAAGAAATATTCTAAACTTATATCATGTCTTCTAGTAGCTGAGCAAAATAATGAGCTCTTATTTAAAAATCATCAATCACGCCCTACTGGCTCAATATCATTCCCTTAAATGAATAGTAATAAGTTTGTATCATTTCTAGAAGTGAATGATGCATCATTTAGAAGAAATCGGTGGCTTGGACGTGGTAGGAAAAATTATAAAAATATTGGTTCCAGAAGTGACCACAGTAAAAAAGATAATAATAATATACCGTATCACTAGAAGTGGTACAACTCAGAAATTGGTAAAAATCTCCGGAATAATTCTTCAAAGAGAAGTGAAGAGATGTGCCATAGATGTGGAATGATTGGACAATGGTCACGTACCTGTCGTACGGCCAGGCACTTAGCTGATTTATATCAAGTATCTATTAAAGAAAAGAATAAAATGTTTGAAACGAATTTAGTAGAACCATCAGATGATTTATTAAAATTAGCAGATGTAGATGTCACTCATCTTGATGTTTGTGATTTCTTTAAATATCCTGATGGTAGTATTGATCACCTAATTAGAGATGGAAGTATTTCACTCAATTAATGTATTTTCTTTATTATTTGTAATAAAAATTTTGTATATTTTGTAGAATCATGGATCACATTAATGAGTTTTTTTTATCTCTTAATTGAATGATAAAGATATATGTCTGGCTGACAATGCTACAACTCACACAATTCTCAAAGATAAAAAATATTTTCAAAATCTAACACTAAAGCCTATGTCCATACCATAGCAGGTTCATCAGATTTAATTGAGGGCTCCAGAAGAGCTTATATTGTGTTGTCTAATGGCACCAATTTTTGTATTGATGATACTTTATTCTCTTTACAATCCAGAAGAAATTTATTGAGTTTCAAAGATTTACGTCGTAATGATTACCATATTGAAACGACCAATAAAGATAATAAAGAGCATCTTCTTATTATTAAAACAATATCGGGCCAAAAGCTCGTAGTAGAAAAATTCTGGATTGTATTATATAAAGATGAGAACAATTGAATCATATGTGGTAGTGCACCAGAAGTGCATTGACCCCAAAGTATTTATGACTTAGCATGATCGCCTTAGACATCCGAGATCTATAATGATGAGACGAATTATTGAAAATTTGCATGGGCATCTTTTAAAGAATCAAAAGATATTTCTACCCAATAAATTTTTATGCTCTGCATATTCTCAAAGTAAGTTGATTATCAGACCATCTCCCTCAAAAATTATTGTTGAATCTCTATCCTTTTTACAAAGGATTCACGGAGATATATGTAGGTCTATTCATCCATCAAGTGGACCATTTAGATACTTTATGGTTTTAATTGATGCATCTAGTCAATGGTCACATGTTTGTCTGCTTTCCACTAGAAATATTGCATTTACTAGATTTCTTGCTCAGATAATCAAACTACGAACACAATTTTCTGAGTATCCAATTAAGTCCATTCGATTGGATAATGTAGATGAATTTTCATCTCAAGCTTTTGATGATTATTGCATGTCAATAGGAATAGATGTTGAACATCATGTTGCTCATACACATACTCAAAACGGTTTAACTGAATCTTTGATCAAAAGATTTCAGCTAATCACTAGACCTTTGCTTATGAAATCAAGATTTTCTATTTCGGCTTGGGACATGCTATACTTCATGCAGCATCATTAATTCGCATTAGACCATCTGCATATCATAAATATTCTTCATTACAGCTTACATTTGGTCAACAACCAAATATTTCTTATCTTAGTACTTTTGGATGTGTTGTATATGTTCAAATTGCACCTCCACAGCGTACAAAAATGGGTCTTTAATGTAGACTTCGGATATATTTTGATTTTGATTCTCCATCTATTATCAGATATCTTAAGCCTCTTATGGGGGATATATTTAAAGCACGTTTTAAGAATTGTCACTTTGACGAATCCACTTTTCTATTAATGGGTAACGAAAAAATCAGTACCTGAAGTATGACAAGTAATTAGTTAGGATAATAAAACCTTGTTTCAGTTTGATCCTCCTACATATGAATGTAAACTGGAAGTTCAAATGATTATTCATTTACAAAATGTTATAAATAAATTATCGGATGTATTTACTGATATTAAAGATGTAGTAAAATCTTATATTCCTGCTGTTAATGCTCCAGCAATGATTGAAATCTCTGAAAGATAAATTGTCAAAACAATAATAAGTGAGTCTAAGACACGCCTAAAGCATGGAAGACCTATTGGTACAAAAGATAAAATTTTTCGAAAGAAAATGATACAAAATGAATTTGGTGTTCCTGAAAAACACATACCCACAATACAGGCTAAAAATATAATTGATGTTCCAGAAGAGGTTAAATCTTCTATTCTAAAATCTCCTGAAAATGGACATCCTCAAGAGGTGTTTCATGAAATGTTTTCCCCTGAAGAGGAGTATTTGAAAATAATGAGATCTCAATACATTTAATGAGTAGTGGAGAAATTTTGGATAGAAATAAAACTGTTATGGATAACATATTTTCATATAAAATGGTTGTCAACATTACCAGAAGTAATGAAGAAAGTAAGCCAAAAACCATCGAAGAATGTCAACGTAGAAATGATTAGACCTGTTGTCCAAACACCAAAAGGTGTAATACCTGTTGGATATAAGTGAGTATTTGTACGAAAATGCAATGAGAAAAATGAAATTGTGCAGTACAAAGTACGACTTGTCGCACAAGGTTTCCTGCAGAAACCCGGGATTGATTATGAAGAAACATATTCTCCCGTTATGGATGCAATCACATTTAGATTTTTGATTAATCTGGTTGTTACAAAAGAATTAGAAATGCGGTTGATGGATGTGGTTACTGCATATTTATATGGATCCTTAAACCATGACATATATATGAAAATTCCTAAAAGATATAAAATACCTGAAGCATCTACAAGTACATTTAGAAATATATACTCTATCAGACTACAAATATCTTTATGTAGATTGAAACAATCCGGACGCATGTGGTATAATCGCTTAAGCAAATATCTATTGAAAGAAAGATTTGATAATAGTCCTACATGTCCATGTGTTTTTATTAATAAATCAGAATCCGGATTTGTCATTATTGCGGTTTATGTTGATGACTTAAATATTGTAAAAACTCCTGAAGAGATCTCAAGAACCGCTACATATTTAAAAAATGAATTTGAAATGAAAGATTTTAGCAAAACAAAACTTTATCTCGGCCTGCAGCTCGAGCACTTGCCAAATGAAATTTTTATTCATCAGTCCATGTATTCTGAGAAAATACTGAAATATTTTTATATGGACAAAACTCATCCCCTGAGTACTCCAATAATTGCTCGAACACTTAATGTGAAGAATGATCCATTCCATCCTTATGATGACGATGAAGAAATTCTTGGTCCTGAAATACCATATTTCAATGCAATTGAAACTTTGATGTATCTTACAAATTGCACTCGACCTAATATTACATTCTCAATTAATCTATTTGCAAGAGATAGTTCTGCACCAATTCGAAGGCATTGGAATTACATTAAATATATCCTTCGTTACCTTCATGGTACGGTTGATATGAGATTATTTTATCAATATGGATCAAGTCCACAATTTATCAGCGTGCGCGTCGAAAAGAGTTTTCCGAATTGGGGTCTTATACGCGATTCTGACACCCGTAGCCAAAGTTATGGCCAAAAGACTGAAACGTATCTAAAACTCCCCCAATTAGAAAGAGATCACGATCACTTCCGACTTTTACGCTGATCTGACAATTCATGGTACCTCAACGCCATCAATGTACAATCAGACAGCTCAGCATCATTTGTCTTGGATCCCCCTGCATCAAAATTTATGATAAATTCTATATTTCTGATATTATGTAAAATCACCATTTATTCTAAAAAATTAAATTAATTGAAAGATATATGATATATGATATATATTATTAATTTTATATCTTAGCATAGACTATATATACCGCGCGCATACGTGTGTAATTTGACTCATGTAGTCCTATAATTTTGTGCTCCAGAAGAAGCATTGAGCCAATTAAAGTCCTATAGTACTATAGATACATTATCAATTAAAGTCCTATAGAGACTTGAGATTTCTCGGTGTTGCCTGTGTCAGCATAAGAATCTCCAAAGACGAACAGCTTTAGCGGACGAATGTGAGAGGATACATTATCAATATGATGTCCAGCTTGCACCGTTTGCTGTCCTGGAAAAAGCCGAACAAGTTACACACATATATACATAGATAGATCAATATTCTTAGCGAGAAGCTAGCTGTTAGTTTTGATCAATTTTGGCGACAACTATTTAATTAATACGAAAGGAACTCTCTTAATTATATATATATATATATATGCATGCACGGTGTTGTAACCTGAGAGATTGGACAAGATGAGGAAGCAGCATATCAGAATAGAACAGTGGAGCTTTTGCGTGTCCATTACAGCAAGAAGAAGAAGAGAAGTGCGCCGAGTGTGAAGCTTTGCACGAAGACAAATTTTGGTGGAAGTCGATGCAAAATATGTGGACGAAGAAGATATTGGTTGCCTACATTCTTAATAGTACTGATATTGGATTAGTAAATATTTTTTATAAAAAGTATAAATTTATATAATTTGAAGGGTTTTAATATTTTACTATTCATTTTTCAAAATAAAAAGTAATTTTTTATCTTTTGCCACACTCAAAAGTGTCATTTTTTTTTATTAAAGATGACACTTTTTTTTTAATGTAAAATTGTACTTTTTGAAAAAAATATTTGGCTAATCCAATATTAATGCTCTAATACTACATCGTATTATATATATATATATAGTGGCCATGAAGCACAAGTTTACGGGTTTAAAAAAATTAAGTAATAATGTTATATATAGTTGTGAATTGCATAAATATCATATAAATATTTTGAAAAAAAGTAGGATATATCTTAAAAAAAATTAGTTTTTTTATCATGTAAGTTCTTTATTATTATTTTTTTAAAATAATTACATAATATTTATATATTTTACGATTATAAATATTATTTTTTTAAAAAAATAAGTATTTTATTCAACTGAGTATGTAGTGTATGACTACTGAATAGAGTCATTCTAAAAATGACCTGTAAAAATTTCCTTACTCATAAGGAATTAATATAAACTACTAAGGGTGTAAATGGTCTGGTCCGGTGTGGAAAATTTGTGAACCGATTCCATTCGGTCCAAAAATTCTCTCACCTTGGACCGGACCGAACAAGAGTTCGGTCCATACCGATCCGGTCCAATTCGGTCCAGGGGCGATTCGGTCCGGTCCAGGAGTGTCCATATGATTTAATGGGCTAAATTTAATTTAAAATTCTACAATGATCAATTATTTTTTTGGCCCAAATTTAACTACTATAAATTATAATATATTAATATTATAAGAGTAAATATTATATATTAGTATGTTAGTATATATTATATATTAAGTATGTTAGTAAATTATAACAAATAATACTATTACATTAGTATATTATATATTTATATGTTAGTAAATAGTGATAAATTAATAATAATATATTAAATAATAATAATACACTTATTACTTATAAGTTATTACTAATATTCTATATAGATATATTATAATTTATATTTTTATACTACAACTAATCAACTAATAAATAATGATATGTTAATATTATAAGAGTATATATTATATGTTAATATATTAATTTATATTAATGTTAATATTATAATTTATATACTATTTTTATATATACATATATAAATATATATATGTGGGATTTGGTCCGGTCCGGTCCAGGGAGAGAAATCCTTTAGATCGGGATCGGATTGGAATTAATCGATCTATGTAAAATTTGGACCGGACTGAACCGAATGAACAACCGGTTCAGTCCAATCTACCGGTTCGATCCGATCTTTTTACAGTCCTATAAACCACACATGAATGGCCTGAGGGCGCTGAGGATCATATATATAGATAAGATATTATATCCACATTCCACGTGATATGTTCTAAGTTATGAAAATTAATATACAGTTCTTTTTTTAATATACATATATATATATATTAAATAATTTTATAAATATAATTTTAAATGTTTAAAGCGATTCAAAATATATATATATAACAAATTGACCGTCTTGGTGGGATGTGTTTGCGGATCAATCGGTGGCTATTATTTTTCTGGGATAACATTAGCGTTCTTATTTTCCGTCTATTATTTAATTGTTGAAGAAAAAGCCCAAAACGAACGACATACATGCCAAAAAGCCCAAAAAAAGCACGCCTTTGTTGATCAATTATTATAATATGACGACATTGTCGACAAGACTATTCGTAAGAGAAAAAATAAGGCCCCGTTTGATTTTACATATCATGTTTCATTTTAGGTTTAGTTTAAATTCAGAGATAAAATGAGTTGAGATGAATTTAATTTATTTTTTAATATTATTATTATTTTAAAATTTGAAAAATGTATATTAAGATTTAAAAAAAAATGTATTGAGAATTGAAAAATATGTATTGGAATTTGTATTTTATATAAAAAAAAATTATAAAAATATAATGATAAAATGAAGATGAGTTAAGATGAGTTGAGCTCACCTTCGAATATAAACGTGGCCTTACTTTATATTATTTCTACATCTAAATAATATTTAAATACGTACAAATATTTTTATTTTTATTTTTTTTATCTAATTATTATAATTTTCTAAATTTTTAAACAAAACACAAAAAATAATTTAATATTTTCAAATCATAAAATAAAAATATAATATTATAATAACTTTTGATTTATTGTTTATAATTTCATCTTTTGATTTATTGTACTGCGCATAGTTGAACTACTATTTCATGTAGTTCGATTCCCGATACTAGTGATTGAAAGCAATTGAAATGGGAAAACGAAGATCAAGAATCTGAATGGCCACTCAAGGGGTACGTACGACGTGGGGTCTTTAAACTCGGACAAGGCCCATTAATCTAACAATCGAATCTCTCTCTTAATATGGAAGCCCAAAAATTTTCGATCGAGCCGATGCATACAAACCTTTTTTTTATTTCCCCCACTGCATACGGAATGATCAATTTATATATATGTAAAATGTTTTAATCTTAAAGATATTATATAAAAATAAATTTATAAATTAATGTGATTTGATATAATATTTTAAATTATTAAATTACTTTTATTATAAAATAGATTTAAGAAATTTTATATAAGTCAAATCAATTTATGAGTTTTTTTTTTAAATAATTTTTTTATGTCTTTAGCAGTTCTATTTATATATAAACTCAGAAACTACGAAAAACATAAATAAATATTAAGTTTGCCAAAATAAAAATTAAAAACAGAAAAGTCTGTGTAATCACGAAGTGAGATAATTTTATTTCTAGCTAATAGCATTATATATAATTGGTAATTATGCCAGAGGAGATTGTTATTCATTATACAAAGCCTGCGATTCTATTTAATATATAGTTTTTTTTTTTTGTGATCGAACTGATGATCTAGTACTGGAGAAAATATTGCTCAAGAGTGGATTGCAAAGCTGAATACACAGCACGCCATCCCTGCTGCGAAGGATGAGCTATGTCCCAAAAGAATGCTGATTTGGGATTCTCACAAACTGTATATAGTTTGGCTCCATTTTCATCTACCGTCCCACATATCATCTTCAAAGGTTCGCTGCTTACATGGCTTAAATCAGTACCCAAACAGCATGGCTTCAATGGGTTCTCAAACTTTATACTTCCTGCAGGTAGCACACAACGTATAAAAAATATATAATATTATATCTCGAGTACGTACTAGATTAATCACTCTATGAGTTCTGAAAGTGAATACTATGGGAAATACTCTAGTGATCATAAATGGATTACACAAAAACAATCACAAAAACTTATATAGTTTGACGTTGTTCGTCAGATTATAAAATTATTTTTATCGTAAAATATATCTATCAGATCAAATAAAATCATTTTAGTTTGTAAAACTATTTTTATGTAATTGTTTTGTGAATATAACAAAACTTATTGAAAATTAGGCTCACAATTGAGGGGCATGCTAGTACGTAGTGTACGTTGTTAGACGTTGGATAATGCATGCCCAAATTAGGAAGCGCTCCAAGTAATATTTATGAAAGCTTGTCTAGTACTATATATTTCTTTAATAAGCACATATATATTGTATAATCATTTATATATATACATATATACATATGGGATTGAGGTGGTTGTTACATACCTTCGTTCTTGATGGCAGAGGTGAACGAAGCATAAAGATCAATAATGAAAAAGGGACAATCGTCGGTCTCCTTGTTCAGCTTTTCCACGGTTTGATTCAATAGAAGATTGTGGAAACCGACGAATGAGTTATAAGCCTCATTGCACTGTTGGAATGAGGATGTGGCTGTGAAAGCAGGGAGACATCCTAAAGGCACCATACCCGTCACGGCTATTTTTTTTATTCCCAAGCAATGAAGTCGATTCATGTTGATAGCAAGTTGATTGACCACTGTCCCAACGAAAGATTGCAGTCCCTAAAACAGATTGATCGATTTAATTCAGATTATAAGGTTCAAACGTAGTACTACACTACTACTACTGCTAGTACTATAATATATGTAAACGGTTCTTATCACATCTTTTAGTTTTAGCTATTAATTAATACGAAATTAGCAATTAATTAATCTAAAATTATATGTAATATTCGTGTCTCTTTTCATAACATAGTTTTTTAGTTAACCATTTAGCATGACATATATTGCATGTTGTAATTGATTCATGCATGCCATATATAAAAATATTAAAAAAATTAGCTAACAATATCCTTTTAATCATCATTTCCGCGCAAACGTACATATATAACATCAAATTATTGATTAAGGATGATGGAAAACATGACTTCTCTTCAAAGAAATACAACAACAGGATTAATGTTTTTATTGGACCGGATTTCAAACTATCACAAAAACGTCATTTTGATAATTAGAAATGACTTCTTTTGCAATAAAAAATTAAAAAATTTAAAAAAAAAATCCGGGTCAGTAAAAACATTTCTACTGGAAGCTCTAGAATCACACGCAGAAGAGTAATTGTATGAAGATTAATCGTTAATATCATGTTAAGATATAAAATAATAAAATTTATCTATTCTCATCAGTTTAAGTTTTAGAGACAAATAATAGTGATTTCACATGGTATCAGAACAGAGGTCTTGAGTTCGAATCCTGACTCTACACTCTACTCCTATTTAATTAAATACAAGCCAATAACATGCGCAATGCGCGAATTGTTGTGTGTGAGAGAGAGATCTAGAGAGGGATACGATTTTATAGTAGAGAAGTTTGAAACGGTTTATAGGACAATTTATTTTGACGAAACAATATAAAGTTGAGATAGTACATTTGGGTAAAGTCTTATATCGATTTATATATTTATAGTAAGATAAGAAATTAAACTTAAAAATTACAACAATACGTAATGGAATATTGTTTTTAAAAAGATTAACGTTTCATAAACATAACACTTCAAATTTATGGATATAATGCCTACTTTTATGAGTAAAATGTCACGTCGGAATCATATGATTCCACTTAAAATATGAAACAATATAAAAGTTAAAATAGTGCCTTTAAGTAGAGTTTTGAATCGGTTTATATTTTTATATGTAAGAAAATAAATGAAACTTAAAAATTATAACAGTTCAAAATGAAACATTTCTTTTAAAAAAATTATTGCTCCATAAACATAACACTTCAAATTTAATGGATAGAATGTCTACTTTTATGGGTAGAATACCACGCGAAGTCATATGATTCCGCTTTTATATATAGTAATAGATTACACTTGTTGGACCTACTAATTGAGAGGAAGTTTAGCCCACAAGTGAGAGAAAATGTTAAGATATAAAATAATAAACTATACCTATTTTTATAATCAGCTTAAACTTTTAAAACAAATTATGATTTCATATATCGTATCAAGATTAATGATTCATTATGGAACTCAAGATATATAACAAACATTAACAATTCATGCCACTATGTTTCATTATCTTTCAAGGATTGAAAAATATCTTTATATCGGTAAATCTATAGGATTCCAGCATTGGTTCTTTTTGAGCTCCCATGGAATTTTTTAATTAGAAAAAAATTAAAAAAATTAAAAAAACCACATATATATTATCTACATAAATTATTTTATTTTTTTGTAAAATAAAAAATGAATTAAAAAAAAAAAGAAAAAAAAATTACACTAAGGACGCAAAAGGCCCCCAAAGTCGGGCCCATAGCATTGCCCATCTTATATTCAGAACTATATATGCAATATGAGACGGTGACCAAATCTAAACGCGGTATGGCCACATGAATTAATTAGTACTGAAATGTTCTCTCTCTCTCTCTCTCTCTCTCTCTCTCTCTCTCTCTCTCTCTCTCTCTCTCTCTCTCTCTCTCTCTCTCTCTCTTGACCCACCCGCTGGCCATGCTTATCATGAAATTCAAACAAAGACACGATCGATCGAAAATTAATAGGCTTAAAAAATTCCACACCAGAATTGAATAATTTGGTAGAAAAACATAGGATTGACTATTTGGTTCCCTCAAATTCTCGTTAAATTATTAATTGTCTTTAGATTTTTTTTAATCTGTATTATTTTAGTACTCCTTCGTTTAAATTTTTAAAAAACAATATATATAAATATATATATATATACGAGGAAAAAAAAGAGGTACTGAATTCAACAGTACGTGGAATGAGGCCGATTTGAACTTGACACCTTCACGTACCATGATATCCGTGATGATAATGTTACGTACAATACCATTAGTGTATTTGTCTGATCTAAAACATAATTATAAATGAATGGGACGATAATGTTGGATTAATTTCAACGTATAATTTGAAAGATTAGGTTAAGTTATATATACGAGATTATATTTATGAGTATTTATTTACAAGTGCTATACGTAGAATATTTCTCACCTCAGCAGATCCGTTGGTGCTAATGTAAGTAAAGTAGTCATTACCAGCAAGACTGATAAAGGACACGGAGCGCTCTAGGTCTTTAGCGGTGAACACGTTGTCTCTGAGAAGTTGTTCTAAAAAATCGATCTGGACTGTCATATTTGGGCCGGGGAAAACCGTATCAAATACACCCGTGCCTGCATGAGCAAAATTCATTCCGTATTTCAACGATGGAATCCCACTTGATGATGATTTCCACCCTTCATATGGAATCGGAGACTCAAGTCCTAAGAACTTAGCTGCATGCATGCATAATTAAAATATACAATTAAACACAATAATATAATATTTAGAGATGTTAATTAGTGTAAAATAGTCATGTCATCTATATTTGCATGCAAAATTACAAATGTTAATTTATTAAATAAGTAATCAAATTAAGGTTCCAAAAATGACCCCGTTTGGATTGATCAGAAACGTTCATTTTAACTCAACTTAACTCATTTGATCATCTCATTTCATCTCATCTTGTTATTATAATTTTATCAAGTTTTTATAAAAAAAAATACAATAAATGTCAATTCAACTTTTTAAAATTCCAATTTAATTTTTTCAAATTTCATAATAATAATAATATTAAAAAATAATAATCTAATCATATTTTATTAAACTTTTAGAAAAAATTATCTCATTTTTTCTTATCTTATTATTCAAACAAGTTGCATATATAATGAGAATATGTATGTAGTATATTGCATCTAGAGCCAAAGTTCAAACTCATGATAAATTCTATATTTCTGATATGATGTGAAATCATCACTTATCTTAAAAAATTAAATTAATTGGAAGATATATAGATATATATTATTAATTTTATATCTTAACATAGACTATATATATATATATACTGCATACGTGTGTAATTTGACTCATGTAGTCCTATAATTTTGTGCTCCAGAAGAAGCATTGAGCCAATTAAAGTCCTATAGTATAGATATAGCTAGGCAGTAACATATATATGCAGAACAAAGCTGAAATAGCCAAATTATGCTTATGTTAACTGTCCAATGCTTCACAAGGACGAGAATCAAGGATGAAATTAGAACGTGATCAGAGGCCGGACACACCAACGTAATCGGATAAGACACGGCCATCGGAGAAACGACCAACTGGTTTTCCCGGAAAGGTGATGCCATAGGGATATTTCCAAGCGGCTTGAGATTTCTCGGTGTTGCCTGTGTCAGCATAAGAATCTCCAAAGACGAACAGCTTTAGCGGACGAATATGAGAGGATACATTATCAATATGATGTCCAGCTTGCACCGTTTGTTGTCCTGGAAAAAGTCGAACAAGTTACAAATATATATACATACACAGATCAATATTCTTAGCAAGAAGCTAGCTGTTAGTTTTGATCAATTTTGGCGACAAATATTTAATTAATACGAAAGGAACTCTCTTAATTATGTGTATATCAGTATATATATATATATATGCATGCATGGTGTTGTAACCTGAGAGAATGGACAAGATGAGGAAGCAGCATATCAGAATAGAACAGAGGAGCTTTTGCGTGTCCATTACAGCAACAATAAGAAGAGAAGCGCGCCGAGTGTGAAGCTTTGCACGAAGACAAATTTTGGTGGAAGTAGATGCAAAATATGTGGACGAAGAAGATATTGGTTGCCTACATTCCTAATCCTGCCTCGTATATATATATATATATATATATATATATATATATATACAGTAGATGAAAAAAAAATATATATATATATATATATATACTAGATGAAAATAACGTGCAAATCACATTTATTTAATTTAATTTTTTTTATAAAAATTGGATGATTATTCATAATTAAGTAGATGATAAATATTTACACGTTTTTATATATTATAAAAAAAAGTATTAATAAAAATAATAAGATAATCTCATAAATAAACATAACCTATAATTTTATTAAACTTGTTTGAGATAATTTTGATTAAAGTTTTAATAAAAGGTTGGTTCAAGATATGATATTTTTATGATTCCAAGATGATGATCTAATATTTTGCATCATTTTGCATGGCCTCAAGAAAGAGGACATTAGAATGCCTATATTTTTTGTTTTTGAGTTTTTCTAAATCTACATAAACTTGAATCATCTATATTTTTTTAATTATGTAATTATTTTTAAGAAATAATATGAGTTTTTTTAAGAAATAAATTATATAGTTTATAATTTATATAAAAGAATGTTATATTATAATTTATAATTTATATAAATTTATTTGATCATATATATTTCAATTAAATATAAAACATATATAATATAATAATTATATTTATTGCCTATTATTACCAATTTAATATAATTTTAGTTAATTATATATACCATATATATAATTAATTTAATAAATAATGCATTCATTTTTAAATTATAAAATAATTTTTAAAAAAATAAATTATTAATCATATAATAGGAATAAAATTTTCATGAATGAAATTAAATTCTCTATGGTATAAATTGTTGTGAATGGTTTATTTCTATATATATTGTTACATTTATATATTCTATACTATTATTTTGTCATTCTATACTATTATTATTATTCTATATTTATTTTACATAAAATAAAATAAAAAAATATTGTAAGTAGGAATTCTTAAATAAAAATTTCTAGCATTGTTAATGGGTTTAATGAATTGTGTTTAAAGTATTGAGTGGTGATTAAATAGACGTTAAAAGAGTTTTAAATAAAAAGTTTACCGTTGTAGAAAATTGAAAATGTGAAATTAATTTAATGCCAAGGGTATTATTTCAATAAATAGATTTAATAAATTGTGTTTAAAATGGTATTTTTCATTAGATGCAGTATTAATTTTAATGAAAATAAATGGAATGTGTTAACTTTAACGAAAAAACAAGATTTTCAGTTAAAACAATATTTGCTGTTAGATAGCCACTTTATATATATAAAGATATAGTGGCCATGATGAAGCACAAGTTTACGGGTTAAAAATAAAAAAAAAAAAGTAATAATGCTACATATCATAAAATCATAAAATGTGTAAACGTAGTATAAATATTTTTTTTTAAAAATGATATATCATAAGAAAATTAGTTTTTTATCATATAGAGTCTTTATTTAATCAATTTTTTTAAAAAGTAATTATATAATATTTATATATTTTATTATTATAAATCGTTTCTTCAAAAAATAAGTATTTTATTCAACTGAGTATGTAGTGTATGACTACTGAATAGAGTCATTAATTCTGAATATGACCCGTAAAAATTTCCATACCGATCATAAGGAATTTAATATAAACCACACATGAATGGCCTGGGGGCGCTGAGGATCATATGGATATTATATCCACATTCCACCGTCGTGATATGTTCTAAAGTTAATGAAAATTGATATACAGTTCTTTTTTTAATGTACCAGTTTTTTTTTTTAACACTTCTTCGATCTACGTACCAGACATCATGCACTCTCACGACTATTTATTTGTTTTTTGTTTCTATTTAATAATTAAAAAAATATTTTTTTAAATAATTTTATAAATGTAATTTTAGATGTTTAAGGCCCTGCTTGGATTCGGAAATGGGTTGAGCTCATCTCAACTCACTTCCATTTTATCATTATATTTTTATAATTTTTTATACAAAACACAAATTGCAATACACATTTTTCAAATTTCAACACACCTTTTTCAAATTTTAAAATAATAATAATATTAAAAAATAAACCAAACTCATCTCAACTCACCTCATCTTCAAATCCAAGCGGCCTAAATGGATTCAAAATATATATATATATATATATATATATATAAATATATATAATTGACCGTCTCTGGTGGAATGTGTTGGCGGGTCAATCGGTGGCTATTATTTTCCTGGGTTAACATTAGCGTTCTTATTTTCCGCCTATTATTTAATTGTTGAAGAAAAAGACAAGCTGGCTGATTTATTGGGATTACGGTTAAGAACGAACGTCATGCATGCCTAAATTCAAAAGAAAAATAATTAAGAGCAACCACACTCAAGCACACACACTCATATGAACAGTAGTATGAACAGTAACATGCTACTGTTCATGTGAGTGTGTGTGCTTGAGTGTGGTTGCTCTATAGTGTTGCTCAATTCAAAAAGAAGCACGCCTTTGTTGATCAATTATTATAATATGACGACATTGTCGACAAGACAATTCGTAAGAGAAAATATAAGGCCCCGTTTGATTTTACGGATCATGTTTAAATACGTACATATAAATAATATTTAAATACGTACATATATTTTTATTTTTTATTTTTATTTTTTTATCTAATTATTATAATTTTCTAAATTTTTAAACAAAACACAAAAACAATTTAATATTTTCAAATCATAAAATACAAATATTAATATTATAATAATTTTTTATTTATAATTTTTTTATTCAAAGTTTTCTCTATTTCTTCAAAATTTTATAAAATATCTTAATTTAAACTATTTTAATATAATTCACAAATTATGATCTTCCTATTATTTACAGATCTATCGTCTGTGTAACCAAATGAAATATAATTCTATTACCCTTACATGAAGAAGCTACGACCAAATTAATATATATATATATATATATGTTATGAAACTTAAAGAAAGGAACTACTATTGTAAAAGAGAAATAAGAAACTCTCTTGAAACTCTTAAGAACTCAAGCTTTCTTTCTCTCTCTATTTTTCTTATGAATTTCATTACAACTGAAGCCCCTATTTATAGGCTTTGAAATTACTATGCAAGTTACTATGCAAGTCACTATGCAAGTTACTATGCAAGTTACTATGCAAATTTAATATAATAGTGGTGGGGTCATTCACATTATTTAGTGGTGGGACAGGGGGGGCTGCCGTCCCTCCACTAAATTCATTACACTCCCCCTTGAATGACCACTCATAAGGAATCTGCCTCGTTAAAACCTTGCCAAGTAAAAACCCAGTGGGAAGAAAAACCAATGGCGAAGGAAAAAGAGTACAGTCTTCTTATGTATCTACAAGTGCTTTAAGATTGCCTCATTAAAACCTTGCAGAGGAAAACCCAGTGGGACAAAATCTCAGCGAAGGAAAAAGAGTACAATCAGCACATTTACTCCCCCTGAAAAGTGCATGACAAAAGATCTTTGAGTCTTCGCATTCCAATGTTATGCACAATCTTCTTGAATGTGGAAGTTGGTAACGCCTTTGTGAATAAATCTGCCAGATTATCACTAGATCGTATCTGCTTGACATCAATTTCACCTTTTTCTTGAAGTTCATGAGTATAAAAGAATTTTGGTGAAATATGTTTGGTTCTGTCACCTTTGATATATCCTCCTCTGATTTGAGTGATACAAGCAGTATTATCTTCATATAAGATTGTTGGGCTATTATTGATCATGAGAAGTCCACACTTTTCCTGGATATGTTGAATAACTGATCTCAACCAAATACACTCTCGACTTGCTTCATGAATAGTAATGATTTCTGAGTGATTTGAAGAAGTAGCAGATAGTGTCTGCTTAACAGATCTCCATGATATGGCAGTATCTCCATAAGTAAATAAATATCCAGTTTGAGATCTACCTCTATGTGGGTCTGAAAGATAACCTGCATCTGCATACCCAATCAATTCTGGACTTGAACCACGTTGATAAAATAATCCCATATCAACCGTACCATGAAGGTAACGAAGGACATGTTTAATGCCATTCCAATGCCTTCGAGTTGGTGCAGAACTATATCTTGCAAGCAGATTAACTGAGAATGTAATATCTGGTCGAGTGCAATTTGCAAGATACATCAAAGCTCCAATTGCACTGAGATATGGTACTTCAGGACCAAGAATTTCTTCATCGTCATCACAAGGACGGAATGGATCTTTCTTCACATCAAGTGTTCGAACAATCATTGGAGTACTCAGGGGATGAGATTTGTCCATATAGAAATGCTTTAGGACTTTCTCAGTATACATGGACTGATGAATAAAAATTCCATTTGGCAAGTGCTCAAGCTGCAGGCCGAGACAAAGTTTTGTTTTGCCAAGATCTTTCATTTCAAATTCATTCTTTAAATATATAGCGGTTTTTGAGATCTCTTCAGGAGTTCCCACAATATTTAAATCATCAACATAAACCGCAATAATGACAAATCCGGATTCTGATTTCTTAATAAAAACACATGGGCATATAAGATTATTCTCAAATCCTTCTTTCAATAGATATTCGCTTAAGCGATTATACCACATGCGTCCGGATTGCTTCAACCCATATAAAGATCTTTGTAGTCTGATTGAGTACATATTTCTAGATGTACTTGTAGATGCTTCAGGCATCTTATATCCTTCAGGGATTTTCATATATATGTCATGGTCTAAGGATCCATATAAATATGCAGTGACCACATCCATCAACCGCATTTCTAATCCTTTTGTAACAACCAGACTAATCAAAAATCTAAATGTGATTGCATCCATAACGGGAGAGTATGTTTCTTCATAATCAATCCCGGGTTTTTGCAGGAAACCTTGTGCAACAAGCCGTGCTTTGTATCGCACAATTTCATTTTTCTCATTACGTTTTCGTACAAATACCCACTTATATCCAACAGGCATTACACCCTTTGGTGTTTGGACAACAGGTCCAAATACTTCTCGTTTCGCTAGCGAATTTAATTCAGCTTCAATAGCTGTTTTCCATTTTGGCCAATCATTTCTACGTCGACATTCTTCGACGCTTTTTGGCTCACTTTCTTCATTACTTCTGGTAATGTCAAGGGCCATTTTATATGAAAATATGTTGTCGACAACAGTTTTATTTCTATCCAGAATTTCTCCAGTTTTCATGAAATGTATTGAGATCTCATTATTTTCAGGTACCTGTTCCTCTTCAAGGGAAAACATTTCATGACACACCTCTTCAGGAGGTCCCTTTTTAGGAGATTTATACTCTTCAAGATTTTCCTCTTCAGGAGGTTCTGGAATAGAAGATTTAAGCTCTTTAGGAGCATCAATTATATTTGTGGCCTGTATTGTGGGTACGTGTTCTTCAGGAACACCAAATTCATTTTGTATTCTTTTCCTTCTGGGAATTTTATCTTTTGCACCAATAGGTCTTCCACGCTTCAGGCGTATTTTAGATTCACCTATTGCTGCTTTGACAATTTGTCTTTCAGGGACTTCAATCCTTGCTGGAGTATTAACAGCAGGAATATAAGATTTTACTACACCTTTAGTGTCAGTAAATACATCCGGTAACTGATTTGCAACATTTTGCAAATGAATAATCCTTTGAACTTCCCGTTTACATTCATTTGTAGGAGGATCAAAATGAGACAGGGTCTTATTATCCCAAGTAATATCTTGTCGTGCTTTAGGCACCGACTTTTCTTTACCCATTAACAGAAAATTTGATTCGTCAAAATGACAATCCTCAAAACGTGCTTTAAACATATCCCCTGTAAGGGGTTCAAGGTATCTAATAATGGATGGAGAATCAAAACCAACATATATCCCAAGTCTACGTTGAGGGCCCATTTTTGTACGTTGTGGAGGTGCAATTGGAACATATACAGCACATCCAAAAGTACGAAGATGAGAAATATTTGGTTGTTGACCATATGCAAGCTGTAATGGAGAATATTTATGATATGCAGATGGTCTAATGCGAATTAGAGATGCTGCATGAAGTATAGCATGTCCCCAAACAGAAATAGGTAGTCTTGATTTCATAAGTAAAGGTCTAGCGATTAGTTGAAGCCTTTTGATCAAAGACTCAGCTAAACCGTTTTGTGTGTGTGTATGGGCAACAGGATGTTCAACATCTATTCCTATTGACATGCAATAATCATCAAAAACTTGAGATGAAAATTCACCTGCATTATCCAATCGAATGGTCTTAATTGGATACTCAGGAAATTGTGCTCGTAGTTTAATTATCTGAGCAAGAAGTCTAGCAAATGCAACATTTCTAGTGGAAATAAGACAAACATGTGACCATCGACTAGATGCATCAATTAGAACCATAAAATATCTAAATGGTCCACTTGATGGATGAATAGGCCCACATATATCTCCGTGAATCCTTTGTAAAAAGGATGGAGATTCAACAATGATTTTTGAGGGAGATGGTCTAATAATTAACTTACCTTGAGAACATGCAGAGCACGGAGATTCATTGGGTAGAAATATCTTTTGATTCTTTAAGGGATGCCCATGCGAATTTTCAATAATTCGTCTCATCATTATAGAACCCGGATGTCCAAGGCGATCATGCCAAGTCATAAATACTTTAGGGTCAATGCACTTCTGGTGCATTACCACATATGATTCAATTGTTCTCATTTTTGTATAATACAATCCAGAACATAGAGCAGGCAGTTTTTCTAATACGAGCTTCTGGCCCGATACTGTTTTAGTAATAAGAAGATGCTCTTTACTGCCTTCATTGGTCGTTTCAATATGGTAATCATTACGACGTATATCTTTGAAACTCAATAAATTTCTTCTGGATTGTGAAGAGAATAGAGCATCATCAATACAAAATTTGGTGCCATTAGGCAACACAATATAAGCTCTTCCGGAGCCCTCAATTAAATCCGATGAACCTGATATGGTATGGACATAGGCTTTACTTAGTGTTAGATTTTGAAAATATTTCTTTTCTTTGAGAATTGTGTGAGTTGTAGCACTGTCAGCCAGACATATATCTTTATCATTCAACTCAGAGATAAAAAGCTCATCAATGTGATCCATGATTCTACAAAATATACAAAACTTTTATTATTGATAGAAAGAAAATACATTAATTGAGTGGAACACTTCCATCTCCAATTAAGTGTTCAATACTACCATCAGGATGATTAAAGAAATCAGATACATCAAGATGAGTAACGTCTACATCTACTGAATCTAATAAATCATCTGATGGTTCTACTAAATTTGCTTCATGCATTTTATTCTTTCCTTTAACAGAAGCTTGATATAAATCAGCTAAGTGCCTGGCCGTACGACAGGTACGTGACCAATGTCCAGTCATTCCACATCTATGGCACACCTCTTCACTTTTCTTTGAAAAATTATTCTGAGGATTTTTACCCCTCTCTGAATTGTACCACTTCTGGTGATATGGTATATTATAATTCCTTTTAATGTTGTCACTCCTGGGACCAACATTTCTATAATTTCTCCTACCACGTCCACGCCTCCGATTTCTTCTAAAGGATGCACCATTCACTTCTGGGAATGATGCAAACCTATTACCATTCACTTCAGGGAATGATATTGAGCCAGTAGGGCGTATATTGTGGCTTTCTAATAAGAGCTCATTATTTTGCTCAGCTACTAGAAGACATGATATAAGTTCAGAATATTTCTTGAACTTTCTCTCTCGATACTGCTGCTGCAGGAGCACATTCGAGGCATGAAATGTAGTAAAAGTCTTCTCTAGCATATCTTCATCGGTGATTTTCTCACCGCATAATTTTAATACTGAGCTTATTTTAAAAAGTGCGGAATTATACTCACTAACACTTTTATAATCTTGCAACCTCAGGTGCATCCATTCAGAGCGAGCTCTTGGGAGGATAACAGTCTTCTGGTGTTCATACCTCTCCCTTAAATTATTCCACAAAATATAGGGATCTTTTACAGTGAGATATTCAGTTTTCAATTCTTCATGAAGATGGTGGCGAAGGAAAATCATTGCTTTAGCACGTTCCTGCAGGGATGCTTGATTTCCTTCTTTAATAGTTTCTCCCAGGTTCATTGCATCAAGATGTATTTCAGCATCAAGTATCCAGGATAAATAATTTTTCCCAGATATATCAAGAGCAACAAATTCCAATTTTGTAAGATTTGCCATTTTCTACACATATAAATAATAAATATGCGTATCTCAGAAAATATATTTATAAATTTACACAGATAATCATCAATAAAATATATCAAAGATTTCAAATAATATATTGAAAAACTTACAAAGGAATAAGGCCACTAGCTTCAGAATTGGCAGAACCGTCGTGCTGATAACGTGTTATGAAACTTAAAGAAAGGAACTACTATTGTAAAAGAGAAATAAGAAACTCTCTTGAAACTCTTAAGAACTCAAGCTTTCTTTCTCTCTCTATTTTTCTTATGAATTTCATTACAACTGAAGCCCCTATTTATAGGCTTTGAAATTACTATGTAAGTTACTATGCAAGTCACTATGTAAGTTACTATGCAAGTTACTATGCAAATTTAATATAATAATAGTGGGGTCATTTACATTATTTAGTGGTGGGACAGGAGCGACTGCCGTCCCTCCACTAAATTCATTACAATATATATATATATATATAAGATAGGCGCTCCAACTTTACTGAGAATGATGGATCGATCGTCGCTGCCGTACTGAGAATGATGGATCGATCAACGCCAGCGACTATCAATTTCCGATCGACTTATATATATATATATATATATATATAGATAGGCGCTCCAGCTGTACTGAGAAGGATGGATCGATCAACGCCAAGGACTATCAATTTCCGATCGACTTATATATATATATAAATATATATATAGATAGGCGCTCCAGCTGTACTGAGAAGGATGGATTGATCGACGCCAGCGACTATCAATTTTAACTCGTTTTCATGGGATCATATACAAAATTTTGAACTCCGGAACGGAAAAAGAGTTCTATGGAATTATTTTTGTCGGTCGCCATTCCTTTATCTCACCAATAATTTTTAAATAATTTTATCATTATTATTTTAAATCTTACATAATAGCTTATATAGTAATTCGCATAATAATTTTAAAACCTATAAACATGAATTTCAATTATTATGAAATTTATAAAAAAAATATATAAAAAGAAAGAAAATTTCAGAGAGTTTTAAAATAATTTCTTCTTTTCTCTTATAACAGTAGTTCCTTTTTAGTTTAATAACACGTTATCAGTACGACAGTTCTACTAATTCTAAAGTTAGTAGTCTTATTCCTCTAAAATTACAAACCTTACAAAATTGGAATTTGTTACTCTTAACATATCTAGAAAAAATAATTTATCATAGATACTTGATGCTGAAATCCATTTGGATGCTATGAACTTGAGAGAAACAATTAAAGAAGGAAATCAAGCGTCCCTGCAGGACCGTGCTAAATCAATGATTTTCCTTCGCCACCATCTTTATGAAGAATTAAAATCTGAGTAGCTTACAATAAAAAATCTTTATATTTTGTGGAATAGTTTAAGGAAGAGGTATGAACACCAGAAGACTGTCATCCTCCCAAAAGGTCGTTATGAATGATTGACCTGAGGTTGCAGGATTATAAAAGTGCTAGTGAGTATAATTCCGCACTTTTTAAAATAAGTTCAGTACTAAAATTATGCAGTGATAAAATCACCGATGATGATATGCTAGAGAAGACTTATACTACATTTCATACCTCGAATGTGCTCCTGCAATAGTAGTATCGAGAGAGAAAGTTCAAGAAATATTCAGAATTTATATCATGTCTTCTAGTAGCTGAGCAGAACAATGAGCTCTTATTAAAAAACCATCAGGCACGCCCTACTGGCTCAATATCATTCCCTGAAGTGAATAGTAATAGGTTTGCATCATTTCTAGAAGTGAATAGTGCATCCTTTAGAAGAAATCGGTGGCGTGGATGTGGTAGAAGAAATTATAAAAATATTGGTTCCAGAAGTAACCACAGTAAAAAGGATAATAATAATATACCGTATCACTAGAAGTGGTACAACTTAGAAAAGGGTAAAAATTCCCAGAATAATTCTTAAAAGAGAAGTGAAGAGGTGTGCCATAAATGTGGAATGATTGAACATTGGTCATGTATCTGTCGTACGGCCAGGCACTTAGCTGATTTATATCAAGCATCTATTAAAGAAAAAAATTAAATGCTTGAAATGATTTTAGTAGAACCATCAGATGATTTATTAAAATCGGGAGATGTAGATGTCACTCATCTTGATGTTTGTGATTTCTTTAAAGATCCTGATGGTAGTATTGATAACTTAATTGGAGATGAAAGTATTCCACTCAATTAATGTATTTTCTTTATTATTTGTAATAAAAATTTTGTATATTTTGTAGAATCATGGATCACATTAATGAGCTTTTTATCTCTTAGTTGAATGATAAAGATATATGTCTGGTTGACAATACTACAACTCACTCAATTCTCAAAGATAAGAAATATTTTCAAAATCTAATACTAAGCAAAGCCTATGTCCATATCATAGCAGGTTCATCAGATTTAATTGAGGGCTCCGGAAAAGCTTATATTGTGTTGTCTCATGGCACCAATTTTTGTATTGATGATGCTTTATTCTCTTCACAATCCAAAAGAAATTTATTGAGTTTCAAATATTTACGTCGTAATGTTTACCATATTGAAACGACCAATAAAGGCAATAAAGAGCATCTTCTTATTACTAAAATAATATTGGGCCAGAAGCTCGTATTAGAAAAACTGTCTGCTCTATATTCTGGATTGTATTATACAAAGATGAGAACAATTGAATCATATGTGGTAGTGCACCAGAAGTGCATTGATTCCAAAATATTTATGACTTGGCATGATCACCTTAGACATCCGGGATCTATAATGATGAGACGAATTATTGAAAATTCGCATGGGCATCTTTTAAAGAATCAAAAGATATTTCTACTCAATAAATCTCTGTGCTCTGCATGTTCTCAAGATAAGTTGATTATCAGACCATCTCCCTCAAAAGTTATTGTTGAATCTCCATCCTTTTTACAAATGATTTACGGAGATATACATGGGTTTATTCATCCATCAAGTGGACTATTTAGATACTTTATGGTTTTGATTGATGCATCTAGTCGATGGTCACATGTTTGTCTGCTTTCCACTAGAAATATTGCATTTACTAGACTTCTTGTTCAGATAATCAAACTACGAGCACAATTTCTTGAGTATCCAATTAAGTCTATTCGATTGAATAATGCAGACGAATTTTCATCTCAAATTTTTTATGATTATTGCATGTCAATAAGAATAGATGTTGAACATCCTGTTGCCCATACACATACTCAAAACGGTTTAACTAAATTTTTGATCAAAAAGCTTCAGCTAATTACTAGACATTTACTTATGAAATCAAGATTTCCTATTTCGGCTTGGGGGCGTGCTATACTTCATGCAGTATCATTAATTCGCATTAGACCATCTGTATATCATAAATATTCTCCATTCCAGCTTGCATTCGATCAACAACCAAATATTTCTTATTTTAGTACTTTTGGATGTGCTGTATATGTTCCAATTGCACCTCCACAGCGTACAAAAATGGGTCATCAACGTAGACTTGAGATATATTTTAGTTTTGACTTTCCATCTATTATCAGATATCTTAAACCTCTTATAGGGGATATGTTTAAAGTACGTTTTGAGAATTGTCACTTTGACGAATCCACTTTTCTATTAATGGGTAACGAAAAAATCAGTGCCTGAAGTACGACAAGTAATTAGTTGGGATAATAAAACCTTGTCTCAATTTGATCCTCCTACAAATGAATGTAAACTGAAAGTTCAGAGGATTATTCATTTACAAAATGTTACAAATCAATTACCGGATGTATTTACTGATACTAAAGATGTAGTAAAATCTTATATTCTTGCTATTAATGCTCCAGCAAGGATTGAAATCTCTGAAAGATAAATTGTCAAAACAGCAATAAGTGAGTCTAAGACATGCCTAAAGCGTGGAAGACATATTGGTACAAAAAATAAAATTCTCCGAAGGAAAATGATATAAAATAAATTTGGTGTTCCTGAAGAACACATACTCACAATACAGGCTAAAAATATAATTAATACTCCAGAAGAGGTTAAATCTTCTATCCTAAAATCTCCTGAAAATGGACATCCTCAAGAGGTGTTTCATGAAATGTTTTCCCCTGAAGAGGAGTACCTGAAAATAATGAGTACTGGAGAAATTTTGGATAGAAATAAAACTGTTGTCGACAACATATTTTCATATAAAATGGCCGTTGACATTACCAGAAATAATGAAGAAAGTGAGCCAAAAACCGTTAAAGAATGTCAATGTAAAAATGATTAGCCAAAATGGAAAGCAGCTATTGAAACTGAATTAAATTCGCTAACAAAACGAGAAGTATTTAGACCTGTTGTCTAAACACCAAAGGGTGTAATGCCTGTTGGATATAAGTGGGTATTTGTACGAAAAAGCAATGAGAAAAATGAAATTGTGCGGTACAAAGCACGACTTGTCGCACAAGGTTTCCTGCAGAAATTCAGGATTGATTATGAAGAAACATATTCTCCTGTTATAGATGCAATCACATTTAGATTTTTGATTAGTCTGGTTGTTACAAAAGAATTAGAAATGCGGTTGATGGATATGGTCACTGCATATTTATATGGATCCTTAGACCATGACATATATATGAAAATTCCTAAAAGATATAAAATGCCTGAAGTATCTACAAGTACATATATAAATATATACTCTATCGGACTACAAAGATCTTTACGTGGGTTGAAATAATCCGGACGCATGTGATATAATCGCTTAAGCAAATATCTATTGAAAGAAGAATTTGAAAATAATCCTATATGTCCATGTGTTTTTATTAAGAAATCAGAATCCGGATTTATCATTATTGTGGTTTATATTGATAACTTAAATATTATGGGAACTCTTGAAGAGATCTCAAGAACCGCTACATATTTAAATAATGAATTTGAAATGAAAGATTTTAGCAAAACAAAACTTTGTCTCGGCCTGCAGCTCGAGCACTTGCCAAATGAAATTTTTATTCGTCAGTCCATGTATTATGAGAAAATACTGAAACATTTTTATATGGACAAAATTTATTCTCTGAGTACTCTAATGATTGTTCGAACACTTGATGTAAAAAATGATCCATTCCGCCCTTGTGATGACAATGAAGAAATTCTTGATCCTGAAATACCATATCTCAGTGCAATTGAAGTTTTGATGTATCTTGCAAATTGCACTCGACCTGATATTACATTCCCAGTTAATCTGTTTACAAAAGATAGTTCTGCACAAGCTCGAAGGCATTGGAACGACATTAAACATATCCTTCGTTACCTTCATAGTACGGTTGATATGAGATTATTTTATCAACGTGGATCAAGTCCACAATTTATCAGCGTGCGCGTCGAAAAAAGTTTTTCGAATTGGAGTCTTATACGCGATTATGACACCCGTATCCACAGTTATGGCCAAAAGACTGAAACGCACATAAAACTCCCCCAATTATAAAGAGATCACGATCACTTCCGGCATTTATGCTGATCTGCCAATTCATGGTACCTCAACGCCATCAATGTGCAATCAAACAGATCAGCATCATCTGTCTCGGATCCTCCTACATCAAAATTTATGATAAATTCTATATTTCTGATATTATGTGAAATCACTATTTATTCTAAAAAATTAAATTAATTGAAAGATATATGATATATGATATATATTATTAATTTTATATCTTAACATAGACTATATATATTGCGGGCATACGTGTGTAATTTGACTCAGAAGAAGAAGCATTGAGCCAATTAAAGTCCTTTAGTACTATAGATACATTATCAATTAAAGTCCTATAGAGACTTGAGATTTCTCGGTGTTGCCTGTGTCAGCATAAGAATCTCCAAAGACGAACAGCTTTAGCGGACGAATATGAGAGGATACATTATCAATATGATGTCCAGCTTGCACCGTTTGTTGTCCTGGCAAAAGCCGAACAAGTTACACGCATATATACATATACAGATCAATATTCTTAGCGAGAAGCTAGCTGTTAGTTTTGATCAATTTTGGCGACAAATATTTAATTAATACGAAAGGAACTCTCTTAATTATATATATATATATATATATGCATGCATGGTGTTGTAACCTGAGAGATTGGACAAGATGAGGAAGCAGCATATCATAATAGAACAGAGGAGCTTTTACGTGTCCAATTACAGCAAGAAGAAGAAGAGAAGTGCGCCGAGTGTGAAGCTTTGCACGAAGGCAAATTTTGGTGGAAGTCGATGCAAAATATGTGGACGAAGAAGGTATTGGTTGCCTACCTTCCTAATAACACTGGTATTGGATTAGTCAAATATTTTTTTTAAAAAGTATAAATTTACACAATTTGAACAGTTTTAATATTTTATTATTCACTTTTCAAAACAAAAAATAATTTTTTTATCTTTTGTCACACTCAAAAATGTCATTTTTTATTAAAGATAACACTTTTTTATTTATTTATGTAAAGTTATACTTTTTAAAAAAAATATTTAACTAATTCAATGTCAATGTTCTAATGCTACCTCGTATTATATATATATATATATATATATATATATACCGTGAAGCACAAGTTTACGGGTTTAAAAAAATTAAGTAATAATGTTATATATAGTTGTAAAATACATAAATATCATGTAAATATTTTGAAAAAAAGTAGGATGTATCATAAAAAAATTTAGTTTTTTTATCATGTAAGGTCTTTATTATTATTATTTTTTAAATAATTGTATAATATTTATATATTTTACGATTATAAATATTATTTCTTAAAAAAATAAGTGTTTTATTCAACTGAGTATGCAGTGTAATGACTACTGAATAGAGTCATTCTAAAAATGACCTGTAGAAATTTCCATACTCATAAGGAATTAATATAAACCACACATGAATGGCCTGGGGGCGCTGAGGATCATATATATATAGATAAGATATTATATCCACATTCCACGTAATATGTTCTAAGTTATGAAGATTAATATACAGTTCTTTTTTTAATATACATATATATATATATTAAATAATTTTATAAATATAATTTTAAATGTTTAAAGGGATTCAAAATATATATATATATATAATTGACCGTGACAAGACTATTCGTAAGAGAAAAAATAAGGCCCCGTTTGATTTTACAAATCATGTTTCATCTTACTCTATCTGATTTCAACATCTAAATAATATTTAAATACGTACAAATATTTTTATTTTTATTTTTTTATCTAATTATTATAATTTTCTAAATTTTTAAACAAAACACAAAAAACAATTTAATATTTTCAAATCATAAAATAAAAATATAATATTATAATAACTTTTGATTTATTGTTTATAATTTTATCTTTTGATTTATTGTACTGCGCATAGTTGAACTACTATTTCATGCAGTTCGATTCCCGATACTAGTGATTGAAAGCAATTGAAATGGGAAAACGAAGATCAACCATCTGAATGGCCACTCAAGGGGTACGTACGACGTGGGGTCTTTAAACTCGGACAAGGCCCATTAATCTAACAATCGAATCTCTCTCTTAATATGGAAGCCCAAAAATTTTCGATCGAGCCGATGCATACAAACCTTCTTTTTTTTTTCCCCACTGCATACGGAATGATCAATTTATATATATGTAAAATGTTTTAATCCTAAAGATATTATATAAAAATAAATTTATAAATTGATGTGATTTGATATAATATTTTAAATTATTAGATTACTTTTATTATAAAATAGATTTAAGAAATGTTATGAAGCCAAATAGGTCCAACTTTTCCATTAAATAAATTAGACAATTGTTTAAGGCCCCTAATTTAAGAAAGCCCCCTAAAAAAAATTAAGTAGGATTTTTTAAAAGAAAGTAAATATTCAATTTAAAAAATTAATTAACTCAATTAAAAAAATCAAAAGTATTATATAGATATTATGTTATTATTAATTCTAAAAAGTATCACACTTAATAATTATTTCGAATACTTTCTTTTTAAGAATACACTTCTCTTTTAACATTATTAATTTAATATATAATGTGAAAATTATAAATAGCAAAATTTAATTTTTATATAATGGGAAAATTATAAATAGCAAAATCTTAGAATATATATGAATAGTAATGAAATAATTTGACTTAAGATATTTTTTATTTTTTGATAAGAGAGAAAATGTTGAATTTGAGAGTATCTAAAAATAATTCAGAACACTTGTGTTCCTAAATAGTCTCTAAGAGTCTAAATTACGTCTTGTAAAACTAGTTAGATTCGATAAAATACTCTCTAAATTGGATTTTTTTTAATAAAGATTAAGTTTATTATTAGTTAAAAATGTAATATAAAATCTTAATCAATAAACTTTGCAAAATGATTGGAAATATTTTACATAAAAACATAATGTAAAAATTAAAATTAAAATTATTTTATTTTATTTTATTTTATTTTATTCTTAAAATAAAAAATGCCTCAAACCAATTTTTAACCTTAGGCTCCTCAAACTATTGAACTAGCCCTGAAGCCAAATCAATTTGTGAGTTTTTTCTTTTTGTATAATTTCTTTGTGTACGTAGTAGCTCTCTTTATATTAAACTCAGGACCTAGGAAAAATATAAATAAATATTAAGTTTGCAAAAATAAAAATTGAAAAAAAAAACGTCTATGTGTAATCACGAAGGTGGGATAAGTTTATTAATTTCTAGCTAATAGCATTATATATAATTGGTAATTATGCCAGAGGAGATTGTTATTCACCATACAAAGCCTGCGATTCTAATTAACATATAGTTTTTTTTTTTTTTTTTTTGTGATCGAACTGATGATCTAGTACTGGAGAAAATATTGCTCAAGAGTGGACTGCAAAGCCAAATACACAGCACGCCATCCCTGCTGCGAAGGATGAGCTATGTCCCAAAAGAATGCTGATTTGGGATTCTCACAAACTGTATATAGTTTGGCTCCATTTTCATCCACCCTCCCACATATGTTCAAAGATTTGCCGCTTACATTAGTACCCAAACAGCATGGCTTCAATGGGTTGTCAAACTTTATACTTCCTGCAGTTAGCACACAACGTATAAAAGATACATAATATTATATATCGAATACGCGTACTAGATTAATCAGTCTGCATAATGAGTTCTGAAAGTGAATCAAAAGTAATTGAAAATGTGAAATACTTTAGTGATCATAAAGGGATTACACAAAAATAATCACAAAAACTTATATAATTTGACATAACTCATCAGATTATAAAATTATTTTTATCGTAAAATATAATCAGATTAGGTAAAATCACATTAATTTGTCAAATTATTTTTATATAATTGTTTTGTGAATATAACAAAACTTATTGAGAATTAGGCTCACACTCGAGGGGCATGCTAGTAGTGTACGTTGTTAAACGTTGGATAATGCATGCCCAAATTAGGAAGCACACCAAGTAATATTTATGGAAGCTTGTCTAGTACTATATATTTCTTTAATAAGCACATATAATCATTTATATATATATATATACATATGGGATCGAGGTGGTTGTTACGTACCTTCGTTCTTGATGGCGGAGGTGAACGAAGTATAAAGATCAATAATGAAAAAGGGACAATCGTCGGTTTTCTTGTTCAGCTTTTTCACGGTTTGATTCAATAGAAGATTGTGGAAACCGACGAACGAGTTATAAGCCTTATTGCACTGTTGGAATGAGGATGTGCTTGTGAAAGCAGGGAGACATCCTAAAGGCACTATACCCGTCACGGCTATTTTTTTTATTCCCAAGCAATGAAATCGATTCAAGTTGATAGCAAGTTGATTGACCACTGTCCCAACGAAAGATTGCAGTCCCTAAAACAGATCGATCGATTTAATTCAGATTATAAGGTTCAAACGTAGTACTACATGCCTTTTAGTTTTTGTTATTAATTAATACGAAATTAGCAATTAATTAGTCTAAAATTATATGTAATATTCGTGTCTCTTTTCATAACATAGTTTTTTAGTTAATCATTTAGTACATATATAACATTATAAATGAATGGGACGATAATGTTGGATTAAACGCATAATTTGAAATATTAGGTTAAGTCATATATACGAGATTATATTTACGAGTATTTATTTGCAAGTGCTATACGTAGAATATTTCTCACCTCAGCAGATCCGTTGGTGCTAATGTAAGTAAAGTAGTCATTACCAGCGAGACTGATAAGGGACACGGAGCGCTCTAGGTCTTCAGCGGTGAACACGTTGTCTCTGAGAAGTTGTTCGAAGAAATCGATCTGGACTGTCATATTTGGGCCGGGGAAAACCGTATCAAATACACCCGTGCCTCCATAAGCAAAATTCATTCCGTATTTCAACGATGGAATCCCACTTGATGATGATTTCCACCCTTCATATGGAATCGGAGACTCAAGTCCTAAGAACTTAGCTGCATGCATGCATAATTAATTTATACAATTAAACACAATAATATAATATTTAGAGATGTTAATTAGTGTAAAATAGTCATGTCATCTGTATTTGCATGCAAAATTACAAATGTTAATTCATTAAATAAGTAATCAAATTAAGCTTCCAAAAATAGCCCCGTTTGGATTGATCAGAAACGTTCATTTTAAGTCAACTCAACTCATTTGATCATTTCATTTCATCTCATCTTATCATTATAATTTTATCAAATTTTTATAAAAAAAAAATTCAATAAACAATTCAACTTTTTAAAATCCAAATTTATTATTTCAAATTTCATAATAATGATAATAATAATAAATAATATTTTAACCATATTTTATTAAACTTTTATCTAAAATCATCTTATTTCTTCTCATCTTACTATTCAAACAAGTTGCATATATAATGAGAATATGTATGTAGTATATTACATCTAGAGCCAAAGTTCAAACTCATGATAAATTCTATATTTTTGATATTATGTGAAATCATCACTTATCCTAAAAAATTAAATTAATTGGAAGATATATAGATATATATTATTAATTTTATCTCTTAACATAGACTATATATATATACTGCATACGTGTGTAATTTGACTCATGTAGTCCTATAATTTTGTGCTCCAGAAGAAGCATTGAGCCAATTAAAGTCCTATAGTATAGATATAGCTAGGCAGTAACATATATATGCAGAACAAAGATGAAATAGCCAATTATGCTTATGTTAACTGTCCAATGCTTCACAAGGACGAGAATCAAGGATGAAATTAGAACGTGATCAGAGGCCGGACACACCAACGTAATCGGATAAGACACGGCCATTGGAGAAACGACCAACTGGTTTTCTCGGAAAGGTGATGCCATAGGGATATTTCCAAGCGACTTGAGATTTCTCGGTGTTGCCTGTGTCAGCATAAGAATCTCCAAAGACGAACAGCTTTAGCGGACGAATATGAGAGGATACATTATCAATATGATGTCCAGCTTGCACCGTTTGTTGTCCTGGAAAAAGTCGAACAAGTTACACATATATATACATACACAGATCAATATTCTTAGCGAGAAGCTAGCTGTTAGTTTTGATCAATTTTGGCGACAAATATTTAATTAATACGAAAGGAACTCTCTTAATATATATATATGCATGGTGTTGTAACCTGAGAGAATGGACAAGATGAGGAAGCAGCAGATCAGAACAGAACAGAGGAGCTTTTGCGTATCCATTACAGCAACAAGAAGAACAGAAGCGCGCCGAGTGTGAAGCTTTGCACGAAGACAAATTTTGGTGGAAGTAGATGCAAAATATGCGGACGAAGAAGATATATATTGGTTGCCTACATTCTAGTGGCCATGATGAAGCACAAGTTTACGGGTTAAAAAAATAAAAAAATAATAAAAGGAATAATAATAATATACTGCATCATCAAAAGTGGTATAATTCAGAATTGAGTAAAAATTTCCAGAATAATTCTTTAAAGAGAAGTGAAGAGGTGTGCCATAGATGTGGAATGACTGGACATTGATCACGTACTTATTGTATGACCAGGCACTTAGTTTATTTATATCAAGCATCTATTAAAAGAAAGAATAAAATACTTAAAACAAATTTTGTAGAACCATCAGATGATTTATTAGAATCAGGAGATGTAAATGTCACTCATCTTGATGTTTGTGATTTCTTTAAAGATCCTAATGGTAGTATTAATCACCTAACTGAAGATGGAAGTGTTCCACTCAATTAATGTATTTTCTTTATTATTTGTAATAAAAGTTTTGTATATTTTGTAGAATCATGGATCACATTGATGAGTTTTTTTATCTCTGAGTTGAATGATAAAGATATATGTCTAGCTGACAATGCTACAGCTCACACAATTCTCAAAAATTAGAAATATTTTCAAAATCTAACACTAAGCAAAGCCTATGTCCATATCATATCGGGTTCATCAGATTTAATTGAGGGTTCCGGAAGAGCTTATATTGTGTTGCCTAATGGCACCAAATTTTATATAGATGATGCTCTATTCTCTTCACAATTCAGAAGAAATTTATTGAATTTTAAAGATATACGTCGTAATGATTACCATATTGAAACGACCAATGAAGACAGTAAAGAGTATCTTTTTATTACTAAAACAATATCAGGTCAGAAGTTTGTATTAGAAAAACGGTCTGCTCTATATTCTAGATTGTATTATACAAAAATGAGAATAATTAAATCATATGTGGTAGTGTACCAGAAGTGCATTGACTTCAAAGTATATTTGACTTGGCATGATCGCTTTAGACATCCAGGATCTATAATGATGAGACGAATTATTAAAAATTCGCATGGCATCCCTTAAAGAATTAAAAGATATTTCTACCCAATGAATCTCTGTACTCTGCATATTCTCAAGGTAAGTTGATTATTAGACCATCTCCCTCAAAAATTATTGTTGAATCTCCATCCTTTTTACAAAGGATTTACGAAAATATATATGAGATTATTCATCCATCAAGTGGACCATTTAGATACTTTATAATTTTGATTGATGTATCTAGTCGATGGTCACATGTTTATCTACTTTCCACTAAAAATGTTGCATTTACTAGACTTCTTGCTCGGATAATCAAACTACGAGTATAATTTCCTGAGTATCCAATTAAGTTCATTCGATTGGATAATGCAGGTGAATTTTCATCTCAAGTTTTTGATAATTATTGCATGTCAATAGGAATAGGTGTTGAACATCCTGTTGCCCATACACATACTCAAAACAGTTTAGCTGAATTTTTGATCAAAATGCTTCAGCTAATCACTAGACATTTACTTATGAAATCAAGATTTCCTGTTTCGACTTAGGGACATGCTATACTTCATATAGCATCATTAATTCGCATTAGACCATCTGCATATCATAAATATTTTTCATTACAGCTTGCATTCGATCAACAACTAAATATTTCTCATCTTAGTACTTTTGGATGTATTGTATATGTTCTAATTGCACCTCTACAACGTATAAAAATAGGTCTTCAACGTAGATTTGAGATATATGTTAGTTTTGATTCTCCATCTATTATCAGATATCTTAAACTCCTTATAGGGGATATATTTAAAACACGTTTTGAGGATTGTCATTTTGACGAATCCACTTTTCCATTAATGAATAATGAAAAATCAGTGCCTGAAGCACCACAAGTAATTAGTTGGGATAATAAAATATTATCTCAATTTGATCCTCTTACAAATGAATGTAAACTGGAAATTCAGATGATTATTCATTTACAAAGTGTTGCAAATCAATTATCGGATATATTTACTAATACTAAAAGTGTAGTAAAATCTTATATTGTGGTTGTTAATGCTCCAGTAAGGATTGAAATCTCTGAAGGACAAATTGTCAAAACAGTAATAAGTGAGTCTAAGACACGCCTGAAACGTGGAAGACCTATTGGTGCAAAAAATAAAATTCCCCAAAGAAAAATGATACAAAATGAATTTGGTGTTCCTGAAGAATACATACCCACAATACAGGCTAAAAATATAATTGATATTCTAGAA
Organism: Platycarya strobilacea; assembly: GCA_036898215.1. NCBI lineage: Eukaryota > Viridiplantae > Streptophyta > Magnoliopsida > Fagales > Juglandaceae > Platycarya > Platycarya strobilacea. Next base: position 1,075,616 of record CM072548.1, read on the forward strand.
GAGGTTAAATCTCCTAACCTAAAATCTCTTGAACAGGGATATCCTCAATAGGTGTTTCATGAAATGTTTTTCCCTGAAGAGGAACAGGTACCTGAAAATAATAAGATCTCAATACATTTAATGAGTACTGGAGAAATTCTGGATAGAAATAAAACTGTTGTTGACAACATATTTTCATATAAAATGGCCATCGACATTACCAGAAGTAATGAAAAAAATGAGCTAAAAACTATCGAAGAATGTTGACGTAGAAATGATTGGCCAAAATGGAAAGCAGCTATTGAAGCTGAATTAAATTTCCTAGCAAAACGAGAAGTATTTAGACTTGTTGTTCAAACACTAAAGAGTGTAATGCCTGTTGGATATAAGTGGGTATTTGTACGAAAACGCAATGAGAAAAATAAAATTGTGCGGTACAAAGCACGACTTGTCGCACAAGGTTTCTTGCAAAAACCCGGGATTGATTATGAAAAAATATAATCTCCCGTTATGGATACAATCACATTTAGATTTTTGATTAGTCTAGTTGTTACAAGAAGATTAGAAATGCGGTTGATGGATGTGGTCACTGCATATTTATATGGATCCTTAGACTATGACCTATATATGAAAATCCCTGAAAGATATAAAATGTCTGAAGCATTTACAAGTATATCTAGAAATATGTACTCTATCAGACTACAAAGATCTTTATATGGGTTGAAACAATCCAGACGTATATGGAATAATCGCTTAAGCGAATATCTATTGAAAGATGGATTTGAGAATAATCTTATACGTCCATGCGTTTTTATTAAGAAATCAGAATCCGGATTTGTCATTATTGTGATTTATGTTGATGGCTTAATATTGATGGAATTCTTGAAGAGATCTCAAGAACCACTACATATTTAAAGAATAAATTTGAAATGAAATATCTTGGTAAAACAAAACTTTATCTCGGTATGCAGCTCGAGTACTTGCCAAATGAAATTTTTATTTATCAGTCCATGTATTTTAAGAAAATACTGAAACATTTTTATGTGGACAAAACTCATCTCTTGAGTACTCCAATGATTGTTCGAACACTTGATGTGAAGAATGATCTATTCCGTCCTTGTGATGACGATGAAGAAATTTTTAGTCCTGAAATACCATATTTCAGTACAATTAAAACTTTGATGTATCTTGTAAATTGCACTTGACCTGATATTACATTCTCAGTTAATCTACTTGTAAGAGATAATTCTACATCAACTCAAAGGCATTGGAATGACATTAAACATATCCTTCGTTACATTCTTGGTACAGTTGATATGAGATTATTTTATTAATGTGGATCAAGTCTACAATTGATTGGGTATGCAGATGCATGTTATCATTCAGATCCACACAGAGGTAGATCTCAAACTGGATATTTATTTACTTATGGAGATACTGTCATATTATAGAGATCTGTTAAGCAGATACTATTTGCTACATTTTCAAATCACTCAGAGATTATTGCTATTCATGAAACAAGTCGAGAGTCTATTTGGCTGAGATTAGTAATTCAACATATCTAGAAAAAGTGTGGACTCCCCATGATCAATAATAACCCAACAATTTTATATGAAAATAATACTGCTTGTATCACTCAAATTAGAGAATGATATATCAAAGGTGACAGAACCAAACATATTTCATCTAAATTCTTTTATACTCACGAACTCTAAGAGAAATTTGAAATTGATGTCAAGCAGATATGATCAAGTGATAATCTGGCAGATTTATTCACAAAGACATTACTAACTGCGACATTCAAGAAGATTGTGCATAACATTAGAATGCGAAAACTCAAAAATCTATTGTCGTACACTTTTCAGGAGAAGTAAATGTCCTAAAAATTTGTGCTGATTGTACTCTTTTTCCTTTGCTAAGATTTTGTCCCACTAGATTTTCCTTTGCAAGGTTTTAATCAATCAATCTTAAAGCACTTGTGGATACATAAGAAGACTGTACTGTTTTTCCTTCACTATTAGTTTTCTTCCCATTGGATTTTTTCTTAACAAGGTTTTAAAGAAACAGATTTTTTATAGGTAGTCATTCAAGGGGGAGTGTTATGAAATTATTTCATCGACCACTGCCCCCCTGTCCCATCAATAATTTTGTGAATGACCCCACCACTATTATTTTAAATCTTGCATAGTGACTTGCATAGTAACTTGCATAGTAATTTCAAGACCTATAAATATAGTTTCAGTTATTATGAAATTCATAAGAAAATATCTAGAAAGAAAGAAAGTTTTAGATAGTTTAAAAAGAGTTTCTTCTTTTCTCTTGCAATAGTAGTTCCTTTTTAATTTTATAACACCAGTATAATATTTAGTGTACTATATCTTTTATTTTGTTAGTCTAAATTCCAATGCATTTCGGCATGTTCCGGTCATTTCAGTCGAATTTCGGCCGTTTCGGTTATTTTGATTTCTATTCTGTTTGGGATTATTTTTATAATTTTTTAGTGTTTGAATAACATTTTTTAAATTTCAAATTCAAATGGTATTTAATTAATTTTAGAATATAAAATATATTTATATACTTTGTAATTTTAAATATGTCCCCTCTTTTTTTAAAATATTATTATTTTTAATATTTTATCTATTCTTTTATTTATTTTTATTTGTTTTAAGTCTTAACTCAAATTTGTATTTTGTTAACCTATATTCATTTTATAAATCTTCAATTCATTTTATAAATCTTCTTCTAATATATATACATATACATGATACACACTTATATATGTATTTATTCTATTAGTTGTTAATTTATATATTCATATAAATATTTATATATAATATATAATTAATCACGAAACGATATACTGGAACGCACTGATATTAAAATATTATGTTCTAGTACTTCAACCAAAACAATCACCAAAACAAAATTCAAAACTTTAGTTGATATATATTAGACATGCCACCTAATTTGTTGAGAACGGAAAGACCACAAATTGCAGCAACGACGTGAAAATAGGAAACTTCTTTTTAAGTTTGTTTTCGTTGGACCAACTAATATTTGACCCCTCTTTTTCTTTTGTTTAGTTTCGAATCGTTTCTTGGGAGGCCTCTGTATTGATAAATAAATAGAAATTAGCTCTTGCCTTATAAAAAATGAAAGTTTGGTCCTCTGGAGTTGTGTCGTTTATTTTATAAATCAGATGAAATAATTTGAAATAAAAGTTGAAAGTTAGATCAAATATTATTATAATATATTTTTTTAATATTAATTTTTGTTTTAAAATTTGAAATTTTGAATTTTTATTTTATATAAAAATTTAAAAAAATTATAATTATTTAATGAGATGAAATAAATTGACTTGTGAAAACAAACGAAACATTCTTGGAATTTATCACTAATTTCTAACTTTCAAACAGTCGATTTGCTTAACACCCTTTTACCAGTAAAGAAAAATGATTAACATATATCTCTTTTCCAGTTAATAGTTATTTTATAACTCTGCTCTCTGATAATTAGATAAAATTAAAACTATTTTTTATCAAAAGTCACATAATTATAATGACTAATTGACAAATAAGTTATACATAATAAATTTAAAACAAAATTACATCATTACACATCAGTAAAAGATAAAAGATAGTGGGAGATATGATTTGGCTTTTGCAGTGCGAGTCGTTGTATCGTACCGCATCAAATTATATAATAAACTGTGTAAATTAAGGTAAAACCTCAACGTATGTCGTCTATTTCTACAAACCAAAGCAGGCGGTATTCTGCGGACCGTGGCATTATAGTAACATGAAAGTAGAACATATAAACAAGATGCTCATCGAACAAAAGAAGTTGACTTGCAAAAGCACAAAATTTGAAATGAGAATAAATAAATAAAGTACAAGTTCACATCATTACACTATAAATGCCGATTATAATTTAGTGAGAATTCTGGTTGAGGTTGTTAGTACTTGTCCAACCAGAAAGAAGATGGTGGCCCAACAAAATTAGGATGTGAAATATAATGATACATAATCCCCTCCCTTTGATTACATGGGGTCCGGGAGATCCTCACGAAGCAGCTTCATATCCTTGAATGGCCACTATCCACCGATGTAGCCGTAGCTAGGTATCGAATCTTGAGTATTTTAAACTCTACATTGACAAGAAATCATGTTAAAGTCTTGAAAATGGACTTCCATCCAATTTGGAAATGTTATAATACCTTTGCTCTTAAGTTTCAACATGCATACAGGCAGTTAAACTTAAACATGCTGTTTCAATACCTGTCGGTATGCGTCTAAAAATTTGGCATACCTTTCCATCAAGAAAGGTCCTCAATTTCAGCCACATCAATACATGCCTTCATGTGGTATCATGTATTTTTAGGTTTAAGGGGCCAACGCATTGGCCGGTGTCTTGGCCAGATTACCCTTTACACTTCCAGCAGCTTGTCCAGCAGAAATCTTGGTTGTTGTCTCAGTTGCTACTATTGACTTCTTTATCTGCAAATAAAATAAGCAAAAATGAACCATATACATGCTTACAAAAACAAACCAAAATATTAGTGAATCAACTAGAGGATTTCAATTTAGCTTAGCAAAAGATGATGTGCACAACCCTTTATATGTAGCTATACACAGTTTAATAAATTTACTCAAATAATTATACACGGAAATATCCAAGAGATCAGAGCTTACTGCTGCAAGGCGCTCCTTGTGAATATCATTTGTAACCTGCAAAACCATCCGAAATATTTAAAGAAAACATTTTTCTCGAGTATGAAAGCATCAGCACTACAACAAGCTCTTATACTGTACTGTAGTCAAGCTAAAGGTAAGAATACATTGAGAAGTGTTACCAGTTTTCTGTAGCTCTTAATCTCATCACCACCAAAACCAGGAAGTGTCATATTCCAATTTCTTTCTGCATCAAATAAAGCGTAAAAGAAGGTTCCGCATTAAGTGTCCAGAATCTAAAGTTGCAAAACACTCACATTGGAGTATTTTCCCACATAACTAACCAAGATGTAAAAGTATGTCTTTTGCATCCAACGTATTTGATTTCCGATGTTTTGCCAATGAGCAACCAAACGTCGTAATCTGTGCAGAGCAAAAAATAAAAGCTCAGATTTGAGTATGACAATAATATTTTAAAAGAAACAAAGGTAGGCATAAGAAGCATCAAATGGAAAAGTCTCAATCAGAGATGGAGTATAAATCATAATGGTAAATTCAAGGCTTCAGAAACTCAACAGAAGTCTCATCTCCCAGGTCTTCAGCCAGAAAAAATGTGGGAGATAAGGGTAGCCAGGTCTTTGATTGATATCCTTAAACATTTTTATTCACAGATTCTCTGATAAAATGTGGTCATCGTTTAATCCTAAAGGCCTTTCGCTGATACAGAAAAGTCCACACATCAACCCCACCATCTAATCGATATGAAAATGTAATTTTTATGCAGTCCACTCCAAAGTAAAAAACTCTAGTTCCCTTTTTGAGAAGAGCAATCATGAAATACACTATGAGAATAAAAATAATGCAAACCTAACCAAATTCAAGAATCAGGGAAGACTCATCATCTCACAAAGTACTCAATATTTACAAAAATGAAATTTAAGATAATAGGTACAATCACTCACAGAGTCAACAAAATCCTCCGCAATATCCACAAGAATGTCTTCAACTTCAGGATCCAACTTCTCTAATGGATCAACCTGTACCAAGAGTCGAATTTGAAAAAAAAAAAAAAAAGGAAGATATCATAGTCAAGGCACGAGGGCTTAGGAAAAGACATGTTGGCCTATGGTTTATATATCCAACTCCATTTTTTTCCCTATTTCCTATTTCTCGTTTAATGCATGGGTGCAACTCAACCATTCACAGCATTGTACTCGAACAAAGGAGACAAGTTTGATTTCTACACCATTCTCATGAGATGTAAAGTCGAACTAGGAACTTTAATGTTTATGTTTCACCAAATGCTGTTCATATGATTCTATTCAAGAAATTAAAGTAGGCGGGTTCTGTCATCGCAATCAAACCGACTTGACTTCAGAGCGTTGAAGATGATTAATGATTTGAAAATCTAGATACTTTCTTTTTGATAGGTAATCAATCAATAAGTTTTATTCATTAGAAAAAGGCATAGCCCCAATGTTTTGAAAATGTAGATTTTTCAATAACGTGTTTGTTAAGAAGACTAACAATGGCTCACCTGGCTAACTAGCTCCTGGACACTTCGTTTGGTAAGAATTCTATTACAAGATTCATCTGTTTCAATGATAGCTGTCCTATTCTGGGGCCCAGACTGGACTGTGTTCGGTTGTAGCGTTGCAAGAGAGGAAGGCTTCTGATTTCCTGAGCCCTGAACCCTAGTAATTTGCTGTTGATGGGGAACACTTTGTTGAACCCTTGAAGGTGCAAATTGCTGTCCATAATGCTCTTGCAGCTGATTTGGTGGTGAAGGTTGTTGCGGCTGCAAAGAGGACACATGTTGCGGCTGTGAAGCTGCTGGCACCGGATGATGCTGGGGTTGTGGAGGAAGATGTGCACGTTGTTGCATTTGTGAATTCACCTGAAGCCTACTTGAAGGGGATGGTAAAGGAGGCTTCCCTTGCGATCCAGATGACAACCATGGTTGATTAATGGATTGCATACTTTGCGAGGTATTTGGTGATGGAGATCCAGGAGATCCTACTGATGAGATTCTCATAAGGCCATGCCCTTGCAGATTCTTCAGAAAGAAAAAGAAATTCAAAGACTATGGTAGAGGCACGAAACCTTCCGTTCACCTCATATTTTTCCCAAGAAACACTATAAACAAGATATAAAAAGCACAATAATCCAAGCCACAGACAATATTAACCAGCATTCTTCTAGTAAATACAAACGAGGTAATCAAAATATCACACTATTATTCTACAACATATCAGTTTAGTACTCCAAAGAGCATCAACAATAAGATAGGAAAACAGCATCTTAATTGCAAGAAGCGCATCCATTCCAGAATCTAGAAGCATAAGCAAAACCGTGGGAAATGCCTTTGTATACACTCGAAACAATAATTCTGAAACTACCACTCAAACATCAAAACATCTTGGATTATATTTGAAATGGTGAGAACATTAAGGCCCAGTTTGTTTTTAGAGATGAGATAGAGATGAGATGAAATAATAGTAAAAAATAATAATAAAATATTATTGTAAGATATTTTTTTAATATTAGTTTTGTATGGAGATTTGAAAAAGTTGTATGAGAATTTGAAAAAATTGAATTTTTTATTATATTTTGTATGGGGTTTTGAAAAAATGTAATGATGAGTTTGAGATGTGTTTTGGGTTTTTGGTCTCATCCCCCAAAACAAATAAGGCCTAAATCTACAGCATGAAAACTCGACTTTCTACTTTCTCAGCTAGCATTGCCTTTCTTATTCATAGCTTTAACCATGGATTTGCTTAATTATTTTTATTGGCACTAGGTGTCTAGGAACAACATCCCAACTAATCCCGGAGGTAACCATGGATTTGCTAATGATTGATCGATTTAAAATTTTCAAACTACTCCAACACTAGGTCTCTGCATGCTTTTGACTTCAGCAATAACAAGCCAAAACCAATACGATATAATTTTCAAACTAATCAAAGGGTATTCCTAATTTTTGACAATACAAAAAACAATGATTGTGCTTTGAAGGGAACATTCAGGTATGGTTTAGTGAGATGAAATGAGTTTTAAAAATTGAATAAAATATTATTAAAATAATACTTTTTAATATTATTATTGTTTTGAGATTTGCAAAAGTTGTAATGATGAGATGCGATGAGTTGACCTCAACTCCCAATCCAACAGGGCCAGAAAATATTTTAAACACTCACAAAGGTGGTTTTAAGAATGCATTCAACGGTCAACTTCAGGGATAAAAAGCCATTTCCGTCCAAATTATGTAACAGGAAAACAACCCTTTAAGCAATTACATGTAGGTAAAACAAAACCTAAAACAGCAACATCCTTACAAAATCAACAATCTTGCAGAAGGATAGGATCCTTGAAAATGAATTCTGACCCATTAGGGTCACAAGAGTGGAAGGTTATAGAGTACTGTCCACAAGAGAGAGCCTCATGGAAGGATAATTATTCATAACGAGCAACAATTTAAAAACCTTTAGCTCCTCTAACAAACCATTAAATGAAATAAGACATAGAGAGGCTACTCACTTGCGAGATAGAAGGCTGGTTAATTGGGGAAGATGACGGTCTAAGAGATGACTGGACAGGTCTCTGTTGGTGGTGTGCTGGAATCCCACCTGGCCGAATTTGTGAGGAACTCGAACCAAGTGATCCCAACATCCCCATTCCCTGTACTCCTTGAATTGTCGGTCTGGCCTAAACATTACACCAAACAACAATGACAGCCACAATAAAACTTGAGATTCAACCATAGTTTTCTGTCTGGATTATTAACATAAGTGAGAATAATAAAGCAAAGCAGAACAATAAAATGAAAAGATCCACCTCAGCATATGATTTAGACTCTTCAGGAATATTCTAGCAGATGTGCATTCTGTTAGTCATGATATTGTACAGCCTATCATTGTAACAACTTTTATTCCTTTTATTTGTATTTTTCTTATTGCTCTGGTTGTAACCAAACGCCTATATAAAGGCACGCACATGAATGAATATTCATTGAGGGAATTCAGTATACAGAAATCAGTATGGTTTTTCATTTTCTCTTCTCTTGCATTATCTTCCTTCTCCCATCTTATTTCTACCAAATTAACCCAAGAAGATTACATGTCATGGAAAGTTCAAATTTCCGCTTACCTTAAGGGTCAAGATCTGTTTTCCTTTGCCGATGGAACTCAGGTCATCCCTCACAAATATCTTGCAACAGAAGAAGCTTCTTCTGCTCTGAAAATCAATCTAGTTTTTCTCTCTTGGCAAAAGACAGATCAATTCATCCCTAGTATCTTATTTTCGTCTCTCTCAGAGTCTGTTATTGGACATGTTGCCTCAGCCAACACCTCAAGAGTTATGGCTCCGACTTCAATCAATGTTTAGCTCACACTCTCAAGCTAAGGAATTTCAAATTAATTTCAACTTACCAATTTGTCTCGAGGAGAACAGTCTGTCTTTGAATATTTTGCCAAAGTCCGAATGTTAGCTGACACTCTTGCAGCTACTGGAAATCCTCTTCCCAATAAAGAGTTCATAACCTATCTTCTTAATGGTCTTGGTCCTCTTATGACTCTTTTGTTACTTCCATTACAACTCGATCAGATCCTATTACTTCTCAGGAGCTGTATCATCATCTTCTCATCCATGAAACCAGGCTATCTCATGCCTCTCGCAACACCAGCTCCTCTTCTTACTTTCAACCTTCAGCTAATTTGAGTACTGGACAACCTCATGACCAATGAGGAAGAGGTTCTTATAGGGGGAACTGTAGCCGTGGATGAAACAGAGGAAACTACAGAGGACGTTCTCCTAGCCCTTTCCCAATAACTATAACCCATCCAACACCAACCGCCCCATCTATCAAGTATGCTCCAAACCCTAGACATCTTGCTTTACAATGTTACTATAGGTTTGATTATGCTTACCAGTATGAACCACCGAAATCCTTTAATGCCAACTACATTGTTCACTCTGACCCAAATGCCAACTACACCCCTCCATCCGACAACACCTGGTACCTTGATTCCACCGCCACCCATCACCTTACCCATGATCTTTCCCAGATAAATATCTACTCCAAACCATACACAGGACATGAACAAATTTGTGTTGGCAACGGGAGTGGACTGCCGATTGAAAACATTAGTGACTCTTCCTTAATCTCTAATTCTTCTTCATTTCGTTTGCATCATCTTCTTCATGTATCAACTATTACAAAAAATTTGGTTTTAGTTTCTTAATTTTGCACTGACAATAATTACTATTTTGAATTCCATCCAAATTGTTTCTTTGTCAAGGACAACACCACCAGAAAGCTCCTCATCAGCGGACCAACCCGTGATGGTCTCTACCAGTTCCCTCCTCCACTGCCTCACTCTTCTCCAACAGCTCTAATCGGCGAACACACTTCTCTCCATCAATGGCACCGGCAGTTTGGCCATCCCACCCTTGATCTGGTCTCACGAGTGCTGCACTCCAACCATTTGCCTTATTTCCCAACTGAGTCTCCATCCACATGTCGAGATTGTCCTCTTGCAAAAGCCCAACAGCTTCCTTTTTCTTCAAGTTTAATTAGGACTGTTAAACCATTAGAGTTAATTTGGGCCGATGTTTGGGGCCCAACTCCTATTGTGTCAAGAAATGGTTTAAAATACTATTTATCCATAGTTGATCATTTTACCCGGTTCTCTTGGATTTTTCCTCTTAAATTCAAATCTAATGTCTTGACTATTTTTTCTTCTTTTATCACTCTTGTTGAACGTTTTTTCAATACTAAAATAATAACTCTTCAAACGGACAGTGGTGGAGAATTTTGTTCTCTTACACCTCTTTGCAAAAAACTTGGAATTACTCACCGTTTTTGTTGTTTTCATACCCATCAACAAAATAGGCTTATTGAACGTAAACATAGGCACATTGTTGAGACTGGGCTCACTCTCTTAGCCCAGGTCTCTTTACCTCTTACTTTTTGGGATGATGCTTTTAAAACCGCTACATACTTGATTAACTTACTTCCCACTTCGATTCTAAAAAATAAATCTCTATATTTTATGGTCTACCACAAACCACCAAATTACAAGTTTCTCAAAATTTTTGGTTGAAAGTGTTGGCCCCTACAATCGTCAAAATTAGACTACCATTCCACATCAAGCATTTTTCTTGGTTACAACAATTCCCACAAAGGCTATGCCTTGATCAAAAATCAAATCGTCTCTACATCTCCAGAGATGTTCTTTTTAATGAACAAAATTTTCCTTACAAAAAATTTGTTCTACCACATCCACCAAGTACACCTACGGTTTCCCTTCCATGCACATTACCCTCCATTCTGAGTCCGCCTCCCAACCTGCAACCCAGCCCACAACATTTTCCTTGGCCCTCATCAGTTACTTCCTCCTCGCCAAGCCCATCTCCTATCATACTCCCCGGCCCAACTATTACATCTCCCAGCCTCCAGCCCAATAACTCCTCCACTCAATCAGATCTATTACCCTTTTAGTCCACTAACTCCTCCACTCAAATTCTCAAACACGCTTCCCATCTTCGAATCCCTCGTCTCCTCCAGAAAACCCTTCCCTCCCAAATCCTCCTCTGCACATGATACCTCCTTGTTCTCCTATTATAACTCGGTCCAAAACAAATTCCTCCCATCCTCGTGTGTTTCATGATGGCTCCATTCCCTATCCAACACGAACTTGCTTTATTTCTACCCAAATTGTTCTCGACAAACCATCTACATTTGCCCTAGCCTCCAAATTTACCTAATGGCAAGATGCCATGACCCGTGAATATCAAGCTCTGATTCAGACCCAAACTTGGTCTCTTGTTCCCCCTTCGGATGCCTCAAACCTTGTTGGATGCAGATGGGTTTTCATAACCAAATTACGTTCAGACGGTTCGATTGAAAGGAGAAAAGCTTGACTCGTTGCAAAAGACTTTCATCAACAGCCTAGTGTGGATTACTCGGAGACATTCAGTCCCGTTGTCAAGCCTACGACAATTCGGTTAGTCCTCTCTATTGCTTTTGCACAAAACTGGTCTTTACGTCAAATTGATATTCAGAATGTCTTTCTCCATGGAAGGCTTCATGAAACAGTTTATATGCAACAACCCCCTGGTTTTGTTAATCCAAATCATCCTGATTTTGTGTGCAAACTTCACAAGACCATCTATGGTCTCAAACAAGCCCCACGTACCTAATTTTTTGAGTTGAGTAATTGGCTTCTAAGCTATGGCTTTATTGCTTCCAAAGGGGATCCTTCATTGTTTATACTACATAAAACTGATCTCTGCATCTTTATAGTGGTTTATATTGACAATATGGTTATCACTTCCTCATCCTCTATTGCTACCGAAAATTTATTGAGAACCTTAGTCGTGCCTTTCTTGTGAAAGATCTAGGCCGCTTGTCTTATTTTCTTGGGCTAGAATTAGATTACTCACTTGATGGTATGCTTCTGTCACAGAGAACATATATCTCTAATATTCAGCACAAAACCAACATGATTGAGGCAAATCCTATTTCTTCTCCCATGTCTGCATCTGTTAAATAATCTAAATTTGATTCCCCTTCTTTTGATGATTCTACTATGTTTCGAAGTGTGGTTGGCAGTGTACAATATTTGTCACTTACCAGACCTGACATCTCATTTGCTGTGAACAAAATTTATTAGTTTATGCATGAACCTAAGGTTTCTTATTGGACTGCAAAGAAAAGAATTCTGAGATATCTCAAATTCTCTATTAATCATGGCCTCTTTTTTACAAAAAATTATAACCTTACTCTTAATGAATACTCAGATGTTGATTGGGTGAGTTGCCCTGACAATCGAAGGTCTACCGGTGGATTTTACATATTTCTTGGTAATCATCTGATATCATGGAGCTCTCGCAAGCAAAACACAGTTGCTAGATCAAGTACAGAAGCCGAGTACCAGTCCTTAGCCAATACCACAGCTGAGCTCATATGGTTACAGACACTGATCAAAGAACTTGGATTCTCACTGCATCATCCACTTATTTTATGGTGTGATAACCTTGGTGCAACATACCTTACTTCTAATCCGGTTTACCATTCTCAGACCAAACATCTGGATATTGATTTTCATTTTGTTCGGGATAGAATAGAAGCTAAAACACTTCAAGTCTCCTTCTGCAACAGTGTTGAACAGCTTGCAGACATTTTTACTAAACCATTGGTTGCTAATAAATTTTCTTCACTCAGGACGAGTCTCAATGTGTGCGATACCCCATTAGACTTGAGGGGGCGTAATAACATAAGTGAGAATAATAAAGCAAAGCAGAATAATAAAGCAAAGCAGAACAATAAAATGAAAAAGATCCACCTCAGCAGATGATTTAGAATCTTCAGGAATACTCTAGCAGACGTGCATTCTGTTAGTCATGATATTTTGTACAACCTATCATTGTAACAACTTTTATTCCTTTTATTTGTATTTTTCTTATTGCTCTGGTTGTAACCAAACGCCTATATAAAGGCATGCACATTAATGAATATTCATCGAGGGAATTCAGTATACAGAAATCAGTATGGTTTTTACATTTTCTCTTCTCTTGACATGTATGACAATCACAAGCCAAGTTTAATATTTGAGTTAAGAGGGGGAACATTTGATCAATGTCGTGTCTGTTGCCAAGTTGAGATTCAACGCCGTTCCTTTTTATTTTCAAATAACCACACCCGGGCATGTGATAAATTTTGTATACGCCCTTAAATTCTGCCCATTCTTAAAACACGTGGAAAGCCACGAACAATGTTAATTTCCCGGTGGTGGCGAAAGCTATGGCTACCCAGCGGGGCGGGAGGTCTCATTCTCTCCCCCCCCCCCCCCCCCACCTCTTTTATTGTTTTGAATTTCTATAAATAAACACATTTTTTATTTTTCAATTTTAGTTCTTTTGTTTTTCCAAATAAGAGAGCGAGAATTTTGGAAGTAGTACATGCAATGTCAAACCTCAATCTGGACAAATCACAACGCCGGATTAACCAAAGATTCCTACGAAAAGTTGTAAAATTTTCTAGCGAGCTCATGTGAAATAAAACTCACCTGCGAAACATTGGAATTAGGGGCCGATTCGGGAGCATGGACCGGACTCCGTCCCAGCCCACCGAAGTGCTGACCGAAAGAAGACGAGAACGGGGTAGGTTGAGGAGAAGTGCTAGCGTGGTGGGCCGGAACACCAATGGCAACGCCACCCCTCGGCGGTGGGGGGGAGATTGAGGGAGACGCTGACGACGTGGCAGAAGAAGACGAAGACGGGAGCGAAGAGAAATGCGGATAGTGGGGCTGTTGATGTTGTTGGTGCTGCGGCAGGGTTCTGGAGAACGTGGAGGGAGGCAGGAGTGCTGGTGATGGCTGTGAGGGACTTGGAAGAGAGTGGGGAGGGAGTGAGGAGGTGGAGGCAGGCGATGGTTTAGAATTAGGGATTTGGTTGGTGGTGGGATTAGGGTTAGGGTTAGGATTTGGGGTAGATGAGGACGGAGTTGCGAGAGACGATAGAGGCTGCGGAGCTGGTGTTGGCTGCGGATGGGGTGGTTGGGGTGGAACTTCAGAGGGTTGCGAGGCGGAGGCGGAGGCGGAGGCAGAGGCGGAGGCGGAGGCGGAGGAGGAGGCGGTGACGGCGGTTGGTGGCGTTTGTTGTTCCATTTGATAGTTGACACTGGCGGCCTGACTGGTCGAGGTTGTTTTACCGCTTATGAACAATAGACGTGATGAACATTAAACAGAGATTGGATTTTTAGTTTTGTATTGTGAAATTGAGATAATAATTTGAATAAAATATTATTAATTTTATAAAAATTATTAAAATATATATTTTTTAACAATATTATTATTTTAATATTTAAAAAAATAAATTATTTATTATATTTTTTATACGAATTTATAAAATTATAATAACCATAAGAGATTGTTGAGGCTCTCTAAATCCAAACCAAGTGTTGGTTATTGCAATTTTTCAAAGGGAGATGCTGGAGCTGAATTATTAAAAATAATTTATTAATAAAATATAATAAAAAGTTTTAAAATATATAATTAAAAATATAATTAAAAAATTCAATTTAAAAAATACAATAAAAAATATAATAAAAAAATACAATACAATAAAAATACAATAAAAACATAATATAAAATAATATAAAATGATTTAAATGGGCGTTTGGTCTCAACCCAGACAGCGTCGACATCGGCGTCAGCATCGGCACTGCCGACGGTGTCACCCGCCACTAGCGTCAATTTTTCAAGGAGATCAGATAGACCAATCCTTAGTATTTCCCTTTTTCAAAAGACGATGAGTTAATAGTTTAGTTTTACAAGTCATCTAATCAGATTTTAATTATTATAAATTTTTTAAATTTTACATAAATATCAAAAATAATTTAATTTTTTTAAATCTAAAAACAATAATTTTATTAAAAAAAACATATATTTATAATATTTTATTACATTTTCATCTTATCTCATTTATATAATAAGTCTAAAATACTAATGACAATTACATCTACTTTAGATTAAAAATCTTTAGGGTTATAAAAGCATTGGCAATGGCCTACCCAATGTTGAGTTAAATTTTGACTAGAAATTCGAGTTTTCATTAGTTCAATTTATATTAGATTCGTTATCTTAAAGTCAAAATAATAATATAATTTTATATATTTTAATAATATTTTATATTTTGCAAATATACGTCATATATTAATTAATAATTTAATTTTTACTTATAACTAATTAACTAATAAATCATATGATTAAAATATTACTTTGATGATTAGAATATGTTTAATCATGTATTCATGAGTAAAATAATTAAAATATTATTTTAATAAGTGAACAATAACTCTTTAAATATGATCAACTTCCTTAATTTATTGTAATTTAGTAATTTACATGTTGAGCTTTAGTGATTTAATTAGTCCAATGTAGGTGACTTTTCTCATACTTAACCAAATATATGAAGACACATTGGCATTTGGTTAAGTTCTATACCAATGCTCTAATAATCTTATAAATGCAAGCATCCAATTCCATAGGCTCATATCTGACTTATATTTATTATTACTCCAATTGATTTGGGCCATTGTTACAGTATGGCCTATGAATTCTTTCGTGGGCAGGGCCGTCGAGTAGGCAGCTTTTCCTTTTTTTACGCGAGTAATTAGTTGATAATGTAATTGTGAATTCCAATAAAAAAAAATTGTGAATTGGAGAAATTTTAGGTATATAATTTTGCAAGTTGTCGTGTTAATGATAATGTTGTGTAATTATGCGTATGGCACCATAGCAACGCTATTTGTGAGTTTTTTGCAATGGTCAGCTAATTTTAGAAGAATTAGCTTTATAGGTTGTTAACATTAAGTTACAGTTTGAATAATACTAAATTGAAATGATATAAGTTAATAAAAAAATTGAATAAAATATTATTAATTTTAAAAAAAGTAAAAATATATAATAATAAAATAAAATAAAATACTTTTAATATCTAAATAGAGCTTAAAACATAATGTTTTAAGCATTTAAAAAGTCTTATATATAGTGGTAGAGCCACATTGGGCAGAGGGGACTATGACTCCCCCTCTCTGCTGGCCCCATCCCTCTCTTAAAAAAAATAATATATATATATATAATCTTTTAAAGAAAAAATAAAATATGTAATTTTTTTATGATTTAGTAAGATCATATTAATTTTATCTTGCATATGTTGGTATTTTCTCTAAAAATTATCATGACATTCCTTCACAAAATTTAATCTAATTTAAAAATAAAATACATCTCATATAAAATAAAATGATATAATGACATAATGACATATTTTTATTATTGATAAAAAATAAAAATAAAAAAAAAGTTGGATGTTTTCTAATATATTTTTAATATATTTTTATTATAATTACATTTTCTTGATATATCATATATTTTTTTTAATATATAAATTGTATTAAATATATTTTATTTTTATTATAAATTTTATTATCAAATTGTTCTATATCATATAAAAAATTATATAAAAATATAATAAAAAATATTTAATATATTTTGTTTTAACTTAGGTTAATTCTCCTAAAGCAAATTTTAGACTCTCTGACTGTATATGTTTCACTTGACCATAAAAGAAAAAAAGGAGGAAAATGCCCTAAGCAAGAAGTTGTGTGGCATCCCATGAGCCTCTCTCCCAAAAGATTGAGAGAAGTTCAAGTCCTAAAGGAACAAAGGTGTGAGTCATCAACTAAACCGTGTCATGAACACAATGTGTCGAAGGCGTGGTTCCATGAGTGGTATTTACAATGCGTGGTCCCCTGAAATACCCAATATTACTAATGGTAACTGATGAAACTCTGAAATCAAACCCTTAAGCTCACGTGTTTGGATTCAAAAATTCAATGCAACTTACTAACTCTAATAATTGTAAAATTTCATCATTAGCTATGCAGGGATATGGTATTATATGAAATCATTAAAATGACCTCTGAAGAAAAGTAGAGTGACTGATGAGGTCATGTCCATGGACCTGGTTTGCTCATATATTATATATATATAATAATCCCAAGACAGTTCATTACCTGTGGGTCACGTTAACTATAACCCCAGACCATGATGAAAAGGAGAAAACGTCAGCAAGCTATCTTAAACCTCTCCTGGCTTGCATCAGTGCTGTCCAATCAAACCCACGGGTCAACTACTTCTTTTTCTTAAGACAGTCAACTACTAGTTCTCAAACGGTAATGGAAGAGAGAATTAGGTCTAGTTTGTATTTGAAAATAAATTTAATTTATTTTTATTTTATTATTTTATTTTAAGAATTTTTTATATAAAACATAAATTCTTATATATATTTTTTAAATTATAATATTTTTTTTTTAAATCTTAAAATAATAATAATATTAAAAAATAAAATAAATTTATCTCAATTCATCTCATATCTAAATCCAAACAAACCTTAAAAATGATATGTGAAGTCTCAATTAGAAGAATAATTATAGATTACAATTTCATATTATTTATTATAAAATAGTAAAAAGATGATAAGAGAATAATAGATGTATTATTATTCCAATTAGAAAAGCGATATACAAGGCATCCTAGAAATGATCTTATTTAAAACAATGTAAAAAATTATTAAAGTATGGTTTTTAGCACTACTCTTAAGTTTATTATTAATGTAATTACAGTTTTTTATTTTTCTATTTTTCTTTCAAATATTTTTTAAAGTATAAAAAATACACCACTTCATTAATAGTCATTTTCTTAATAATTAATAAAAAATAAAATAAATAATAATGCTATTATGCTGCCTAGCATTGACTACGAGACGTATCGCCTAGTGTCAAATGTGTTTTTTTTTCATATTATTTTAGTATATTTCAATATTTTTAGAAAATAAAAAAAAAACATTTATATATTAAAAATTACTTCTTTAATTATTAAGTAAAAAAATAATAATAATAAATAATATTTTGAAGAGAGGTCATATGAAACAGTATATTTGAGACGACATAATAGACTTATTCTAAAATCAAATATCCTAATGTTAACTTTAAGGGGACAAACTCATTGGGCTGTATCATTTTCTTATATGCGATCTCTCTTTTTAATCAGTAGATATGATATTTATAATTTTGAATTGTGTAATGTTTTCATATACTTTTAAAAAATGATAAATTTGATATGTATATAAATTTTTTTTTTTTAATGATGGCTTGTATACTTTTCTTTGTACATATTCTAAAATTATATATAGCATTACCCATTTATTAGTGGGATGTGATCCTAAAAACTATTTACACTTAAAAATATTATACTTTAGCTAACACTTGGAAAGTAAATAAAGGTTAATCTAATGAGAGATGTCTCAATGTAAGAAACATGTATCTTTTTATTGAAAATTTATATATCGCACTATCATTCTATTTTTATTTAATAAAAATTATTTTATAATAAAAGTGATATATTTTATATAATAAGATAAAAATAATATGAGAGTATGGTATATAATATTATTCATTTTAATTTTTAATTAGTGTGTAATATAATTATAATTGTAAGTTGAATAATGGTGCTAATTTGATTAAAAAAAAATGAATGGTGGTAATCATTACTTAAAAATATTCTACTTTAGCTAACACTTGGCCGTGCAAATATTTTGATCGATACATATTTATGAAGATAACCCCCAAGTTCTTTCTTTTTGTTTTTCAATTTAGTTCATTTATGAATTATATTAAAGGCCGGCTCAAAATAGCTGCAAAAAGCAAAATTGTTTTAAAAAATGGATGAAATAAAAGTTTAAAAAAATAAAATTTTATTATAAAATATTTTTTAAATATTAATTTTATTTTAGAATTTAAAAAATTTATATTTTATTATATTTTTATATAAAAATTTAAAAAAATATAATAATAAGTTTGAAAAGACAAGACTTTAATATTTTTCTCTCACTAAAGATGGGCAAAAGGATTTCTAGAACCATTATTATTTGGGTTTGCCATCATTGGAGGTTTCAGACTAGATTTATAACCCCATATCATTCACACGTTTTGACAGACCCCTTTTGCCCCCTTCCCCTATTTGACTGCCTCGTAGTTTTGAATGGCGGATGGACTAAAAATATCTCTTGAATTTCAAGTACAAGCAAGGACTAGGGGGAGGCGAGAAGCTTCAATGAACCAAAAAATGGTTTAGATGTAATGGAATTGGCCGTAATTATATAAATTAAGACACTCAATTTGAAAATAAAAGTTTTACAACCAATAAGTTTTGTCTATTCTTTATGCATTTTATTAATATAATTAATTACATTATTTTTTAATATAAAATCATTATTTTAACTAATTATATCAATAGAATGTGTAAAAAAATATACAATAATAATTATATGTAGCAAAACTTAATTAAAAAAAGACCAAAACATGGGCAAAAGTACTAGAATTTGAAGAAAAAGAGAGGAAAAAAAGAAAGTTAAAACAATCATATAATGAGATCCACTGCCAGCCCATGGATTGAGAATCCATGTATTTTTTTATACAAATACAAAAAAATAAATATCATATTATATCAAAATGACAATAAAGTATATGAAAAAAAATTTAAAAAGTACTTAAGTTGATAATTATTTTAACTTTTTGACAATTATTTTAATTTTATTATTCATAAAAAATACATGTTAAACCTCTTCTCATATATTTTATTGTCATATTTAATCAAATATGATACTTATTTTTTTATATTTATGTAAAAGTATACTTTTTGAACGATGATTTTTAGTTAATTCAATGAGAGTGTTGACTAAATACATCAAAGGGCACTCCTCTAAATTAAGCGTGATAAAAAACAAAGTTTGTTTTTATTGAACAAAGTTTTGGTTTTATTATTTATAAAAAATATCTTTATTTTTATCTCTTCATTTTTGATTAAATATAGTTATTTTTTTTTTATAAATATGTAAATTTATATTTTTTAAAGGATAACTTTAGACAATTTAATAAAAATGCTTTAAACAATAAAAAACTCATTCAAGTTTTGTTTTATTTTATTTTATTTTATTTTTTTAAGAGATGAAAATTACATGTTCAAAAAATTAATCCAAATTAATATACTGTCAATATGTTTCACGTTATGCCACTTATCAAACAAGAGGGAGGGTTCAAGGCTGGCCGCCCCCGCTCCCGCCCCCGCCCTCCACCTCATCCAACCCCTTCCAACCAAAAAAATAAAAACCATTATAATTACAAGTTCCCTCCTATAATTTGATAGAGAACTTTTGTTTTGTTTTGTTTTTGTGTTTTTTTTTTTTTTTTGAGTTATGATTACCGGCTTGGCATCTGGTTATGATTATGATAACGTAAAACAAAAGCCATCAGCGTTGCAAATTAAAGAGTGCGAATCATAAGAGATCACACCTAATTTACAAGCCCTTCACGGGGACAACAAGAACGCGTCATGTAATATTCGTTTTGTTATAATTTATTTTTGGAAATCTTTTATCTGTTAAAACTTTTATCACAACTGCCTATAGACATAGATGTAATCTTTGGGATGACTAGTTAGATATAGTCGTTAAAGCTTTATTTGATTGGTAAATTCAATTGAGATCAACTCAATTCAAATTAATTTTAGATTGAGTATAATATTTAAATACTCAATTATCAAATTATTAAATTCATCATAACTCAAATATTCTTTATATGTAAGATTCATAATTTTCTGCAATTTAACATTTTTTTATATACGAGATCTATAATTTTTTTTTAACATTTCATAAACATATTTAAACTCATCTTAATATTTAAATATATTTAAATTCATTTTAAATAGATCGTACAAAACTCATTATACCATATCAATTTACTATTACTTATAAAAAAAACTCACCTCTACTCAATTTAACTCGACATCTAAATGCAGTCAACCTCGAAATTAAAGTGATAATATTTGTCCTTGATCTCTATGCACAAGAACAAGACTATCTCCATTTCAACAAAGAAATAAAAAGAGTAAACATGAAATTAGGGATGACAATATATTATATGACCCGTTAATTTAATATGAACACGATACGATAATAACAGGTTATGATTTAATTTTAATGGGTTTGGATCAAAATAAGTTGACCTATTAAGACACGATTGCTTAACGGGTCAACTTGTTTTGACCCGTTATAATACATTAAGAAAATTAAAATTAAAATTATACTCTTATATATATAAGTAAAGTTATTAGAATTTTAATTTTGATATTTTTATTGTTTAGATTATAATCTTAAACTTGTATTTAGTTTTATAATTTTTATATATATTGTGATTTTAACATTTATATAAAATATTTTAAATTTAATCAAGTCAAAGGAGTTAATTTTGAACGAGTTAATTTTGAACTTATTCAACTAATTTACATAAACAAATTTAAATGAGTCATATTGTGTCATGTTAATATATTTCGTAATATTCATAAATAAGTCAAAATGAGTTGACACAATACGTTATGTTAATAAGTCGTATTAAAATTTAAGATTTTAATTAGATAAATTTAATAAATTGGGTTAAAATTTACTCATATAATATAATATAATATTTATATCTTAATAAGATACTAGCACAATTCCTTAATATAATTTGAGATCTTAATATGGAACAACGGGAGAAAGGAGGCAGAAAGAAATAAAACAAAAGAGTAATTGATGATGAAGGAGAAGGAGAGGGGATGGTGATGATGGTTGGAAGCCAATCCGAAGCATGATTGCGAATCCTGGGACGAAGGCCTAGGTCTAAGCTCACCATCATTTTAACAAGCAATAGCCATAGCCATAGTCGAATTATTGTCCCTCTCTTCACCCATTATGTTATGCCATTAGCCTGTTGGCCAAAATGCCCTTCTCTTCCTGCCAAAACCCGAGAGCTATAATCATTCCACATGACGTCATATCCATCATCATGGAACCAAAACATTAAAATCTTCCAGGTCTCCTCACCATCTTAAGCCGCCTTCCATGCTTACACATGCATGATTGTTGTGTCAGACACAGAGTAAGGGGCATGTCCCCCCCACCCCCCATGACCATGAATCTCTCTCTCTCTCTGAGATGATTTATCTACCTCTCTAGATTTTTGCTCTATAAATTAACAGCCTCTTTCTTCACTATGCGTCTCACTCATCTTCAGTCTTCTCTTTTACTGCTACTTCTTGTTAGAAACCAGATTGTTCCCTCGACCGACGCTTTCTAACGGACCTCCTTCAAAAGGTGATCTTTCTTGAAAAGATAAATGAGAGAAACCGAGGCCCCCACCTCTCTCTCTCTCTCTCTGACTTGTATACTTTCTTCATTATCTTCTTGCTTTCACTTGGAAAGGTTGGCATGGTATTCAAGATGGGTACTGGTTTTTAGTAAAAGTCAGAGCTAGTTCGTTTCCGTTTCCCGTCTCCATTATGTTTGATAACTGTAAGAGGGGCTTCACCTTCTTGGGTTTCTCAGTCTATCCCGTTATTTGAATGTTTTCCCCACCTTGGATTCTTCTTCTCATCCCTTCTTTTTATGGGTTCTTTGTCTCTCTCCATCTCTATGGCAGTCTTCTCCTTTTCTTTTTATATTTGTTTGTATAATTTGACTTTCGGCCCGCTGTTTTCTTATGTTATGCTTTATCTACTTTCCTAGGGTAGTGTTAGCGACAACTGGAGAAGCATAGCATAAAGCATAGTGTAAATATTAAAGTTTGCATGGATTCGATTGATATTTTGTTCATTTTATGTGCAGTGCAGCAGAGCTAGCTGTCTCAATATGTGCTGTATTAAATTCGTTGACATAAAAGAATATCTTCTGATGTTTTGTTGTTTTGGTTTCAGGGGCAGTAATTGCGTAACAATGGAAAGGTTGAACTCAAATTTGTACTTACAGAACTGTTACATAATGAAAGAAAATGAGAGGCTAAGGAAGAAAGCTCAGCTTCTCAACCAGGAGAATCAAGCCCTGCTATCTGAGCTCAAACAGAAGCTCTCAAAGGCAAATCCGAAAAACAATGCTGCAAACACTATTAACAGCTCGACCGCAAATGCATCCAGTTCCAGAAACTGATATCGCATGCAGGATAAATGTCGTTGACTCAACTTAGACTTCCTTTTGCTCTTTTTGTGTTAAATTATGGTCAGCAGTCGTAGTTTCAGTCTCAGTTTAATATAGGACATGAGTTAGAGTAATATCTCTTATCATATCTTCTTTTTTCGGGGCGGTAAGATATGGATGTCTGAACTACGTGGATGGATCTGGCTATATCTTCTAGAGAAAAATATATTATCATCATGTGTTTTTGGGCTCTCTCTTCTCTCTCTGTTTCTCTTTTCTTACAATATTGTCCCCAATCCTTACGCTTATCTTATTAACAAAAGAACGAAGACAAGAGTAGCATTCAAACTTTCAAAACCCGTTAGAATCAGCAGACAACTCCAGCACACATAAATACATCCGAACCCCCAAAAACAGATAGATTAGCTTTGTTTCCAGATGTACGAGAGAGAGAGAGAGAGAGAGAGAGAGAGGGAGGATACTTCTCGGTGAGGAGAGAAAAGGGTTTTTCATTCAGATTGTGTCTGAGAAGGAGAGTGATGGGAGGATCTAATGAGAGGGTATATAACGTCATCAAAGATTCAGCAGAATCAGTCAATGGAGGTTTATTAAAATTGACAGACTACTGCAGAAATAGTAACCCGTAATATCATCAGGCTTTTGGAGGTGACAACGCCTCATGGCATATGCCAAGACTCCAAGTTGACCATTAAACAAACCACATCGGATAACAAGAATGTCTAATCAAAACTCGAGTGCATCTAACAGCCCCTTCACTTCATACACGAAACATGTCTGCAACTCCGCGAGTCAACTACCGGAAGCTGAAATCTGAATTGAGGACTGTGGTGGTTTGATTCCTGAAAGTGGTTACCTATCGATGGAAAACTAAAATGGCTGGCATGCCACGAATGGATATGGGCCCTTTTTGAATTTGAAGAGCTTAACTAATTTTAATCTATCTTAACTTATTTTAATTTTATTATTACAAATTTTTTAAATTCTTATATGAAAATAATAATTAATTTAATTTTTTCAATTTTTAATTTTTTTAAATTTTATAAAAATAAGAATATTAAAAAATAAGATTTTATTTAATTTTTGAAATTTATCTATTATCTCTAAATCTAAACAAAACCATAAGTCAACATCGAGCTCTGATAAAAATGGTTTTAAAATTATTAAGCATTGGTAAGGAAAGATTTGTCTAGATTTTTTTTTGACAATTCAAGCTTTTCTGTTTTCTATCTTTTGTTTGGGATGTAGATATTAAAATGGGTAAATAGTAGACAAGATGAACAGCTTTTCACTCAATGGAGTAGTTATAATTTTTTTAAAATACATTATTAAAAATTTATTTTTTTATTTTATCTATTTATTTTTATGTTTTATTATCCATCAACATCTCTATTTTTTTTTCTATATCTTTTAAAATATTCATATTTTATTTTCATTAGATTTATTTTACAAATTAAAAAAAAAAGTATAGTTTGGAAATACATATTGTCGGAGCTGGAGATTGCACGTGGGAGATGACAGCTCAGTTGCCAGGATCTTCGAGAGTTGGTCACCAGCATGAGGCGATGCCGGTAATGCTAGAAGTGTAGCTAATGGTGGCCATCGGTAGATCAAACGAATCCCATGGAGTCGGAAATTCATGTTCGAATTTTGAGCTACGTGTAGGGGAAGACTGCTCCATTACCAAAGTTGGAATTACCGATAATTGGTCGTCGGCGTCGTCTGATGCCAGTGATACCAGCTGTGTAGCTAGTGGTAGCCGGCGACCTTGAAAATGATGGAGGCAAGTAAACAACTGGCACTGTAGCAGAAAAAAATGAATAAAATGAGATTTGAAACATAAATAGTATTGCACTACATGTAGCACAATCACTGTTCATGGTTTTATAATTTTTTTTATTTTAAAAAATCTAATGAAGTGGTTTTTTTTTTTTTACTCTTTGAGCTAAATTTTAAAATAAAATAGTGTTTAGCTATTTTATTATGAGTGTTCTTAAAATATTACCATTGGACTCGTTATTTAACTCATCAAATACAAATTTAATGATTTTATTTAAAATAATTTAAAATATTATTTTGAGTTATAGTATTTTGAGTTATCCATCAATTCATCAATTCAAATTTTGAGTTATAGTATTTTAGTACCATCTTTAATATTTAAAGAGTTATTATTTACTCGTCAGAATATTATTTTAATATTTTTTAATATTTTTATTAAATAAATAAATTATATATATGTTTGTTAGTTAATAAATTGTATATTATTATTATTTTGATAAATCTAATAATGAATCAAATATACAATTATAAATATTGAAATTTTCACTTTTTATAAAATTTATATTTTTTTTTATCAAATTTTAAAAAATATTTTAATAAAACTAATGCCAATACTATTATATGGCTAACGACTGATCCAAGTATAACATTTGCATTCCTTCGCAAGTTATAAATGCCAGCTCAAGATCTCTGCCCCTGCAGACTTTGGAAGGTGCATGAAAAGTTTAGTTCTCATCTAAGAGGATGTGATAAAATTTATCTAATTATTTTAATTTATTATTATTTATAAAAAAAAATTAAATTAACTCATCTTAACTTAATATTTAAACCCAATCTAAATATTTGAATATTGAATTGAATTTAAAATTAAAATTGATTAATCAAAATTTAATTTAAATTGCAAAAGACTTAAGAGAACAAGAATTGAATTCATATGTAAAAAGAATAATTTTATTTGTCATTCTCATATATTACATATATTATATTATTTTATTTATTTATTAATAATAAAATGTGATATACAGATGATAAGTAGAATAATTAATTAGTTTAATAAAAATAATTTAAAAAAATATAAAATGTAAAAAATAGATAATGAGAAGCATTCTTGTTATTAAAAAAAAAAGGCCTTGAAATGTCAAAGAGGTCTTCAATTACTTCGTTGGGAAAGAAACCGCTGTGGTTAGTGGTTATACTTCACAAACATCGCTCCAATGCAGAATAATACACATTCGAACAGCTCCAAATCAGTTACCATGTTCCACGCTCTTTGATCCCCAATGCGAAATCCTTAAAATTTTTCTTCAATTTTCTGTTTCTATTTAGGTCTTTGCGATTTGAATGATGAAGAAGGAATTCGCTGTGCCACCGGTGGTATTCCCGTCCGGGGGAAACCCGGGGCCAGGCAGCGGCGTCCAGCAACGGCGGGTTCCGACTGCGCCGTTTCAGCCTCCTCGCCCCGCCGCCTCTGGCATCCCTTTCATGTCTTTTGATATCGGGTCCGCAACGACCTCCACCTCCTCCGCCTCGATCTACGGTGGTCCCATCGGCGGCGGAGTCGGCGCCCCTGGGGGAGCAAGCTTCGAGGACGAGGAGCCGTTGCTGGACGAGCTCGGCATCCACCCGGACCAAATCTGGAAGAAAACGAGGGCGATCCTCAATCCGTTCCGGGTCAATCCAGCCGTGCACATGGACTCGGACCTATCCGGCCCGATACTCCTCTACATGTGCCTCTGCCTCTTCCAGCTACTCGCCGGGAAGATCCAGTTCGGCGTCATACTTGGCTGGATCGTCGTTTCCTCTATCTTTCTTTACGTGGTGTTCAACATGCTGGCAGGAAGGACTGGTAACCTCAACTTGCACACTTGTACGAGCGTGGTTGGTTACTGCATGCTTCCCGTGGTGATCTTCTCAGCCGTTTCGCTGTTCCTGCCCCAAGCTGGTGCGGTCAGGTTCGCGATAGCCTCGGTCTTCGTTTTCTGGGCGACGAGGGTCTCTACGGGTCTCATGGGCACGCTTGCCGATGGCGGCGATGAGCATCGCGGACTGATAGCGTATGCGTGTTTCTTGATTTACACCCTGTTCTCGCTGCTTGTTATATTCTAGTGAAAATATTTCGTGGAGGCTTGAAAATTGAAAATTTTGGTTAAATAGAACACCTTTTCATCGTAGATGTAGTTTTGGCTTATCACCGACATGAACCCGAATGCTGTCGTTGGAGTGCCTTTTATATTATAGTAAATGAAGTTGATACTTGTAAATGAATTCTTCTGAGGTTATATTATGTATAACGTTCTACGTTAGCTGTATCAGTGTCGTGTTTGTGAAGCGGATAGATGTTTGTTGTGGGCTCGCTTGTGCTCTCGATTGGCCTCTTTTGTCATAGTCTTGTTGTTCGGTATACTTTATTTGGGTTCTAAAATTGTGCGTCGGAAAATAGAATGTGAAGCTTAACTAGATCTGCGACATTTGTTTTCTTCGCATCATGCATTTGTGTCCTCTTTCGAAACTGCATACATCTTTTGCTTTTTGTCCCCCATCTTGTCGGGCTGATACACGTTTTGCTCCTATATATGGAGACCGTAATGTTTTTGCCTAATTGTTGAGCTTGTTCCTAAGGTCTCTCAAGATTATCAATTGCTTTCACTTGGATCTGTTTGTTGATTCGTTTTTCTGGCCTTTTTTCTGTTATTGTCTTTAAAGTTTTTGCATAATTCTGTGGCTGGTGTTTCATATCAGGTTCTCTGAAAGGAATTCAATGGTAGTGAACAAATGTGGCTATTAAAAAACCTCTATATTTCCAGTTGCCAGGGGCCGGTAGGCTTTATACTTGAAGTGTTTATGCTACATACGCTGAAATTCAAACCTACAACTTAAGAAAACATCACAAATTGGAATCTGTGACTAGAAAAATGGCAGGTTCGTGCAGAGGGTGTGTATATGACTTTAACATTCGTGTGCTTATTTGAGCGAGATGCATCTGCTTCCAACAACACATGGACATGTTTATGGTAATCTTTTTAGAAATCTATTTGAAGTGTTAGGATGAAATTACTCAAATAAGTATAAGTCACATTTGGGTTCATACTCAAAGAATTAGATGCTGTTGGAAGCCATACTCTAAGAATTATTTCCTGTAGGAATTCCTTGGATCATTTAATGAGTAAGAAGTTTTTGCCTTTAAGCAATTTGAGATGGCTTATTCATCATCTTTCTTATACTTGTGCCATACTCCCTGGTCTTGTCCTTTTGACTTGGAAACAACTGTTTTTGAATTTCGTGGTCGATAAGAATGGCAAAAGCTTTTGAAGTGGCTGATTTGGAAATGTAAATGTTGAATAGTTTGCCACCATTGATTGTTGGGGAAGACAATCGATTTAAATTACCCTCCTCTCTACTCTAGTTTTCAAGCCTACAACTAAGGGAAAAGTCCACCTTACCTTCTAAGCAATAAAGCACTCTGTTTTGTGCACTGTTTTTTGGGGATTCAAAATGACAATTTTAGATGTTGTGCAGAGTGGTTTTACAGTAAACGGAGCAATGTTTACTGAATCAGACAAGAAATCAAGAAAAAATTGTTTTTGAATGTGGTGTAGAATTTTTTTTAGCATCCTAGTATTAAGTCAATATGTAGTTTTCCTTTTTGATGTTTGATGTATAGTAGTAATCCATCCCTGGTGATGGATATTATGATCTGTCTGGTTTCCAGACTGCCTAAGACCATCTATGGATGTATGAATTATAAGCTTGTAATGTCACTTTAGTAGTTTTATAGTCTCCTTTAAATTTCGTTGCCAATGGTGGATCGTATGCTCTATTGGTTGCCAAGAAATCCTATATCCAAATCAAAATTAAGCTTGCTGTGCTATCAAATTCCATTCCCGTTGATTTTAGAGAATTCTTGTTATGAGCTCTCTATATAGGCGCCATCTTCTCTTTAGAGGATTGCCCAAAAGTCTGCAACTGTGTTCTATTACCATTTAATCAGTTAAAAAATCATCAAATCTCCATTGGAGATGAAAATCTATTGCTTCTTTTTAGAGGCACTAGCTGTGGCTTTATTGGATACACATTTTGGTGTGGACAAGCAAATACTAATTATACCATAGAGAATGCTGTGTTGTGATTTTCCTTGTTTTTAGCTGGAGAGAGTTCTTTAATAGATGCAGATTTCTACATAGGTTTATAATCGGTATGATGTTCCCTAGTCTTTTACTTCTAATGAGGTTTCGTTCTCAATTCATTCTCTTCGCATCATTTCCAGCATTGGTTTTGAAGATTTGCATTTATTTTTTATGGATGAGAGGAATGGTAGCGATGGTACAATTCGTTCATTCTAGAACAAATCATAGTTAAGGGAGTAAGACATCTAAACTTTTGTGGAATCTCTTTATGGTTAAAACATTTCTTGTCCTGATAATGTCCCCAAAGCAGTGCCTGGTAGAAAGTGAAGTAAGGTTGTGTCCTTTGAACCCCTAGAATGAGGATGATATTGGTGAGGGCAGTTGGTTGTTGGAATGTGGAGGTTAAAAAAAAGTGAATTTTTGTTATCTACCTATCTGCCTGGAGTTGTCATTCTGCATTTGGGAAGTACTGGAATTGTTGGTTGGGACTTTAGCTGCTGCTGTTGGATTGTTTATTTGAGAAAAATATTCCAAGTCGTCTGTTTTGTTGAGGTAGTTAGCTCTAATTCTTTTGACTTTAGATCCCCCACTGTTCTGTTATCAATTGCCTGTTTTATACTGTCCTGTCGAATTTCCTTCCATTGACATGCGTAGATACTAGATTAGGTCAACTACGATGATTACGAAATAAACTTTTGACTACAAAACTAGTAATCCTGTATTTATCTTTATTTGGATGGTTTAAGCTTAAGTTTTTTCTCTTTCCTTTTTTTCCTTTTATTGAAAGAAAAAGCTAACATTATGTCAGCAACACGTTAGATGGAAGTAGGAGAAGCTGCTAACGATGCCCCCTTTGAAACCAACCATTCGATTCCTGCGGATTCTTATAAGATTAGTTGAAACTTGAATGGCGTTTTACTTTCCGCCCAACCACCGAAAACAACATGGACATACATACACCCACACACTAACACACACACATATATATATACTATATTCGAGGAGGCTGCACTTTCAGTGGTATAAAACCTCACAAACAAAGCATCCATGGCTTCCTTAGAACCTGCAGAACATGATACCCGCACTAAAGGTTTAGCAGACATGGAAGAAGAAGACCTTTTCGAGATAAATCTCGAGGCTGTGGAAAGCATCCCTCCACCGCATTACTGGGATAGCTATTTCACAGCCACTGGAAATGCACTCCTTGCCAATTGCCTCCTGCCCATCTCCGATGTCTCTGGTGCTGTTCCAATCGTGTCCAAAGATGTTTCTGGTGCTGTTCGGGCTGTATCGAATCTGTCTAGCGCATTGTCGTTGGCAGGGAAGGCTAACTTTGTCATGATCACGGAGCCGATGTCCTTAGGTGAGCTTCTTAGGTTGCCGTTCATGGGGGCTTTTGGGGTGCGCCGAAGGCAAATGAAAGCCTAACATGATAACCTTAGCCAATGGCCGTGTTGCCTTAACGCTAATATTACTGTTGTCATTGTAAACGAAATTCATATGTTCCACAAAACTCAAAAGGGAATGTTTCTACTGCTAATGCATTTCGCTGTATTTTCTTGAGTTATTCTCCTGATATTGATACCCCATATATAGGGGCCCTATAATAGGGCTTTGCTTTGAATCGGGCTTACAACTTTTACTAAGTTGGACCAGAACCTTAATTTTAGATAGTGGGCTTTCACTTGGTCTGCTAGACCCAATTTATCTCACAAAATATTTTGAGCAATCGCATCAGGTGTCCATAAATAGAATAAAGATATATAAGACACAACTATTCTTTTTTTCCCTTTTTTTCTGGAGTTTTTAAGACGCTACTATGTTTTTTTTTTTTGAGAGAGAAATCAACAATTCATTGAACTCAAGTAGAGATTATAGGATTCATGCAATCTGGATTAACAACCAGATCAGATACATTAATCGATAAAAGTAGAGCCTGTTGAGCTAGAGTATGGACATAAACATTTACCTCTTTTAACAAAATAACTCTGCCTGCCAACTATCTAAAAAGGACAATTTGATCTTTATATCCTGTAGGATCATTCCCACCCTATCACTTCTCTTCAAGTTTTGTTGCAAACCTGTTATAACTTGGTGAGTATCAACTTCCAGAATTTACACCCCAATCCCAAAGTTAATTATGCCGCATAAAAGGCTCCCTGTGCTTTAGCAAGCAAAGGATCATCGAAACTTGGTTTTAATAATTTTTTAGTTGCCACACTTTACTTGCAAAGTCACGTAGCACAAGACCATAACTTGCTTTTCCATTTCCTTCCCAATTAATCTTCATCACACCAATCTGAGGAGGAATCCATTCTAGTTGTCCCTTTGTTCTCTCTCGAGTAGGTGCTACTATATGCTAGTTTGCAGCCTTAAAGTCTTGAAGGGATTTTTGTGTTACCTGAACCAAAACAGTTGGATGGATGAAGATGTTCTAAAAAATTAGCTTGTTTCTCATGCGAGATACTCTTTGCTGTGATTGCAAAACTTTCCATGGTGTCTTAGTCACGTGTAGATAGTAACACTTCAACTAGTTCACTGAACTTGTTATGTCTAAAAAAACTTTTTTGCAAAACAGCTGGAGCTTTGCTCCACACATCCATAGCTGAAGGACAATTCCACAAAATGTGAATAACACTTCAATCTTCGCATAGGCAGATATAACATTTAGACGAATCACAAATTTTCCTCTTTGGAAAATTGAGTCATGTAGGCAAGGATTCTAAATAGGCCCTCCACATGAATAGCTTGATTGCATTTGGGATTTTATAGCTCCACCATTTAGTCCATTCAAGTCTCTTCTTAAAAGTAGTAAAGGATTGGCCATGTTCATGTGTGATCAACTCTTTTTGAAAATGGTATGTACTTTTAACTATGTAATTTCTATCTTTGGTTCCAAGCCAAATAAGTCTATCATATGACCCTGTGAAGCTAATAAGAATTTTTAAAATAGTTTTGGCTTCCTCACCACAACTAATATTTCTAACAAAGTCTTTTTTTTCCCCTCTAAGCCTCCCTAGCCAAGTCTTGCTTCCATTGTTTGTCACTCTGATTAATTAAGCAGGCCACTTTGGCATCCCTTAGTAGCCTTTGAATGGCATATTGGACTTTATAATTTGATGGAGTTGGTAGTCACCTATCTTTCCAGATTAAAGTATTATTTCCATTCCCTATTCTCCATATTGTACATTTTTCAATCAAGTATCTAGTAGAATTGATGCTTCTCCATATAAATGATTATCTTTGTCCCACTTTTGCATTTAAGAACTCTGTCTTTGGATAATATTTTGCTTTAAAAATTTGTGCTGTCAAGGTTTGTGGTTGTTGTAGAATCGTCCATGATTGTTTGGCTAGAAGTGCTGTGTTAAAAACCTTAAAGTCTCTGAATTCTAATTCTCCTATATTTTTTTTCACTTTTCCCATATGTTGCCAAGACACCTAGAGGGTTCTACTTTCCTCTTTTTGTTGATTCCACCAATAATTATGCATGACTTTGTTAAATTCTTTTAAAAGGGTCTTAGGGAGTCTAAAAATCCCCATGCAGTAAGTAGTGGGAGCTTAAATTATTATCTTAAGCAAAACCTATTTACCTACTTGTGATAGAAGTCTGTTTTTCCAGTTACTAATGCGACTCTCACCCTACCTAGGTTTTCCTTAAAAGCTTTGAACCTAGACCTACCTACAAGTATAGGTAAGTCTAAGTATTTCTCATAAGATGAAGAAGGTTGAAGTCTAGCCATCCCAAGTATATACTCTTTTGTTTCCTTTTTGGTATTTGCACTAAAAAATATGAAGGTTTTTGCCTTGTGCAATTTTTGTCTAGAACCCCTCTCATAAAGCTCAAGAAATTCAAGTATCTTAGCCATTCTATAGCATTTGCTTGACAAAAAAATAAACTATCATCAACAAACAATAGGTGATTAATGGTTACTCTACTTTTGCCAAATTGAAAACCATGGATCTGTTTGGAACTTTTTGCATGCATTAAGATAGAACTCAACACTTTAGAATCAAGGATGAATAGATATGGAGACAATATGTCTCTCTGTCTTAAACCCCTTATGGGTTGAAACTAATCTTGAGGTGCTCCATTTATAATAATCGAATATGAAACTGAAGAAATGCACATCCGAACTAAATCAACCCACCCTTGAAAAAATCTCATCTTGGCCATTGCTGAATTTAAAAAATTCCATTCGAATCGATCATAATTTTTGCTCATATCCAATTTCAAGGACATGAAACTTTGCTGCCCCTTCACTTTAGGTATAAGAAAAATATAGGTCTCATTCTAGCTATCAAATTCTCCTCCTAGATTAAGGATCTTAGAACAACTCTGGTGACAGCCTCTCCCATTATTTTTAAATGGTCTTGATAAAAAATTGCTAAGTATCCATCTAGATCAGGAGATCTTAATAGATTCATTTAAAACAAAGCATTTCTTACCTCAATTGCAATGAACTTTGTATGACAACTTTCTATTCATGTCTTCATTTACTTTCTTTTCAACATGCTTTAAAATAGTTTGGGATTTCATTAGGTTGAGCTCAATGTTATAAATAGTTCTTTGTAGTGTGAATTGAAGATGTCTACCATCTCTTCTTTATAGAAGGCTACACTTCTATCTTTTTTTCACAATTTTATTGATCTCATTAATCTTTTTTCTTTTATTTGTTGATTTATGAAAGAACTTTGAAAACACTATTATGTTAATTTTATTTCAGATGTGAGATATTTATTATTATTAAATGATAAAAACTATCTAATTAAGAATGGGCAGTGCTATTCAACCGCCTGAGTAACACCGTCCAAGTGTCTCGTTAGTGCATTTTTAACATTTTTATTTTATTTTTTTCTCATTTTAAAATATTTTTAAAAAATATAAAAATATCAATACATTAATAATCAATTTCTTAATCATTAAGTAAAATATATATATATATATATATATCTGATAACTGGTCGAACTTGTTTTTAGAGGAAAGTAGCTCTCCAATAATCTCATGTCACCTACACATTCTATTAAAATTATAATAAAATTGCATCTAGGAAAACAATTCCTATTCTGGGGTTTGACCTCACTAAGCATATCTTCTCCTTCTTCACAACCCAGACCCACCTTAAAGCGGGGCTGTTTGCAAACTCTAGCATTCCATCATCTCCTACCCAGACGAATTCGACGGCAACCCAGATCTTTAGTCGTTGAACGGGTCTAAGAAGATAACAGAAGAGTCGAGAATCACCAGAAAGTGCACAAACAAAATTTTCGACAATGACTCTCTCTCTCTCTCACTATAATTTTTTTTTTGCTTGGTTTGAGATTAGGTTTAAGAATGTTGAAGAGAAGGAAAAGATTTCCTACCAAAATCTCAAAGGTTTGATTTTTCGGATGAGAAGATGTGGTGAAGGGAGATTGAAGAGAAAGATGACGTGCATGTGTGATGGACCTTATTCAATATTCAGCAATAGCTAAGTGAATTCGAGGTTCACTACCGTCTAGAAAAATATGGAAATAGAGAAGGAGAGGGAATTGAGAGAGAGGAAATTGATCTTGAATTTGAGGTGCTCTCATTTACAACTGCAGAGATGCTTTTATAGGCGGGAAATGTGAAACTACGACAGTTGATGCCGTTACAATGAAATGACACTATCATTTACGCTCATCAACATTAAATGACAGTCTCCCAACATAAAACTACATACTAACATTTATTAAAACGGTGCGTATTACAAATTTAACTAACAAACTACTGCTTCCTTCATCTTCCTCTTTACTTCGATAGACTTCATCTTCCTCTTCAGTAATCTAGCCATTCTCTCTTCTACTGAATTGCTTCTCCCACACATTAAGGCCCGTGACATACCCTCCCCCTTTAAAGCACCTTGCCGACAAGGTGAGGATAACGCTGACACAGGTCCTAATAAGGCTCCCAAGTCGCATCTTCTTGAGTAGCCCCTCTCCATTTCACCAAAACATCCACCACAACAGAATTATTATGCTTCCTACTACGGCGTTGCAAAATAAGCTCTGGCTCAGTCATCAACTCACCCTGAAAATCGACTAGAGATAAAGCTAAAAGTGGAGAATGGTGTTGTCCCAATTTCCTCTTAAGATAGGAAATGTGGAAAACTGGATGAATTGAACTGTGAGTAGGCAAATCTAATTTATAAGCAACCTGTCCGACCCTTTGAACAATTTGAAATGGCCCAAAAAATTAGGGGGAGAGCTTAAAATTTCTTCTAGCCACAAGTGACTGTTGTTTATAAGGTTATAGCCTCAAATAAACCTAGTCCCCAACCTCATATTCACGTTCTATTCTCTTTTTATTAGCAAATAACTTCATACAATCTTTAGCAGCTACCAAGTTGAGTTTAAGAGTAGACAATATTTGATCTCTGGTCCTTAGTTTTCATCAACAACTGGATTAGCTATGATTCTAGGAATATAAGCTTGCAACTTTGGAAGAGGCCTACCATAATTTTTGCCTCAAAGAGAGTGATCTGAGTAAAACTGTGAAAAGTGGTATTATACCACCATTCAGCTAAAGTCATCCATTCAAACCATAGCCATGGTCTATCTCCAGCAAGACTTCTTAAAAAATGCTCAATGCACTTATTAATTGCCTTGGTTTGACCATCCCTTTATGGATGGTACGCAGATGAGTATGACAATGTAATCCCTTGCAGTTTAAACAATTTTTTTCAAAAGGAACTAGTGAAAGTTGCTCCTCAGTCAGACACATTGCTTTGTGGCATACCATGCAGCTTAAAAACATTATCAAAGAATAATATCGCAACTTTAGAAGCTGTAAATGGATGCTTGAGAGGCATAAAATGTGAGTATTTTGATAGGCGATCCACAACCACAAAGATGACGGAATACCCTCTTGAAATTGGTAAACCCTCAATGAAATCCATTGAAAAGTCTGTCCATATCTGAACAGGAACTGCCAATTGCTGTAAAAGACCAACAGGATAAATTTGTTCTCCTTTATTGTGCTGACAAGATTCACATTCCCTTATATATTGCTTAATATCATTCTTCAAACCAGGCCAATAAAAATCTTGTCGAGCTCGATGCAAAGATCTGTAAAACCCCGAATAACCAGCAGCTGGGCTAGCATGTACAAAATGCAATATTTTCAACTTTAATTCATCATTGCTGGGAACATAAATTCTGTCCTTTTTGAAGAGAATGCCATGCCTGAGAGTAAAAGCAGAGCTAATAGTTGCCCCACTCTATAAGTCTGCAATAAGGTTCTCAGTTTGTTGATCTGTTTTATAAGCCTCATTCAATTCTTCCAACCAAACTGGTGTAGGAAATGATATTGCTTGCATTAAAGTAGCTCCCTCTGAAACCTCCCTTCGAGATAAAGTATCAGCAGCTTTGTTATCCACTCCTTTTTTATATTCCACCCTAAATTGATAACCCAACAATTTAGTAATCCACTTTTGTTGAGAATCAATCCCTGCCTTTTGCTCAAGAAGGTATTCAAGACTATGATGATCCGTTCTTATGACAAAAGAAGCCCCCAAAAGGTAAGGCCTCCATTTCTTAACAGCCATCACAAGGGCCAACAACTCCTTTTCATAGGTTGAAAGTAGTAAGTTTTTTCCCTTGAGAACCTGACTTAAAAATGCCAACGGTCTGCCATGTTGCATCAGAACAGCTCCCACTCCCACTCCACATACATCACATTCCAAAACAAACTCCTTAGTAAAATCAGGCAAACACAAAACTAGAGAACTGGAAACTGCACTCTTCAAATCCTCAAATGCTTTAGTTGCCATATTTGACCATTTAAAGACATCTTTCTTCAACAAGGAAGTTAAAGGAGCTGCTATTTGACCATAGCTTCTAATAAATTTCCTATAGTATCATGTCAATCCCAAAAAATCCCTTAATGCTTTCAAGTTTTTTGGAATTGGCCAAGATAGCATAGCTTCAATTTTCCTGGAATCTGCTCTTACCCCAGCTGCCCAAATGATATGGCCCAAATATTCAATTTCATCACAAGCAAAATGGCACTTTGACTTCTTTGCAAATAATTGGTGCTTCTCTAATGTCTCTAAAAAAGTTTGTAAATGGAGAAGATGCGATGCAAAGTCCTTGCCGTATATTAGAATATCATAAAAAAATACTATCACAAATTGTCTCAGAAATGGCTTGAAAACTTCATTCATGAGTGCTTGAAATGTGGAGGGGGCATTTGTGAGCCCAAAGGACATCACAAGGAACTCATAATGCCCCTCATGAGTCCTAAAAGCTGTTTTATGAATATCTTCATCTCTCATTTTAATCTGGTGGTATCCAAATGGTGACTAGCTGCTTCTTATCACACCGGTTTTAAGTAATTCAGAAAAAATCTTCTCAATTTCT
The DNA here is from genome assembly GCA_036898215.1 of Platycarya strobilacea. Classification (NCBI taxonomy): domain Eukaryota; kingdom Viridiplantae; phylum Streptophyta; class Magnoliopsida; order Fagales; family Juglandaceae; genus Platycarya; species Platycarya strobilacea. The sequence goes on from CM072548.1 coordinate 1,113,133, forward strand.
GTTTTTTGAAAATAGGGATACCTATATGGCCTTACATTCACAGGTAGGGATCCCTCTTTCAAAACAATTTGATGATCACGAGCTCGATTAGGAGGCAGGCCAGTAGGTTCTTCAAAAACCTTTTCAAACTGCTGTAATAGTAGCTTGATTTCTGAAGAAGTCTGACTTCTATTTTCAACTGAATTAGCAGACATTAACTTCAACTAAAACCCCTTAGTACCAACTTTTGAAGCCATAGTAAGTTCTGTATCATCAACCATGGAAAAAGTTGGTAAAACTAGACCTTTAAGACAGATTTGTTTGCCTTCATAATCAAACTGCATCTGAAGTTCCTGAAAATTCCAAATTATGGACCTGATAGATGACAAGCAATTCACACCTAACACTACATCACACCTCCCAAGTTAAATGTGAAAAAATCTGTTACAAACTTCGTACCCTGTATCATCACATTCACCTTACGCACTTTAATAGAGGTATCAAAAACACTTCCATTAGCCACTCTCACTGGCATAATAGGTAAATGCTGCACAGATAAACCATACTTAGAAACAAGTGTTGAGTCTAAGAAACTATGTGTACTGACACTATCAATCAAAACCACAACACCTCTTTTGTTTATATAACCAACAATTCTCATAGTTTTGGTATTAGGAGTGCTTGCCACCACTCTCAAAGCATGTAATGAAATTGATGCAATTTCCATTGATAATTCGGATTCATCAAAAGACTCCTCTATTCTCAATTCTTCTTCAACAATATCACCAGAAGAACTATGAACCTCCATTCCTTCCAACGGATAGATTTTTGGCTTGGCACATTTATGTCCTGGCTGCCATTTATCATCACAGAAATAACATAAATCTCATTTCCTCCTATCTTGCATTTGACTGTCATTCACCCTCTGATAAGGCAATTTGGCAGAGTTAAGCTTCGAAGTTCCAAGAAGAGAAGTTCCAGAACTCAAATGTTGCAATTCATAAGAACTATTCTTCCATACCTTCCTAGCACTCCATAAAGACAGTTTTTGAATGTTTGCCAATGCAAAAGCTTCATTTAAAGTGGCAGGATTCAATAATCGAATTGGAAACCTAATCTCATCTTTCAAGCCACTCAAGAAACAACTTCATTTGTTTCTATCAATTACTCCTTTAATTCGATTAGAAAGTAGTTCAAATTCAGCTTTATACGAGGTAACAGAATGCACTTGCCTTAGACGAATCAAAGCCTCCTTAGGATCATCATAGGTCAATGATCCAAAGCGAATCTGCACTGCTTTGGTGAAGGACTCCTAAGTTTGGAACGTTCCAGCTTCACTCGCATCCTAGAACCAAATGAGTGCTTCATCATCCATATGAAATGAAGTTAAAGATATCCTTTGACCAGGAGGCACTTGATGGAGAAAAAAGTATTGATTAGCTTGATAGATCCAAGCTGTTGGACTTTTTCCCAAGAACCTTGGAAAATCAAGTCTAACTCCCTTCATTATAGACTTATCTCCAATAATCTTTTCCCAAAATTGCTCATGCAATTCATTTTCTTGTACAAACTCATCGTCATTTTCGAGATCAACTGGCTTAGAATGATCATTCGAAGAAAGCTTGGACATCTGCTGTAACAATTCCATAAACTTCTTATCATTATTCTCCCTTTCAATTCTTGCTGACTCCTGCTGTTGAAGCAGAATAGCAATCGTATCTTCAAGTTGTTTCTGCTGTACATCTTGCTTTTGTGTGATCTAATTAACAGATTTCAGGATCTGAGCGTAGGATTTCTTCCCGTCCGCCATTTATGGCTCTGATACCAATTGTGATGGACCTTATTCAATATTCAGCAACAGCCAAGTAAATTCGAGGATCACTACCCTCCAAAAAGATATGGAAACAAAGAAGGAGAGGAAATTGAGAGAGGGAAAATTAATCTTGAATTTGAGTTGCCCTCATTTGTAACTGCAAAGATGCTTTTATAGGCAGGAAATGTGAAACTACGGCAGTTGATGCCATTACAATGAAACGACACTAAACGACAGTCTCCCGACACTAAACGACAGTCTCCCAACACAAAACTACATACTAACATTTATTAAAACGGTGCGCATTACAAATTTAACTAACAAACTACCGCTTCCTTCATCTTCCTCTTCACTTCGATAGACTGCGTAACTAACAATCCCGCACCCTTCCTCTTCAATAATCTAGCCACTCTCTCTTCTACTGAATTGTTTCTCCCACACATTGAGGCCTGTGACAGCATGAAGATATATGAATCGACGTCCAACAGCATGAATATGTGATGAGGCGCAAAGTGAATGCACCATTTGCGATTTGTTGAATCAATTGCGATTTGTTGAATCAATTGAGAGATCGATATTCGATTTGAGGGGAACAAGGTAATGGATGGAATTCCATCTCCTATATAGTGGAAATCGCAAAATCACAAAATCGCTACATATAAATCACAAAACAACAGATGAAATCGTGCAAGAGGGGACGAAGGGGCTAGATTTTTTAAATATTTTGTGAGATTTGTTTGTAACGGTACGTTTGGAGATGGACAAGTATTCAAATTGAGATGGTGGCGATGGAAGTTAGTTTGGTTGGCGACGTCGGATTGAGATGGTCAATAGTGGAAGACAGGGGCAAACGAGAAAGAGATGGAATGTTTGAGAGTTGGAGTAGTTAATTTTTTTTAAAAAAATTATATTTTTTTTATAATTTAAAAAATGTTATATTTGATTAAAAATTACTAAAATAATTATTCAAAAATGTCAAAAAGTATATTTTATTTTTAAAAATAATATTGTATTTTTAAAAATAAATAGTAAAGTTAAACTTTTTTTTCATATTTCAAAAAAAGTTTATTATTCACTTTTAAAAAAAAGTTTTAAATTTCAAATAAAAAGTTTATTATTTGAAAAAAAGTTTAAATTATTCACTTTTAAAAATAAAATATATTTGTTGAACTTTTTTAATAATTATTTTAATAATTTTGATCAAATATGACATTTTTTTTAGAAGTTGTACAAAAAATATAATTTTAAAAAAAATTTAGCTACTCCATTTAGGAGTGCTCTTAGGTGAGAAGTGATTTAGGAGTGATTCTATATAGTGATTTTAGTTGTCTTATGATGTATTTTATTATGTGACAGGTTGTAATGGAGGGCTGGAGGGCTGTTATTCTGAAATAAATAGTTCGACTGACCAGCGGCATCTCCCATTAAAAAAATAAAAATAAATAAGATGTCAAAAATAGACGTCAAAATAAGTGAACATAATAAATTTATTGGTTAAGAATTATGTGAAATATAAAGTTCTCAATAATGATATACTTATAACCAAATTTACAACTATTTTATAATTTTTTATTTAATTTTCAATTTTCAATTTTATTTAGTGATTAAGAATATGAATATTAATAAAATTATAATTTTTTATTTTTATTTTTTTAATAGTTAAGAATATTAAAAAAATATTGAAAATATACCAAATATTAATAAAATCATCACCCTAAAGAATTATGTGAAAAATATACCGAATCTTAATTAATAGAGCTCCACTTGAAATGTCAAAGTGGTCCTTACAAATCGCTCTGGTAATACTTCACAAACATTGCTCCTTAATCTGGTTATCCTTAATCCGATTGCTCCAAATCAATCACCGTGCTTCTCGCTCAGTTTGTAGACACAAAAAACAAGTACGAAGAAAGAAAAGAAAGAAAAGAAAAAAAAGAAAGAAAGAGAGAGAAAAAAATTAAGAAAAAGAAAAAATTTAATTTTTGAATAATAAAAATTTTAAATATTTTATTTTATAATAGTAATTTTTATTCTAATTTTATAACAATAATAAATTTATTCATCAAGAATTATGTGAAATATAAAGAATTGAGGCGTGCGGGAGGCAGTCGAACAGCACACCGGCATACTCCGTCACAGCAATTATTATTATTATTCTTTTTTTTTTCTTTAGACTTCTCTCAATATTTTTTCTAAAGAATTATGTGAAAAGAGTAATGTTAGAAGAGTAATACTAGAGAGCAACCACACTCAAGTGCACACACTCATATGAACAGTAGCATAAACAGTAACATACTATTATTCATGTGAGTGTGTGTACTTGAGTGTAGTTGCTCTCCATCATTTTTGAAAATCATTTTATAAGTGTAATAGATACTCCCAAATAATAGATATTTCCGAGATTTTCTCGATGTGAAAAATATACCAAAGAGCTCATCTGAAATGTCAAAGAGGTCCTCACAAACCGCTTTGGTTATACTTCCAAAACATCGCTCCTCGATCTGGTTATCCTTCACAAATAAGAGAAGAGAAAAGCTGGGGCCAACCCTCCTGAAAAAAGCAACCTGTCGCTGGAGGCAGCGGTGGCCAACACCGCCTACCCTATCGAGACCAACGGGTTTCGGCAAGTTCATTCTTGCGACTGCGAGCCACGGCGATCCTGACAGCCTTAAACCCGAAATGGGTCTGTTAGTCTCGATATGGTAGGCGGTATCGGCCACCGCCGCCTTTGGCAGCTCCGTTCGGTTGAGAGTCGAATCTCCATAAAATTCATATTCATTTTATTTTTTATTTTTTTATTATTTTTTTCTGATTTTATTTTTTTATTATATTTTTTATTGTATGTTTTTTATTTTTATTTTTATTTTTTTATTATGTTTATTATAAAAAAACAATCGAAAATAATTACGCGTCCGACCGATCCCAGTGTCACTCTTTAGGGAATAATACACATTCGAACAGCTCCAAATCAATCACCGTGCTTCTTGGCATCTTGCTCTTTGATCCCTAATCCGAAAAGCTTAAACCTTTTTTTTAATTTTCTGTTTTTTCATTTAATCCTTTGCGATTTGAATGATGAAGAAGGAATTCGCTGTGCCACCGGTGGTATTCCCGTCCGGGGGAAACCCGGGGGCAGGCAGCGGCGTCCAGCAACGGCGGGTTCCGACTGCGCCGTTTCAGCCTCCTCGCCCCGCCGCCTCTGGCATCCCTTTCATGTCTTTTGATATCGGGTCCGCAACGACCTCCACCTCCTCCGCCTCGATCTACGGTGGTCCCATCGGTGGCGGAGTCGGCGCCCTTGGGGGAGCAAGCTTCGAGGACGAGGAGCCGTTGCTGGACGAGCTCGGCATCCACCCGGACCAAATCTGGAAGAAAACGAGGGCGATCCTCAACCCGTTCCGGGTCAATCCAGCCGTGCACATGGACTCGGACCTATCCGGCCCGATACTCCTCTACATGTGCCTCTGCCTCTTCCAGCTACTCGCCGGGAAGATCCAGTTCGGCGTCATACTTGGCTGGATCGTCGTTTCCTCTATCTTTCTTTACGTGGTGTTCAACATGCTGGCAGGAAGGAATGGTAACCTCAACTTGCACACTTGTACGAGCGTGGTTGGTTACTGCATGCTTCCCGTGGTGATCTTCTCGGCCGTTTCGCTGTTCCTGCCCCAAGCTGGTGCGGTCAGGTTCGCGATAGCCTCGGTCTTCGTTTTCTGGGCGACGAGGGTCTCTACGGGTCTCATGGGCACGCTTGCCGATGGCGGCGATGAGCATCGCGGACTGATAGCGTATGCGTGTTTCTTGATTTACACCCTGTTCTCGCTGCTTGTTATATTCTAGTGAAAATATTTCGTGGATGCTTGGAAATTGAAAATGGTTAAATAGAACACCTTTTCATCGTAGATGTAGTTTTGACTTATCACCGACATGAACCTGAATGCTGTTGTTGGAGTGCATTTTATATTATAGTAAATGAAGTTGATACTTGTAAATGAATTCGTCTGAGGTTATATTATGTATAACGTTCTACTTTCGCTGTATCAGTATCGTGTTTGTGAAGCGGATAGATGTTTGTTGTGGGCGCGCTTATGCTCTCGATTGGCCTCTTTTATCGTAGTTTTGTTGTTCGGTATTATTTGGATTCTAAAATTGTGCACCGAAAAAAGAGAATGTGAAGCTGAATTAGATCCGTGACGTTGGTCCTATAACTGAATAATCCGTTGTTTCGGTTTGGAGAATTTGTTTTCTTCGCATCATGCATTGTGTCCTCTTGAAGAAACTGCTTACATCTTTTGCTTATTGTCCACCGTCTTGTTGGACTGATACACGTTTTGCTCCTATATATGGAGACCGTAATGTTTTTGCCTAATTGTTGAGCTGTTCGTAAGGTCTCTCAAGATTATCAATTGCTTTCACTTGGATCTGTTTGTTGATTAGGTTTTTCTGGCCTTTTTTCTGTTATCGTCTTTAAAGTTTTTGATGTTTTCTTAAGTTGTAGGTTTGAATTTCAGCAGATGTAGCATAAACACTTAAAGTATAAAGCCTACTGGCCCTTGGCAACTTCATGCAGAGGGTGTTTAAAACTTTAACGTTCATGTGCTTATTTGAGAGAGATGCATCTGCTTCTTACTACACACGGACATGTTTTGGTATCTTTTTAGAAATCTATTCAAATTGTTAGGATGAAATTACTCAAAAAACTATAAGTCACATATGGGTTCCTACTCAGAATTAGATGCAGTTGGATTCCATACTCTTAAGAATTAGTTGCAGTAGGAATTCCTTGGAATCATTTACTGGGTAAGAAGTTAGCAATGTGAGATGGCTTATTCATCATCTTTCTTATCGTCATGCCATACTCCAATGGACTTGTCCGTTTGATTTGGAAACAACCGTATCTGATTTTTGTGGTTGATAAGAATGGGAAAAGCTTTTGAAGCTGCTGATTTGGAAATTTAAATGTTGAACAGTTTGCCACCATTGATTGTTGGAATCGGTTTCAAATACCCTGGCTCTCTGCTCTAGTTTTCAAGCCTACCATTAAGGGAAAAGTCTGCCTTCTAGCCTCCAATGCGATTAAAGCACTCTGTTTTGTGCACTGTTTTTTTGGGGGATTCATATTACAATTTTAGATGTTGTGCTGGGTGGTTTTTAGCAATGTTTATTGAATCAGACAAGAAATCCACAATTTGTTTTTTGAATGTGGTGTAGAATTTCTTTTAGCATCCTGGTATTAAGTCAATATGTAGTTTTCCTTTTTGATGTATAGCAGTAATTTGTCCCTGGTGATGAATATTTTGATCTGTCTGGTTGCCAGACTGCCAAAGACAATCTATGGATATTATGAGTACTTTGTTTAGCTGGTTTTCTGCTATTGTACTCACTGGAGGGGCAGTCAATGAGTTTTTGTCATAGCTTTTTTAGTATTAGAATGTAACTAGGTGTTTCTTTTGTATACTTCCTGTGTACATAGGCTTCGCCTATTACTTTATGATGAGTAAAATTTTTTAACTTATAAAAAAAAATTATAAGCTTGTACTGTTACTTTAGTAGTTTTTTTAGTCTCCTTCAAATTCGTTGCCAACGGTGGATCTTATGCTCTATTGGTTGCCAAGAAATCCTATATCCAAAACAAAATTAAGCTTGCTGTGCTATCAAATTCCATTTCCTTTGATTTTTTAGAATCCTTGTTATCATCTGTCTATATAGGCCATCTTCTCTTTAGAGCATTGTCCAAAAGTCTGCAACTGTGTTCTATTACTATTTAATCAGTTAAAAAAATAATCAAATCGCCATTCCAGATGAAAATCTATTGCTTCTTTTTAGAGGCACTAGCTGTGGCTTTTACACGGTAGTATGATGTTCCTTAATCTTTTACTTCTATTGAGGTTTCATTGATCAAATCATTCTCTTCACATCATTTCCAGCATTGGTTTCGAAGATTTGCATTTTATTTTTATGGACGAGAGGAAGGGTAGCGATGGTACAGTCCATTCTAGAACAAATCATATTTAAGGGAGCATGACACCTAAAACTTTTGTGAAATCTCTGTATGATTAAAATATTTGTTCTCCTGATAATGTCCTCAAAGCAATGCCTGGTAGAAAATGAAGTAAGGTTGTGTTGAAGAAAAAGCTAACAATATGTCAGCAACACGTTAGATGGTAGTAGGAGAAGCTGCTAATGATGCCCCCTTTGAAACCAACATCCAAGTCCTGTAGATTCTTCTATATTTGTTGAAGAGTACTTCTACAGATCAGCCATATAGCCATTATAGCAGTGCACACAATGCACTCGCTATATGGCTGTGTCTGTTTGTTTTTTTTTAAAGCAAAACGTTGCAACATTGTTTTCACTTTCTTCCCCATTCGAGCTTTGCATCCATCCCGCCGCTATACCCACCATCCTCCCTTGCCAGGGGCCCATGTCTCTTCCCAGCGCCACCTGCGACGGCATCTCTTTGTTTAACGCCACCTCGCGATGCTCCTAGCCGTTAGTCCCTATATAATCAATCGCAATCGTTTATCTCAGAGCTCCATTAGGTGCCTCTAGGGCTTATATCTCTCTTTTCTCTCACGAAGGCTGAGCCGTCTCTGTGCCTCTCTACTCTTTGGAGTTAGATTGAGCCTAAGTAATAGTGAGACTCTCGTACTGCGCTCTATGTTTCCATCTTTTTGTTCACTATGCTTGAATGTTGGTTTCATGTGGCTGATTAATCTGTGTTTGTTTGAGAAGTTGGTTCAATCTCTTGACATTTTCTTTACTTTTTTAGAAGTGAAGGTTTGTTTAATTGCTTAGAAAGTGTGGGATGGAAATTGGAAATGGAGAGCTATGTGTTGGGTATCGTTTGTTTGATTGACAAGGGTTTTAAACCCGGGGTTGTGGTTGAGTATGGGAGCTTTAAACCCGGACCCTGTACATGTATTTTACACAATATCTAGAAGTTCTAGCCATAATCGACCTGTTTGTAGCATAATTTCTGGTTGATTTACTTGTGGAATATGAGGGAAAAAACTATGGAATATGGCTTTTTCTTGTTTATGGCCCTTTAATATGATTTACCTGTGGAATTTGAGGGAAAAACTGTATATTCATTATCTATTTCTGTTTAGAATGAAAGAAACAAAGGACATTTTCTAGTGGTGGAAGTAGGTATTGACTGGCTTCTTAGGATAATCTCTTTGGTGTTAACACTTTAGTCTACATCGGATAGACTCCATTTTGATTATTGTGATTTGTTTTTTCTTTCAAAAATGCGCATTAAAGTTCAGACTCCGTTTTTCCTTTCTCTGAACATTTAGTTAAATCTAGATTAATTTTCCCATCTTATTTCAGTAATGGGTACAAGATTGGTCATTGCTCTACCAATCAAACCTAAACACCAATCAACCTAATGATAAACACGCACCATTACTGCAAGTTTTTATTAGCAGGTTTAGTTATCATGTTTTGATTATTTCACATATTACGATTCGTTTCGTTTGTATTAGTGGGGGAACAAGTCCAATGAAATCCCTACAATGCTGCTCATGTTTGGAAGACAAAAGAAGTTGAAGGAAGGAATGGAATAGAACAGCTCATCTTTATGGAAATACCTCGTGCCTCATTAGCACCCAAGCTGCCTGTGACCACATGCAATCTGAACCGGGTCGAAATGTACTCCTTGCCAATTGCCTCCCGTCCATCTCCAATGTCTCCAGTGCTGTTCCAATCGTATCCAAAGATGCTTTTGGCGCTGTTTGGTTTTGTATCAAAGAGTAATATTAGAGATCACTCACTCTCATATGAATAATACATATGTACTATTCATGTAAGAATGAATATGATGAGTGTAAGTGCTCTCTATCACGGCTAACTTTGTCAAAATCACGTACGGAGCTGATGCCCTTAGGTGAGCTTCTTAGGTTGCCCTTCATTTGGGCTTTTGGGGCCCCAAAGGCAATGCAAATGAAAGCTTAGCATAATAATCTTAACAAACAGCCTTGTTACGTTAACGATAATATTAATATTGTCATTGTAAACGAAATTCAAATGTTCCACAAAATTCAAAAGGGAATGTTTCTACTTCTAATGCATTTTGCTGTTTTTTTTTTTGGAGTTATTTTTATAGATTTTATATTATGAGAATTGCTACAGATACAAAAAAATTATATAAAAGAAAACACACAAACTGATATGACTTCATAATATTTGTTAGATATACTTTATAATAAAAATAATTTTATAATCTAATATATTATATTAAATCATAGCAATTTATATAATCAATTTTATATAAATGTTTTGTGACTAAAATATTTTTTTTATACCATATACAGGAGCTTTGCTTTTAATCGGGTATACAACTTATAATAAGTTCGACTAGCACCTTGATTTTAGATACTGGGATTTCGCTTGGTTTGCTAGCCCAATGAATCTCACAAAATATTTTGAGCAACCCCAATCAGGTGTCCACAAATCGGGTAAAAATATATATGATACCACCATTTTATTTTTATATATGATACCACCATTTTATTTTCATCTCACTATTATAAGATGTGACATATTTTTTATTAGATAAAAAAATTATTTAATAAAAGATCATCTAATAGAAATAAATATGATATCTTATATAATAGATAAAAATGATATAATAATACACTGAATAAAATTTTTTCCATATATTTTTTATTAGGTGACGGGGGTATCGCAAGAGGGTGAAAATAGGCATGCAAGGGCATGGATATACATTAAGATAAGAGAATAAATTTAGGGAGCATCCACTGTAGGGGGATATCCATTATTGCCATGACGTGTAGACCGGGTTCATTAAAACCTTGAACGGTCTACACATTTCTCCTCGCTTAGCCCTCACTCTTATCGAAATCGAGCCACCCTTGAACCCTAACCTCCCCCCTTTGTCTTCTTATCTTCCCCCTTCATCTTCTTCGATCGTTTCTTAGCCCTCACTCAGTACCACCATTTTATTTTCATCTCACTATTATAAGATGTGACATATTTTTTATTAGATAAAAAAATTATTTAATAAAAGATCATCTAATAGAAACAAATATGATGTCTTATATAATGAGTTAAAAATAAAATAATATAATAATACACTGAATATGATTTTTCCCATACATTTTCCATTAGGTGATGGGGGTATCGCAAGAGGGTTAAAATAGGCATGTAGGGGCATGAATATACATTAAGGTAAGAGAATAAATCTAGGGAGCATCAACTGTAGAGGGATATCCATTGTAGCCATGACGTGTAGACCGGGTTCACTAAAATCTTGAACGATCTACACATCTCTCCTCGCTCAGCCCTCACTCTTACTGAAATCGAGCCCTCCTTGAATCCTAACCTCTTCCCTTTGTCTTCTTACCTTCCCCCTCCATCTTCTTCAATCATTTCTTAGCCCTCACTCAGTCAACCCTCCCCCCTGAAATCGAGCTCCTCTCGTCGCTCAATCCTAACCCTTCTCCTTCGTCTTATTTGATCGTCTCTTAACCTTAGCCCTCCCAAAATTGATCCCTTACTCTCCAAGCCCTCGGTCCCATTGACATCCATCGAGTCCACCGATGCAAAGCCCTTAGTCCACAAACGCGAAGCCCTCCGTCCACTGACGCGAAACTGTCCTCTCCACTGATGCGAAGCCCTTAGATTTGCGGGAGGATAATTCTAGGGTTTAGCATACATTTTTTTTTCTTTTTTGTGCTTACTCCATCTCTTTTTTCTCTCTCTATATTAGCTAGAATCTAATGGGGCCATCCTGTAGGTGTTGCCTCTAATGGCTTTGCGAAACCCTATCTTTTGACAACTTTAAACCCTTTCTACTGGTTTCTTGCTTGCACATGCTTAAAGACTAAGCCCTCTCCATCAGGAATGATAAGGTATCGAGAGTCTAACATTTGCATTTTTTTTTTCAAATTAGAGTGGTTTTTTTCAAATTTTCGTAATTGGTTGCCTAAAAGTGGAGTGAGACTCTGAAGTTTTGTTCTTACATATGAATATAGTATGGTTTACTTGCATTGGTTTTTCCATTTTTCGAAAATGAGAAGAATAATTTGTTGTTTAGAATTGGTTCTCACCTCGAAAATAGAAATCCAATGTATATATTCTACTTTGTCTTTTCTGAATCTAGACTAAAGTGCTTGATTTTTTCTTTTTTTGGATTAGGTGGGGATGGATGGGGGCTTGATATATATATATTATGTTACTCTTTACTTATCTAAGCGGTGCAGTGATGCACATCATGAAACTAATTTAATGTAAATATTTTACTTTAGATATAACATTTTCATGCCCTAAGCAAAACTTCCTAAAGGTACAAACTCTGAAGGTGTATTGCAATTTAGCAACAAAAGCTAATTCCAGAAGTATGCATTTCTTTTAGACATGGGTACTGGGTTTAGGGCATGAAAATGTTAGTGAGTTGTAGAAAATGCTTTCTTGAAGTTAATGGTTGCTAGTAATGTTAAACTCGAATATTTTATGTTATGTTTTTAAACTCAAATATAGCTAAAGTGAGTTGTAGATTTTGATGTTTTTAGAATTTTTAGTATGCATTTTTTTTTTCACAACACATGTGGTGGAAGTTTTATATCTTGAGGAATGTAGACTTCACACTCTAGCATGCAGTACTTTATGATCAGATGATATGGCTTCTTGGATATTGTAGAATTAAGTTATTTCTTGCTCAACCTTCTTGGATATTCCATTACTTGGATATGATTTCATTAAGTGTCCCTCTTTGGTCCGGACAAGTTGGACTCAAGGCTTTTACAACCCTCCACTAAAATGTAGACACATCACTAATTTCACAAAATCTTTTATACTCTCGCTTACATGTGATTGAAGAGAAATTAGCTTCTTCTCGCCCACAATCGTCCCCCTCCCAGCAGAGGTACTTGACCCTGGTTCCTTCCTAGCACACGAAATTGATGGTAGTTCTCCTCCAAGCTCACACTTCTCCCTTTACCGCCTTCTCACATGGCATCTCCTCTCTAAACGATTCGCATCCAGAAACACGAAGGGGACACGGCTTCTACCCTGGTTTCGTCGCCTAGCACATCCCTTGAAGGGAAATCAGCTTTTTCCTACCCAGAATCGTCCCCTCCTAGCAAAGGTACTCGACCCTGGTTCCTTCCTAGCACACGAAATCGATGGTAGTTCTCCTCCAAGCTCACGGCTTCTCCCCTTACCGCTCCCATCACACGGTGTCTCCTTTCTAAATGATTCACATCCCAGAAATGCGAAGGGGACACGGTTTCTACCCTGGTTCCATCGCCCAGCACATCCCAAACGCGTCTTCAAATCGACCTAGAACCATCTCGCATCTCCAATTTGAAATGGTATTTCTTATATCATTCATACATTTCGTGCTTTCCATTTGTGTTGTTCTCATGCAAATTGACGTGATTAGGGCTAGATGGTGGAAAATGTGGGTTAACAGGGGAACAAAGATACAACCTGAATTTATGGTTGTTTTATGCATAAAGAGAATAGATAATTTGATGGGTTGTTATCATTTTCATGGTGGGAAAATGTTATAGTCATTTTATGTGGGGAACAAATAATTTTACAATCATTTCATGGGGGGGAATGGATTATCTTTTTGGAAAACTTTATTCATTTGACAATGTTTAGCTATTACTGAAGCACTACTTGGATTCTAAAGCGTCATGTGTACACTAGATGGTGGGAGCATGGTGTCGTTTTCTTGATATAACTTTGACCTCCCAAAAATTCCAAGCTCAAAACTGACCCCTGCTACTTGAATCTTATCTTCTTTTCTATTATAAATAAACTACTTGGAAAGTTTGATTTTATGTGCCATATCATAGTAAAAATGGAATCTGACCTCACCTTTCTTACCACTAAGCTTCATCATTGCAATTATATAGTTACAGAATGACTTTGTGCTTTAAAAAGCCTTTGTAATAATTTTAATGCATTATTGAGTGATGGTCAAGATATAGCATTTTGTTTAGATTATGCTCATAATTTTAATTTTAATGCTCATAATGTCTATTTATATCTTACTTTAAGGACCAAACAAGAAATTCTGACAGCCATGAGTTGAATTTTCTCGATATTGGGAATGAAAAAATTATTATGAATTTAGAAGATGATGTGGATTTAGAGGATGGATTAAATGTTGTGAATTTGGAAGATGATACAGAAAATATTGGGAATATAGAGGATAGATTAAATGTGGACGGGGGAGTCAATTTTAATCCCTCTTCCAGTAATGCCCCCACTTCCCGAGCCATTTATTGGTATGTATTTTGAAGGTGTGGAAGACGTTCAAGTATTTTACAAGGCATATGCAAGACGAAAATGTTTTTCAATACGGACTAATCATACTCGGTTATCGAATGATGATTGTTGGCTAACGACTAACACAAGAGGGGGCGTGAATTGTGTTATCTCATAAAATTAACACTTATAAATCAAATACACAAAATAAAATATAAATAAAATACGAAGCAACAGGAAATATAAAGAGTAAGTGGAAGAAGAAGCAAACTCAATATTTTAACGAGATTCAGCCCCATTGCCTACGTCTTTGCCTAAAACTACCTATTGAAGATCTTAAATTCACTATTCAATCTCTTTTAGATGGAGATAGAAACCTATTAAACCTTTGAGCAACATTACTACAAAGAATCCGTGTAGAACACCTTCTACACTTGTAATCATCTCACACTTGGTGATTCAACTATTCTCTGTGTAAAATACCTTCTACATACACTAGTTATACGCACCCTCTTACTGATACAAAAACTGATAATGGGTAAATTATTAGAATACACTCATCGATGAGTAAAATAAGAACAATACAACACAACCTATATCTATCTCAAAATGAACAAGAATTAAGGTACAAAACTTAGAGAAGAGAGAATGAGAGCTTTGAAAGAATGATGCAGAGTTTTGCAATTGATGTGTAGGCTCTTCTTGTTGTAATTTTGTAAAACTTAAGTGAGTTATTTATAGGCAAATGAGTCTTCAATTTCAAATCTTAGCAAATTTGAAAACATCATTCATATTTCAAAATATTCAAATAAAAGCATATCTTTTCAAGATAACATCATTCATATTTTAAAATATTTAAACAACACATGTACATGCCAAAAGATGACACTCAATCATCTTTCAAATTCAAAAATCAAATTCTTGATGATGTTATTGCATATGTCAAGCACATGTGAAATATTATATTTGAATTTAAACCTTTTGATGAAATCATTTTATATGTTATGCATATGTAAAATATAATTTTTGAAATTAAAATTTTTAATGACGTCATGCATATGTCATGCACATGTAAAATATAATTTTCGAAATTAAAACTTTTAACGATCTTATGCACATGTGAAAAATGCAATTTGATATTTTATGAGAAAAAATTAATTTTGAACTTTAATCCAATTTCAAATTTTATCAAGAGATGTACAAAATTACTCTATGAGTTTTATTTGTAGACTTATTCTCTTTCTTGTTCATGCTTAATTTCTTGATGTGTTTAGCTTCATTCATGTGTAGAAAACTTAACCTTAAGTCTTGAATTTATTTGTTATCATCAAAATCTATACGTAGATACAAGACTTAAAATTATGGGTTAAACACAGCTCATATGCGTTCAGCATTCTGTGCCGGTATACTAACAACTCAAAGAAGTGAAAACATGAACAAATTTTTCAAAAATTATATTAAATCGAGCATGTTGCCCAGATGACTAACACAAGAGGGGGGGTGAATTGAGTTGTATTAAAAAATTAAAAATTATAAATCAAATATATAATATAAAATATAAACAAAATATGAAACAATAATAAATATAAAGAGTAAAGGTAAGAGAGAAGCAAACTCAGTATGTTAACGAGGTTCGGCCCGACTGCCTACATCCTCGCCTCAAGCTACTCCTTGAGGATCCCCAAATCCACTATTCAATTTCCTTTAGGTGGAGATAGAAACCTATTACACCTTTGAGCAGCACCGCTCCAAAGAATCCGTGTAGAACACCCTCTACATTTTCAATCACCTCACACTTGGTGATTTAACTATTCCCCGTGTAGAACACCTTCTACACACCCAAGGGTTATACGCACCCTCTTACAAATATAAGAGTTGATAGTAGGTAGACTATCAAAGTACACTCCTCAATGAGTGAGATAGAAACAATACAGCGCAACCTATATCTCTCTCAACAGAAATAAGAATTAAAGCTCAAAATTTTAGAAAAGAGAGAATGAGAGTTTTGAAGGAATGATACAAAACTTAGCAATAGATGTGTAAGCTCTTGTTATGATTTTTGCAAAATTCAAGTGAGCTATTTATAAGCAAATGAGTTTTCAATTTCAAATTTGAAAAGATTCCTATGTCAAAAACATCATCATTCACTTTTCAAAAATTTCAAATATAATCTTTTTACTTTTTGCATGTGACAAAAAGAGCACACTTTACTTTTCAAAAATTTCAAACATAATCTTTTACTTTTTGTATATGACAAAAGGAGCACACTTTACTTTTCAAAATTTTCAAACAAAAACATTTACCTTTTGCATAAGTCAAGAAAAGCATTCATCACTTTTAAAAATATTTAAATAAAACATGCACATGTGAAAGATGACAATCAATCATCTTAATAATTTCAAAATTCAAACCTTTAATCATGTCATGCACATGTGAAAGATGACAATCAATCATCTTAATATTTTCAAAGTTCAAACCTTTAATCATGTCATGCACATGTGAAAGATGACAATCAATCATCTTTCAAAATTTTCAAATTTAATTTTCAAAATATTCATGCACATGTGGAAAATATATTTTAATGCTTTATGATAAAATATTAATTTTGAGCCTTAATCTTAATTTTGAATTTTTAAGAGATTTACAACATTACTCTATGATTTTAATGTGAACTTGTTCCCTTCTTGCTCATGCTTACTTCCTTGATGTGTTTGATTCTATTGTGTGGATAACTTGAGCTTGAGACTCCTTTATTCTTTGAATTCATTTGTTATCATCAAAATTCATGTGTAAATTTACACGAAACTTGAAATCTTGGGTTCGACAATCTCCCCCTTTTTGATGATGACAAATACTTGATAGAACCTGAAATCTGTATTAATACTTAAACTCCCCCTGAGAATGTGCGTTAGTTTTTCAAACAAAAATATAAATATAATTCCAAGCATATATAACAAGTTTAGCAATTTAAAAAATGTTAATGTTCTAGTCTAAAACTTCTCCCCCTTTTGGCATCATTAAAAAGGAATCATAATTAGTTCAATAAGATATATTCTTATAATAACCAATAGACAAATAAAACGCTGTGTTAGTAGAGACTGTAGAAGTTAGAACCACCCGTGTCCGACAAAACCTGCAAAAGTTGAAGCCGAATTTCATCATCTCGGTGCGGAAGAAGATTTAAATCCGCTTGATGTTATTGACGAATTAGATGTTCTAGAGATTTGAAGTTGAATAATTAAAATTATTCGTATCCGACAAATACAGTAAAAGCTGCAGGCCTAGCTCTGGCAATGCGGTGCGGAGCTATGCATGTCCGACAAAACCTGCAAATGTTGGAAGTCTAACTCTGTGAATTTTGTGCGGCTAAAGATTTAAACAATCGCCTGATGTTGTTGACAAACGGGATTGAAGGCTCTGAGTTTCTATAAAAAAATCATTTTCACCTATCGGATAAAAAAAAAAAATCGCTTCTTGACCTAAGTTCTGTTTTTCCATAACGATAGAATGGCCAAACAATTCTCTTCCACTAATGTTCCAAACTTGAATTAGGAACCCTTGACGCATCAACCATCAATCTTCTCTCCTAAGGCCGTCAATGCCATAATAGGAGCAGAGAACCGTTTTTCTAGTAAGAAAACTTTTGACAATGTGTGTCCAGCATATCTTATATTTCTTTTGAATAATAAGATTTGAAGAGACAATAATTTGTCTTGTTCTTTATGCTATCTCTATAAAATCAGTTTTAAAGTTCATCCGATTTGTATCAAATCTTATTCTCATCTCTATAACTCATCTGCATTCCTTCAATATTCTCGTTTTAAGTTTTCAATTCTTTTCTCAATGGCTCATTCTCCTAACATTCCTCTAGATGCATCCATGAGGTATTCTACATCTCAATCTCATATCCTTTCTGCAGCTACCATTGGCGCCATGTTGCAGCAAGAGAATAATAGTTCGGCTAATAAGCCAGACTCCGATGCTATCTACGACTTGGTGAGTCTCGGGACTCGCTACTCATCCTCTATTGTTGCTTTTTCCCAGCGACTACAAGTCAAAAATCATGAGGTTGAAAAGCTTAAAGAACAAATTGTTGTACTTCAACGAATTGTTCAAGAGTCTCACACAAGGGAAGGAATCCTTCGGCAGAAGAATAAAAAGTTGAAATCTCTATTGGATTCTTCATTCCGCTTGCCAGTTCCCATGGATAGGGATGACATGATATTGTATGAAGAGAATGAGTGTCTCAAACATGAGGCTAAGAACCTCAAGTTTATGTAAAAGTATTTAAAAAAATATCTCTCTATTTTTATGAACTCTGATCTATCTTTCAAGAGATATTCATAACATACATCATACCTATTTCTCTTCTAATCATACATAATCTATCTTCTGGTAAAGGTTTTGTGAATATATCTGCTAACTGATCGTGTGTGTTTGTGAACTTCAGTACTATATCGCCTTTCTGCACATGATCTCGAAGAAAATGATATCTTATTTCAATGTGCTTAATTCTAGAATGTTGTATTGGTTTTTTTTTTTG
Organism: Platycarya strobilacea; assembly: GCA_036898215.1. Taxonomy (NCBI): domain Eukaryota; kingdom Viridiplantae; phylum Streptophyta; class Magnoliopsida; order Fagales; family Juglandaceae; genus Platycarya; species Platycarya strobilacea. The sequence continues at coordinate 1,131,711 of CM072548.1, forward strand.
AAAGATTTATAACACTTGTATTATCACATTTGATTGGAATGTGATTATACATTAGTTTAAAATCTTCAAGTTGTTGCTTCATGTAAAGAACTTGAGCACAACAACTACCCGCAGCAACATATTCTGCCTCAGCAGTAGATAGTGCAACATAATTTTTTTTTCACTAAACCAAAAAACTAGTGCACGACCTAAGAAATGACATGTTCTACTAAAACTTTTTCGATCATCTTTGCAACCAGTATAATCGGTACCTGAATAACTAATAAGATCGAAAGAAGTGTGTTTAGGATACCATAATTCTAAGTCAATGGTAATGGCAAAATATCTAAAAATCCGCTTGACTGCAATCAAATGAGATTGTTTTGAAAATGATTGAAAACGTGCACATAAACTTATACTGAACATAATATCAGGTCTACTAGTTATCAAATATTATAAACTACTAATCATACCTCGATATACATTTGAGTCAACTGGCTTACCGCTTTCATCTTTATCAAGTTTAGTGGTTGGACTCATTGATGTTTCAATTACCTTCGCACGTTCCATCTCAAAATTTGAGTAACTCTTTGATATATTTTGACTGATTAATAAATGTTCCACTTTTTGCTTGCTTGATTTGCAATCCGAGAAAGAAATTAAGTTCTCCCATCATGCTCATTTCAAATTTTTCCTGCATATTCTTAACAAAATCTTGACACATATTTTCATTAGTAGCACCAAATATTATATCATCTACATAAATTTGAATTAGAAGAATATCATTCTATTCATACTTGATGAAAAGAGTTATATCAATCTTTCCTCTTGAAAAACATTTTTCAATAAATAAACTATTTAAGAAAACACTTTTAACATCCATTTGAAAAAGTTCGAAATCTTTATAACAAGCATATGTAAGTAGCATTCGAATAGTTTCTAATCTTGCGACTGGTGCATATGTCTCATCATAATCGATTCCTTCTTCTTGATTGAAACCTTGGGCCATAAGTCGAGCCTTATTTCTAGTAATGACTCCGGACTCATCTTTCTTATTTCTAAAAACCCATTTTGTTCTAATAATAGTATGATTTTTGGGTTTAGGAACAAGTGTTCAAACATTATTTCTTTCAAGAGGGGGGGTGAATTGAGTTGTATTAAAATATTAACAATTATAAATCAAATATATAATATAAAATATAAACAAAATATGAAACAGTAATAAATATAAAGAGTAAAGGTAAGAGAGAAGCAAACTCAGTATGTTAACGAGGTTCGGCCCAACTGCCTACGTCCTCGCCTCAAGCTACCCCTTGAGGATCCCCAAATCTACTATTCAATCTCCTTTAGGTGGAGATAGAAACCTATTACACCTTTGAGCAGCACCGCTCCAAAGAATCCGTGTAGAACACCCTCTACACTTCCAATCACCTCACACTTGGTGATTTAACTATTCCCCGTGTAGAACACCTTCTACACTTCCAATCACCTCACACTTGGTGATTTAACTATTCCCCGTGTAGAACACCTTCTATACACCCAAGGGTTATACGCACCCTCTTACAAATACAAGAGTTGATAGTAGGTAGACTATCAAAGTACACTCCTCAATGAGTGAGATAGAAACAATACAACGCAACCTATATCTCTCTTAACAGAAATAAGAATTAAAGCTCAAAACTTTAGAAAAGAGAGAATGAGAGCTTTGAAGGAATGATGCAAAACTTAGCAATAGATGTGTAAGCTCTTGTTATGATCTTTGCAAAATTCAAGTGAGCTATTTATAAGCAAATGAGTTTTCAATTTCAAATTTGAAAAGATTCTCATGTCAAAAACATCATCATTCATTTTTCAAAAATTTCAAATCTAATCTTTTTATTTTTTGCATGTGACAAAAGGAGCACACTTTACTTTTCAAAAATTTCAAACATAATCTTTTACTTTTTGCATATGACAAAAGGAGCACACTTTACTTTTCAAAATTTTCAAACAAAAATATCTACCTTTTGCATAAGTCAAGAAAAGCATCCATCACTTTTGAAAATATTTAAATAAAACATGCACATGTGAAATATGACAATCAATCATCTTAATATTTTCAAAATTCAAACCTTTAATCATGTCATGCACATGTGAAAGATGACAATCAATCATCTTAATATTTTCAAAATTCAAACCTTTAATCATGTCATGCACATGTGAAAGATGACAATCAATCATCTTTCAAAATTTTCAAATTTAATTTTCAAAATATTTATGCACATGTGGAAAATATATTTTAATGCTTTATGATAAAATATTAATTTTGAGCCTTAATCTTAATTTTAAATTTTTAAGAGATTTACAACATTACTCTATGATTTTAATGTGAACTTGTTCACTTCTTGTTCATGCTTGGTTCTTTGATGTGCTTGATTCTATTGTGTGGACAACTTGAGTTTGAGACTCTTTTATTCTTTGAATTCATTTGTTATAATTAAAATTCATGTGTAGATTTACACGAAACTTGAAATCTTGGGTTTAACAGAGTACTATGGTTAATGACTTCGTGCATCACTATAAAGAAGTTATAGATGCTCGTTACTTTAAAGACAAAGAAAATGATGTATACACAAAATCCATGCAAGCGATAATGAAAACACCACTTAAAATTGAAGATGAGGCAATAATTTATACAAGAAAGTCCTTCACGATATTTTAAAATGAGTTGTTCAACAGTCTCCAGTACCAAGTAATAAAATTATCCATTGAGGGTGAGGCCAAGATATATGGAGTCATAGCTTAAGGCAAATAAAAGCCTATTTACCATGTGACATTAAAGGGCGATGAGGGACATGCAACATGTATATGTCACATGTGAGAGTTTATGGAGATTCTTTATAAACATATATTGTCTGTTCTTCGTAAGAAAAGGAAGTTAGATAGGTTGCCACAACATTATGTTTTAATAAGATGGACCATTAATGCCAAGAGTCAACTCATTCCTAAAATACAGTGTTCTAAAGGTAAGTTCTGGAAGAACAAGATGAGATCACGATGAGAGAGAACAAAACGATGCTGCAATTGTATGCCATTGTTGAACTTGGGTTGCAGTCAGCAGCAAATCACACTCACCTCACACTTGCGTTGGAGAAGGTTCACAAGGAGTTACTTGCAAAGGCATCCATTGTAGAATGTTCACAAGCACGAGAAATACCCAATGTTGATCAGAGCCAAAAAGTTCAGCTTATATCGAACTTTTAACAAACAGTCCAGGATCCTCCACGGGTACCAACAAAAGGACATCCAAAATCATTGAGAGTGAAGAACCCAAAAGAAACACAAAGAACAATGAAAAGACACTGCATCATTTGCAAGAATGGGGGACATGCTAAAAACAATTGTCATTTAGTGAAGTATAGTATCATTTGCATTATTTGTAATTTTTTATTTGTTAATTGAAGACGTTAATAAAGTTTGTAATTTGTTGTTGTTTGTGTAGGGAAAGTGGGTTATTTTAGTGCAATATGTTGCAACACTGCATTAATACATAGTGCAAAATTTTGTGATACTATGTAAGTGAGTTATTTGTATTTTGCATATGTTTAATTTATTCATGCGCCAATTTATTTATCACATAATTAATTTAAACCGACTTTATCTTAATGCCACAATGAATATTGTGGAAGATTACGAGCTTTGGACATGTGGATTGATGCCGATTTAATTTTTTGTATAGCCCGAATTTATGTTGATGTTGATGTTGGTAAATTTGAGGAACCAAATATAATTTTTTTGTGACTTCTTGATATTTTGATTTTGAGGAAGTAGAAACAAGTTGAAGATGTTGGTATTTTTTGACAACAAATGGCTGGAGCAAAATAGTATTCAAAAATGTTATTTTGTTATTTATCATGATGGCTTTGCCCTTTTTTAGAAGTGGATAGACCATATTTGTTTGGGAAGAATTTTATTCAAATGCCTTTTATAGCAGGATAATGCGATAATAATGGTCATTTTGGTTCCAAATTGCACATGGCTACTCTCAGGTCCAGGGGTGGAACTCCGTTGGTAGCCACCCCAAAAGTTTTCGAAAACTTACTATAGTACGTAATTTTTCTCCAAGCTACAACATTGTTTCTAAACTTAGCCCCCCCACAGGTACCAACAGTTAGCCTCTAAATTTGTCAGACTACAGCGGACAACCAACTCTTAATATTCTTTTGAGTTACATTCTATAAACTTATAGGCCATTCTATTGTCCAGCATATACGCCCATTGTCCAGCAAAATTGAGATGATTGTGCACCGTACAATGTTGTTGGCATGTTTGTAACATTCCAAAGAGGTACCTCTTTGTGTGTTTGTAACATTCTAAAAGATTCAAATCACTTCCGAGAGGATATGCTATCAGCCTATATCTTCTTCATTTTAAAAAAAAAACCTATCTCTTCTTACAAAAACAAAATCACTTTAAAAAAAAAATCAATACCACAAGAAACAAATCACTCACACACGAAACCCACGCGTTGCTGAGTTAGTGGCTTTCTCTGTTCTCTTTCTCTTGCGGCGTTGCCTGCAGCGTTGGAGGTTGGTCTTTAGCTTTCTTTGTTCTTTTTATCATGCAGCGTTGGAGTTTGGTCTCGAAAGTTGGAACCAACTGGTGAGTCCCGCACTCTCTAGACGCTATATATATGCTGATTTTAAACTCTTCTTTTTTAGTTTTGATAAGGATTCTAGACTCTTGCACCCATAATTTCTCGTAGACGATGAAGAATATCTGACTCTCTAGACTCTTCTATTTTCAATTTTTCATATAATTTATTAAGTTTTTGTTTGTCAATGTTACGAACCTTGACGGTTGCCCCTTAGTCTCTCATAAGTCATATTATGTTTGTTTGTTAATGTTACGGGCCTTGGGCCTTAGTCTCATAAGTCATTATAATTTATGTTTGTTTGTTAATGTTATGGATCTGCTTTGCAATTAATGCATATTTGTAGACTTTTGCTTATTAGTTGTTTGTTATTTTGAAAATTGAGTTCATTATAAATTTCTATAATTATTAAAATTTGTATGTCTTGGATTTTATGTTACGCCCCCAAATTCTCTTTAAAATAATACGAGAATCGAGACGTCAGGATGATGACAACGCGAGTCACACATCCCCAATCGTCAAGTGCTAAGTGTGTAAACACGTGACATGCATAAATAAAAGCAGCGGATAATTGAAATCAATATTTAAGTACCAAAATTTTTAGAATTATTTTATAACCTAATTTAACACACATTTTTCAACAGAAGATTTAATACAGTCATTCGAAATATAAATTATACAAATACATATTTATAAAAAGGGAAAAATAATATCCCAAGATAACATTTATAATAAGAATACTTCAACAGCAGAGTCGCCTCTTCAAGTTCAATCTCCACAAAACTCTGCATTCAAAAATTACGACGTCAGAAATGGTATCGCAGGTAAGTATAACCCAAACAAACCAAAAGATAGAAAATATACTCATGCAGTAACATACGCATGAACATGATACCATATGCATGAAATTTAAAATTATCTTTCTCAAAATAAATAAAATAACCACACACCAAAATTTCATTTTGGTCCATGATAAAACTCCAATAAAAACATCTATCATTTTTCCAGAAAATGATGTTCGTAAAACTATTAAAACAACAACCATGTTTCCAGAAAATGGTCCACATAACCCCAATAATCAAAACCCGTTACTTTCCCAGAAAATGATCTAAACATCCATTTTATTAACCGTATGCACCATGGTCTCCCCTAGGGACCATCCGCACACCCTAATTATCATAATCACACCGAAGGTAACGACCAATCATGTTATTTCGGAACAGGCGATGCCTAACTAACCACGCCCAGCACGTACCATGATCAGGCATCCTCTAGCTCCCGCCAGCAAAGGAGCCACGGAGTCGGCACGAGAGCGTTACCATCCCGTCCGATCCTGTTGTCGCCCAGTGACAACCCAGGAGACGTCACTCAGTATATTCCGCTCCCGAATGACCAGAGGAGGTCCACCGGAATAATGCTCCATCCCGGCTTGGGGTCGTGATACATACGCACCCGAAAACCATTAACACATGAAAACCCAGTTTCCATTTCCAACACATGAACATCCAATATCATGCTAAAATCCAGTTTCCAAATATAATATGAATATGTGCATAAATACACAATGCAGATGACCATGCACAAAATATTCAATAACTAATAAATCCCAACAATAACCAAACACAATATGTTGATGCAAAAATATATTTAAATCTTAAAATTTATTTGGAAAATACTTACAGTATGCTTGCTAATAATTTATGAAGTTACTGAAAATGCCGAACGGCGATTCCGAGCTTCCAACTGCGTACTCACCGCTAAAATAAAACCCAAAACACCAACGTATATAGATCATCACAAATACATAAATATTAATATCGGAAACAACTAAAATAATTAAAAAAAAGCAGACCTAATTAAAACACCAATAAATTATAGTAACACCAATAAAACTAATAAATATACCTAACAATTTAATTAAACTAATAACGTAAATAGCACAATATATATTGCAACCAAATAAATTAATCATCTTACTGTAAATAAATAAAATAGAATTATTAACTAACTAAACTAAACACTTGATCATAAATAAAATCATACTATAAAAATAAAGTAAGATTAACAAATAAATAAATTAATCACTTAAACTAAAGAAAATGCTTATTGAGAATAACATAAGCGATGCAAAACGATGAACTTACAGTGAGAAAATATCCAATGAAAATCCCATTAAAATCTTGGATTACTAAAGGGTTTTGAAGAGGAGATACTCTATTTGAAGAGAGGAAGAAGAACTGTATAAAAATGGAAGCTAAACGTTCGGATTTATAGAGGAGAAAGAAAGATGCGGATGCATTTTCCAGCAAGTGGGTTGATGCGTTTTTATAGGCACAAAACCAAACATTAGGGAGTGGAAATGAGCAGGAAAAACTCACGGGAGAGCTTACCAAAATCAAGCCAAGAAAACCCAACTGAAAAGAATGAGAATATTCAGTTTTTCATATGAAAGAAAAAGAATAAAAATGGAAGCAATAACGTGGCTGGACGTTCACTAATTGAGATGGAAAATTCGGGCACGTGACTGATGGATCAAGGCCGGAATTTTAGATGTGGAATCGACCAGACGATAGGCTATAGAAGAAGGAACGCGTGGTTGAAAAGAGAGGAAGAAAAGCTGCGATCAAAGCTGGAACTCACGGGTATACAGGGAACGAAACCAACGGAAAAGAAAAGAAAAGAAAAGAAAAGAAATAAAGAAGAAATGAGAGGAAGAAGACGACGTGCGTAAGCCAAGAATTCACTTAAATAAAGGGATAAAACAGTGCCGTTTGCATCCATGGGAAAGAGCCGGCACATGAAGAAATAAGGACCTAGTTTCACTAATCTAATAACTCAAACGGAAACGTTTGAGACCAAAGGAAGGGATTGGGTTTATTGATCATGGGCTGGGCCACCTCAACTCAAACACAACTTAATTAAATACAATATAAGCCAACCCAACAACAAACATTCCAGTAAAACCCATATTCGAAAATCACCTAAAATAAATAAATAAAACACATTAAACTAAATAAAATAATTTCCAACACTTTAATTTAAATACCAACATAATAAAATAATAAAATTAAATTCAAGCCTTCAATTAAGTATATCATAATAAATAATATGAGGAAATAAATTAACTTACCAATACACATGAAAATAATCTTTAAATGAAGATGAAATATCTAAATATATAGACATAACATATTTAATATTAAATATTAAATTACAATGGTAATAAAATTACGGCTTCTCACATTTTAAATTAGGTATTGTAGGTTTATAGATTAATTGAAAATATTAATTAATTGACAAATTATACAAAAAATATAATAAGTTTATATCATTATTTATTAAAACAAATAATTTTAGAAAAGTCAAAAATTTATTATTTATTATTTATTATTTTTTTAATGATTTGTAGCAAATTACGAAAATTAAAAAAAAATCTTATAAGATGATTTATACACGTGTTTTTTATACAATTTTATAACACGTAATTATTAATTTTGTATATAGTCACGTGCAAAAAATATATATTATTTATATTCACACTTATCATATAGTTTATAGATCGCCTCCCAAATATCGAATCCTGATTCCATCCCTGCTCAGGTCTAAGGCATAATGACTAATGTTCATAACGCTCTCAGGTCATTGTGGCTTTTTTTGTCACTCTTGGATTGTGGCAAGACTGATATTGAGTCAAGTAAAAAAAGACAAGAAAATTGATTTTTTATTTGTTCTGAACAAGCACTAGTTTATGCATTTGGTTCGAAATTGATTTTTTTATGCATTTGAGAATCCGTCCATAGATAAAAAGGTTAAAAGAAGGGGTCTAAGAATGACCTTTGGTTGCTTTATTGATTTTTTTTATGCATTTGATTTTTTTATTCACTACTTTATGTTTTCCATGCATTTGGCTCATGGAGGGACCCGGTATGAGTCATCTAGGCCATGGTCTTGTTTAACCTGCCATCTACATTTTCATCAGTTTTTTCAAGTAATACCAATTTCGACATTATTGTAAGCAAAGAAATAAATTCACCATAACGGGGTTTCATTGAAAGATTCACAAAATTAATCCAAAGGTCTCATAATAGCATCCAAAACAAATTGATATGGTTGATCATCCCAAATGAAAGGAAAAAAAACCATTACACTAACTAAAACATGTCCAAACTTATAGTACAAACCAAAAAAAAAAAGCCATGAAAAAAATAACATAGGCAAGACACCATTGTATTTATTCTTCATTGCAATTCTTTTGGTCACTTCCAAGATCAATCCACTTAAAGAAATCACATCGATTAGTCAATAAACTATTTGGACAATTATAAAATCTTCTACCATAACTATGCAATCTTCTTAAAACTTGTAATTTCGCTTGATAACCACAATAGCAAATTGACTTCTCCAGATTATCTGTCATCCTCGTTTATAGTCGATGAATTTGAACTGGAATGAGAATCCGCACTCCTCATTTGCTATCACGAAGCATTATATCAGATTACATGGTTCAAACCGTGTCAAACAAAAAGTAGCATTGCCCACAATACAAATAAGAATGAGAATAGTGATTTCAACTATAAATAGGCATGATAGAGAGATTGACTAACTGCCCACATCCACAGTCTCAAACAAAAATGGAAAAAATAGTTTAAAGCATACAGAGTCAGTAACTCAATATTCAGAATCAGTAACTAAATATTCATGTATACACATTTTGAACCCTGGCCATTTTGAGTTACTGTGACTAAAGAATTATATCAGATCACATTTTTTATTTCATAAGACTGATCATACAGAGTTAGTAACTCAATATTCCTTCAAAAATTAATTTACAAATTGATATGGAGTAACTCCATTTCAAACCTTCTAATTGATACATGATTGAAATACATGATAACAAATCAATATGGAGTAACTCCTATTCCAAACATTTTTTTCTAAGAACATTTATCAAACACTTTGCTAAGCATTTTTTTTATTCCAAGCAGACATTAACAATAATGCAAAGCAAAGGTTGTAGTTTGGTGATTTCGCCCAATCAAGAAGAAAAGAAAAATGTAATTTAGGGTTTTTAATTTAAATGCTTAACAGGGACATACCATCTCAGAAGTTACCGGTTAAATGAAGACAAAAATCGAAGCTCCTTGAGGCTCCGAACAGAAATCAGTAAAAATCTTGGTGTCGTTTCCTTGTGTCAATAGTTGTTACGAAATCGAAGGGGGGTTTCATCGACCAGGAGGAAAGGGGATTGTTGCTGAACACCAGGTGGGAGGGTTCTTTCCGATGATGAACATGAGGTGGGAGTGGTGAGTTTCGTTCCCTCCCAGCAAAAGGGGGGGGGGGTTGGGGTAATAGTGGAGTTTGTGATTGTTGTGAAATCGAAGTGGGGGGTTTTGTCGACGAGGGAGGGAGCTGCTTCGTTGCTGAACACCGGGCCATAAGGGGTCTTTCCGATGCCGGAATGGAAAAAATGGGGTATTTCCCATGCTGAAGACGGGGTCTTTCCGGTGCTCTTGCTCGGTACATAGAGGAAGTTTTGCGGTGTTTCGATCATTCTTCTCGTTTATAGTTTCATTTGATTCAATGTGGTTGATCACCACAACATATAATATGAGATGCCTACGTGGTGTTACGTGAATGGCCGGCTATATTAATGGGTAATACAGCCGGTCCGGATTGAAGGTTTTCTGTTTCATTAATTTACGTTTGGTGATATTAAAAGGCTAACAAGGTTAGCAACATTTTTACGTCAAGCAAGTTAAGGAACTTGAAAACAAGCTTAAGGAGGAATTGCAGAAATCAGAGTTTTACATTGTTAGCCTTCAACACGAGGTTGTGAAAAACTCAATCATGCTAGTTTTTATATCAATTAGCTCACAAGAAGTTAAAATTAATAATGTTGTTTATTTTTTACTGTTTAGTCAGGTGAATGAGTTGAAATGAAAACTAAAAGAGCAGAAACAAAATCAAAGTCTTGCTTACTTCATCAAATGGTCTTTGTTTACTATTTATCAAAAGGTCTTTTTTTTTTATTATTTCTTTCTACTATTGGCTAATTTCACTTTTCAGTTGAGTTTTCTAATGAAATATTCTTTGCATTCTTGGACAAGTTTCAGTGTTTTATAACACGCTAATTTTATGTTAAAAAATGCCCACATTCTAATGAAATGTTCATAATTTCATAGACAAGCATATCATATGGCTAATTCACTTTTATGCTATATTTACCATGTTATATGTGATATTCATCCATCATATCATTGTCATTGTCTACTTTTTTGTTTTTCCCGAGATAAATATTTCTAATGGCCATTATTTTTAATGAAGCTTCATGAGTTTTCTTTTCCTTTTAAGTCTTAATTTTTTTTAGGGAAATTGTAAGTTGTGAGATGTAACTAAAAATGGGAGCTGGAAAATGACTCTACTAGACATATTATTGCAGATTAATTATTGCAGTGATGCAGTTAGGGCCACCCCTAAAATCTTTATAAGAAATTAGGCCTCACATTGTTTGTTGAGTGCCTAAGTAGTTTTGAGGGGATTACTCAAAGGGATTTTCTCTCCCGCATGAGAGTCTCTCTTTATGCCTTCTTCTGAAAGCATAGATTATCTCTCTTAGATCCCTGGATCTTAATAGTTACCCCTTTCTCTGATTCCCTTCAGTATTGGTATGGAAGACAATCTAGTTAATCTGTGCGAAGGCCTCAAACTCACAGAGGCTGAAAAGGAAGAGATCATCCTCTTAGAAGATGAAACACTACTTTCGAGCGAAGTAAACAAGTTATGCCTTGCAGCCCTGGTGGTAGTAGATAAAGACATCAATAGAGGAGTGTTCAAGAATACTATGACTAAAGCTTGGAAGCTCTCAAACAAGGTAACCATCAAAGATATCAGTGGGAATAAATTCCTGGTGGAGTCCCAGTCTACCATGGAGAAGAACAAAGTGATCCAGGGGCGTCCCTAGTCTTTCGACAAGCACTTGGTGTGCCTCCAGGAGTGCGAGGGTTACATAGCCCTCTGGGAGTTAATCTTTTCCTCTGAACCCTTTTGCGTCCAACAACACGACATTCCATTTGCAAGTTTGAACAAGAAGATAGGCGAGAGACTGGGGTCCTCGATTGGCAAAGTTATCGTAGTGGATGTTTATAAAAATGATAGAGCCTGGGGCAGTTTCATCCGAGTAAAAGTACTGGTGGACATCACAAAGCCTTTGGCAAGGGGACATGTGTGTAATTTCAGAGGTTCTAGGAGATGGATCATCTATAAGTACGAGCACATGGCAAACTTTTGTTTCCATTATGGAGTCATCTGCCATGGCCACTCAGGCTGCTATAATGCCAACTCAGATGGAAGAATAAGGGAGGTCCATCAACTACAATATGGCCCCTGGATTAGAGCCAGAGCACCAACCAAATCAGAGGTTCCCCAAACAGGTTCCAGTAGTAGAAACAGTGAATACGAGACCCCCACCGGCTAGGAGACCTAGTTTGATGAACAAACAACCGACAAAGGTGAACTACACTCTGATCTAGAAGGGTTTCAAAGCATGAGAGTAACCCTTATTATGCGGTCTAGCCTAGTCAAAGGACTGGTTAATACCAATATAGCCATTGGTAATACACAGGAGACTAGCAAGCTATCACTTTACCTCAAAAACTTTGATCCAAGTAAAGCAACTTTTACAACTTTGGAGGAGCACACATAGGAGGAAATCAATACCCACCAACACACTCTAAATGCAGGAAAAGACTTGTCCTAGTCAGCACAACATGACCCCCCCGATGCACAACTCTAAACCTAGCCCCCTGGATATGGACATGCCACACGCTGAACAAAGTCAATAGGCTAGTCCTCTTACCTCCAAAGTCCATTTGCCTTGAAAGTTGGGCAAAAAATCTCCATCTTCTAATTGGAAGCGTAAGGCCAGGGGAAAGGCACCCTACTTCCTGAAACCACTGATACAATCACCCTCCAAGTTCGAGATTAAAAAAGAGCACATAAAACAGCTTGTTAACCCAGATGGGACCCAAGAGTTCCAAAAAACTCAAGCAAACTCTATTGGTAGAGGATGTTCTACAGCCTTGCCAATCATTATGAAAACCTTATGCTGGAACTATCGAGAATTGGAAAATCCTCAGATAGTTCGCGAACTCCACCTCTTGATAAGAGAAGATTCCCTGGACCTAGTGCTACTTATTGAAACAAAATGTAGACGAGGAAAGATGGAGCCTATACGTAACAAATTGGGCCTTGAGAATAGTTTCATTATGGATAGTGTGGGAAGAAGTGGGGGACTTGCAGCCCTCTGGTCAAAGAACATAGCTTTTGAACTGGTTTCGTATTCCCTGAGACACATCTCTCTAAAATTTCCAATGGGTGTTTCTGATAATATTGGAATGGTGATCTGCTTCTATGGACACCTGGTAGTTTCAAAAAAAAAAAAAGGAAGGATGGTCCCTCCTGAATAGCCTTAAGCTTGACATGAACACCCCATGGCTGTGTATGGGGGAATTCAATGAGATCATTTCTCAAAATGAAACCACTAGTCATTGTCAAAGGCCCCAATGGCAAATTGAGGATTTTACGAAAGTTCTTGTAGAATGTGATTTAGGGGACCTTGATTTCAAAGGCTCTAAATATACATGGTGTAACAATAGACTCGTCTTAGACTTTACGAAAAAAAGATTGGATAGAGTACTGTCCAATAATGCATGGAATAATCTTCACTCCAATAATTTTGTCCATGTTTTATCGGTCCAATGCTCGGACCACTGCCCCTTGTTGACGAGCACTTGTGATATAGATCTTAGACCACTGTCTACACGAAAACTATTCAGATTTGAAGCAGCATGGTCTAAACATCCTAAGTGTGTGGAAGTAATAAAAAAAAGGTCTGGCAAGGAGCTAGACAAGTGGGTTCAAGTGCTAAGATAACAAGGAGAGGTATAGAAAGATGTGGCTTCCAACTTAAGGATTGGTACGATTCAAAAAAGAGCACAAACAGCAATGGATTAAACAAAAGAGGTAAAACCTTAGACTCCTACAGATCGACAACTTAGGCCAGAATGTAGAGGAAATAAAGATTTTGCAAAAAGAAATGGATGTAACTCTGGAAGAGGAAGAAGTCATATGGAATTAATGGGCTAAACATAGGTGGCTACAAGCGGAAGATATGAACACTTCCTACTTTCATAAATGTGCCACTCAAAGAAAGGAGTGAAACACCATTAAGGAAAATCAACAACGGAAGGAGTTACACCTGCAATGCACCCGAGGAGATGGCCCAAGAGTTTTATACTCAACTTTTCTCAACAACTTCTCCAACAGACCTCGACTCCTACCTAGCTAATATTAAATCCACTATTACTCCTGAGATGAACCACACCTTAACCAAAGAATATAGTAAGGAGGAAGTAGAGCTAGCGATCGCGGAGATGAACTCACTAGGTTCCCCTGGACCCGACAGATTACCGGCAATATTTTATCAAGATCATTGGGAGATAGTTGGCGATAGGGTGGTTGCCATAGCGTTAGAACTTCTTGAAACCAAAATTGGATCAAAGGCATAAACCATACGTTCATCTCCTTAATTCCTAAGAAACGTACTCCTCGGTTGGTGTCGAACTATAGGCCTATTAGCTTGTGCAATTTCCTCTACAAGATCATTGCTAAAGTCATTTCTAACAGGCTCAAGCTAATTCTACTACAGCTAATATCACCTACCTAAAGTGCCTTTGTCCTGAAAAGATTAATTTCTAACAATATCCTGGTGGCTTATGAACTCTTACACTCTATATAAAACAGGCTCAAGAGTCAAAAGGAAGGCTATATGGCCTTGAAACTCGACATGAGTAAGGTCTACGACAGGGTAATATGGCATTTCCTAAAAGCATCATTGACTATGATGGGGTTTGATAGCAAGGTGGTCGAGCTCCTAATGCAATGTATGGAGATAGTTTCATACTCCATCCTCATCAATGGGGTGCCACAAGCTCCTATCCAACCTTCACGCGGGATCTGACAGGGAGACCCTTTCTCACCCTATCTCTTTATCTTATATTCTAAAATTCTTAGCCAAGTTTTATGTAAAGCTGAACAAAGCGGTTTAATTTCTGGTTTTCCTCTCTCAAAATGCTCTTTTACCATTAATAACTTATTTTTTGCTGGTGATAGCCTGATTTTTTGCAAAACTCTTCCCTCTGATTGGAACAGGCTATATGCTATTCTCAATGCTTATGAGTCGACGTCAGGCCAAAGACTTAACTTGAAAAAACTTCTATCATGTTCAACAAGAATACTATGGTGGGAGTACAACAGACAATCCTTGCGACAACTGGAATCAGGGCCACATGACCTTTTGAAAAATATTTAGGTCTTCCCTATTTCATTGGCGGGCATAAAGCACGGGCATTTAATCCAATCCTAGAAAGAATAAAGGCACAAATGAACAATTGGAAGATAAATTTCCTATCATAAGCAGGAAAATAGGTCCTTCTCAAAGCGGTCATTCAAGCTATCCCCACATATAGCATGGGCACTTTTAAAATCCCGAAAGGCACCCTCAGGAGCATTAACAAGCTTATACAAAACTTTAGTGGAGTAAAAAAGATAGCACTCTAAGTTACACTGGTTAAGCTGGAAGCATAGGAGTCTCAAAACAACGAGGGGGATTAGGCTTCAGAGACTTCAAAAATTTCAACTTAGCTCTCCTAGCTAAACAAGACTGGAGACTGGTGCAATTCCCTACATCATTAGCAGCTAGAGTTCTCCAAGAAAAATATTATAAAGGCAATGACTTCTTAAGTGCCCAATTGAAAAGAGGGGATTTATTTGTGTGGCAAAGCATTATCGCAGCAAAATCTCTTCTTTGTGAAGGTCTTTTATGAAAGACTGGCAATGGTAACTCTATTGGTATATGGATCGATAAATGGGTGCCTTTGCACTCAACTTACAAGGTACAAACACCACTGTCTATCTTACCACAAAACTCCAAAGTGGCTAGCTTGATTGACTTGGACACTAAACACTGGAACAATAGACTGGTGCAAGATCTCTTCAATGCAAAAGAAACAACGACAATACTGAAAACCCCAATCAGCCCGTTCGACAATCTAGACCAACTCTCATGGAGATGTGTGACAGATGGTAAATTCTCAATAAGGACAGCCTACCACTTCCAAGTCAGTCTCAATGAAGATAAAGCTGGTTAATCCTCGGGGCCTCCTACATACCCTAAATTGTGGAACAACATATGGGAATTACAGATTCTGCCTGCTATTCAAACCTTACTTTGGCATGCTGGGAAGGACATACTCCCCACAAAGGTCAACCTGGTTAAAAGGAAAGTGCTAGACAATCCTACATGCCCACTTTACCTATAGCTCCACGAAATAGTCACGCATGCATTATGGTCCTACCTGGTGGCCCAAGACGTGTGGAGTAACTACTCTAGAAAATTACAAAAATTCTATCACTCAGAAGGGGCCTTCACCGATGTACTTGATTATATCTTCTCTACTGGAATGGAGACAGTGATAGCTGAAGCCTTTTACATGATCAAACACCTCTGGCAGAGGAGAAATAAGGTGGTCTTTGAGTAACTTTTTAATTTTCCCCTACAAGTGATACAACAGGTTTGTGTGAGCTTGGTAGACTTGGAAGTCTATTTGGAAGGCAAGCGATCGTCCCCTCCCCCGAAGTCAAATTCGAAAACTCCACCTAAATGAAGCAAACCTCCATATGACCATGTGAAAGCAAATTGGGATGCTGCAATTGATAAAACAAATTGCAAAGTCGGAATAGGAGTGATTATCAGAGACTCCCTTGGTTTTGTCATTGCCACCCTCCAAGCCACTAGAGACCTTTTCTCAGATCTCTTTTTAGGGGAAGCTGTAGCGGCAACGCGAGCTGTCTCTTTCTATGTGAAAATAGGTCTGCGATCCAAATTGGTGTTGGAAGGGGATTCCAAGATCGTGGTTGATGGTTAAAACAGTATTGATGCTAATTAGAGCACATTAGGGCTTCTCATCTGAGATGCCAAGAAACTCTTAAGCTCTTTTAGTGGATACATTTTCGTTCATACCCCAAGGCTAGCCAATATGGCGGCCCATTGTTTGGCCCAAAATGCCTTGAACATTGAAGAGGAATGCATTCTCATCAAATCATTCCTTCTCTATATTAGTGATTTCCTTTGATTTTAATGAAATACTGAGTCCTTCTTAAAAAAAATCTTTATAAGAGATGAAGTTATGAATGAGATTGAGCCTCATATACTGAGAAGTTCAATTCAATAAACCGCCTGTTGAGTCAATGATTTAAAAGTTGGAATAAACAACCGATATGTTCTGACTTTGGTATTATTCGATGCAGTTGTCTTTGTGATGTTTTGTGGGCAGGTGCAAGAACCAAAGGTTGTGTTTGAATGCAGAATTGGGTGGGAATTGAATGCAGGTATTGATTGCTTGGAATTTAGCCCTTTTGAAATTGCTGCATTAGTGGCTATTTTCGTTTCAAGGCAAATGCAAACAATTGACATTGATAAGGGAGGAGGGAGGAGGGAGGAGGGAGGAGGGAGGGAGGGGGGGGGGGGAGAAATGTCATTATAATTCTATGTAAATTGTACGTTGTTAAATTAGCCTGTGTATGAAAATAGGTTGTGCACTTCAATTGACTTTGTAAACTTTAGCCAAGTCTTATGTAAGTGATCAATTGTGATAATTTAATTTATAATTTAAGTAACACAAGTCTATGTAGATTTTTTCTATGTTTCTTTGTTTTTTGAGATGCTTATTCTATATATGTTTGGATTACTTTTGTTTTTGCTATGATTATACAAATGAACCAAAGAACAAAAACTGAGAACTCATCAAATTACAAAATGGAATTGTTATGCTCTATTTTTGTTCTTCTTGATCTTAGATTCCCACGGCCAATTACTAGCAACAATGATGTAGAATATAACTTGATCTAAGTTTGAAGCACAAATTCTAAGAAAACCTAGAGTACAAATAAAGCAAATCTTCCTCTCTTTGATCATGATGCTTGTAAAAGAAATCTCATTTAAAAATAGAACTAATACTTATCCAATTTCAATGAAGAGGGTATAAAAATTTTTCAAATATCCCCAACTTCAATTAATATAACTATATCATCTCAATCTATGTAAGTCTCAGTTTGAAATGAATTCAAAATTCTTTTTTTTGGGGATAGGAGGGTCAGAGAGGTTGCCACCAAGAATTTGGTTGGCTACCCATCAACAATATCCTAGTGGATTAGCAAAACCTACAAAACCCCCAACACCAAAAATTATAAAATAAATTATTACAGGATAAAATGAACATGGTATTGGTCAAGATATATATATTTTTTCTTTCATATATTAAGGTATCCTTTAATGCTTATGTATTCTCTTTTCTTTATGAGATTTTCACCATGTTCTTTAAATGAATTCTCTAATACTTCCACTTTTACCTATTTCATGGTCATCTTAATCATAGGCCAATGTGGCTCTAAGGACAAGAGCAAGAGCATTCCAGAGCAATTTGGTTGAAGACTTTGTGTTATAGCTAAGATTTCCTAAACTTCATTTAGTTGCTAAATGGATTTAAGCCTTCTAGGTTAGTGCCTTAGGAGTAATCCAATTTTACTCCTTTGGCATGGTGTTGGGAAACTTTTATGCCAAAGGAAGTCCTTGTC
The DNA here is from genome assembly GCA_036898215.1 of Platycarya strobilacea. NCBI lineage: Eukaryota > Viridiplantae > Streptophyta > Magnoliopsida > Fagales > Juglandaceae > Platycarya > Platycarya strobilacea. The sequence continues at coordinate 1,150,015 of CM072548.1, forward strand.
TCAAACCTCTCGAGGGAATTATATGACTAGTTGGAGAATCATTTATTAAAATGAAGAATGAGACACTTGAAACACAAGTCATAATTAGATGGACAATCTTTTCAGGAAATTCCAACTTAAGCATGATAGTTTTGAGAAAAAACCACTCTACCCTATCATAAGTTTTACTCATATCAAGTGTTATGGACATAAATCCTTTCTTATCCATCTTTTTCCTTCTTAGATAATGAAGAACCTCAAAAGCAACAATGATATTATCTGTGATCAATCTTCTAGGTAGAAATGTTGATTGTGTCTCGGAGATGATGGCAATGAATATTTCTTTAAGCTTATTAGCAATTACCTTTGAGATTAACTTATAGAGGACATTACTTAGCTTATAGGTCGATAATTAGTTACTTTGGTAGGATTTTTAAGCTTTGGAACTAAAGTGATATAGGTATGGTTAATTGCACTAGGAATCTCTTCAAGATTTAAAGCCTTAAGAACAACATCTGTGATATTAGAACCAACTTGAGGCCAAAACTTTTGGAAAAACAACGGGGGCATACCATTCGGGCTAGGTGCCTTGGTGGGTTACATTTCCTTGAGAGCATAACAGACCTCATCTGTAGAATAAGGTCTAAGAAGATCAGTAGACATCTCCCTAGCTACCTTATGTTCAATATGATCCAAAACAAGTGATAAAGTTCGAGGACCTACACTAGAAAAGAATGAGGAAAAGTGAGTTAAGATAAGGTCATCACATTGCTCTCCTTCGAACCATACTCTTATCAACATTCATTAATTTATCAACGTGATTCTTCTCCTGCCTCTGAGATGCTTTGGCATGTAAATACTTGGTATTCTGATCACCTTCTGATAACCAAAAAGTACGAGACCTTTGATGCCACATAGTTTCCTGTCTCCCTAGCCATTTGTGAACCTCCTTAGACGCATGTTGAACCATCTCATAATTAACTTCCATAGGTTCTTGTTGTTGTAACAAAGTTAAATATTTTTTTGCTTCACCTAGTTTGACGTGAACTTGGCCAAATTTTACTTGTTCCATTGCTGTAGAGTAGAAGCACACCTTGCTATAGATGACATCATCTCTTGTATTAAGCCTGAAGGTTGTGTCTGCTGCCATGAAGATTGTACAATTTGAGAGCAATCATCTTTCCCCAGCCACATGGCTTCAAACCTAAATGGTTTGTGTCTTCTCTTCCTTGCTCGTGTGCCCTATAAATCTAACCATAAAGGTAGATGATCTAAGTATAAAGAAAAACCATGATGGGCTGAGGCTTTCTCAAAACTGTTACACTAGGAAATCTAGAAATCTATCTAATCTTGCAAAAATAATTGCTGAATTGTCCCTTTTTTTTGCACCATGTACCTGGATCTTGAAAACCCCAAGGCTTTAAGATCACAATCAAAGGCAATATCTTGAAAATTCACCATTTGCTACTCAGGTCTATCACGACCCCCCTTTCTTTGTCGTGTGAATATCTCATTAAAGTCCTCAAATAGTAGTCATGGTTCATTGCTACCTATATTCAAAGATCTAATGAGATTCAAAGTTTCCATCCTTTTGCTTCCCTCATGAAGTTGTCCATAAATCCAAATGAAAAACCGTTTCATATTATTAGTAAGAACAAATGCATCAATATGCGACATAGAGTAGCTTAAAATCTCTATTTGAGCTTCATTTTTCCACATGAGGGTAAGGGCCCCACTACTACTAGCAATATCCACTGTTAAGCAATTCTTAAATCGAAGCTCTGATAGAATTCCATCTTTTTAGCTCTGAGTTTTGTTTCTTGAAAAAACAAAATATGAGATTTTCTCTTCTGACCAAATCAGCAAGAGTACGAATACCACGAGGGTTTTCAAGCTCTGGAGTATTCCAACTTAGGAGTTTCATATGGTTCGGTGGGCTGCGATGCAGCCACCACCAAATCTAAATGAGCAAAAGCATCATTCGAAACAACAAGCTTCCCTTTGAGGTTTAAAATTTTAGAGTTCTGATATCCCTTGATTCCACCAAGTAACCTAGATAATCTTTTCCTCTTAGAATTTGGCTTGAATCCAAAAGAGCATGGTTTCATAGAAAGAGTAGATCGAGTCCAGTTATAATGTTATTAATAGCTTTGTGAGCATCCTGATAAAACTAGGCTTCTAAGGAATGGGGTTAGTTGTAAACGTACCAGGGCTGTTAGTAAGAATATCCCTCTCGACCTTCACAGGAACATTCATAATACAGTCAGAATTTAGCAGCACAACATTCTGTTTATCAACAGTTGCTATTATATCATTGGTTGCGTTGAGAGGACAAGACGACAATGGTTGCCCAAGAAGCGTAAAAGTATTCGAGATGGCCAATGAGGCCTGGGGTAGGTTAGACCTACCTGTTTACAACTGAGGACATTGGGCGTGAAGGGAAGTTGGACCAGGAGTGGTGACCTCTATAAGTCGACGACGCCTTTCACAGCTACACTTATATTGATGTTGGCTCCATACCCGAAGGGATCGAAGGGTATGAGAGATGCTTTTTCGATCAGTGTGTTTTTAGATTAGTTTTCAGTACTTTTGAAGGACAAGCAAGAAAACGGATGCACGTTAGCATCCATAATTGTAATTAACTGCAATTATCTGTAACTATAATTAATTGCCTTGATTATATGCAGGGATGTGCTGTCATACTTTGGCTTAATTGTCTTGATATTTCCTCCATCGAAATTTAAATTGTCTTAACTTCCATCTGGCAATTATGCCCAGAGTTGCCGAAATCCTAAGTGTCAAGGAGCTTCGAACCACTACCTTGTTTTCGTTGATGTTGATCCTGATCCCTAGAATGGGAGTTTAGCACGACAGAATTGCCTGCTTGAAGCCATGGGCCATAGGGAAATTCAGACAACTTGACCGATTGCATGGAAGCCTCCCACAAATCACGATCGCGATGATTATGGCCAAGAAGTCCACAAAGATAGCAGAAACAGCTTGGAGCCGTTCATATGTAAAACACAACCATGCTGAGTTTATAGATCCCACTCTCACTTTCTTACTCTCTAGAAAAGGTTTGGATACATCAAGGCATACACGAACTCGTAGGATTTCACCCCCTGCCATTTCATTTGGTGCAAGATCAACCTTTATCATCTTATCCGGTGTAGTAGCAAGGCGGTGTCCTATTGTAGAGTTACGTACCAAATCTGGGATGTCATGGATACGAATCTAAAACAGAGCCTTAGTCAAGTGTATTTGACGGGCTTGGTGTAAGCCCTCAACATTTCCAGTAAGAATAAGGTTTTTATCGAAACTCCAAGGACCATCCCGAATAACCCTTTCTTTATCCTTCATGGCATCAAACTCTACAAGAAATAGGTTAGGAAGCAGATCACGTACGGACAAAACATGAGCAGGATTGCACACTTTTTCATCGTTATCTCTAAAGCTTCCTTGTTAAAATGCTTGGTAGTTAGAAGTTTGAAGACCAAACATTTCTCCCCTCTTAGTAGAATCTCCCCTAAAGAAGATTCTTCAAGCACCACGTCCTCGTTCGATTGCATGTTCCTATAACATTAAGCGTGCACACAAAATTTTCAAGCTAGTTTTCATGTTTCTTGGGCAGGAACCATAACAACACTCAACCGGAGAATACCAACTAATGAACTAGTAGAAGACCAACTCCTGAACATAGAAGAACCAGGATCAGAAAAATAGATTGTTATGAAAATTACAATGCATGCAATAGAGATTAGAAGGTTAAGCATGTATAAATACGGGAGTAACCTCCACGCCAAAGAGACTCGCACGAGAGGAGACTACTTCTTTCATTGGGGGTCGATTTTGTGTAATCACTTTATGACTATATATTTTGCTTATATGCATATTTTGCTAATCGACCAATTCATGTGAACTCTTAACATGCATGTTGTTAGGCAAAATAGAATATCTCTAAAAAAATAAATATGTTAATTTTTAGAATTTAAAAATTCAAATAAATATGCCTAAAATGAATAATCAAATGGGCAGATGTCTCCCAGATTACTCGACGGAGGGTAGGGCATATTTACATCAAAAGTATGCTGCAATTAGTTAGATTCATAAGCATGTCAAACAAATTTTATTAATCAATAATAGATATCAACCTGCCAACTCACATCGTAGATGTTGGGATTCCCACCTCTATTTAGAGGTGTCATTAATGATTGTACTAAAGTCGACGTGGAAGGCCTATGTGACATTCTATCTTCCTCTTCTCCCATCACACTATTTGTTTACTTATATATAAAAAAATTTCATAGACAGTGATCAAATATACAATTTTAGACAAAAAAAAAAAAATGATAGAAATTTGATGCCATACTTGTAGAGCATAGCGTACAACATATATATGACTTGCTTATGCTGCTAATGAAAGACAAAACTAATTTTTTAGGACCAGACAATAATTGTTTTTATAGAATAAAAGTTTACTAATTTAATATAAAAGGATGTTATCCACTCAACAAACACAAGGAATATGAAGTGAAGATATTCCAAGATTTCATAGGTCCATAATAAAATTAGACCTAAGACACTACAACATATATGACTTTTTGCGGCAACAACATATCGCAACATAAATTCAATTTCCTGCCACAAAAAAGAAATTTATGGCTAGAATTTTTGGTCGTTGGGTTTGTCGATAATAAAATCCCAATTATGTCCTTTTGTTGCAAAATAACGTTTTGTTCACAAAAGCTTACTTTTTAAATAAAAATTTTTCTTCACAAATGTTAATTTTTTTTGTTGCAAAAAAGCATCTTAAGTGATACTTAAATGGTTATAGAATGTTATTTGCAAAGAAAAAATTGTTGTTGCAAATGACTATTTGCTATGAACAAGATGGTCACTAATAACTAATTTCGACGATATATTGCTACCAAAAATAATTTGTTGCGGTAAAAAAAAATATATTGCAGCCACAATATGTTGTCGCAAATAGTTTTTTATGAAATAAAAAAATAGTAGTAAAATTGTAATGCCACCAATTTTCCTACTATCGATATAGTAGGGAAAAGTCATAGGGGAACCATTAATCAAATTGAGTGCAAACATGAGACAAGTCCTCCATATTCTTCCTTTATTAATCTCCTCAACATCTTTTGCCTATTATGCCTTGGCCTTCTGCAATATAAAAATTTCAGTGAACATAGAGAAAAAATTAACAAACTTGCCCAGTTTGGCAAACGGCCTATTTAATAATAGAATCAAATCTATCTGGAAAATTCAAGGACCAATTCTAGACGCAAGAAAAAAAAAAAAAACACAGTAGATAAATCTTGAAGCTAAAACTTCGATTATAGGCATCAAACAAATTATATTAGCTGTGTCCCAGAGACCTAAGTTGACAGTGATGCCTTCAACTACCGCATTTGCACTGAAGTTATCAAACACCAATGGTATATAATCCTGATTAATGGAAAACAAAATCCATTTGAATCTAGAAAAGCTAAGAATGAAAGAGTCTAAGAAAACAAAAGGAATAGAAACACTACATTTTTTCCTCATTTTAGAGTTGAAACATCAGTTGAAACCAAGATAACTATTTCATTACAATCTAAAACTGCTCTCAACTACAACGAAATGCAAGTGATGAAAGGATGGTTGATATTTTGGAATTGAAAATTGAAGAACCGGTCAGTCAGAAGGGAATGATGGAAAAGGATATTGGTGATGAAGTGAGCCAAAGCCATGAAAGATCATGTATTATCACCCAGAATTAAAAAAAGAAATATTTCCAACATCTAGGATCTTTGAATCTACAACTAGGAATCATGGAAGAGCATTATAATCTTGAGGAATATAATAAGAAACGAACCAAGTGAAACCTTTATAAGACACAAATTCAAAACACTAATTATTACTCAAACTGTTTGCTCATAAAAGAAATTGCCACAAATTAAAAACCTAAACTATTCTAACACTTAATCAAGGGTAAGCATGGCAACATGATTCCAGATCCTTGATCGACATGAGTAACTTCCGAAATTTAACAAAGAAAAGCAGGATGGAGAGACGCAATAATATCCATTCATCTTTAGATTAAGAAAACTTAAGGGAAAAATATACTCAATGTGCAAAATATGCAAACACATAACTAAGGTTATTTTTACAGTTCTTTTTAAAACATAGCATGCATACTTTTTTCACAAATCAGCATCATTTTTTTATGTAAAGTCTAGCATAAGAATCTCGTTTATCTGAACTTTATAATTTGTCTAAATTTTCTCACCACAAAACCAAACAAATAAGCACTTAACTTGCATCAATGTCTCATTGCGCGTCACTCTTTCATTAAGCACGTACTTTTCAATTTGAGATACTAAATACCAAAATAACCCATATATCCTAAACCTAAAATTTATTTTCAGCCTAGCTCACTACAAAATATTATAGTGGTATATATTTTTTCACAATTAAAAGCAGTTCAACTTAAAAATCTAACTCATTAATAAAATCAGCCCGCTTAAGATATTTTATAATAATATATTAATTAAATAAAAGTGAAAACTCTTTTCATAAAATAAATTTATTCGTAATTGAAGTGTTAAGAATACAATTTTCTTTTATTATTTACTACTAAAATCTAAGTTTTAAAATTAAGAAAATGATAAATGTACTTCAGAAAAATTTATAAAAAAAAAAAAAATTTGACTTCTTTTTAGTTATTGATATGTTGAAAATCATAAAACTTGAAATTGAAAATTTGAGTTTCAAAAGAAAACTGACAAAACAAATCTTGCAAGTAAAATTGTAAGTACATATAGTATTTTATGTATAAATTCAGAGATTTAAAAATCAAACACACAAGTAGTAAGCCTAAGGTAAAAATTAAGCCAAACTTAAAACATGTTGCACGTGAAAGATCATGCCCAGCTCTTCACTCATGTAAATACTAATTCGTTTTGCTTTGTGTAATACTCTAATTATATGCTCTTCTAAAATATTAGTATTCTTTTGGAGTACTACTGTGATTACTGCAGTTGATCTGACTATGCTGTTCTTGGGCATGATCACTCGGAGAGAATCTACAACTCTTAGTCTTACTCTAATTGGAAACCCAACAAAGCTAAACTTACTGTAATAGTAATTAAGGGGAAAAAAAAACTCAAAAAAGGGTGGTGAGGGAGGAAGAAAGAAAAAGACAAGCAGACATAAAGAAATAAGGGAAATGCAGAGACATGGTGCGTGGTGCAGTGAGAAATGTCACATGATCCAGCTTAGGATATACAGAAAAAAAAAAAAAAATAGTCGAGCTTCTACTTATAGCAAATCCACCTTCTTCCCTCTAACCATTGTTGGAACTGAATCTGATCTTTTCTCTGAAATGACCTCTGAGCACTAGCACTCATCATGATCGATCGGAGCATTTGATTTGCATGGTGGAGTTCCTTTATGCCCGAACACCCTGAAAGAATCTTCCAAAATGGTCAATTTTTTTGGTGTGTACATGTAATATTTGGAAAGTTCTGTTGCTTCCATTCAACAATTTCTCCCTTTGTATAACCTTAAATGCAAAAGATGAGTTTCCTTTAATGGTTATATGTCTCTGAATACAGTTCATTAATAATTCCATTTTGTAAATAAACAGTAGATCAATGCATGACAACTTGAAAATCAAGCGATCGAGGACCCACATGCAAAAATAATACCAAGCCGGGTGGTGCTAAGGCAAGACGAGACTATCATTCTTACGATGACTACATATATAAACATTTTCGAATTATTTGTATTGCTCTTATTGTTATTGTGAGATAATTACGAAGACTAATATAGAATAATCAAAACAAAAAATAAGAAAAAATCACATAGAGATTTAATGTAATTTGATGGTTTGCCAACATCTACATGAGTGAACGGTAAAAATTTCACTATTATTAAAAGTATATTTACATTATATATATTTATACTAATCTTAACTATACGAACGCATCTAAGAAGATATACAAAAATATTCTGGTACCATACCAGGCTATGTATACCCTGCTCTTTTAGATATTTACTATTTGTTACCATGGACGCATCAAATATAATCACATGCTTCAACAGTTCTTCTGGCAAAAAATCCACGTATTGAAGGAAAACTCATTGGTTAGGAATATAGCCAATCAAGAACCAATTCCTAGGGACCCAGTTTTAGAGTTTATTGAAAAAGGCAAATTAAACCACTTGATATCCCACATGAGAGAGAGAGAGAACTCTAGCAATCTCTCTTTTAGAGATCTCTAGCAATCTCTCTTTTAGAGATATGTCTGTATATCTTTTGGTGTTTATTGGAGTTAAATTTGAAGTGATTTGCAGGATACTTCAAAGTAGTATATATATGGCGCTTCTTCTTCTATACCCAAACACATGAACTAAGTTATCTTATCCTATCAGCTCTTTAGATCACAACTCTTCGACCCCTTTCTCAATTCTCCTCTCTTTCAATGGCAAGAATGTCAGAACCTCTCGTTGTTGGGAGAGTGATAGGAGATGTGCTTGATTCTTTCACGCCAAGCACAAAAATGACTATCACTTACAACACCAAGCAAGTCTGCAACGGGCATGAGCTCTATCCTTCAACAGTAACCACCAAACCTAGGGTTGAGATTCAAGGAGGCGACATGAGATCTTTTTTCACACTGGTATATTATATTAATATTAATGGAATCCCCTCTTTCCTTTTTATTTGATCTCTTCTATTATTGTTGCTCGCTATCTATCAGCAAAATCCTCTAGATTTTATTTGCTCCTTGCATGTATCCTTTTGTATTGCAGGTCATGACCGACCCAGATGTTCCCGGCCCTAGTGATCCTTATTTAAGGGAGCACCTGCACTGGTAACCCCTAAACCTTGCCCAACAAAAAAACAAATTGATTACAAATGGAAATGATTATATTTCACATGGATGGTTGTTCAAGAAGTAGAGATGTTCTTTCTGTTATGTGATATTTGAGAATCGGGTCCGGGATATATATATATATATATATATATATATACATACATACATACATATATATATATATATATATGATTCTTTGAAGTTTACTTCAATGGTGTGAAGAATGAAAAGTTTGAATATTAACATGATCTGCAGGGTTGTCACAGACATTCCAGGCACAACAGATGCCACATTTGGTATGTTTATCTTCTTCCAAATAAAGAAAAAGAGAGTTTGAGAGAGTTAATTACTTATAATATATATAATATTTCTTCAATTTTGTCCGTTAATTTGTATAATAGATTATATTAATTGCAGGAAGGGAGGTGGTGAGCTATGAGATTCCAAGGCCAAACATAGGGATCCATAGGTATGTGTTTGTACTGTTCAAGCAGAAACGCAGGCAGACAGTAAACTCACCTTCTTCAAGGGATAACTTCAGCACCCGAAGTTTCGCGGCGGAAAATGATCTCGACCTCCCAGTTGCTGCTGTTTACTTCAACGCACAGAGAGAAACAGCCGCAAGAAGACGCTAATTAATGAAGTGAAGCCCTGAACTAAACTCCATGTCAGTCAATAAAGTACTGGAGTTTATCACTTTATCTCTTTATACCAAGGCTTTGTTTAACCATATATAAGATCTTCATTTTAAAGCTTAAACCAGTTCGATCGGTATTTGTGATTGAAAGAACTTGCAGAATTAAGAGATCAATCTCTGTGATTTGTTTGTATCGATGTCATGATTTGCTTTACAACTAAAAGCTTCAAGATTTATGACCTATTAAATGTAATCGTCTCAACTTAAATAGTCTCACACTCTCATATATGTATGTAATTGATCGGAAAAATCAAAAGAGGGCTCTAGTATATATCTTCAATATAAAATTTTAAATGCAAGTAATATTACACACTTATATGCGCAACAATATTGAAGTAGAAATATACATTTTAATAAAATATTTATATTTAAAATAAAAAAATATAAAAACAAGTAATAAAAATATATGGGTATGCGTATTTATACGTAATGTTACTTGTAAGTGCAAAAATAGAATTGTGATGAGAAATATTACTTTTAGATTAAGGTTTATATCTTAAAGTTTAATGTAATAAGTTTTACTATTAAAAAGTCAATTACTGTTTGTGATTTATATGTCTAAAATAGTTTTTACAGTTAGTTACGGTAGTTTTTTAAAATATATAGTTATTTGCATAAGCTTTTTAATAGAAACTCCAATTTAATACTTTTTGAAAAAACTAATTTTTAATTTTTCTAATTACCTAAAGCAATTTTTTTAAAATGATCAAATACGTCATTTTTCTTTAAAAATATTTTTAACTACTTAAAAATACTTTTTAAATTTCGAAATACAACTCCAAATATATTATGTAATATTACTTAAGAATTTTACGTATAATCACTTTATACTTTTTATTAATATAATAAAGTGTGTTATTTTTTATATAAAATAACTGTTTTGATCTATTATATTAATAAAATATACAAATATATATATATATATATATATATATATGACAGTGTTTAACATAACTTTTATCTTTCGATTCGTTCCAATTTAGGGTTTTGACACACGTTGAACGCAATGCAAGTAATTCACGGCTGAAGAAAATTAAAGTTCGGTTTATTTTATAAATTAAGTTTAATTTACCTCTATCTTATTTTATATTTTCAATTCATTTCAACTATTTATTTTAGATTTTAATTCATTTTAATTATTTATTTTATTATTATTCATAATTTATCTCATCTAAACTCTAAATCCAAACACCTTTCGTGAACATTAGAATCTCATCAATCTTTCATTTTCCGCCTTCCTTTTTTTAATTTCTTTTTTGCCTGAATTTTACAGGTCGGATACTGGGTGCGCGCAGCGAGTTGTTTGGGGGGGACGTTTTCTGACAGTGCCATCCTTTAAAGTTAACCATATATGGGAATATGGTTAATTCCGTGAATAGGAAAATATAAACTTTGCTGTAATAGTATACATTCGCTGGATTTTTTGTTTATTTTGTTTTGGAGAATATGGATGCCCCATCACCAGTCGAACTCATGCAGTGGTTTGATTGATTAGCCATTCGCAGAGTAATTATAACGTCTAGGACATCTTTGCGGCAATAATGTCCAATACCAGCACATTTAGTACTATTGTTATATATATATATATATATAATAAAAATTTGTGCAGAAATAAATAAATGCACACGTTTACATTGGAACTTTAGAATGCGATACGTTGATATACCATTACAAAGAAAACAGGAACATATAATTTAATTAATTATAATTAAAAAAATATTTATAAAGAAAATAAATTATTTATAACAAAAATAATTATTTTAATTACAAAACTTACAATTAATTAATTATATATACATATTCTTCTTATAGTGTATATATTAACTCGTGGATCATTTTAGGCCTGAATATTTGCGCGCATTTTCTGTCTTCCACATATATATATATAGGCTGCAAAAAATGTGTATAAGGGAGTGAGGAAGTAAACAAGAATAATATTTATATGCTCATTTATTTTGACATTATTATAAGAGAATTGATTTTTTTAAGATAAATCAATTTCCCTTAAAAAGTTTATTTTTCGACCTAAAATATCTTCTGAGACAAAAAAAATTCATCTCAAAAAATCTGTCTCAAAAGATTTTAAGAGATAAAAATTGAATTCCATCCTAAAAATGATTTCTAGGACCCTTTTTTTTTATATTAGAGAGGAAAAAATTTCGTCTCAAAAACCCGTTCAAATGAAAATTTTATCTGTCTGAAGTAACACACATCGTTCGAACAGGAAAATATTTGAAACGAACATATTGACATGTCCGAACGAGGTAAGCGTCCGAACAAAACTTTTTCGTTCGGACAAATAAATTTATTGGAATTGTACTCATTCAAACGGATTTGGGCAGTGTCCGAACGAAATCTTTTTCATTCAGATGAATTTTTAAATCTTAATGTACTGTTCAAATAATAAAAATAATATTCAAACAATAATGCTATACAGATTCACATTTTATTAAAAAATGTATTACTATTATAATAAAAATGTAATCTATACATCAAATTTGTTCAACTATTGTTGTTGAACAGAATAATAGAAGTACAATTAATAACAAAAAAATAAGTTTTAAAATCCGCATGGTGGTGGCAAAGAGTTTTGGGACATTTTCATCTATTCTTCAAGTATTGTTCGGGTTCTCGACTTTCGTTTCTCTTCTATTCTTATATTAGACTCCTTAGTCTTATCTTCATGATTAGATCTGGGCTTAGAAGAGGATGATGAACTTGAGGATGACTTCACACAATGTCCTAAGCTCATCAAATATCCAAAATGTAATCCAAAAATTTTAGATAGGATCTGAGCATTGTTGATAGATGATTCGTCAGATGGATTCGCAATAGCATTATTTAGAGATTCCATATTTTCCTACCAAAAAATAAAATAAAATTAGTATAAATAATAAGAATATTGTATTAGACTTAACTAAATATACTTAAACTTATATAATTTGCCTCAGTTTCGGGATTGGTTCAAACACCATCATGATCTTTATATACTTTAGCATATAACTGAGTCAAGTTATAAAAACTTTCAGCATATTGCAAAATAAAAATTATATTAAAACTTAAATGAAATAAGTGCATATTTTAACAAGAGACAGAAACTAGTAGCACTGACAATTTTTTTGTGCAAACAATGAAAAAATTGAGAACCCGCACGATGGTGTATCTTTAAATTTGGTTTATTTACTTTATTCACAGCACTCCATTGCTAAAAAAATATTGTAAGTTTTAAATTATAATACATCTATTATTTTTTATTAAAAAATAAATAAATGCGATATTACCTTATAAGCAAGATTTTTAAACAAATCACAAGTCTTCTCCCACTCGGTTGGTGCCATGCATGCTTATAAATTATTGTATCCACCAATGAGACCGTCTAATATATCAATTTTAATTTTATCTATTTTTCTAATTTTTCCTATGCAGACACTAATTGTAATGCCTCGTCCTTGGCGCTGGTATACAACTACATGCAAAACAATTAAAATAGGTGTATATTATTTGGTAAATATATAATAACTCATGTGTTAAATACCATAATTTAACAAAAGACCTGACGGTTCGGCTAGTGCTCCAATTAGTGCGACATTACTAGCCGCTGCCCTTGAAAGGGGTGTCCTTGTAGAGCAGCGGGTGAAGTTGGCTGACGTCCAGGACCTAGCCTGGAAAGGACGCAACATCCCACACATCTTCACTGAGTAAGGATGGGGGCCAGTATGCATGCCAAGCAGGAACTTCGCATACCCTGATGGTACGCGAATTCTACCATGCCATGGGAAAGCAGTATAGAGAGATGTTCTACTATGTCCTGATGATGCGGGGAGTTAAGATAGTTTTCAGTCCGAGGATTATCGCGGACTATCTAGATATCTCGCGTGTCCGGGATGCATATTCCACACCATCTATGACTGTAGTGACTACAACAGCCAGTGCAGATAAAGAGGCCTCCACCACAAGGCAAGCTCTAGTACTCACTGACGAGAAGCTGCAGGTTGACTTAGATGATACAGAGTTTGATGAGGAATACGTACCTAATGACGGTCTCATAGACGATTAAATACATATTATATTGCGACATTCGGATGCTCCGCCATATGATGACGGGAAGATCATCAAAGAGGTCGACTGCACCGAGTTCTTCAGGATGTTTAATTTGAATAGTCGGCTATAATGTGGACTCGAAAAGCATAAGACGGATTTTGAGATCAATTGGGCCAGACTTCTAGTGCAGGTTGCGCAAATGCAGCCGATTATTGATCTGACCCTTTACATTTTGATATTCTGCATCCGAATAGAGTCGCGTTATGAGAGTGGAGACAGTCTCCTATTTAGACTGATGATATCTGGCTTCCTACTCTGAGTGAGAGTTACACCGGGTGGGTGAGAAAATTATCCTACAGATAGGGCCTTTCAATAAGAACAAAAGCTAGGGGCACCCTGATTATGTGAGGACTCCCGCATCAAATGTGCCTACAATATCTAATACTACTGCTCAGTTTGTTGGGAGCCAGGCCACTAAATTTACACTGCAGCAGTTGGAAGCAGTGGTAGAGAGAGTTGCCACACACATAGTAGGGGAGTCAGATGAGTACCTCAATAAGAAGTTGGCTGATATAAAATCATGAGTCAAATTTATGCAGGACGATATAGATTTGATACCTAATCAGTAGGCATATTTTTATTTAGTAGTTTACTTTATGTGTTGTATCAAACATTATTATATTTTGGAATGTAATTAATGTGTTTTTTTTTTAAGTTTTGGTGTTTATAAAAATTTTTATTTCTTATTTTTCTCATTTTACTTACCATTCGTGATAATAAAATAAATAACAGCTTGAAATTAATTACATAAAATTAATTTGTCCATTTAGAAATATTTTAAACGTTCAATAAATCGTAATATGTAATAAATACATTTTTTCTATTTTGAAAATGATAAAATGATAAAATGAAATTATATATATTTATATATATATACACATAAGTTAATGGTGATGATCAATTAAAATCTAATTTTCCACCTATTTTCCAACCGAATAATATTTTTCCTGTCCGAACGGTTTTGCAAGTTTTCCATCACATTTTACTTCAAATATATCCTGTTCAGACAAAGAGTTATCTGTTTGGATGAATTTTTATTTTTTGAGACGATTTTTTCATTACCAAATATTTTGTTTGGACAGTTTTTTGTTTGTCCAAACGAATTTTGAAACTCGTCAACTTGGGGATGAAATTTAAAATTTGTCTCTAAAAATCACTCTTAGGGATGAAATTTAATTTATCCTTAGCAAATATTGTCCCTAAAAGTAAAAATTCTTGTAGTGCATTTTATTTTGATACTTTCTGTAATTTTTATTTTTTGATTTTTTTTACTTAATGATTAAGTAAGTAATTATTAATGTATTAATATTTTTATATTTTTTAAAATATTTTAAAATAATAAAAAAATATGAAAAATAAATTGAAAAAAAATCAAGAAAAAACAAAATAAGTGAGCATTTTATATTAAAGTATTCGCAATGGATTCTTTAAGATTTTCATTTAAAAAGTATAAATTTGCATATATATTAAAAAATTTTCATTATATTTAATTAAAAATAAAGAAAAAAAAGTGAGGAAAATGAAATAAAATGATTTTTTTATTTAATTTTTAAATAATAATAATACACTTTTAAAGGGCTACTATTTAAAAATTAAATAAAAAGTCTTTTTATTTTATTTTTCTTATTTTTTTAATTAAATATGATGAATTTTTTTTAATACATATATAAAATTATATATATTTTTTTAAAAAAATTAAAAAATCTATTACTAATGCTGTTAGTGGTTATCAGAGCAGTAGAATACAAGTGAAACAGTAGCATGACCCAATAAACAATGTCAATTGTCGAGTACAGGGCCAGATCGGGAAATATATAATTATGAGTGCTCTTCTTTGACTGTAAAGGTGTTAATAATTGTACCGACTCCTTTATTCCAAATGTTAGAAAAAAAAAAAAAATAGTTATATCGTTCTGCACGTGGCGGAAATTAACCATGCAAATTATAAGTTTACAATGTTGGGGAAGGTTGGTGTGTATCTATATATATACATATAATGTATGAGAGATTTAAAAATAAAAAACTGAGAAAATAGGCACAAATGAGCTGCTAAAATTCTCGATACATAACAAATCGGGAGATAAAAACCGAGAACACTCTAGCTAGCTTGACTGTTGGCGATGATGAAAATTGGTGGATAGCAGATATCCATACTCATTGTCACGCCTGCATTCCGTCTAGTACCACCGTACGAAAATGGATATAATCGCCCGACAGGCGAGAGGCGGGAGCGACATAGAATTCCATCTGTCTCGCACTTATCTTACCCCCGCATTACATATATATATATTAAGTGTATGATATATATTATATTATAAATTATATATAAAAAAAACCTAGGTGACTCAAAAGGAAATTATCTGAGTTTTTTTATAATTAAATGACTTATATAAAATGATATCGTTTTATATAAATCACTTAAATAAATTAAACCCCCATTCTTCGATCTCACTCTCAGTGTTATTTCTCTCTGTTCCCAATTCCACCAAATTGAGTTTCTGACGAACCCATGCCCCTAAATCACATTGCCTTTTGTCGTCATCGCAGGCCACTATCGTCGGGACTTTATCTTTGAGACTCCGAGCTATTTCTTCTTAGTTATTTCTACCTCCCACGGCCTCGCCAAAAGGTAAATCTGAGAACCCTAATCTCTCAGTTTTAAATAATTTTTTAAAATATATAGAAAAGGAGGATGAGATGATGAATGGAAATAAAAGATGAGTTTGTGAAATGTGAACTGTGTGCTATGTGCTGTGGAGATTGATTGTGCATGTGTATGAAATTTGAAATGTAATGACTGATGGATTGTCCAATTGTGCATGCCGCATGGATTGATTAATTTGATTGTGTTTACTATTTTCAATTGATTTTTTCATGTGATTAAAATTAAATTGGTCTCATGTTGATCAATTAATTTGATTAGATAAGTATAAGATTTTACAAATGTGAACTCATAAGATTTTGGAGAAAACTATAAGAATTTGATTAGTTACTAAAAAGCTACTCAATTGTGATTAATTATTGTTTTTTGTTAAAATGACTATCTCTATTAAAATAAATATATTTTGATTACAAATAGTTATTCTTATCGTATATAATTTATCACAATTCATCATTTTTCTTGTAGTGACACTACTTGTGCAAGCTCTAGCCTCTATATGTAAATTAAGGAAAAATCTAGTTGTATTAATTATTAAATGATTATATGTAATGAGTGTCTGAATCTAATGAAATCATGCATGCAGTACCCATGCATTGAGTGTCCGAACCTAATGAAATCCTGCATGCTGCATCTAGTAATCTATATTTATTTATTTATATTGACAAGAACAACAAGAATGGTTATATAATAACTGTAAACAAACAGTTGTTCCCACTTCCAATTATGATTTTTTTAAACATGCTTTCAGTTTTTGGTTGATTTTAACTTTTAAATTTTGATAAGTTGACATGTCACATAACTATTTGATATAATACAATCATAATGGCATAATGCTTTCCTCAATTTTAAATTTTGTAATTTGTATGACCATTTGTATTTTGTTTGCAATAATTTCATTATTTTCATATACGTTTTTGGTTGACAATAGAAAGTTGAGAAGATTCTCAAGCTCCTCAATTGAGGCCTTGGGTACTCCTGGTCCTAACCTTAATCCTAATCCTGACCCTACGTCTACCACTACTCATAACCCTAATCCTCCTCTGATCGAGAATCCTACCACTAGTCCTAACCCTAACCCATCAACTTGTTTCACCTTCAAGCCTAACAAGAAAGCCACATCCATAATTTGGACTCATATCACCAACATAGAAAGCGGTGACCCCAATGACCTAAAAATCAAATGTAACTATTGTGACAAAACTTATGGATGTCATTACAAGAGATATGACAATTCCCAAAATAAAGTTATACTTAGAGGAACAATGCAAGAAATCCTCAATTTTGAAATCTTTGATATAAAAGAGCCAATCTAGGCTTGAAAACAAAATGGGTGAGGGAAGTAGTGGGGAGTTGGTATTAAAAGTGTACACAAAATACGATCCTGATGAGGCTAGAATACACCTAGCTCGCATGATCGTTATAGATAATATGCATTTCCAAGTAGTTGATAGGAAAGAGTTTCAACCCTATTCTAGGTACTTGGAATTAAGATTAAATATTCTTACTCGCCACACGGTGATAAGAGATGTTAGAAAACTTTACCGCTTAGAAAAAGAGAAGTTGAAGGGTTTATTGGCGGGGGAGAGTGTTTGCCTCACTACTGATTATTGGATTTCTTGTAATAATATTAACTTTATGTGTATGATTGTGCATTGGGTTGATGAGGGTTGGACATTGTATAAGAAAATCCTCAAATTTTGTCAAACCATTGATTATAAAGGTGAAACGATTGGGAATGCCTTGGAGACTGCTATAAAGAGTGAGGGTTGACATGGGTTCTAACTTGCACGATTGATAATATCGGGGTTAATGATGTTCCAATAAGACATTTTACGACTCTCATAAATAATGCGAGTTGAACGATTTTGAGTGAAAATTATTTGCATGTGCGATGTGCAGCACATATTCTTAATTTGATTGTGGGTGATGGCTTGAATAAACTTGATGACTCGGTTACTCGGGTTAGAATTGCTGTGAGATAAGTCGGATCTTCTCCTACTAGATTGGCTAGGTTTAAAGTTGTTGCAACTATTGTGGGTATAACATGTAAAAAAAGTTTTTGCACTGATATGTCTAAAGGTGGAACTCAACCTTTTTGATGTTGGAGGCGGTCCAGGAGTATAAGTTTGCATTTGATACATTGGGTAATGAAATTATATAATATGTCAAATACTTTAATGAAAAATTAGGGCACCCTATGTCTGATGCTTGGGAGTTTCTGAGAGTTTTTTACGATGTTACTAAGGTTATATATGGTTCTTTGTATCTCACAACACATCAATTTTTTCAACAAATTGTCAAGGTGAAAGAAGAATTAGATGATATTGCAGCGGGTAATAACACCACATTGCGAGAGATGTCTAGGACGATAATGGAGAAATTAAACAAGTATTGAGAGGAAGATTTTGATAAAGTCAATATCTTGTTATATGTTTCATATGTCCTTGATCCAAAGTTTAAGGTGAAAAACATAGTATTTGAATTGACTGATGCCATTAGCAAGAATTGTGCGTCGTCTGTTGCATCTCGGGCTCAAGAAATACTTGTTAGACTATTTAATGAGTTTACCATCATGAGAGGTGGTAATATTGCAGCACCTACAGCTACAAGTATCCCCGCACCAACTGTAGATGTCGAGTGTGGGAAAAAACGTAAAATGGACTGGGGTGACGAGATGGAGACGACCCTCTTGACCTTTATAGGTTTCACCACAGATGCCCAATCAGAGATAGATAGATATTTGGCATTTGATCTTCATTCTATTGTACGAGATTTTGATATATTAAATTGGTGGAAGATGAATGTCTTCAAATACCCATACTTTCAAAGGTTGCCTACAATATCTTAGTCATCCCGATCAGTACAATAGCCTCAAAGTCGACCTTCAGCACTGGAGGGCGCATATTGGATCCCTTCCGGAGCTCATTAAATCCTACTACTGTTGAGTCACTGATTTGCATACAGAATTGGATCACGAGTGTTGAAATTCATATTCCGGATGTTTTTTATTATGATCCAGTCGAAGTCGGGGACGAGAGGGTGCTGATCAGTCCGGATCTGATAAATTGTAACTTGAAATCAATTTATATTATTTTATATTTTTTAATTAAAATTAATTGGTGTTAATTTCATATTTAATTATTGTAACTTATAGCGACTGCGACGCCAACACCTGGAACAGTTTCAACAGCTACCTTTGCTGCAGTATGAGTCTATGATCTACCAGTACCAGACCATCAGTCCATCACCATGGTTTGCACATTACACAATTTTTCTCTTAATTATTGTTTGCATTTATAATATTATAATATTTGTAATGTTAGCATATAAGATTTTAATTATTTTG
This sequence comes from Platycarya strobilacea, assembly GCA_036898215.1. Classification (NCBI taxonomy): domain Eukaryota; kingdom Viridiplantae; phylum Streptophyta; class Magnoliopsida; order Fagales; family Juglandaceae; genus Platycarya; species Platycarya strobilacea. Next base: position 1,169,673 of record CM072548.1, read on the forward strand.
TAATTTTTGTTTATGAGTTTTGACATTTTCTAGTTTTTATATTGTCATTTATTATTGTATATGACAATATTATTTTGTATGTCTAGACTTAAAATTTTCAATGCCCATCTTTCAGGATCCAATCTAATGTCCCAATTTAATCTTAGTTAGTAACTTAGTATTTTTAATAAATTTTTTTTATGTTTATATCTTATAGGTTTATATTTCTAACTGATTTTTTTAAACTAATTATTGCAGGTTAAGCCTTAAGGTTTTATCACTTCCATTCTTATAGTCACAAACTCAGTGACTCACAACAGTCAAAGTATTGCAAAGGCCCAACGACCCTACCCAAGTTTGCATTAAAACTCTTCAAAATGACAAAATCCAATTACCAACGTCCAATGTTATGAAATTATAAAGTTTATGATTTTATAAATTGTAATGTTAATAATTGATAGCACAATTTATAATTTTGTAGTTTGTAAGATTAATTTGTATTATTGTAAAATTTTCAATTGTAATAACTTAGTCTTAGTAACTAGCTTAGTAAGTATTGACTAGTCTTTACTTTTAGATTTTTAGTGATTTTTTTTTCTTAAATGAATTTAGATTTTAGTAATGATAGGGGCGGTGCCGAGGGGCGGGCGCATAGACTCTCACCCCCGCTGCGGGACAGGGTACTCCACTCCCGTATAGGCGGAGGCGGGATCCCCCCCCTCCCGCGAGCGGCACTGGCAGGGGCAGGGATTGCCCCTAGATGAAATGGCACATCTTGCACATGGTTTGACATCTATATTCTATGTGCTATATCTTTGTTTGCTAGCTAGGTGAAGGATAACTACTAAAGCAGGACAAACTATAATATAAAGTTAAAAATCTTCTAATCATATATTTTTGGTTCTTGGTTTTTTCTTGGTTTTTTTGCTTTAGCTCTATGTAATATATGTGTGGTAAATGTGAATGTGATTAATATATAAGAATATCACACGACGTTGTTTTAAAGAGACAAATAATTCTTGATATCTTCAAATTATATTATAACGGCTAGTATTTATACATCATGAGAGAGTGGTGACCCGGAGTTTGAATGGTTAATATTTAGGTTTTGAAACATGTCCAAATCATGTGTAAGAAAATAACACTCTTTCGTTTTTGAAATTTTTACATACACTTTGTTGCTACACATAATCTTATTTTTTATAGTATAGGATAATCACTTTAAAAAAATAGGCATTAATGATTAAATATTTACGATTAAAATGACTATTTGTGATTAGAACATATTAATAATGACTAAAATAAACTATTTACGACTAATAAAGAATAGCAAATAAGTAATTTTCTTATAGTGAATTAAGTAAAGAAGATTTCAATATATAATATCATGAAACTTACTGTAGAAATATGTGTCTCATATCAAGCAAGCTGATACATGTACAGAGAAAGTAGGTAGATGTCAGAGCAGAGTGGAGAAGAGAAATGGCATCTGCCTTTAAAGATTGTGATATATTATTTGGAACGTTGATCAGGTTAGAGGTACGATGGGTGGTATAGTATAAGGGTATTTTTATAATTTTTATTTCCATACAATTAGGGTTAGTATAAACATATGAGGTAATCGTACTTTTCATCATAATGAAATTTAGTCATCGCTCGCTCCTGCTCCTATAGATGTAATAGACATACTATCAAAATACGTTAAATCTCTAATATGTGATTTTTTTTCTCTTATTTTTTTCTCTTTACAATTTCATGCATAATTATCATGCGTGTTCAACATTTGCAAATTTAAATTAGTTACTTAGGTTATATTTGTATTCGAAAATGAAAATAAGATAAACACATCTCAACTTATTTCAAATTTATTATTATATTTTTCATATTTTTATGTAAAATAAATTTTAATATAATTTTTTTTTATAAATTTCTAATTTGCACAATTTTTACTCAGATATCAGGTTAGTCGTTCGATCTTAAGTCTAGTTTATTTTATAAATTAAGTTTAACTTATCTTATTTCATTTCATATTTTTAATTCATTTTAATTATTTATTTTAAATTTTAATTCATTTTAATTATTTATTTTATTATTATTCATAATTTATATTATCTCACCCCTAAATCTAAATCCAGAGGATTCTGAACGATATATGTGCATATAGAATATTATATATTTGAGTCATGCTCGCTCATCGGTATACGAATAAGTTGCCGGCATGAGGTGGTGTTTTTCATCCCACAATTTTCATGGTTTGGTTTAAATCAGAGCAAGTCAGATCATGATAACGACAAGACAAGACAAGACAAGATCATGGCGCTGAAAGTCTACACCATCTTTATTTTTTATTTTTAGATGGTGATATACTTATTAATTTTTTATTATATTAAATATATTTATTTATTTATTATTTTCTAAAATATTTTTAATCATTAAAAAAATATAAAAAATTATAATTTTATTAAAGATCATTGGCTTAAATATTAAAATCTTGTTTATTTTAAAAAATAAGATCAAAAATTTAAATTACATCTCAAATTTATTATTATATTTTTTTAAATTTTTATATAAAATATAATAAAAAATTCAACTTTTTAAAATTTTTATATTATTTTTTTAAATCTTCATATAAAATTAATATTAAAAAAATATTTTATAACAATATTAAATTTTTTTATTTATATTTTATTTCATCTTATTTTAGGGGACTTAAGTAAAAAAATATTAAAAAAATAAAATAGCTATAGATAGATTATAAACCTATATTATTCTCTGCTTTATGTTGTGACGGGAGGAGGGGGGGCGTTCTTTATAGCATCCCGGTTCAGAACACGTATTTCCCATGCTGAGAATTCAGACATGAGGGCAACCATTTGTATCTCTCTTATAGTACTGACAATTATTCTTGTTAAAAAAATTTAAAAAAATTTAAATTACATGCATATTAAAAAAAAAAATTAGACATATTTAATTTAAAAAAAAAAGTGGAGAAAACCACTTGTAAATAAAAGTGGATTTATTATTTATAAGTGAAAAAAATATTTTTATTTCTGTATCCTTATTATTATAATTTTTTAATTAAATATAATTAATTTTCTTTTAAATTTGTGTAATTTATACTTTAAAAAAAAATTAACAAAAATTATTGCTAGTGCTTTTATTCAACCATTTGAATTTTGTATCTCTCTTACTTTTTTTTTTTTTTTTTTTGTCTTTTCTTTTCTTCTTCGAGTCTTCCGGATTCTTTTGCTTTCTTGTACTTGTTCTTAATTCTCATTTCTCATCATGAAGAACTGAGACGTGGCCAGTCATCCTTCTGAGGGGCATCCTGAAGAGATCAGCCATTTCTGCGATCAGCAAGCAGAAAGAGATCAGCACGAATATATATATATATATATATATATATATATAAATGAAGTACTTTGGAATCTGGGAGACAGTAAATGTACATTATATGACAGCACTTGTACGTTTGGCTTTAAACGACAGGGATCTTTTGCTAGTTGTAGAAAATCCACTATTGTTATCCTCCCACCTTCAAGCGGCTGCCTGCCTATTTTCACCATCTTGAGATGCCCCATCACCTAACGGCATATTTATGAAGAAATTTCTATTGACTGTATTACTATTTTACTTTTATTTTATTACAAATAATAATAGAATGGTAGTGTCGCATGTACCCTTGACTCTTAAGTTATGTTACTCAACCTTCACAATCTTCCTATACCATATATTTTTTTTTACATTTTTTAAATTTAATATTTTTTTTGAGTTTATTATTCTTAAACTAATTTAATTCTTTTATTCATTATCCATATATTAAATATTTGATAAAATAGAAAAAGAATAAAAAGTAAAAAGGTATAATATAAAAGTAGTATGAATAATAGGAAGTTATGTAGTTTTTTTTAAAAAAAAAATATCTTTACTCTAATTATGGACACCTGATGCGATTTCTCAAAAGATTTTGTGAGATAAATCGGGCCTAGCAGACCAAGTGAAAGCCCAGTATCTAAAATCAACGTGCTAGTCCAACTTATTAAAAGTTGTAAACCCGATTCAAAGCAAAGCCCTCTATATATGGTACAAATATCCAGGAAAATAACGTCACAAGAAAAAACAGCGAAATGCATTTGTAGAAACATATTCCCTTTTGAGTTTTGTGGAACGACATATGAATTTTGTTTACGATGACAACAGCAAATGTAATATTAGCATTCAGGCAACACGGCTATTGGCTAAGATTATTATGTTAAGCTTTTATTTACCTTCAGGGTATCCCAAAAGCTCCCATGAACGACAATTTAAGAAGCTCACTTGAGGCATCGATTCCATAATCATGAGAAAGTTAGCCGTCCCTGCCAACGATAATGCGCCACTCAAATTCGATACAGCCTAAATAGCATCGGAAACATCTTTGTACACGATTGAAACAGCAATGGAGACATCGAAAATGGGCAGGAGGCAATTGGTAAGGAGTGTATTTCCGATGACTGTTAAATAACAATCCCAGTAATGCGGTGGCGAAATAATGCCCACGGCCTCCAGATGAGGAGAAGGTTTGATCCAAGGGTGATGAAGTAGATAGATGGTGAAAAGAGTGGTATTTTGGTTAGAGTAATTTTTTGAATTAATTCTAAAGGGGAATTTGGATAATGTGTGTTTCGGTATTATAGATTTGGCTGTTTCTTAATTAATTTGGTGTCTGCTGTTTGGTTACTTCATAAATCTCATGGTGTGTTTGTTTTTTCTTTTTTGTCCTTTTAGTGTTGGATGAAAAGTTTTAAATTTCATACTGTATTGGTTAATACGGCCGAAATATGTCATACTGGCCAATTGACCAGGACAAATATATGCTGTTTTGTTTTGCTGTAAATTTTGGCCGTTTCGACCTGTTTTGGACGTACTAGATTTTGAATTTTTTTTTTCAATTTTTGCTTTGTTTTTTTATCATAATTCAGACTAGACTATTTATATATATGTATAATTTATTTATATATTAAATATTCTTTTGAAATATAATTTATATATGTATTTAGAGTTCTGCTAAGTACAATCAAGATAGGTAAACAGCTTGTAGTACTTGAGGAATAATAAAAAGGAATAAGTATATAGCAAACATCTCTCTCCCTCCTTTCATATCGCATTACAGCTACAAAGCAAACATCTCTTGATTTTTTCTCTTTCTTTCTGTCTTTAGCTGGGACAAAATCTCTCTTCCATTTTTAGCCATATCGCATTACAACTGCGAACTCTAAGTTCATCTTTTTCTTCATCTTTTGTTTACTTTTTTCATTGCGTCTCTCTCTTTTTTTCCATTTTTTTTGGGATCAATTATTTTGTTGGCATCTCTATCCAAAGCAACCCATTCTCTTCCCCGCTCAAATCTAGCCTCCACAAAACCTCCGAAACCACCATCTTTGTCTTTCCATAGACCCATCAAACCAACTCATATGTCTTTGTTTCTCCACTCAAATCTAACTCTACAAACCCAAGATAAAAACCATCGAAGCCCCCTTCATTAACTTCACTCAGAACTAAAATTTACGAATTTTTTGTCTTTTTGAGTAAGCGAAGGCAATTGTGGCATCCATACATCGCAACTAAAAAATTAAAAAAAGAATAGAGAATCTTGATTTGAAATAAAAATAGAAGGAAGAGGGAGAGACGGCATGGTGAAGGAGAAAGACTAGACGTGGTGAAGGAAATTTTGAGCTTCGTGATTGTGTAGAGAGAGAGGTTGAAGGAGAGTGGGAGAGGAGAAATACATAGTGAGGAGGTAAAATGGAGTAAAATGCTTTTTTTATAAATGGAAGGAAGAAGAGGAGGAAGAGAGAGACAAGTGTGTAGAGGTGCATTGGTTTTTGTAAAATGTTTTTCTATATTAAATGTGGGCCTCGACTGCATAGAAGATTGCATTTAATTTTTTTCATGTATTTTTATATATAATCTTTTTTTATATAGATCATTCTTAAACAATATACGAAACAGTACCGGTACTGAAATATTTCATTTTAATACTTTGACCAATATGATCACCAGTACGAAATTCAAAATTTTGAAACTTGGATATATGTGACAGTATAACTATAATTTCGTATATTTTTAGACAATTTTACAACTATTCATAAATAGTATTAGTTTAATATTATTTGCAAACTATTTGCAACTGTTTTATTATTATTATTTAAAGATAATATGAGATATTATGTAAAAAAAAAAAAGATGATCTAAATAATTAAAAACTAAAAAGTAAGAGGACGGAGCCTTTGGTTATCTCATGCAAAAACAAATTCACTACTCTAGAACGGTGGCATGGAGAAGATTTGCTGCAAAGCAAATTAATACACCCTCAAATGAAAAGCACACTTTTTTTTTCATCACTAATAAGAGAATAATTAATTAATTAGCTAAACCAATAGTACTGACAGGCTGCGAGGCAGTGAATAGAAAGTTAGCAACTTTGGACTCCGCATTAATTGTTCATTAATAGATATTAAGTTAAGGATTGTTGCACGAGAGAACCTTCAAATGGGATTTGATGTAAAAGCTGGTTTTACACCCTTGTCTTTTAAAAAGCAAATAAGATGCATCAGCCTCATATTCTTTTTATAAACAAATAAGACGCACATGATTTGGGCCCAAAATTAAATTAAATTTGGGCTCAGATGAGAAGCATAGACCAGGATTTGTTAGATTTTTTATTATAAATTAAATCTAATATATCTTATTGTTCATTTATATATATTTTTTTCACAATTCTCTTAATAATTCTCCAATTACCACAATTAGAAATCATCAAGACTGTAAAATAACTCTTCATTTTAGTCCCCTGTAATTTAGTATTTAAGAAAAAGAAAAGTTTGTTTTTTTTAATAAAAGAGATGGTTCCTGGGCCTCCAGAATCCAAGCCCATCTATCCATTGATCTGTATTGTATATTAGTCACTGGCCCAAATTCAGAGGAAGACCCCATTCGTAGGGCAATTATCCGGAAGCCCAAAAGTAATATTAGCAATAGCATCTGTTCAGTATTCTCGTTATTCTCGGTTCAACAATGGAAAGAAAAGGCTAATGTCACGACGATAGTAGGAAAAAAAAGTTAATAAATTGTTGTACTGAGTTAGCTCTATTACTTAAAAGCATCTCCTAACCATGCAGATATAAGCTCTAAATTCTCACTAATATATAGATCTCATTATTTTAAACCAACTACTTCAAAATAATGAACTAGGAACACCACCAAGTCTTAATATAAATGTCAAGTACCTCTTAACATACCACATTATAAGAGTACGGCAAATGTACAGAATAACATTTTCCAATCACCATGACATCCTTTTTGTGCTTAATCTACTATGCCGAAATAATCTCGCTCATGTTCTCTAATCTTGATTCTCAATTGATCAAACATTTAAAGAATTTAAAGAATATTATGGAGATAAAGAGTGAATTATTAAAAACTTAATAAGTAAAGAACATATACTAGTATATAAACATCAATCTTTTCACAAAGTTTAGAATGCAGAACAAAACATTTTTCCTTAAGAATACAATGGAGTTTTGTATATGTCTCGCGGAAATCTTCAAATCATAAGACATTATCAATTTTGTAGAACTAGAGTACATTTTCATCATTTCAAAAAGTGCATGGACATCCACCCTACCCAAAACTTGTTATTAAAATATCAGAACAATAGTTCAAAATATTCAAATTCTAAAATATTTTGGCATAGCATAATTAAATATTACCATATTATCATATCATATCAGAGTATTATATTATAATAGAGACCATGTTCAACTTATGTAGTAAGGTTGTATTATCTCTAGTGGCCAAACTAGGCAATTATATCAGAAAGTGAATCTTCCCGTTATCCATTCTCAGAGTTCAAAATGTACACACAAAAAAGATAATGCATAAAAACTACTTATTTTCAAAGTAGATGCACTCAAAAATAAAGATGTTGGTACCAATCATATAACAAAATCAAAATCATTGGATTAGAATAAAAAACAAACTTAGATATAGAATTAGGATTTCATGCAAAGGTTTTCAAGTGCCAAATCATATCAAAATAGAGTCCCGAACATGATGACATCATCTTCATGTATCAAAATAAATTTAGAGCGTCTTCATATATTCAAAACAGATTTAGAACATCTTCTCAAAACATGCAAAAATTCTCAAATTTTATATTCGTTCTCTTTGCATCGTTCAGAAACAAAGTACTAAAAATTTTATTCATGTCCACACCAATCATGAAAGAAAATACTTATTCTTTTATATTGGTTTGATGAGTAATGCAAACCCATAACTAAGGTTGTTTTCACACTTCTTTTCAAAGCATAACATGCTTATTTTTTCCATAAATCAAACTCGGATCATTTTCTTTTTTTATGTAAAGTTTAGTATAGGAACCTAATTTATCTAAACTTTCTAACTTTTCTGAATTTTCTCACCATCGTCACCCATAAATAGGGCACGCAACTTGCATCAATTCCCAATCACGTGTGACTCTTTCCTTAAGCACATACTTTGTAATTAAGAACATAAAATGCCTAAATAATCCATATATCCTAAACCTAAAATTTATTTTCAGCCTAAGTCACTGCAAAATATTATAGTGGTGTTTTGCCACAATTAAAATGGGTTCAACTTAAAAATATCTAGCTCATTAGGAAAAATCGGCCCGCTTAAAATATTTTTTAATAATATATTAAATAAAAGTGAAAACTCGGTTCATAAAACAAACTTATTCGTAATTACAGTGTTAAGAATAAATTTTACTTTTATTATTTACTACTAAAATTTTAGATTTAAAACTAAGGTAATTGCTAAATGTACCTAAGAATAATTTATAAAAAATTATTTATTCACATGTCAGTTACTATTATGTTGGAAATCTTGAAATTTGAAATTCAAAGATTGAATTACTAAATAAACTAACAAAATGAAGTTTGCAAGTAAAAGTGTAAGTAAAATTATAGGTACTTATAACACTATTCTAAAATTAACATTTAGTAAAAGTGTTAGTAAAAGTGTAGGTGAAAGGCCGATATTTTCAGTACTGGCCGGTACAAAACACTTCTTATTTTATACCGAATAGCCAGCCAATACGACATATTTTAGTCATACTGATTGGTACGATACAAAATTTAAAATTATGATCATAATGCTTCATGACCTAGGTAGCAACTTGTTTATGGAGTACTACTGATAGCTGGTCGTTACACTTCGTAATAACTAATATGCATCAAATAATTACATTTTGTAATAAAATGCAATTACATATGAGTACTATTACGGAGGTAAAAAAATTATATAAAAATAAAATTATAAAGTAACGTTACTTCCTATTATTCGTTAAATTTATTTTATATTAAAAAATAAATTTATGATCTTCTTTAACAAAATTTGTCATAAATTTGTAAATTAAACCAATTCCTAGGGACCCATTTTTAGAGTTTATAGAAAAAAGCAAATTAAACCACTCGATATGGCACACGAGGGAGAGAGGGAGAGAGAGAGAGTGGTCTGGCAATCTCTTCTAGAGATATGTGTCGGTATATTTTTTGGTGTTTATTGAAGTTAAAATTGAAATGGTTAACAGGAAACTTCAAAATAGCATAAATATGGTGCTTCTTCTATTCCCTGCAATCACGACTCTTCGACCCAATTCTCCGATCCCCTCTTTCAATGGCGAGAATATCGTCAGAACCTCTCATTGTTGGAAGAGTGATAGGAGATGTGCTTGATTATTTCACGCCAAGCATAAAAATGACTATCACTTACAACACCAAGCAAGTCTGCAACAGTCATGAGCTCCATCCTTCAACAGTAACCACCAAACCTAGGGTTGAGATTCAAGGAGGCGACATGAGATCTTTTTTCACACTGGTATATTATTTAATGGAATCCCCTCTTTCCTTTTCAGTTGATCTCTTCTATTGTTGTTGCTCTATATAACTTTCATCGAGAAATCCTCTAGATTTTATTTGCACCTTGCATGTGTTTTTTTTTTTTTTTTTTTAATTGCAGGTAATGACAGACCCAGATGTTCCCGGTCCTAGTGATCCTTATTTAAGGGAGCACCTGCACTGGTAACCCATAACCTTTGCCCAACAAAAAACAAATTGATTACAAATAGAAATGCGATTATATTTCACAAGTAGAGATGTTCTTTGTGTTATAATGTGATACTTGCGAATATTAGCACATCTTATACAGAAAACTGCAGATTACCTTGTCGCACAAGCACACATATAATTTGTTTAGGAAAATGCTACTATCTCCCATAGTGTTGATACCTCATAGTTTTTCACAACTCATATAATTTTATTTTTTTAATATTTTTTTTACTTAATAATTAAAGAAGTGATTATTAATATATTAATATAATTTTTAAAAATATTTTGAAATGTTAAAAAAATATAAATAAATAAAATTAAAAAAAAAATAAAAGACTAATTTTTAGCCTGGCTCAGAAATACCACTTATTTTTTTATATAATATTTTTGTGTTGATCATCGTCTGTGTGTGTGTAACCTAGTATATAATTATGTGCTCAATAATTAAGATTAATAGTTCTAAAATCGGAATTCCATCTGGAAAGAAAACTAATACCCATGAAAAGAGATGATGAAAGCGTTTGGAATATACCGAATATGTGTACACACGCATGCAAGTTAAAAATCTGAATAAGCTAAAATAGGAGGGGCCGGGAAAAGGTAGCTAACCGTTTGAATAACATGATGATCTGCAGGGTTGTCACAGACATTCCAGGCACAACAGATGCCACATTTGGTATGTACATTTTCTTCCAAATGAAGAAAAAAGAGTTTGACAGAGAATTTTGTAGAAGTTGCTCCTAATTTGTATAATAGATTATATTAATTATTAATTGCAGGAAGGGAGGTGGTGAGCTATGAGATTCCAACGCCAAACAGAGGGATCCACAGGTACGTGTTTGTTCTGTTCAAGCAGAAACGCAGGCTGTCAATAAGCGCTCCTTCTTCAAGGGATCAATTCAGCACCCGAAATTTCGCGGTGGAAAATAATCTCGACCTCCCAGTTGCTGCTGTTTACTACAATGCGCAGAAAGAAACAGCCAGAAGGAAGAAGACGCTAATTAATATATTAATTAAGCGAAGCCCAAATTAAAACTCCATGTCGGTGAATAAAGTACTGGAGTTTTGTGACGATATATTTTATTTACAATCATTTCGATCTTATCTTAATATCTACTGTCCAAATAGATCATCAGCTTTGTCTTCTGATTCAATCCGATTTAGGGTTTTGGCTTCGTTGAACAACGCGAGTACGTAGTTCAAGGCTGAAGAAAATTAATTAGGACATCGGAATCGCATCAAGCTTTCACTTCCCACCTTCCTTTTCTAATTTCTTTTTTGTTTTTCTCTGAATTTTACAGGCCAGTCGTATATCGCGCTCAAAGAGTTGTGTGTGGGTGACCTTATTTGACATCGCCATCCTTTTAAGTTAACCATAAATGGGAGTATAGTTAATTTCCATGAACAGAAAAATATAGACTTTTCTGGAGTGGATGTCCCATCACCAGTCGAACTCATGCAGTTGTTTGATTGATTAGCCATTCGCGGAGTAATTATAATGTCTAGGACACCTTTGGAACAATAATGTCTGTGGATCATCGAAAGTACTGCATCGAAAGTAGATGCCTTGTCCCGATTTTGATTAAAAATTTGAGGAATTAAAATAAATTTATTTTATTTTTTAATATTATTATTATTTTAAAATTAAAAAAATTAAAAAATATATATTAGAATTTGTAAAATCAACATTAAAATTTATGTTTTATATAAAAATTTAAAAGAATATAATAATAAATTTAAGATAAATTAAGATGAACTTATTCTATCTACAAATTCAAACTAACCCCTTTAAGTGTTCTAAATATTTGCATATATAATAGAGGGGTGTTCATCCCTATCAAGATTTAGATTTAGATATTTGGCCATGACTGGATTCCATTTCGTATGTCAAAAACCGAACGTTTATTTGCTCAGATTGAATCCGATTTCAATTCGGTGGGATTAACCGATTTTTGCTTTTGTTATTTTAAAATTTGGATATTCAGATTTTAATAACTCAGATATACAGATCTTACTCTTTTTTTTTTTAAAATGTTTTATAGCACTTCTAAAAAAAAATTATTATATTCTTGAATTGGCCAGATTTTTTTTTATATAAACAATTTAAACACTTGAAAATATTTTTATAAAAAAATAAATAATTATACATGCAACTAATTAAACTAATACATCATAATGTGAAACATAAATTTACAGAGCACAAAATAAATAATAGTACATTACAACTAATTAAACTAATACATCACAATTAATTAAACTAATAATCGTTGAAAAGTTCTTCAATATTTGTAGGATATTGGCGAAGAAAAAAATTGCATACTGAAATGCCTGCAACAACAGGTCATTACCAAATTAGAGAAACTCCAATATTATATGTTCAAATGGTGATAGTAAAGTAAAGATGCTACTCACTCACACAGAGAACCTCAAAGAGAACATAATCAATTTGACCATATCATAGAGTCGGGAAACTAAAATGTCAAATTCAGTTTCAACTACTTTTTGCCAAATGATGTTCCAACCCTCTCTCTCGCGATATATTTTTTGTCGCCTAGTTTCTTAAATTCACTGTTGTCGTAGGGGAGACGGAGCTTCGACTCCATTTCTCCTCCACCTCCTCCCTTCTTTACTTTTTGCTTTCTCTTTTCCTGATTGCTGCAGCTTCGTGGGTGATTTTCGAGTGTGTTTTGGTGTTGGTCGCTTGTCATGCAAGTTCACAGAAGGTGAAAGCTCTAAGGCCATCACGCGTAGTGCCGCCGTGTCTCCCATCTGCCGATCGTGTGACTGCCCGACATTTTTTGTCGAATAGAGCGATGCGTGCTCCTAACGTGCGGGGCCCAGTTTGTACGTGAGTTCAAATGTGCTATGCTTCTGGGGGATTCTCCTTGTCGGTGGTCTCACCGGACGTTCTAGATTGAATATGGGGTTTCCAAATCTCCTTTGACCTATGGTGGAGCACTCTTAACATGGCACACGGTGTCCACACGCCACTTAAAAAGCTGCATTTTTGTTGTTGTTTTCTATTTTAGTTTAGTTTGTGTGTTCTTGTTTTTCGTTTGTATAGAGAAATTTATAAAATGAAGAAGTAATGTCCCCGATTTAGGTCCGTGAAATCTTAGTTCTCTCATCTATTGGAGGATGAGATAGTAATTTATTGTCATTTTGGCAGTATTTAGTCTCGCAGACTTTTCTATAGAGAATTAGAATCTAGACTTCATCTGTAATCAGTTGACTTATAAACTGAGTTGACTCAGTTATTGGTCACACAGTATATTTCATTTCTTGCGTTATAATGAAGTTAACCTATTTCTTAAAAAAAATGATGTTATGTAACAAAAGCATGAATTGATGGCAAGGAGGACAACTAATATTCTTGCCCCTATGCAGTGCTACTTGCTCTGATCTTGCTTATGGGGTTTATTGCATATTATCAATCAAATTTTGTTCTAACTAACATAGATTTAATACAAAATTATGGTCCATCACTTTAATTTACATAATCATTTGACTAGTCCAAATTAAAGAACACATGTTTTTAACATGTTGTCTTGAAATTTGTCACAAAAGGGAAATGATTATAAATGTTAATCATTCAAGACTAGTGAGGACAAAAACAAAAAGAATGGTTTATGGAACACCATGAATCCAAAGTTTAAAACCTAAGAAATAAGAATGCAGATTAGGCAAGAAATTGAATCTACAAAACATGTTGAGATTAAGAGGAAATTACTTTGACAGGAGAGATCAAGGCTGTAATCAAAGACTTGGAATTGGTAGAGAATAGGTGGTTGCTGAGCATAGCCTTTGTATGTATAGAAGATCTAACATAGAAGTGAAGTGATGCTACTCCCGTCAGATCTCACACGATGTCAACTCCTCCAAGGGTGATCCACTCACTCATGCAATGTCAATTCCCGCAGGATCCCGGGCGATGCTATTCCTTACGGGTCTCATGCAATTACACCTCCTATAGGGTGATAGTCAAGAATCATCCCTAAGATAAAAAAATCCCTTGCAATGAAAAATAAGACAAAAGTAGCAAACAAACACATGCGTAGTCGAGACCATCTCTTGCCACCATTGAGCTTCACGCTCCCCTATTAGCGATTGAGCCCGTCTCCCACCATCCTTGAGTTCTGCACTCTCATATTCGTTGTCGAGCCTATCTCCTGCCATACTTGCACGAAAGCTCTTGAATACCATCTTTATTGCTTTTTCTTATTTAGTAGAATTCCTGCCAACTCACTTGAAGTTTGGAATATAGAGTGTAAATTCTCATCAAAGTACATTTACTAAGAATTTGCAGGGTACTGTAAGAAAAAAAAAGGAAGTCAAAAGTCAAAGCAAGCATTTATGGCAATAAAAGACAAGAACAAACAAGGTATGGACACAAAGGGACATGTAGTGACATATGGGTGCAAGGCAGCTATTGGGCATAAATGAGTCAGCAAAAAATAAATGGTGAAATGAAAAGAAGGAAGTCGACCATCGCACGCAAATTAAATATCCAATCACATAGACCAAAACCCCTATATAAAAAAGCTCAACTAGATAACAAAGGGCAGGCTTCTTCAACCTTGGCTTCAACCTCTCCTTCCTCGGATTTCTTCTCCTTCAGTTGGCATTGTTGCCCAGATGACTAACACAAGAGGGGGGTGAATTGGGTTATATTAAAAAATTAATACTTATAAACTAAATATACAATATAAAATATAACCAAAATATAAAGCAGTAGGAAATATAAAGAGTAGGGTAAGAGAAAGCAAACTCAGTATTTTTACGAGGTTCAGCCCCACTGCCTACGTCCTCGCCTCAAGCTACCCCTTGAGGATTCCCAAATCCACTATTCAATCTCCTTTAGGTGGAGATAGAAACCTATTACACTTTTGAGCAGCACCGCTCCAAAGAATCCGTGTAGAACACCCTCTACACTTCCAATCACCTCACACTTGGTGATTCAACTATTCCCTGTGTAGAACACCTTCTACACACACAAGGGTTATACGCACCCTCTTACTTCCAATCACCTCACACTTGGTGATTTAACTATTCCCCGTGTAGAACACCTTCTACACACACAAGGGTTATACACACCCTCTTACTGATACAAGAATTGATAGTGGGTAGGCTATCAGAAAACACTCCTCAATGAGTGAAATAAGAACAATACAGCACAAACTATATCTCTCTCAACAAGAACAAGAATTAAGGCTCAAAACTTTAGAAAAGAGAGAATGAGAGTTTTGAAAGAATGATGCAAAATTTAGCAATAGATGTGTAAGCTCTTGTTGTGAATTTTGCAAAACTCAAGTGAGCTATTTATAGGCAAATGATTCTTCAATTTCAAATTTGAAAAGATTCCCATGTCAAATAAGAGCACTATTTACTTTTCAAAAAATTCAAATAAAAACATTTCCTTTTTGCATTTGTCAAAGACAACTCCATTCATTTTTCAAAGAAATCAAACCTAATCTTTTGCTTTTCCTACAAGACAAAATGAGCATGATTTATTTTTCAAACCAAATCATCTTCTTTTTGCATATGTCAAAAAAAAAACACACAACCACCCTTTAAGATTTTCAAACAAATCATCTATCTTTTATATTTGTCAAAAAAAACACACAACCACCCTTTAAGATTCTCAAACAAAATCATCTACCTTTTGCATTAGTCAAAAAAACACACCACCTCCCTTCAAGACTTTCAAACAAAATATGCACATGTCAAATATGATAATCAATCATCTTATAAAATCAAGTTTTTATAAAAAAAATATAATTTTCGAAATTATTTTGTTTGATGGTGTTATGCACATGTGAAAAACATAATTTTCAAAACTAAGACATTTAAAAATGTCTTGCATATGTGGAAAAAGTAATTTGATGTTTTATGAGAAAAAAGAGTAATTTGGAGCCTTAATCCAATTTCTAATTTTATCAAGAGATGTACAAAAATAATCTATGAGCTTCATTTGTAGACTTGATATCTTTCTTGCTCATGCTTGATTTCTTGATGTGTTTAGCTCCCTTCATGCATAGACAACTTGAGCTTGAGTTTTCAATATTATTTGTTATCATCAAAATTTATACGTAAATACGAGACTTGAAACCTTGGGTTCAACAGGCATGTTTCCACAGATAGATTTCCTCCACTTCCATTTATACTTTTTCTTGTACAGTGAGATACGAGAGACTATAAAATATTTATTATAGTGGATTCTCCTCTTAAAGTGCCTGTGGACGTAGACATTATGTCGAATCACGTAATTTATGTGTCCATTCTTATTTATTTTATTTGTTGTCAACGTACACGTTGGCTGTGCCGGAATCTCACCGGGAGCCCCAAACAACCCCAAATGAAGTCCAACTTACACTAGTAGGCCAGGAATGATTCTTTCTCCCGCCTCGGCCTGTTGACCAATTTTTATAGTGTCAACAGTAGCGCTGTCTATAAGACCTGAACACATTCTAAGCTGGCTGCACAACTTACCAGACATGCAAATTGTGCTTGTCTAATCTGAACATGTCGACGGTGCATGCACAGCGAGGCGAGCCCCAAGCTCGTGGTGGGATGTCGCAAGCCCAGGTCGCCCATTGGCTGTCACCCTGAGACCGTCGAAGGTTTCTATTTCTGGTGAGGTGGACGCCGACCGCCCAGGTTTGCATCACCCGAATGGGGAAGCAACACAAGTCTAGGGCTGCCATGGCACGACTGAGCATCCAACGACCACCAAGGGAGTCGTCGGCGTCCTCTGTTGCCGATGAGCGAGCCCGCAGCTGGTAGTTTCGCCAGAAACCACAAGCCCACCATAAGCCACCACTCCAGTTCACCCACCTGGCCCATAACCACACCGGGCCTCTAGACTTGAACCCTTCTTGATCGAGAGTGCACAATCTCGAAAAACCTTTGCTCGGTACCTCATTACTAGCTCAAACCCAGCTTCCATTTGATTGATACCATGGTTGTTTGACACCATGGACGCTCAGGACTAGCACTGAGACTCACATCTTTCACCAAGCTTGGGCTCCCTTAGCTTCCATCTGCTTGGTACCATGGGTGTTCGGCACCATGGAGGCTCAGATCAAACCTGATACCCATGCACACCATGTACTTGAGGGACTCACAAGTTCTCACTTGGGAACATCTCTCGAGTACCTTACCTAACACGGACTTCCTCAGCTTGGAACTCTCGTGAGCTCGGCATGTGGACTTGGACAACCAACTTGGGACTCGCCCTCAAGGATCAAGCAACACAGGACCTCACTATGCCTCACTCGGGGAACTCCACTCTAGAAGTTTGCCCCACTCACGCTAGCTCGGGACACCACCACTCATGAGTCCTTTCAGATCACTCACCTTACTTACAGAACACACACCAGCTCTCCATCCTCGCCCAGACCATTTCTCGGGATCCCAACTCGGGAAATAAACTTGACTCACAAGACTCATCTCACTTCACAGGACCTCACTATTCATGCACTTGGGACTCACCCTGCTCACGAAGACCTTGCATGCTCGGAACAACCCTCACACTCCAAGGGAGCCTTCTTCCTCTCTTGTTTGCAGGAATCTAGCCATCACCATTCATGGCATGGGATTGGGAGATGAGAGCTCGACATGAACTTGGTAAAGCCACCCAGGAAGCACATGCAGTCGTGTGCTCGGGAAGCTATTCACGGGACGTCACAGCTCCTCACTCGGGAGTTGCCACTCAAGAACTTTTCGCCACTCAGAAGTGCATGGACCATGCTACCACTAAGATTGGATCGGATATAGCGCCACACCACCACTCAGCTCGAGACTTCAACTTGGACCCAACATCAACCCGAACAGCACCTAGCCCACTCAAACCCAACCGTTCGATACAGACAAAAACACTTCAGTTTGTCTCTTTCACAATATGTGAATTTATTTATGCTAACAAAATTATTTTTTTTAACATGGAATGTTGATTGCACTGAACCTTGCTTCAAAAAGGCAACATGCGGCATCAACTCCCGCGGGGTCTCGTGCGATGCTACTCTCGATGGGTCTCATGCGATGTCAACTCCTGTAGGGTAATCCACTCACTCATGCAATGTCAACTCCCGTAGGGTGATTCACTCACTCACGCGATGTCAACTCCCGCGGGGTGATCCACTCACTCACGCAATGTCAACTCTCGCGATGTCAACTCATTCACTCGATGTCAACTCCCACGGGGTCCCATGCGATGCTAATCTTACCAGGTCTCACACGATGACACCTATTGCGGGTTGACAGCCGATAACCATCCATGAGCATCAGAAATCCCTCGCAATGAAAAATAAAACAAAAGTAGCAAACAAATACATTCATGGTCGAGACCTTCTCCTGCCACCTTTGAGCTTCACGTTCCCCCGTTCGCGGTCGAGCCTGTCTCCCACCATCCTTGAGTTCTGCGCTCCCACATTCACGGTCGAGCCCAACTTCTGTCACATTTGCACGGAAACTCTTGAATACCATATTCATTACTTTTTCTTATTAAGTATAATTCCTACCAACTCACTCAAAGTTTGGAATACAAAGTTTAAATTCCCATCAAATTACATTTACTAAGAATTCGCGAGGTACTGTGAGAGAGGAAAATGAAGTCAAAAGTCCAAGCAAGCATTTATGGCACTAAAAGACAAGAATAGACAAGGTATGGACATAAAGGGACGTGAAGTGACATATTGGTGCAAGGCAAATATTGAGCATAAGGGAGTGTCGGCAAAAAACAAACGGTGAAATGAAAAGAAGGAAATCGATTGATGCACGCAAGTTATCTAATTAAGCAGACCAAAATTCCTATATAAAAAGGCTCGACTAGATAACAAAGGGCGGACTTCTTCAACCTTGGCTTCGAGCACTTCTTCCTCGGATTTCTTTTCCTTTAGCAGGCATGTTTTTGCAAATAGATTTCTTCCATTGTCATTTATACATTTTTTTGTACAGTGAGATATGAGAGACTGTAAAATATTTATTACAGTGAATTCTCCTCCTCAAACGCTTGTAGACGTAGGTGTTTCGTCGAACCACATAATGTGTCCATTCTTATTTATTTCATATGCTTGTCAACATATGCGCCGGTTGTGCCAGAATCTTGTCGGGAGTCTCAAACGACTCTAAATGAAACCAAACTCGCACCAATTGCCCCGGCTTGTTGACCGATTTTTATAACGTCAACAATTCTTTTTTCCAAATGTTGAACAAAAAAACATGTTATATCTACTAGTACTCCACTCTCTCATGCAAACTCCAAAACCTATATATTCACCTGCATGCAAACTCCATCTTTCCTCTCTCTCATATATAAATATTAAATACCCACTGTTATAATAATATTTATAA
The DNA here is from genome assembly GCA_036898215.1 of Platycarya strobilacea. NCBI lineage: Eukaryota > Viridiplantae > Streptophyta > Magnoliopsida > Fagales > Juglandaceae > Platycarya > Platycarya strobilacea. The sequence continues at coordinate 1,189,133 of CM072548.1, forward strand.
GATATCAATATTTTTAATATCATATTGGAAGTCGTTTTAATACGACATTGAAATGAAATATTTTGATATTATTTAGTGTACTGTCAAAATAGTTTATACATGAATAAATTATATATATACATATAAACTATAAAAAAAATAAAATTACTATTTATTTTATGATTTATACAAATATAATACGCCTTTTATATCTATAAAAAGAAAAAATAGAGAGCAAACTCACTTTAAAAAAAAAACGAATATACCAAATTTCAAAATCAAATTCCGGTTGAAATTTACTACCGGTTGAAATGGCTAAAAAATAGTCCAAAATGAAACGAGCCCTTGTGGGTATTATCTGGCCGGTACAGCATATTTCCACAAGGGTAATGCTACATACAGTCGTGGAGTTGCAAATGACGTGCAGTCGCTTTAGAAAAAAAAGTTAACTTTTTCACGTGAGTCCCATATATATTCATTTTTTTTCAAAACGGCTGCACCTTACTTGCAACTCTATGACTGCATCTATCATTTCTCTTTCCACAATAATAGATGATGCCATAAGCTATTTAAAATTATGATATCAAAAATTATTTCTCTTTAGAACGACGCCGTGGGATATATATGGTTAGAAGTTTTTTTTTTTTCTTTTTCTTTGTATTATTGTCTGTCCGGCTTTCAGTACTTGTCCTTTACCTCGCTAGCACATCGAAAATAGATGCAAAACCATCTAAAAATAAAGAAAAAAAAACAATAAACAAAAAAGATGCAAAACCTTCTCGATGCAAAACCTTCTCCACGCTACGCGTCTAATGAGGTTCGCTTGGACCTCAAGTTCCGCCATTTCATCATCGCCAACAGGCTACAGAGGGTTCTCCTTTTTTATCTGATGATATTGATCTGTTGTGTTCGAGAATCCTAGCTAATTTGTACCTATTTTCTTAGATTTGTTTTTAATCTCCGTTACAATCTCGCTATATATCATGTATATATATATATATATATATTTAATATTGTATATATACATTAATATATACCGACCTTCCCTAATATTGTAAACTTAAATAGTTCCGCCACATGCATGCATCTTAAAAATTTTGTGTTTTAGAGATTGATTTTATCTATTAAGTAAAACTCTCAACTTGGATTATGCACCTCTGAATCAAATGATAAATATTTTTTTTTATTTTTATTTTTTAAAATGATTTAATATATATATATTATAATTAGCATCTATTTTATAATATTAATTTCATAAAATTTTCATCTATCAAAGTTATTTTAATATAAATATGGCAAAATTAATTTTAATGAATAAAAGAATAAAATAAAATAATATTAAAAAATGAATATTCATAATTATATATACAAAAATTTAGAGATATATAAATTAATGTAAATGATTTTAAAAAAAATATTATTTAAGTTTAAAGATGAGGATGAATAAAACCAATGAAAATGATGAACACGCATGCTGGACTTGACTCATACGCGCTCATTATTAAACGAAAAAGCTGTCGGCACTGCTTTTCCTCGTACAATTTTCACGGTTTAGTTTAGAGAGCAATCGGACTGTCGGTCCATGACAACGACAAGACATGATCATGGCGCTGAGAGTTGATCCCATCTTTATATTTTTTCGATGTTTTGTCCCGGTTTGCGAGACGTATTTCCAATGCTGAGAATTAAGACAGGGCAACCATTTAGACAGGGCAACCATTTGTGTCTCTTTTACAATAATTTTTTTTTATTTTTAATCTAAAAAGGATCCAATCATATTAATCATATTAATAAATTGTATTCATATCGTATCAAAACATATATTTTATATTATATAGATAAATTTTAACCTGAATCATTAAATTTATCGTATCAAAATCTTAAATCCTAATACGACTTGTTAATATAACGTATCATGTCGTATTAACCCATTATGACCCATTAGTCAATATTACAAAATAAATTAATACGACAAAATATAATACGTTTCAATCTGTTTATGTAAATGTATTGAATATATTTAAAATTAATCCGTTTGATTTGATTAAACTTAACATAAATTGTATAATTTTATACAAATGTTAAAATTACGATATCTATAAAAATTATAATACTAAATATAACTATGAATTATAATATAAATAATAAAAATATTAAAATTAAGATTCTAACAATTTTACTTTTAAATGTAAGGGTATACTTGTAATTTTAATTTTGTTAACGTGTCATAGCGGATTAAAACAGGTTGACTCGCTATCAATCCGTTAAGAAATCGTGTCATAACGAGTCAACCCGATTTGATCCGAAACCCTTTAAGACTAAACTTTAACCCGCTATTATCGTGTCGTATTCGTGTTGGGTTAACGGATCATGTGACATATTGCCACCCCTAATTCATCCTCGAGTATTTGGTTTTTTTTTTTTTATTCATTGCATAAAACCTTTTATTTGATCTAACTGTAAGTCTCACAAGTGCAGCCCCCAATCATTTATCGCCACGTAGACTTCTCACCAATACTATTGTGGTGCAACATTGCAGGAAATCAATCCATAATCCCAAGGCATCAATCACAACCGTTCCTCTTCACATCGCCCCCATTCAAATCAGCTAAAAATATTTCCACTCCTCCTCCCCTTCCCTCTCCTCTGTAGTGCCTTCCTTTCCTCTCCTCCCCTTCGCAAGGCCTCCCTCTCCATTCTTTGCGCAATGAAACAAAGCAGCATGTCATTATTGTTGAAATTTTGAAGAAGCGTTCTCGAAAGCCGGAGCGTTGAAAAAGACATAACCTTTGACATTGTTTGATATACTCTCTCACCATTTAAAACCCTAAAATATTTTTTTTTTCATGTCATCATAGTTGGGTGAAATCATGAAACCCATGCTTTATTGTTAATGTTTGCTTGGAATGTAAATCACGAAACCCATGCTTTACTGTTAGTCCCGTTTGGATTTGGAAATGAGACGAAATGAGTTGAATTAAGTTTATTTTTTAATATTATTATTGTTCTGAAATTTGAAAAAACTGACTTGAAAATTGAAAAAACTATTTCACCATTGAAGCCACAGGAAAGGAAATGAAGACTAAGAAAAAGCTACATCCTTCAATTCGTTTCGTCTTTGAATACAAACGGAGCCTAATGTTTGCTTGGAATATAAACTAGTGCAGAAGAAAGAAATTTCACCATTGAAGCCACAGGAAAGGAAATAAAATGCTTAGAAAGTGCCTGATAGATGTTCTAAGAAAAAAAATTATTAGCAAAATGGATTAAAAATCTCAACATGCATTTTGGTTATATGCATTTCAATGTTGGATAGTAAATGAAGACTAAGACCCAAACATATAAGCTCAAATGTTGTGTTTTGGAGCTGTTAAAAAAAAGCACTAAAGTTGGTGTTCTCATCCAAGTTCATGAATATTGGTTTTCCCAACCATAATGAGGCACCACATAATCAGACACACTTAACACAACATTTCGCCCATTCTTTCATCAATAGTACATGTTTACTTATTAAAAATAATAATTAGAGGCTTTACATATTTACATCAATAATTAAAAAATAATAATACATGATTACATGTTTACTTAGTCTCGCCAACAAAGCTGGTGTTCCCAACCCAAGTTCATAAATGCATATTTGCTCAAAAATATGTGTATGTGTATGTCATCCTGCTAAAACCTATGATTCGAAATATTAGAAAAAATAATTCCTTTCAACTTTAGTAGTATGAACTCTATTTTTTCCTAGCTGAGGATATGCTTTTGTTGTTCAATTTGGCGGCCACGAGAACCTATGCTTTTCCCCTCTTCTTTTTGAAGTGTTCTTCCCTTATCATATAAATGTTATGTTTGTTCTACAACATTTGTCTTTCATTTTGTCTATACCTGTCTTGGACTCTGAGGAGAACTTAAGGTTTTAAATATACAGAAACAAGAAGATGTGGTTGTGGGTCATGATGTCAATTTAACTTGAATACTAAGAAATGGTTTTTGGGAACCCGTGTTGTGTTTCTCCCCGAATCTTAAAGGCGAATATATATAGCATGTCACATAAGCTGTTACCTAGATGACTAATACAAGATGGGGAGTGATTTGAATTATATTATAAAAATTAATACTTATAAATCAAATATACAATATAAAATATAAACAGAATATAAAGCAGCAAAAAATGTAAAGAGTAGGATAAGAAGAAGCAAACTCAGTATTTTTACGAGATTTAGCCCCACTGCCTACGTCCTTACCTCAAGCTATCCCTTGAGGATCCCAAATTCACTATTCAATCTCCTTTAGGTGGAAATAGAAACCTATTACACCTTTGAGCAGCACCGCTCCAAAGAATCCGTGTATAACACCCTCTACACTTTTAATCACCTTACACTTGGTGATTCAACTATTTCATGTGTAGAATACATTCTACACACACAAAGGTTATACGCACCCTCTTACTAATACAAGAGTTGATAGTGGGTAGACTATCAAAGTACACTCCTCAATGAGTGAGATAGAAACAATACAGTGCAACCTATATTTCTTTCAAAAAGAATAAGAATTAAGGTTCAAAACTTTAGAAAAAGGAAAATGAGAGTTTTGAAAGAATGATGCAAAACTTAGCAATAAATGTGTAAGCTCTTGTTGTGATTTTTGCAAAACTCAAGTGAGCTATTTATAGGTAAATGAGTTTTCAATTTCAAATTTGAAAAGATTCATATGTCAAATAAGAGCACTATTCACTTTTCAAAAAATTCAAATAAAAGCATTTCCTTTTTGCATTTGTCAAAGACAACTCTATTCATTTTTCAAAGAAATCAAATATAATCTTTTATTTTTCATACATGACAAAATGAAGATGATTTATTTTTCAAACCAAATCATTTTTTTTTTACATATGTTAAAAAAATACACAACCACTATTTAAGATTTTCAAATAAAATCATCTACCTTTTGCATTTGTAAAAAAAAAAAAAAACACACAACCACCATTCAAGACTTTCAAACAAAATATGCACATGTCAAATATGGTAATCAATGATCTTACAAATTTAAATTTTTATATAAAAAAATATAATTTTCGAAATTATATTGTTTGATGATGTTATGCACATGTGAAAAACATAATTTTCAAAATTAAGATATTTAAAGATGGCTTGTATATGTGAAAAAAGTAATTTGATATTTTATAAGAAAAAAGAGTAATTTAGAGCCTTAATCTAATTTCAAATTTTATCAAGAGATGTACAAAAATAATCTATGAGTTTCATTTGTAGACTTGTTCTTTTATACTTGATGTGCGCTTTGCTCCATTGCGGAAATAATTTGAGTTTGAGATTTGAATTTATTTGTTATCATCACAATCTACATGTAAATATGAAATTTAAAATCTTAGATTCAACAATCTCCTCATTTTTTATGATGACAAATACTTAGTAGAATTTTGAGACTTGCAGTAATACTTAAACTCTCCCTGAGAATATGCGTTAGTTTTTCAAGCAATAGATAAATATAATTCTAGCATATATAACAGAATTAAAAATCTAAATATATATGTCTAAAACTTCTCCCCCTTTTGACATCATTAAAAGGAAATCATAATTAGCTCAATAAAACATCTTCCTACAGTAACCAATAGACAAATAAAACGGTGCGTTAGTAGAGACTGTAAAGAATTCGGTGCGGAGCCATACGTGTTCGACAAAAACTACAAAAGTTGATGCCTAACTCTCGTGTCCGACAAAAACTGCAAAGGCTGGAGGCCTAGCTCTATCAATTCGGTACGGAAGGAGATTTAAATTTGCTTGATGTTGTTGACAAATAAGATACTTAGAGATTTAAAGGTGTTCAATTTTTGTTTAAATGACCATTTTCACCCATCGAATGCTAAAACAAATCTCACATTACTCATTGATCAAGTATCTGTTTATCCAAAATGATAGAATGGCGGATAAAATTTCGTCTAATAATTTTCCAGATTTGAATCAGGAACCATCTCAACCAGTCATTTTATCTCTTGAGGTTATCAACACTATAATATAAGCAGAGATGCATTTTTCTGGTAGTACTGATTCTGAGGTTGTTACAGTATCAAGAACTCTCAGTGCTCAATATGCTGCCTCTGTTACGATTATGTCTCAGAGATTACTAGAGAGGACAAATGAGGTTGATCGACTTAACAATCAAAGATCTGTTTTGGATCAAAAGCTTGTAAATAAAGGTAGAAAAAATAAGAGTATAAAGTAAGAAAATAAAAATTTGCCAGAATTAGCTCGTGTTATGAAATTTCTAATAGAGGAATCGGAACGAATGAGAGTTCAAGTACAGAGTCAATATCAACAGATAATGACATTGTTTCACGAGAGAAATAGAGACAATCTGCAATAAATCTTGCTGGCTTAGCTAGCTAACTTTTGAAAATATGCATACAGCATATCTTGTAAGTTTGATTAAGTAAAATTTGAAAAAATGATAGTTTGTCTTGTACTTATTTCCATCTCTATAAGAGCGGCTATCAGTTTTATCTAAATCGCATCAAGTCTTCTTCTCATCTCTGTAATTTATCTTCATTCTCATACTTCAAATTTTCAATGGCTCATCAATATCCTTTCAGTACTCTTCGTGATCAAAATATAATGTATTCATTACCTCAGTCCCAAATTGTTTCTGCATTTGTAGTAGGCGCCATGAAGTAATAAAATACTAATTGGCTAATAAATCAGATTATGATACCATTTATGAGCATGTGAGTCTCGGAACTCGATACTTATTGTCCATTGTCGCTTTTTCCACTCGGTTGCAGTCCAAAACCTGTGAGATAGATAAACTTAATGAGAAGATCGATGTTCTTCAACGACTTGTTCAAAAGTCTAACAGAAAAATAGTAGACTTAAAACAATAGAATAATGATTTAAAATCTTTACTTGCCTCTTCATTTCGATTACCTAATCCTTTAGATAAGGATGGCATGATGATCTATGAGAAGCAAATGCATTTGAATGATGAAGTTAAACGTCTCAAGTTTCTGTAGGTCATTTGAGATAATGGAATAAAAATATCTAGCAGATATTCATGGCATGCATCATTCCTATTTCTCTTCTAATCATGCATAGTCTATCTTCTAGTAGGGGTTTTGTGAAAATGTCTGCCAATTTATCGTGTGTGCTTGTGAATTCTAGTACAATATCACCTTTCTGTACATGATCTCTAAGAAAATGATATCTAATTTCAATATGTTTGGTCCTAGAATGTTGTATTGAATTTTTTGAAAGATTTATAACACTAGTATTATCACATTTAATAGGAATATGATTGTACATAAGTTTAAAATCCTCAAGTTGTTACTTCATATAAAGAACTTGAGCACAACAACTACCTGCAGAAACATACTCTGGCTCAATAGTAGATAATACAACAGAATTTTATTTTTTACTAAACCATGAAACAAGTGTATGACCTAAAAAAGACATGTTCCACTAGTATTTTTTCGATCAATTTTGCAACCATCATAATTCGCATCTGAATAACTAATAAGATCGAAATAAGTGTGCTTAGGATACCATAAGCCTAGATCAATGGTACCGGCAAGATATCTAAAAATACGTTTGACTGCAATCAAATGAGATTGCTTTGGAGATGATTGAAAACGTGCACATAAACATACACTGAACATAATATCAGTTCCACTAGCTGTCAATTATAATAAACTACTAATCATATATCGATACACTTTTGAGTCAATTGGCTTACCGCTTTCATCTTTATTAAGTTTGGTAGTTGGACTCATTGGTGTTCCAATTACCTTCGCACATTCCATCTCAAACTTTTTGAGTAACTCTTTGATATATTTTGACTAATTAATGAATGTTCCACTTTTTACTTGCTTGATTTGCAATTCCAAGAAAGAAATTAAGTTCTTCCATCATGCTCATTTCAAATTCTTCCTATATGCTCTTAGCAAAATCTTAGCACATATTTTTATTAGTAGTACCAAATATTATATCATCAACATAAATTTGAACTAGAAGAATATCATCCTGTTCATATTTGATGAAAATAGTTGTATCGATCTTTCTTCTTAAAAAATTTTTTTCAATCAAGAAACCACTAAACCTATCATACCAAGTTCTAGGAGCTTGTTTGAGTCCATATAGTGCTTTTGCGAGTTTAAAAACATGATTAGGAGAAATATGATTTTTAAAACCTGGAGGTTGCTCAATATATACCTCTTCATTTATAAAACCATTTAAGAAAGTACTTTTAATATTCATTTGAAAAAGTTTAAAAATTTATAACATGCATGTGCAAGTAATATTCGAATAACTTTTAATCTTGCGACAGGTACATACATTTCGTCATAATCGATTCCTTCCTCTTGATGGAAACCTTGGACTACAAGTCGAGCCTTTTTTCTAGTGATGATTCTAGAATTGTTTTTTTTTTTAATTTCTAAAAACCCATTTTGTTCCAATAACAACATGATTTTTGGCTTTAGGAATAAGTGTCCATACATTATTTCTTTCAAATTGATTTAGCATATTTTTGAGTTCAATTTGAAATAAAAAAAGCAGTGTGATTACAAATATTTCTAAGAGATGATCGAGTACTTACATCTCGTGAAGGTTCTCCTAGAATTTGTTCTACTGGATGATCTTTCACATGTTTCCACTGTTTGGTTGCATCTTGTACTAAATCTTGATGATCTTTTCTAATTTCTCCATGTTAGACTTCTTCTATTGTATTATATTTATCAAGATTGAGATTATTTGTGTTATTTGTACCTTCTGATTCTTCATCAATAGAGTTCTTGGAGAGTAAAGGGTTAGATTCATCAAATACAACATGTATAGATTCTTGTACAGTAAAGTCTTTTTATTGAATACTCTATAAATTTTACTATTTGTTGAATATCCAAGAAAGATATCTTCATCAGATTTTGCATCAAACTTTCTTAAATTATCTCTGTCATTGAGTATAAAACATTTGCATCTAAATACATGAAAGTAACCAATGTTGGGTTTTTTCTCATTTCAAAGCTCATAAGGGATTTTATCTAATTTAGATCTTAACATAACTCTATTTATAATATAACATGCAGTACTTACCACTTCGGCCAAAAAATAACTAGGTGAAATATTTTCATTAAGTATTATTCTTGCCATTTCTTGAAGAGATGTATTCTTCTTCTCTACTATCCCATTTTGTTGAGGAGTTTGAAGAGCAGAGAAATTATGTAGAAAACTATTTTCATCACAAAAAGACTCAATATTTTTATTAACAAACTTTTTCCCTCTGTCACTTCTGATGTTTAAAATAATATAGTCATTTTCATTTTGAATTATCTTGTATAGCTTGATAAAGACATTATGTACATTATCTTTATGAACGAGATAGACAACCCAGATATATCTAGAAAAATCATCAATAATAACAAATGCATAACATTTTCCTCCTAGACTCGCAACTCTGTTTAGTCCAAAAAAGTTTATGTGTATTAGTTGCAAAGGTCTAGTAGTAGAAATATATTTCTTGACTTTGAAAGAAATTTTTGTTTGTTTACCAAACTGGCATGCATCACAGATTTAGTTTTTAAAAAAATTTTCTTTTAGCAAACCTCTCACAAGATCTTTTTTTGAAAATTTAGAAATAAGTTTCATGTTTGCATGACCTAATCTTCTATGCCATAACCAACTATTTTCATGTTAAGCTGATAAACAAATAGTATCTTGTGATACAATTTCTTCAAATTCAATTGTATAAACATTATTGTTTCTAAGAGTAATAAAACAAACATTGCAATCATAATTATTCAAAATAATACACTTATTTTTTTTAAGGTAACTGTAAATCTTTTATCACATAATTGACTTATATTTAAAATATTATATTTTAGACTTTCAACAAGTAGAACATCTTCAATTATGAGAGAAAACTTATTATCAACTTTATCTATTCCCACGATCTTTCCTTTTGAATTGTCTCCAAATGTCACGTGTCCTTCTTATTTAGGAGTGAGATCAATGAACTTAGTTTTATATCCTGTCATGTGTTTTGAGCATCCACTATCTAAAAACCATCTTATTTTACTTACGGAAGACTTCATGCAGACCTACAAAAATAATTAAAATAATTTTTCTTAGTATCCATATTCTTTGGGTTTTTTATTTATTAGTGTTAGAAGAAATAAGATTCTTTAGTACCCATGTGACTCTAATAGTCATTATATGTTTTCTTCTAATAGAACAAGTATGATAGTTATGACCATTTCTATTGTAAAAATTATAAATAATATGTAACATACTTGAAAAACCTGAGTTATTGTAATAATGTCTTTTTTTGACAAATCTATTTTTAGGAAAAAAATTTTGAAAATCTGGTTTTGATTTAATGGGTGTATCAAAGAAATTTTTATAGGGTTTAAGTTTTTCTTTTGGCATATATCCCAAGCCTACCTTATTAAAAACATATATTTGATTATCAAGAAGTTTTTCGAAATTTCTTTTTCCATTTGTGAAATTTTCAACAATTTTTTCTAAATCAGCTACTTTCTTTTTCAGTTCATCATTTTCATTTTTTGAAACATCAATTTCATTTATTAAAGAAAAATTTTTCTTTTTCAAAGCGGTATACTTAATACCCAATTTTTCAAATTCCTCATATACCTCTTTGAAAGCATTTTGCAATTCTTCATAAGAGAGATTTTCAAGATTTGTTATCTCAAAATCATCTTTAGCCATAAGACAAAAATTTGTAGATTTTTCATTACTTGCGTCGCTGTTTGAGCTACTTGAATCATCATTCAATGTAATTTCCATTACTTTCTTATCTTTGTATCGATCTTTCTTTAGCATGAGACAATCTACCTTGATATATCCTGACTTTTTATATTTATAATAAATTAATGAATCATTTTTACCTGTATTTTTGTTGGAAAATTTTTTGAAAGGTTTCCTTGGAAAATCTTTATTTTTCAAGAATCTCTTAAATCTTCTTGTGATCATTACAATTTTTTCGTTATCTCTTTCTTCATTTTCATCACTTTCACTTTCATGAGGAACGGCTTTAAGTGCCAAGCTCTTCTTTTACTTTACTTCTTCTTCTCCTCTTTTTAATGTGTACTCATGGGTAATAAGTGACCCAATGAGTTCATTTACTTCGAGTTTTTTAAGATCTCTAGTTTAAAAAATCGCCATTACTTTTGATTCCCAACGTTTTGGCAAGGAGTTGAGAATTTTTTTTACTATCTTCAAGTTGGAATAAACTTTACTAAAAGATGTCAAACTATTTATAATATTAGTAAAACGAGTATACATAGAAGAGATAGATTCATTATCATTCATTTTGAACATTTCATATTCATGCGTATAAATATAAATTTTTTATTATTTGACTTGCGAAATTCCTTCATAGGTTAGTTCTAAGTTGTCTCAAATTTCTTTTGCTGTCTTGCAAGTCATTATTCTGTTAAATTCATTACCATTGAGAGCATTATATAGAAAATTCATAACTATTACATTCACAGTATAAAATCTATCGTTTTCGTGATTAAACTCTTCCTCTTCCTTTTTGACCTTTACTCTATCAATGATTTTTTTTTTAATATAAGACCTATTTACAATATATTTCCAGATTTCTTGCTCTTGAGACTGAAGAAATATTCTCATTTTAGCTTTTCAGAAAGTATAATTATCTCCACAAAATAACGGAAGTCGATTTCTAAATTTAACCTTCAGCGAAAATAGTTACAATGTTAGCCATATGATTTTAACTTAACAGATAATTAATCTTATAATAGAGTCCTTGCTGTGGTACCAATTGTTGTCCAGATAACTAACACAAGAGGGGGGAGAATTGTGTTATATTATAAAAATTAATACTTATAAATCAAATACACAATGTAAAATATAAACAGAATATAAAGCAACAAGAAATGTAAGGAGTAGGGTAAAAAGAAACAAACTCAGTATTTTTACGAGATTCAACTCCACTGCCTACGTCCTTGCCTCAAGCTACCCCTTGAAAATCTCAAATTCACTATTCGATCTCCTTTGGGTAGAGATAAAAACCTATTACACCTTTGAGCAGTACCGCTCCAAAGAATCCGTATATAACACCCCTACACTTCCAACCACCTCACACTTAGTGATTCAACTATTCCCTGTGTAGAACACCTTCTACACACACAAGGGTTATACGCACCCTCTTACTGATACAAGAGTTGATAGTGGATAGACTATCAAAATACACTCCTCAATGAGTGAGATAGAAACAATACAGTGAACCTATATCTCTCTAAAAAAGAATAAGAATTAAGGCTCAAAATTTTAGAAAAGAGAGAATGAGAATTTTGAAAGAATGATGCAAAATTTAGCAATAGATGTGTAAGCTCTTGTTGTGATTTTTGTAAAACTCAAGTGAGTTATTTATAGGCAAATGAGTTTTCAATTTCAAATTTGAAAAGATTCACATGTCAAATAAGAGCACTATTCACTTTTCAAAAAATTCAAATAAAAGTATTTCTTTTTTGCATTTGTCAAAAATAACTCCATTCATTTTTCAAAAAAATCAAATCTAATATTTTGCTTTTCATACATAACAAAATAAGCATGATTTATTTTTCAAACCAAATCATTTTCTTTTTGCATATGTCAAAAAAATACACAATCATCCTTTAAGATTTTCAAATAAAATAATCTATTTTTTACATTTGTAAAACAAAACACACAACCACATTTCAAGACTTTTAGATAAAATATGCACATGTCAAATATGATAATCAATCATCTTACAAATTCAAATTTTTATATAAAAAAATATAATTTTCGAAATTATATTGTTTGATGATGTTATTATGCACATGTGAAAAACGTAATTTTTAAAATTAAGACATTTAAAGATGTCTTGTATATGTTAAAAAAGTAATTTGATATTTTATGAGAAAAAAGAGTAATTTGGAGTCTTAATCCAATTTTGAATTTTATCAAGAGATGTATAAAAATAATTTATAAATTTTATTTGTAAACTTGTTCTTTTATACTTGATGTGCGATTCGCTCTATTGCGTAAATAATTTAAGTTTGAGATTTGAATTTATTTGTTATCATCAAAATCTATACTTAGATACGAAATTTAAAACTTTGGATTCAACATAAATACTTAATTAGGATTGGATTGAATGATATAGATGTCTTACCTTATCCAAAAAGTGAATAATATATGAAAAAAAACAGTTTCATTATTGTAGGAAGCATGCCATTATTTGGACCTTGTAATTTGATTTGATTTTTTTTTTTTTGACAACAAATGAGGAGATTAGGTTTTCATTCCGGTTCAATTTTGTCAACTGCAAAAGGGGAAAACAAAGTTATTTAGGAGAGATCAATTTTTTTTTTATTTGTGTTGTAATTTTGGACATGTTTTGATTAGTATAATGAGAACTTTGGACATGTTTTGTAAATATTTCAATGGAACTAAGATTATGATTGCTCTATTTCTTTGGTTTCAATGAGAACTTGATCTCTATCTTCACTACTCATCCATACAAATATCCAGGGAACAACACTTCATTAAGAATATGATCAGTTCAATACTCATAAATATGAAACTAAATATGAAACAAAAGCAAGTGTTGCCCACGGAATATTGAGCGTGCTCATTAACCAATACGCACAGTCCTAAAATATGGTCATGATTCCATAAATTTGCATGAAGCTGGGTAACATGATCAATCCAATATGCACGGTCCTCACTTTTTTGCATGAAACTTTCAAATTAGGATCATCAAGTGAGGTAACATCAACTAAGAATAAATGGTAAAGCTGAGAAATAAAACACTCTCTTTCATTTAACCTGAAAGAAGTCACATTCCCTTCTTTTATAATTCCTCAAAAAAATACCATCATTAATACTTGTTTGTAATTCCTCATAATCACAAAATAAGGAAGATACAAAAAAATTACTGCGATTCTTTGCTAATGGCGCATATACTAAAAAAGATTACGACATAAAAGTACCAATCTAGTATTTTTTCAGAATAGTACTGAAAAAAGAATATGAGTGCAAAGTAAGAAAATTGTTTAAAGCGAATCTAACAAGAAATTTGAAAACTCGATGGAATTGAGCAGATAGTTCGTGCTTTGGAAGGACATTTTCTCTCACAACATTTATACCTCGTAATGCTTATATTTGATATCAAAAATATAGAAAAAAAAAAATCTTTTGATGCACTTTAGACGGTAAAACTGATATCCAAATTTTATTTCGGTGATCTATTTTATTGTATCATTGCAATCACAATGAATGAAATAATTTGTATTTCTCAAATTTCAGCTTTAAATATAGTGAGCAGAAATGGAAATAAGAAACCCGGTAATATAAGCGTCCCCTGTTAACCCATATTTTTCCTAATCTAGCCCTAAATCTGATCACGTCAAATTGCATAAGAACAACATAAATGGAAATCACGAAATGTAGAAATTACAGAAGAAATACCATTTCGATCTATACTTGCGATTTGAAACTCGGACATGGCTTGGATGAGGGGCGATGGAGACAGACGAGGGCAACACTACATACAGTCCAAAAAAATGGATTTCTTTATAGTCCAAACAATAAATAAATAAATAAAATTTCATTTTAGAATGAAATTGATTCGAATATTCTTATTTATAGATAAAAAGTTTTAAAAATTTGAAAAATTTATTTCATTTAATCATAAAATGAAAATATTTTTATGTGGATTGCATTGCAGTCCATCAAATATGGACTGTAAAAAAAATTATTCGACAGACGAATGAGAGCACGAAGGAATGGTTCTTTCTTTGGAGATTTCTGGGACTAAACGCATTTCCAATGAAAGAATTTTGAAATTTATAACTGAGTCTATGGAGAATTTAGTGAAATTAATGAGCTGTCTTTATTTCATTGGCTGGCTGTAATTAGCCTTTGTGCAACCCATTCGTATAGAAGTGATTTACTTTTCTTTAAAAAAATATGGGCGGAAAACGGACTTTCGCATCAATCCTTAACGTGAATAATAGTTTTATTATTCACATTAATAATAAAACTATTATTTATATAAGAGGCTGATGCGGAAGTCCGACTTTCCCGCCCAGCACACCCCTTTTCTCTATAGTATTTGTTCTTAATTCTCATCGCGAAGGACTGAGCAAGTCGGCCATTTCCTGCTTGTTATCAGCAAGCTGGAAGAGATCCGCGAATATATATATATATATATATATATATATAAAACAATGGAAGTACGTGTGGCTATATACGTCTGGGATCGTTTTTAAACGGCTGGAATTTGTTGGCATTTTTTAATAAATAATATTTATTTAATGTTACGTTTCTTTTCAAAGTGGTAGCTACCGTTGGTTTCTTTTCATTTATTTTGGCATCAAGTGGGTATTTTTAAAGAGTATTATGAAACGTTTGACGTGGGCTGCTTTATCACTTCTTGCATTTCGGTTATAAAAACATTTTCATTTATTATACTGTCCTAATTTCTTTTATTTGCCTAAGCCGAGCCTTTTTGGTAAACTACAGTTATAAAACTTTTAGACCCTCATGGAATGTCAAATTGAGTTGTAAATTGAATTAAATAAATATTATTTTTTAACATTATAAATATTTTAAAATTAAAAAAATTAAATTATTTATTATATTTTATATAAAAATTTAAAATAATTTAAAATAATTATAATAATAAAATAAAATAAGTTGAAGAGAATTATACATCCAAACAAGACTTCAAAATTATTAGTTGTTAATAGCCCATTAAACAGCCCAGTCGATTTTTACATTTAAACTCAAGGTGATGTTTGTGTTGCCGTTTCCTACGGTAAAGTCACCTTTTTACGTTGCCCCGTTACCGAATATTTGTACAAAACGTTTTCTTTAACTGGCTTAATAAATCGTTCACTTTGAAGTTGTTTAAGTTATAGACGTTGGCTTTTAATAGAGCTGTTAACGTTGGTTATTAAGTTGGTTTAATTGTGTTTCCCGTTGGTGTTCAGGTCGGGTCTTTTGTCCCATTTTTATATATAATATATATATATAGATATACTGCATCAAAATATTTTCCGTTGGAAATATACTTACAAGATTAAAATAAGGAAATATGAGAATTGGGAATTACAAGATTGCATAAGGTTAGAGAGTTCTAAGAGAGGAAGAAGGTAGAATAAGTTCTATCTTGCAAGTGAAACGAGATCTTCTTTTATAGTTGACGGAGTTGCCTTTTACAAAATAACCACATGCTATATAGTGCTAGGCATGATAAGTTAAATAGAAAAAGTAATTAACAGCTGTCTTTCTGCATCGAAAGTGGTTTTGTCTTTTGTGCCGAAAATTGAATTATTGGTGAAATAGTGAAATGAATCATGTTTGCATCGAAAGTCATTTTGTCTTATTACGCCGACAGTTTGAATTATGAGTTATCTCCCAATTTCGGAGAATAATCTGGTGAATCATGTCAAAAAATATTGCTGTAAGACTAAGGTCTTCTACATTAACAAAGTCATTTGCAAAGTGTTCTGATTCTTCAGTTGAATCACTACTGTTGTTTTGGACGGATTTTTCCAATAGTTTAATTAAGTTTTTCTTCTTTAAACTTTGAAGTGGAGACTTCTTTCTGGTTTTAGAAGAAGAAGATGAACTCTATGAATCTTTTGAATCTTTCTTCTTAGCTGATGAAGATGTCAGAGAAGTCTTCTTATGCTTTGAGGTTGATTTGGTTGAATCTTGAAGAAGCCAGACTTGTTTTGGGGTGGGGGAAGGAATTTCCTTTAAGCTACTGATGTTCATAGCAGTTTGAGAAAAATATCTTGAAACATGTGAAATAATGTCATTATAGTAGGGATATTTATCTCATCATTTGACAAAAAACTGACTAACCAAAATATCTCTAATTTTTTCAAATTTCCACTTGAAGATCCAAGGAATCTTATATCTCTTGCAAAGGTGGAGTAGATAGTGGAATTTTTAATTGTGTTAGTCCATCTTGGGTGAATTAGAAACATAAAAGTGATTGATAGTTGGGCTGGAAACTATCAGGAAAAATGTCTGAAATAGGTCTAAATTGATTCCACCATTTTTGGAATCAAAGAGGTGAAGTATGCTTGCATTTTATTTTTTTTTATCGAAATTGAAAAACCAAGAGTGCATCTAGTCTGAAGTTTGAAATAGGAGGAAATGAAACCAGACATCAATATAATCATAATAATTATATTGAGTATCTATTTGTGAAATAAGTTTAGAAGTATAGGGATGAGTTCCTCATTCTTCTTGAGTCATAACATACTGAATAGAGCAGTTATGAAAAATAAATTTTGACTTATCTATTTTGCAATAGATAGGTTAAATAGAAAGAGATCCTGTGTGGAGGAGAATCCCTAAGTAAAATTGGAGATTTTTTGCTGGGTTTTGAGTGACCCAATGGAAATAAGGGAAAAAATAATTTGAAGCAATTTGGAATGGGTATGTAAACATTGTTCCAGTGGGTTCAATGTAAAACAGGTTTTGGAAATAGGCTTTTTTGGAGTATTCAGTTTTTGAAAGATGGAGGAAGAAATTGGTTGAAATACTTGGCCTTGCCATTGCTAAGGGATTGGCAAATGGGTCAATGGCTAAAGTTGAAGTAAAAGAAATGGTGAATAGGTCTGAGGATGCTCCCTAGCGAGGTGAATCTATTGGCTATTTCAAGAGAACTTGAAATAGTTGAAGTAGCTGGCAAATGGAATGGCCCTATGAGGGTGGTTGGTCTAGAATGGGGCAGAGGAACTAGCTTCTTGTCCTTTTTTTTTTTGCTTATTGTTCTGCAGGAATTCACAGGTGAGGAACTCAGTGATTGAATTATTAGTTCCTTTCATATATTCAATATCAAAATAAAAAATACTTAAAATAGCTTGTCATCGTGTAAAAATATGTTTTGATGCAATATTTTGAACATTTTTTTTTTCTAAAACATATCTAGCAATTTTGCAATCAATTCGTGGTAAGAATTTTTGATTTAGTAAATCACTTTGAAACTTTGAAATTCATATTACTATAGATAGTATTTCTTTTTTAATAGCACTATAATTAAGTTGTGCTTAAGTTTAGGTTTCAGAGTGGAATCGAACAATTTGTTTCAGAATGCCACCATAACTTATGTCTGAGGCATCTATTTCAACAATTTTAAAAGAATTTGAAGTAGGAATATCCGGATTTGTTTAACTAAATTAGTATGGACATCTACCCATAGAGGAGGATTGAGACGAAGCCATTCAATGAGATGTCGACATTACTTTCTCATATCCTTATAGAAATCAGAAATATAATTGAGTGAACCAAGAAATCTTTAAAACTGTGTTTTGTCAAGAATGACATTAGGGAATTTGTGAATAAATTCAATGGCAT